>OY747702.1:36256179-37456179 GCA_963556495.2 Valencia hispanica | reverse complement strand
ACATGGTGTGGAAAATTCCTTTAGCATCACTGTAGAGCAGTTTACGCCCATCGTTGTCTGTAAAAAGAACAAACTCCTGTACCGGTGAGAAATCACTCTTCTTCAGCTCTGATGATGATGATACAAAACCATTCTCTGTATCATGATGGTTGCAGTCGAGCCAAACTGCAGGTACCACACTAGTCTTTAGGCAGGTAAAGGTAGAAAGTATATCCACACTTCCAAATGTAGCCATCAGGTGTTCCTGTTCCAAATTGTGAAACGTTTAGCAGTCAGATTAGCTACTTGATACCAGGCGTTCTTAAAAACGTAGTGGGTGTTAATTACAAATCTTTTATCTCATGATGGGGTGGTGTTCGAATTCATCAGAAGCCATAACACTGCAAAGCTTAGCAATGTCAAACCAGATAATGTAATAATCTTCATGGTGTTGGCAGAGAAAAACAACTGGATGAATAGCCCCTCTTTTCAGAGAGTTTGACCACTAGGTGACAGGACTGCTTTTCTGCTGGAGTTTGAGACCAAAGGCCCTAGTGGTACCAATGCCCTTTGTAGCCCAGACTTCCTCCTGTCACACGTCTATTAATCCAATTGTCTCTGCAGTTTACAATGTAAAAGGTGAATCCAGGAAGGTCTCTCAGCAATCTTCACAGATGTGGGAGTTGCTAACAGAACTTGGAAGGGTCCTTCCTACTTTGAACTTGTCCAATTCTTTTCCTTGATGACTCTTATGAATACCCAATCTCCAGGCTTTATGGGGTTCTCAAGATCCTGTAACACAGAAGGAGATACAGGCAAACTATGTGCTCTTTGTACTTCTCTAGTCTGAATAATTTTCCTCATGTAATCAGCTAGGGTTAATTCTTCATCTGCTTTCTGTAGGTCTGGTGCAGTAATGGGAAATTTATATTGTCTACCATAAATTATTTCAAAAGGAGTTAATCCCTGATTTGTTGGGGTTATTCTCATACAGAGTTTAACTAAATCTAAGCATTCTAACCATGGCCTTTTTGTTTCTTCCATACATTTTCTTAGCCTGCTTTTTATTGTCCCATTATTTCTTTCAACCAGACCTGCACTTTGAGGATGATAAGCACAATGATTTTTTAACACTATTCCTAAATGTTTTGCTATGCCATGATTGGCAATGATTGTTTTGCATAACGCTTTTGCCACTGTTAGTGCATCATTTTTAGCTGTTGGAATAATTTCAACCCATTACTAGGCAGTATTTATAGGAAACACTCTGTGTTAGTTCAATAAAGTCCATGTGTATAGTTTGGAAAGGCTGGTTTGGTTGGGGAAACTGGCCACGTTTTGGTCTCATGTTTCCCCGAGGATTGTGTTTTACACAAATAACACATAATCTACAAAAAAAAATTTAAGTAAGTTTCTAGATTGTATGTTGTAAAGTGTTGTTGTATTATACTAACCATCCCCCCTGTTGACACATTGCACGGGCCATGGGTCAATATTGCTCTAATGCTTTAAGTAGTTTGTCACTAAAGATCACCATACCCTTGTTACCCCATTGTTGGCCAAATGCCAAGAAAATATGTAGAGTTCAATTTGGATCTACTGTTATGATTATTTCATCTTCTTCAGTTAAAACTTTATTCTTCTCTTTCCAAGTAGAACAATTCTTTGGTAGGTGTCTCATTTCAAGAATTTTATGAAAATCTACAATTTGGATTATTAATTTATCCCCTACAGAGAACATGCCCAACTTCAAGTGAAATAGGAAATCTCTTCCTAACAAATTAGAAAATAATCTCTAGATTTTATGATTATCACAACAGGTTTTCCCTGTAGCCAAAATCTATTATTTTAATTTCATTTTCCTAAAAACTCAACCTCATTTTTAGTGGAAAACAAAATTCCACCAAATTCATAATTTTTTCCCATTGGACTGCAATAATTTAATCCAATTTTATTATTCAGTTAATCAGCAACTAATATTTCCATAATGAAACATCTTTAATCCTTATTCATTACCTTTTTATATATATATATATATAGGTTCTACAAATTAGCTTATTATTATGATTACATGTGGAACTAAAATTGAATTTCGGAGTGCGTTACCACATTCTTTACTACGGTAATCCCATAACGAACATTTCTTCTCTTATTTGCAATCTCTAACCCAGCACATTACAAGATTGTTTCCTTTCAACATGTATCTTATCTGTCATTAAAATGTTAGAAGCAAACATCTGAAACTGCCACTTGTTACAAAGAATAAATTCATGTAGCCACCCAGCTGTCACTTCCCCACAGGACCTGTAGACATCCGTCTAAATTTCAAAATAAAATCACTCTACTCATAATCCGTCATTTTAAACCATTTCTTTTCTACTATATGAGAGATCTCACAGACATCCCATGAATGTCATTAAAAATATTAGCTAAGTTTTTTCTTATTATTATTATAGAATAACAGTTACTGCTGCACTTAAGAAATCCCAACCTTTTTGTATTGAGCTGCACTCAGCTAAAACATCCCCCTCATTATCAGCTAGCAGGAGAGGTGTTTTCCTCCTCTTCTGCCTTGGCAGTTGATAACTTTTAACAATTTTGAAACGCATGATCAATCTGGTTTCAACAAGTCTTCCTCAGGAAGTCCATTTTACCGATTTCTGTCACAACCCATCACAGTTGGTTTGTTTATTAAGAGAACAACTAACGACCCATTGTTGAGGGACAGAAGGGTGTTGTTTATTATCAGAACAGCCCTTCCTTGAGGGCAAGGGGAAAAGGTGGTCGGTTGTTTAAGATAATTCATTTAGATCACAATAAAGTTTACCTTACTCTTCATAGGATTTTTTAAAATATGTTAGTGAGTTTTCTCTTATTTTATTTTTCTTTCAGCGGAACTTTAGGAGAAAACAAAGTTTAAAACGTTTTTTTCCATCCTCCCGGGTGCTAAAAACACATCTGTCTCATACATTAACCCCCCTTTTTTCCCTGTTTGTTTGAGACGCCAAATGTCTAATTCTTCAATTTTCATCTTTTAGTTTTATTTTATATCGCAACTACCAAGAAGTGCACGAAATTACTCAGTCAATCGTCCTTCAAATTCATAATCTTTATTTTAAAGAAATGTATTGTCTTTCCTCTTACATAAATTTTTTACATCTCCTTTAAAATCTTCTTTGCTATTTTTCCCCATATTTCAACAAGTTACATTTTACTGCTTTCATTTTTCATTTTTAAATATTTATCATTCTCATGTTAATGAAGTCAATTCAACTTTTATTTCTCTTTTATCTGATCTATTTATCTTATCACAGTGTTATTTACTCAATTTTCAAACCATGAGACTCCGTTCAGCCTACAGCTGTTTCGCCATAGAAATCTCCATTCACACACACACACAGTCACACAACCGGTTTATCACACATTAAGATAATTATGTATTTATTATCATGCTTTTTCATTACTAGTATTATTATTTAGACATTATTTATCATTAGGCCTATTTCTAATGAAGATCCCCTGTTGAAAGGGCAGGTTCTACAGTTCTTTTCCAGTCTTGATCAAGTTTTAACGAGTTTTGTCAATTTTATCACTGTAATTATTAAAAGTAGAGTAATAATAAGGAGTATTATGAGGAACGTTCCTTTGGGAATTTAAAATCAGACTTAGTTTATTCTCCTTGTTCATCTTATTTTATCTTTTATCTAGAGGAATGAAAAATGTTAGTGATCGTATAGTCTTATATTCCGGTTTTGTGAACCCCTGTTTTGAGTCAATAGACTACTCCAATCTAAGAACGGTACAAATCCTGGATCCACACAGGACGTCCCTTGAATGCCCTTCTCTCCGTACGTTAACACCGTCAGGTTTCAGGAGGAAATGGCATACATAAGGATTATGTCGTGTGCCTACTTAACTTACACCAACCTAGGGTCGGTACTTTTATTTTTTAGTTCTGCTGTTTCGTATTTTTACTGCCTTCAGTGGCGTTCTTTATATCCCTCTGAGGTGGTTTTAGATTTCACCGATCTAATCCGTTACAACCTTCCCATATAATCAACTGTTTCATACCTATTTTATTCCTATTTTGTCCCAGGAAGGCTCAATACCTGACTCCCTTAGTCAGAGGTTTAAAACGTCTTTTAAACCTGAACAGCAGAACTGTACCCTCTCTGTCTTAGTTAGAAATAATTTTAAATGTAGGGTGCAAAACCAAAATGGTACTCACAAACTCCCCCCTGTGCGAGCGATTCAAACCGAATCGATCGCAAGGGACCGGCAGAGAAGGTGTCCGGCGGAGCTAATCAGCTGGCCAGTGAAGCAAGAAAGCAGCCTGGACTTGTAGGTCAGGTGGGGCCCCGTGCAGCCCTCCGGCGAAGACCTTCCCCTGCGCGGACCAAGCGTCGAGTCACGGCACCAAAAATGTTAGGTTATTTTAACTCACAGGTTTACCTAGAAAGAAAAGCACGCACAGAGAAGATGTGAAATGTGTTTGCTCAGCTGAGGGAGAATCATGCAGTAAAAGAAACTGACACACCAGTCGTTGTTCTGATCCAGCAGAGTCTCAAAGATGTTGAGACTTACAGCTTCTATTTATTCACACATGTGAACCGTTCCACCACATTGTCCATTGTCTTATCTTATCACCATACAACACACAGCAGAACTCTTCTAACACAATGGCACTTTGTAGGTTTGTTTGTTTGTTTGTAGGTGCATCCTGTTTGGACAGCATATTTTTGCAAAGTCAGCTCCTTATAAGCACATTTCCTTAAGAAGGTTCTTACCCCCACACTAAAAGTTACTTCCCCTAGTCTTGTCACACAAAGTTAAACAAAAGAACAGACTATGTTCAACATAAGTAAAGACTGCATTTATCACATATTTTCCAACACCCGCTTTGTCCAGATGACAGTGGGTTGGTTGAAACAGGTGGATGATGGCATCTTCAACCCCAACTCCACAGCGATAAGCAAACTGCAGCGGGTCCTGATACGTTCTTGTTTGCTTACTCAGGGGTGCCAACAGGAGTCTCTCCAGGACCTTCATGATGTGGGATGTCAGGGCAACAGGTCTATAGTCATTGATGACTGATGGGTGAGTTCTTTTTGGTACTGGAACAAGGAGGATGTCTTCCACAACACTGGAACCTTCTCCTGAGTTAGGCTAAGGTTGAAGAGGTGCTGCAGAATCCCACAGAGCTGCTCTGCACAGGCCTTCAGGACTCTGGGGCTGACACCATCTGGACCTGCAGCCTTGTTCTGGTTCAGTTTCTCCAGCTGCCTCTTCACCTGACCTTTGGAGACAGAGAAGTGGGAGGGGAAGGCAAAGGGGATAGCAGCATTTCCTGACTTGATTTAAAGTCAAACTTGTAGAATCAGAAGAGTCCATGGCTGAGGTGAAGGATAAAACATCTGAGGTGTAACAGGAAAGCTGTTGATCAGAGGAGAGTGGGATGTCTGAGGAACATTAAGAACATAATCAATAACATTAAAAAGTATGTGCGGTTTATGACGAGCAGAAAGGATTACATTTGACAGAGATTTCCTTCGTGCCTCTCTCATTACATTCTGATACTGATGGAAACAATCCATTAATATCTGAAGAGAAATCTGCAGCTTATCCTTCTTCTGTCTTCTGGTATTGTTGTTGCATAAAGTGAGTAGTTTAATTCATTCACGGCTGACGCTTAACCTTGGACACCCTACTCTTCAAAGGAGCCACTGAGCCCATTACATTGTTGCAGTTTGCATGGAACCAAGAACAAAGCTCATTTACATCATGAGAAGCAGACTCAGAAATAGCAGGGACCATATTGAAAGCAGCAGCAAAATATGAAGCAAATGACAGGTTGATGATCCTCAAAAAAAATCTCCTAAAACAAGCAGTCGATCATATTTAGGAAAGGCTTTAGTTAAGAGTCCGGCTAACTCAGTTAGAAAGTCCTTACATCTAAGCCGGGGATAAATTACTATGCACAGCAGGGTTATGACGACCAAGTTCAAAGAGGTGAAACTCAAAACTGATAGATGACATTGACATAAAAAACTGTTTATATTTGTGAAGATTTGTTTTAAACTGTCGCAGTTCCTCCTTCCCATTCTGATGTTCGAGGGGAGTTCAAAATAAGAGCATCCCGGAGGTAATGGTTCAGAAAAGACGCTGGACTCACCAGGATTTTAGCAAGTCTCCGTTAAGCATAAGAAATCCGGCCGCAGGTTATCATAATTTACTCCATGTTGCCGAGGACGCACGATGGGGCTGATCCAGAGACGCGGAGCAGATGATGGGTACTAACCAGATGTCAGAGGGCTCTGGGGGATCACTTCAGTTTAGCCAGCTATGCTTACCCCAGCACAGGTCCCTGTTTTATAATTTTTCATCAGTTTGAACCTCTGACTTACTTGGCAAAATCGTTGAAGCCTTAAAACCCTCCGTCTCACCCTCTTATATAATGCACCCCTGATCATTTAAATAGGGTTTTTCTACTGTGGGTCCATCAGTTCTTGCTGTAATTAATAGCCTCTCCTCTGGTGTGGTTCCTAAAGAACTGAACAAATGTTGTAGTGCACCCTTTAATAAAAAAGTCTGGCCTTGACCCTATTGCACTGTCTAGCTATATACCAATTCCCAAACTCCCTTTTATTTAAGGTACTAGAGAAAGTTGTCTATTTGCAGTTAACTGAGTTTTTACAAGTAAATATTTTTGAAAAATTTCAGTCCGGTTTGAAGCCAGTCCATAGTACAGAATCTGCACAACTCAGAGATTTTGATGATTTTCTTTTAGCTACTGATTCTGGAGACTTTGTAGTCCTAGTTCTATTAGGTTTAACTGCATTTGACACCGTGGACCACAACCTTCTCATATCCCGTCTAGAAAACTTTGTTGGCATTCGAAGCACTGCCTTGGACTGGTTTATTTCCTACCTCATTGAAAGATCATTTTCGGTCACTCTACAAATAATTGACCTTGGCTCCATCCTTAAATCTACAGTGACTAACCTGGGAGTAAAATTGGACAGTGATTTTACTTTGGACAAGCAGATCAGTGCAGTGATGAAATATAGTCAGCTGAGGAAGATTACCATGGTTAGGCATATGCTTTTACAAGATTTTGAAACTAATTCATACTTTTATTACATCACGCCTTGATTACTGTAATTCATTTTACCTTGGTGTCTCCCAGTCCTACCTCTCGTCTCATTTGGTGCAGAACCCAGCTGCACGTCTTAACTGATACAAAGCAGCGAGAGCACATCCCCCCAGTTTAAGTCTTGCTGCCTGTTTAAAAGTGATTGTTTTTAATCTTTAGATAGTCTTGCCCCACGCCATTTATCAGAGCTTTTGACAGTACATTCTCCCTCTCGGTCCCTGAGGTCAGCAGCTCAGAGGTACTGAGAACGTAAGCTTAGAAGGGGACAGAGCTTTTTTGGTGGCAGCTCTAAGCTTTGGAACTCACCATCGCTACAGATTAGGCAAGCTTCCCAGTTCAACTCTGCATTAGAACTTTATAATTTTGGTTCCTTCAGTTTATTGCTTCATTCGTCATTTTATGCACTGTAGTTGTACCATGAATCTTTTACCGTTTTAAAGCACTTTGGTCAAGTTTTTGTTCTAGGTTAAATAAATTAAGCTGTGGCATCACATTACCTTTTTGCCAATAACTTCTTATGGTAGTCTTGGCCAGTTGCATGTTTGAGCCCTTTTTAGTGCTCCAAATATCAGATTTCTGATGTCACCCTCTGCATCCGTTTGAAGTCATCGTCATCTGCGGCATTCGTCATGAGATTTTTATTAAATTTTGATTTTCTAATTTTTGCCAATTTGTGATTTTTGTAAATGATTCTTTGCAAAGTTTTATACATTACACCCCAGGGGGGCACAAGATTCTACATTTGTGTAGAAGTTACAATATCAATGGCAGATTGCCCTTAGCCAAAACAGCATTAAACTAAATTGTGGCCCATTTGCAGGCAACATAACCTGCGTCAGAGTTGCTGAAGAACTCAAATTAAAGTGGTAGTGACCATATAGGAAGGAACAGCCAGTGAGCTTTAAGACTTTTATTTAAACTTTGAATTAGTCCAGACTGCTGCACTTGTAGAGAAAGAAAAGGTTAAGCCAAGCATTAGCCATTGCATCTTCAGACACTCCAGGTCTCTAGGATGTATCTGGAAAGACCTTCTGCTGCCCAGAGCCAGGGTTCTGGGGTGCCTGTGGAGCATCAGAACCATGTTCCTTCAGATAGTGGATGTCCTGAAAGTAGTCTGTGCCCTTCTCATGGTTTCTGCTGAAGGTAGTGTAGGTGCCAGGAGGGTACAGCCCATACAGAAGGCTGTAGTCAAAATAAGGATAAGGGTAGGGAAAGGGGTAAGGGAGAGGGTAGGGAGAAGGGTAGCCCCACAAGCCACCCACACCAAGACTTGGCGTTGCTACAAGTGGAAAACCCTGGCCAGGCCCCATACTGTCAGCTGGGTAGCCAAACTCCTCTGTCTGCTGCTGGTAGTTTCCAAGTTCAGCTTCCTTCACTACATTGGAAGTCTCCCCAGACTGGAGAGAAGGTGGAGCAGGGGGTCCTGGAGGAGGGAGAAAAGCACTAGAACCCTGGGCCTGTGTGTTGGTTGATGCTTCCTCAAAGGCTTGAGGAGCAATAGCCCACTTTGCTTCTAGAGGAGCAGAAATCACATTTCAGTCAACTACCGATCCTTTACACAGCTGAAGGATTTAATACTTGACTGAACTATTTTTAAGACCAAATACCTGGGAGGGAAGACTGAGCAGCACCAGCAGTTTGAGAGCCAGCATCATATCCTGCCATGTTGTAGCCTGCTTGAACAGGAATATAAGTACCGACACCAACATATCCAGCTTGAGAAGGAACAGAACCAGTCTGCACAAATTGGGGATGACTGGGAGCTTGGTTGAAGACACCTGTAGGAACATTGTAGGACACAGGTGCAGCATGGCCAGAGGCTACTCTTCTGTGAGAGGCAACATTACCCCCAGCCTTTGGGTCACTGCTGCTTTGGTGTTGGGATTTTGAACCTGTATATAGGTGGACAACCAGTCATGTAGAGTTGTCTTTTAGGTTAACACCATATTTCAAAGATAAAATAAACACTACCATACCTTTGACAGGAACACCATTAGCATTCAGAACCAGCAAGGTAAAAAGGGAAACCCTGAAAACATATTAAAAAATAAATAACTTATCATTAAAAGCCCAAATCAAACATTTAATAGTCAACACATTCCATACCCCAGAAGGACCTGAAAAGTCATCATAATGAAGACCAGCAGTGACAATCAAAACAGCATGAGGGTTTATAAAGGTTGAAAGATACCAGCCCTGACCAATCAGAGCTTAACGAGTTAACAAGACACAGCTGGTAAAGAATGACTTTCATGAAGAGAAAATGAAACCTCGGTGTTTGGTTGTCACAGTTTATTTTGAGACCAGCATTATTTTATTCTTTTTTTTTTTTACTCTACAGAAGGGAAAGAGATAACAACTTATAATACCATTCTCCACCCAACATGAAGGGTGTCACAACCTCAGATTTTGGATGTGACCTTGGCAGAATCAGAGTGTGGAATCTGCAATGGCAACAAAAAGGAGCACAGCATACGGTCACTGGTCAAGACAGATTGTAACACAACTGTCCCTGTCTCCTCATGATCAAGTGACTTTTCTCAATCTGTTATCAAACCTGGAATTAACAACAGCCATGATCAAGACAGAAAATCTGTGTTCATAGTTTCAGAAGGTTCTTCTACTTTGTGCTGGTGCTCTAATCTGGATAAGCTTGTCATCTAGGGGAGCCAAAATATTTGGAACCTGCTACTTTCACTCAAACTCTTCAGCATCTCTGCCTCAATTTCTTTTGCCTGCAAATAGGCCACAAAAAGAAATTTAGTTCTTTAATAACTTATGTTGTTTTGGGTATGGGCAATCTGCCTGTGATATTATGGTAATTTATACACAAATGGACAATAATATATGTAGAAACTTGTGCCCCGTGGGGTCTCATTTATAAAACTTTGCATAGAATCCTGACTAAAATCATACTTAGACTCAGAAAAAAATTTTTTACTTGCGCAAAGAAATTTTCTGATCTATAAAACTCTGATCTGTGAAGCACAATTTCGGCTTCATACATCACACTCTCTCTAGAAATATGTTCCGGTGATTTTTGCAGTGACGTTTGTCTAGAAAGTGACTCACCCAATTTTCAGACGCCGCAGTGTTCAATAACTACAAATTGAGTGACTAAAAAACTACACAATTTCTTCCAACACTAAATTCCTCAGTTGATGTATTACATATTAATCAGTGTATCTTCAAAAGTTCCCCTTTGAGCACCTGATCTAGGGCTTCAGTTTACACCCTTTATATTCAATACAGTGAAATTATTCACCTTTGGAATGGATGAAAATAAGCACGTATTTTCATCATTTACTTGTGACTATAACACTGTGTGGCATCACATGTACTTGCTGCCAAAAACCACAGGGTCAAAGGCAACTTCTCTATGGCAGTGTTGGGCGGCTGCATGTTTGAGCACCTTTTCATAAGAAGAGGTTCCACTTTTCCAAATACAATGTCAGATTCTTTAGAGGTTGTCCACTTGAAGTCACGGTTGTCGTCTGTCTATAGAGTATCTTGATGTGATATTCAATAAGTTATTAGCTTTAAACAGTATTTATATGATTTTTGGATTTCCCACTGGGGCAGTTATATACCTTGTCAAATAAAAGTTTTCCAACTGCTTGTCTGGTTAAGCATGACTGGCAAAGTAAATGGGCTTTGACAAGATGATCTGTCTCAAATCATACTGTTGTGTTTCATAATCAAACTGTTTAATTTTATCAGAATTATAAACCATAATCTGTTGCATTGTTGTTGTAAATCAGAATATCTAATCTAATTTCCACAAGGGTTTGATGTACTCAGTTGATTTAGCTTCTCAAAAAATCTGTTTCTGTTATCCCTCAGCAGGCAAAGTTGTTAAGTGTGATCGCCAATCTTTCAGTCAGGAAACAAAGACCAGTCTTTTCTTTTGTTCTGTGACGGGGGGTGTATGTGCTGGACCCACACCCCTCCAGCTTTTCCGGAGCATTTCCTGATATTCTGAATGCAAACACCATACTGCGAAAAGTCCACTCTTGTTACTAAACTCAGCAAAAAAAGAAATGTCCCTTTTTCAGGACTGTGTATTTCAACAATAATGTTGTAAAAATCCAAATAACTTTACAGATCTTCATTGTAAAGGGTTTAAACAATGTTTTCCATGCATGTTCAATTAACCATAATCAATTAATTAACATGCACCTGTGGAATGGTCGTTAAGACCTTAACAGCTTACAGAAAGTAGGCATTTAAGGTCACAGTTCTAAAAACGCAGGACACTAAAGAGACTTGTCTACCGACTGTGAAAAACATCCAAAGAAAGATGCCCAGGGTCCCTGCTCATCTGCGTGAACGTGCATTAGGCATGCTGCTGGGAGACATGAGGACTGCTGATGTGGCTAGGGCAATAAATTGCCATGTCCGCACTGTGAGACGCCTAAGACAGCGCTACAGGGAGACAGGAAGGACAGCTGATCATTCTCGCAGTGGAAGACCACGTGTAACAACACCTGCACAGGATTGGTACATCCGAATATCACACCTGCGGGACAGGTACAGGATGGCCACAACAACTGCCCGAGTCACACCAGGAACACACAATCCCTCCATCAGTGCTCAGACTGTCCGCAATAGGCTGAGAGAGGCTGGACTGAGGACTTGTAGGCCTGTTGTAAGGCAGGTCCTTACCAGACATCACCAGCAACAACGCCGCCTATGGGCACAAACCCACCTTTGCTGGACCAGACAGGAGTGGCAAAAAGTGCTCTTCACTGATGAGTCACGGTTTTGTCTCACCAGGGGTGATGGACGGATTCGTGTTTATCGTCAAAGGAATGAGCGTTACACTGAGGCCTGTACCTTGGAGCGGGATCGATTTGGAGGTGGGGGGTCCGTCATGGTCTGGGGCGGTATATAACATCACCATCGGACTGAGCTTGTTGTCATTGCAGGCAATCTCAATGTCTTGCGGTCCAGGGAAGACATCCTCCTCCCTCATGTGGTACCCTTTATGCATGCTCATCCAGACATGATCCTCCAGCAGAACAATGCCACCAGCCATACTGCTCGTTCTGTGCGTGAGTTTCTGCATGACAGCAATGTCAGTGTTCTGCCATGGCCAGCGAAGAGCCCAGATCTCAATCCCATTGAGCACGTCTAGGACCTGTTGGATCGCAGGGTGAGGGCTAGGGCCATTCCCCCCAAAAATGTCCAGGAACTTGCAAGTGCCTTGGTGGAAGAGTGGGGTAACATCTCACAGCAAGAACTGACAAATCTGGTCCAGTCCATGAGAAGGAGATGCACTGCAGTACTTCAAGGAGCTGGTGGCCACACCAGACACTGACTGGTACTTTTGATTTTGAGCCTCCCTTCATTCAAGGACACATTATTCTATTTCTGTTAGTCACATGTCTGTGAAACATTTTTAGTTTATGTCTTATGGTGTTGACTCTTTTAGTGTTCATACAAATATTTACACACGTTAAGTTTACTGAAAGAAAAAACAGTTGAAAGTCAGAGGACGTTTCTTTTGTTGGTGAATTTAGGTCTTCATCTGTAAAATTACCGGTAAAGGGTATACGGACAAAGTCCGTAAGATTTCTTTTTAGATTTAAAAGCAAAACAGACGAAGTCCAGGAAAATTACCATTTTTCATGGCCTGTTTGAAAGGGGCTTAAGGGCAATTTAATTCACTCAATTAACCCATAATGCATATTTTTGGACTGTGGAGATCGACAGGGTATGTTGAGAACATGCAAATGTAATTCAGAAAGACACGGATGGGTTTTAAACCCAGGGTCTTCTTGGTGCAAGACAACAGTATTAATAAGTGCACCACTGTGCACAGCACAACACATAAATCATTTAATTTGTAGTGTTTATCCATTAGAGATATAAAAAAAATCTAACATTGAAAGTACAGGTACATAATGGTGATTTTCAAAGAAACTTATCAGGAATTGTGCCAATGAGAAGGTTTTTTTTATTCTGATGCTGGGATTTGAACGTTTGAAAAATGATATGACAAGTAGTTATCTCTATCTAGAGTTTTAAAAAAGAGATCTGCTATTAGTAATGATTGTAAAAATTATTGTTAAAAGCTGTAGCATTAACAAGGTCCAGCTGATAGCTGTTTGGCAAGAACAGCAAGAATTTTGACGTTGGTCCTTGTGGAGTATGGAATGGGCTGGCATTTGTGTTGTGTTCTTGCTGTTAAATAATCAATTGTTGGTTCCAATTCTAATGTATATTTTCAGGGTTTCTTTCTGTGCCGGTACCTAACAAAGGTATGGCTTTATCCAATTTTAAATGTAAAGTGTCTAAATGGCTGGCTGTTCTCTTACACATAGATGGTAAATGGCCTATAGACCGATTCAGTGAGCAATTTGTGGAGGCCCCCATCTTGCTGCGCCGCCGTTGCTGCAGTGACCAGCTTCCATACTCATTCATTGTGCTGTCGTTGTCATTGTCCCTCTACATTGACAGTATGATAAATACCTGGCAAGCTAACCGTGACATTTATTCATTATGGACAGGGTATGCAACTTTTAAAAAACCCACAACACAAGTTTGTGTTTTTTTTTTAGATATTCAAGAATATTTTATTGAACGGCTGGCGTCCGATGACCAGGGAAACAGCAACTACAGGGTCTCTAATTGAGGGTCAAAATTACCTGAACTCTGGATGGTTCGGGCAAATTTTACACTGCCTTTTAGACAACCACATCGTATTGAAGGGATCACTGAGCCATCCGCTGTCACCGAGATGTGGAAGTGACCGTGAGAATAGATGGTGGCCAGTTTGAACGTCTCTGCTGTGACTGCAAGTTAGGCGTAGCCTATGTGCTGCCCAAGTGGGAGCGGTCACCGCAGTAATGGCGGCGTCTCGACTTTCGGTTATTTCGCAGAATCGGTCTATATTTGTATAGTGCTTTATTTAGTCCTCGAGGACCTCAAAGTGCTTCACACTACATTCAGTCATTCACGCACACATTCACACACTGGTGATAGCAAGATGCATTGTAGCCACAGCTGCCCTGGGGCAAACTGACAGAAGCGAGGCTGCCAAACACCGGGCCCTCTGACCACCACCAGAAGGGTGAGGTGTCTTGCCCAAGGAAACGACTGAGACAGCAACCCTCCAGTTACAAGATCAACTTCTCACTCCTGAGCCACAGTCGCCCCATAGGTTCAAACATGGGTTCGAAATCTCAACACCAGAGAAGCAGTGAGCCAAAGGCTGTGGGTAATGTTGCCTCTCGTAAGACTAGCAACTGGCCATGCTGCCCCTGTGTCCTACAGTGTTCCTGCAGGTGTTCTCAAGCAAGATCCTAGTTTGTGCAGGCAGCGCCCTTATTTGTTGGCGTGAGCTCCGTGTCTGAAGTTGGATACTCTCAGCTCTTGTTCTGTTCCTGTCCAAGCAAGCCATGTTAGTGTTTATATGCCTAATTCAGCAGGATATATGTCAGGCTTTGATCCTGCTCTCAACAAGCTGCAGCTGCTCAGTCTTACCTTCCAGGTAATTGATTTCAAATTGTTCGGTAACCCATCAGAGCTGAATTTGTCACATGCATGAAGAAACTAGAAATAACTAACTTGACTCGTAACTCCCTCCAGAAGCCAAGTGGGCTATTGCTCCTCAAGCTTTTGAGGAAGCATCAACCAACACACAGGCCCAGGGTTCTAGTGGCTTTCTCCCTCCTTCAGGACCACCTGCACCACCTTCCCTCCAGTCCAGGGAGACTTCCAGTGTAGTGAAGGAAGCTGAACTTGGGAACTACCAGCAGGAGGAATTTGGCTACCCAGCTGACCGTATGGGGTCTGGCCAGGATTTTCCACTTGTAGCAACGCAGTGTCTTGGTGTGGGTGGCTTGTGGGGCTACTCTTCTCCCTTACCCCTTTCCCTACCATTATTTTGACTACAGCCTTCTGTATGGGCTGTACTCTCCTGGCACCTACACTACCTTCAGCAGAAACCATGAGAAGGGCACAGACTACTTTCAGGACATTCTCTATGTGAAGGAACATGGTTCTGATGCTCCACAGGCACCCCAGAACCCTGGATCTGGGCAGCAGAAGGTCTTCATAGATGCATCCTAAAGACCTGAAGCGAGACATTGGTAGACTTTCCCCTGTACCTGCAGGTGTACTACATCTTAACAACTTGTTTAACTTTGGTTTTCCTGTTATAGATGACGTGTGGCAGTCTTGGTGGAATGTTTCAGTGACATAAAATACACTAACTGTCTCTTTGTCCAGTTTGTGTATAAAAAGAGCTGTAGTAGTACTCTTGGTTTATATGTCAGCTTAGGTTAAGAGGTGAGAAAAGGCTGTGTTGTATGCACAAGCTGTTTCAGCTTTATTTTGCTGCAGGGGGGACATGTCTAAAATGGCTTTGAACAATGGTGTGAAACATTTGAGGTAAGTGAAGTCTTAACAGTTTAGCCAAATTGAAATGAGTGAGCTCACCACATTGCATCTCCTTGCTGCAGCCAGTTCACTGTATATTCAGATAGCAATGCTCCTGGAAAACACAACTAACATTAAAACATGGTAGTAAAAACGTAATTTAATTTAGGAAACATGTTTGCAATTTTCTAACTGCTTTTTATACCCGGGGGATAACTTTTCATATTTTGGATAAAAACATGTTATAAGCCAGGACAATGTTTTATTCAATATAATCCATCCATCCATCCATCCATCCATCCATTTTCTTCCGCTTATCCGGGGTCGGGTCGCGGGGGCAGCAGCCTAAGCAAAGAGACCCAGACTTCCCTCTCCCCAGCCACTTGTTCCAGCTCCTCGGGAGGAACCCCAAGGCGCTCCCAGGCCAGCCGAGAAACATAGTCCCTCCAGCGTGTCCTGGGCCTTCCCCTGGGCCTCCTCCCGGTGAGACGTGCCTGAAACACCTCACCAGGGAGGCGTCCAGGAGGCATCCTGACCAGATGCCCGAGCCACCTCAACTGACTCCTCTCGATGTGGAGAAGCAGCGGCTCTACTCTGAGCCCCCTCCGGATGACTGAGCTCCATTTTTCCCTCATTCGTGAACAAGACCCCCAGATACTTAAACTCCTCCACTTGGGGAAGGACCCCATCCCCAACCCGGAGGAGGCACCCCACCCTTTTCCGGCTCAAGACCATGGCCTCGGATTTGGAGGTGCTGATTCTCATCCCAGCCGCTTCACACTCGGCTGCGAACAGCTCCAGCGAAAGCTGTAGATCACACTCCGATGAAGCCAACAGGACCACATCATCTGCAAAAAGCAGAGACCCGATCCTGAGGCCACCAAAACGGATCCCCTCAACGCCTTGGCTGCGCCTAGAGATCCTGTCCATAAAAGTTAGGAACAGGATCGGTGACAAAGGGCAACCTTGGCGGAGTCCAACTCTCACTGGAAACAAGCCAGACTTACTGCCGGCAATGCGAACCAAACTCTGGCACCGGTCGTACAGGGACCTAACAGCCCGTATCAAGGGGCCCGGTACCCCATACTCCCGGAGCACCCCCCACAGGGCCCCCCGAGGGACACGGTCGAACGCCTTCTCCAAGTCCACAAAACACATGTAGACCGGTTGGGCGAACTCCCACGCACCCTCCAGGACCCTGCTGAGGGTGTAGAGCTGGTCCAGTGTTCCACGGCCAGGACGAAAACCGCATTGTTCCTCCTGGATCCGAGGTTCGACTATCCGTCGGACCCTCCTCTCCAGAACCCCTGAATAGACCTTACCAGGGAGGCTCAGAAGTGTGCTCCCCCTGCAGTTGGAACACACCCTGTGGTCCCCCTTTTTAAACAGGGGGACCACCACCCCGGTCTGCCAATCCAAGGGAACTGCCCCGGATGTCCACGCAATATTGCAGAGCCGCGTTAACCAACACAGCCCCACAACATCCAGAGCCTTGAGGAACTCCGGTCAAATCTCATCCACCCCCGGAGCCTTGCCACCGAGGAGCTTTTTAACGACCTCGGTGACCTCAGCACCAGAGATTGGAGAGCCCGACCCCAAGTCCCCAAACCCTGCTTCCAGATTGGAAGGCGTGCTGGTGGGATTGAGGAGGTCTTCGAAGTATTCCATCCACCGACCCAAAACGTCCCGCGTCGAGGTCAGCAGCACATCATCCCCACTGTAAACAGTGTTGGTGGCAGACCGCTTTCCCCCCCTGAGACGCCGGATGGTGGACCAGAATCGCTTCGAAGCCGTACGGAAGTCGTTTTCCATGGTCTCTCCAAACTCCTCCCACGCCCGAGTTTTTGCCTCAGCAACCATCCGAGCCGCATCCCGCTTGGCCTGTCGGTACCTATCAGCTGCTTCAGGGGTCCCACAAGCCAAAAAGACCCGGTAGGACTCCTTCTTCAGCCTGACAGCATCCCTTACCGCCGGTGTCCACCAGCGGGTTCGGGGGTTGCCGCCGCGACAGGCACCGACCACCTTGCGGCCACAGCTTCGGTCAGCCACCTCGGCAATGGAGGCGCGGAACATGGTCCACTCGGACTCGATGTCCCCCGCCTCCCCCGGGACGTGTTCAAAGTTCTGCCAGAGGTGTGAGTTAAAGCTCCTTCTGACAGGAGACTCTGCCAGACGTTCCCAGCAGACCCTCACAACACGTTTGGGCCTTCCAGGTCTGTCCGGCGTCCTCCACCACCATCGGAGCCGACTCACCACCAGGTAGTGGTCAGTGGACAGCTCTGCCCCTCTCTTCACCCGAGTGTCCAAAACATGCGGCCGCAGATCAGATGAGACGACAACCAAGTCGATCATTGAGCTGCGGCCTAAGGTGTCCTGGTGCCAAGTGCACATATGGACACCTTTATGCTTGAACATGGTGTTTGTTATGGACAATCCATGACGAGCACAGAAGTCCAATAACAAGACACCACTCGGGTTTAGATCGGGGGGGCCATTTCGCCCAACCACACCCCTCCAGGTCTCACTGTCATTGCCCACGTGAGCGTTGAAGTCCCCCAGCAGAACAAGGGAGTCCCCAGGAGGAGCACTCTCCAGCACCCCCTCCAAAGACTCCAAGAAGGGTGGGTAATCGAATCTGCTGTTTGGCGCGTAAGCACAAACAACAGTCAGGACCCGTCCCCCCACCCGAAGGCGGAGGGAGGCTACCCTCTCGTTCACCGGGGTAAACCCCAACGTACAGGCGCCGAGATGGGGGGCAACAAGTATGCCCACCCCAGCTCGGCGCCTCTCAGCAGGGGGCAACCCCAGAGTGGAAGAGAGTCCAACCCCTCTCGAGGAGACGGGTTCCAGAGCCAGAGCCGTGCGCCGAGGTGAGTCCGACGATGTCCAGTCGGAACCTCTCAACCTCGCACACCAGCTCCGGCTCCTTCCCCACCAGAGAGGTGACTTTCCACGTCCCGAGAGCCAGCTTCTGCAGCCGAGGATCGGACCGCCAAGGTCCACGCCTTTGGCCGCCGCCCATCCTGCACAGCACCCGACCCCTATGGCCCCTCCCACAGGTGGTGAGCTCATGGGAAGGGGGGCCCATGTTACCTCTTCGGGCTAAGCCCGACCGGGCCCCATGGGTAAAGGCCCGGCCACCAGGCGCTCGCCAACGTGCCCCACCTCCAGGCCTGGCTCCAGAGGGGGGCCCCGGTGACCCGCGTCCGTGCGAGGGAACACTGAGTCCATCTGTTGTTTTCATCATAGGGGTCTTTTGGGCTGCACTTTGTCTGATCCCTCACCTAGAACCAAATTGCCATGGGTGACCCTACCAGGAGCAAAAGCCCCCGACAACATAGCTCCTAGGATCATTGGGACACTCAAACCCCTCCACCACGATAAGGTGGCAGCCCAGGGAGGAGCAATATTCAATATAATGTTTCCCAAATTGCATATGTATGGTTAACTTGTTTGTTTTTAAGTTGTTTGCAATTGGTATCTCTGTTCCTTTGCAGGAAGATCCAGTTCAAATCCCAGTCTGGGGTCTTCATGCATGGAGTTTGCAGAATCTCCCAGTGCATGCATGGGTTCTCTCTGGGTAGGCTACTCCTTTCTACAGTCTAAAAAACATTACTGAGTTAACTGGTCTCTATTCTTTTCCCTTAGTGTGTGTGTGCATGCATGGTTGTTTGTCCTGTGTGTCTCTGCCTGTCCTCTGTGTACCCTGCCTCTAGCCCAGTGACTGCTGGTAGGCCTATGGGCACTCTTTTTAGATGATCTGCATCTTTAACCTTCATTATGTCACTTTAGCTGATTTCAGAAGAAAACCTCTGGGTGAGTTACAGAAAGGATTTTCCCTCCAGCTTCATCCACACATTTTTATCCATCACTGTAAGTTAGCCTGGACCCCAGTCAGCCATTTTCAAAAACATGGTAAGAATGCATCCGTGTGATCTATACTTGCAGATTCCAGAGACATCAGTGCTACGCATGGCTGTTTTTTTTTTTTCTTTGGCTTTTTGAAGAGTCAGAGTAAACCTGATTTCTTCATTAAATTTTGCCTTTTTTATGCTACATACAATAGACCTGTCTGGAGGGATTTGACACACATTTCTCCACTAAAGTAGGTCATCTGCAGATGTCAGACATGACGTAGCAAGCTTGAGTCACAGAAGACTTTCTACCTCTGAAGATTGTTTGTGTATGAGGATGTACCACTTCGCTAAGACATTTGGCTATGCATGCAACAGAACGATCTCATCAAATATTTCTGCAGTTAGTACAAATGTAAGTTACATATTTAAAATAACATAAATTGTCATGATGTAGTTTCTTTTTTAAAATAAATATCTTTAAAACTAAAACAGCAGTTGTTGACAGAAGACTCAATTTTTAGTTATATATTTTTGGTACATGCATTTCTTACATAGTTTGACTTATAGTTGGTAGCAAAATTATCTTTTAAATATATTTTCTTAAAAATGTTGTATTTTCCATTTCAGTAGAGTTTGTTGCCTCTAAAAATATGCCACAGATTTGGCTGTAGTTAAAATATGCATTGGCCCTTATTTTTATTTTGTGCAACCAAATTTTACAGTGCACAAATGAAATGTGACATCAACAAAATTAATAATATATAAAGTAAAAAAGATGAAGTCAACTAGCCATGTGTGCATTTTTGGTAAGCCAATGCAGATCCTCACCAATTTGCTCCTAAATTCTCCTATTTGGCTGAATAGATTAAAACTCTACAGGTGGTAAAGCATCTTTATTTTATGGAAAGTAGGAAAACATACTTTACGTTTCAAATATACTTCCTGAATTAACTGCTTCATGAGTAATGTTCAACTTACTTGTTGAACTAGAAGATTGTTTTGAGTGTTTTAAAAGTACATATATATTTTGGTACCTTACGATCTTAAAACGTCACTATTTTATTAATAAAATCTGCTTTATTATACTAGAACTTGACTGATAAAATAAGTGTTAGACTGGGTTTGACTCCAGCATTGTCTGGTGGGCCGAATTCAAATGCATATTCTAATCTAATTATTTTTAATCTCTATATAGTACATTTTATTGTAGTTTTAGTTTATTATTCCATGTTGTAATGTGGAATCGAATGTTCTGGTCCTATGTGTTATGTCACCACTCAAGAATATGTGTCAGAGTGATCCCTCTGTAGCTCCTCCTCCTCTTTGACGGTACGTGCAGGCCGTGTGTGGCGTCTGCCCCGCCCCCCTTTTATAAATACACACCCTCCTCTCTGGAAAGCGCTGTACTTGCGGGATGAACTAACACACTTGACGCTAGAGTTTCCTCTGCATCAGCCTGAAAACGCCCATTTTCTTTTGACTTGTTTTTTCGACCTCCGGCATGGAGCTGGACCGCCGGCTGCTACTAATCCACTGCGCCGCTCACGCTCTCTCGGTGGCCGCGGGGCTGCTGGTGGTCGTCCCGATGGCTCTTAATGGCTCGGCTTTCAAAGGCCGCTGCGCCCTCTTCTCTAGCGGCTACTGGAGGAAAGAAGACCGGACGGAGTTTACGGGGCAACCCGAGGAGCTGTCTCACCTGGTGGTGCAGCGGTGGGGCCCGCTGGAAGCCTGCCAGCTCGCCACTTTTGTGGGGATTTTCACGACGCTATACGGGGCTGCGCAGGGCTGGAGGTGCCTCTTCTATCTGCACGGACGGCATGACGAGTGAGTCCACGGACACGCACTAACATTGTGTTTGGTGCTACAATCCACCAAATGCATGAGTCGTTAAATAAATATAGATGCAGCTGTATTTAAATGGAAGTGAAAATTAAAAAGGTGCCTATAAATATTCAAATTAGTCAAAAATGTATCCAGTATACGTATTTACACACAGGGGCATTGAATACACCCTTCAGACCAATCACTGACATATTTCTTTTATATAGACAATATTTTGATTTATTAGCTGATCTCAAACAGGTTTCTTGGTTATTTAAATGTATCATAAAATAATAAAAATACATTGATTTGTAATAAATGTATTATTAGCTACAAATACATTCCCCCCCAAAAAAATTTCTGTTTTTTATTGGATTGTAGCACAGGAACTATGTAGCAAATACACACAGATGTGGTTATGTGAAATCTTAATATAGAAAGTAATATTTAAATAACTTTTGGATTTAATTATGTATTTAATATTAACAAGTTTGAATAATTGTAGATTAAATTAGATTTTTTTTTTCTTACTCTTTAAGCTTAAGTTGTAGCATGTTTTGATGTATTTGATTTCTATTGTAAATAAAAATGGTGCAAACATGATCTAAACTGGAAAATTGAGTCTGGAAAGTGGGGAAAAACTTAAAAGGTAAATACAAGCTAACTCAATACTGGTCTGTCTGATGTAAATTACAATTTTTTCATATAACATGAACGCTGTGATATGAGGTGATGTTTTTCTGTGTGTGCATGTTTGTCCTCTCCCAGCACCCTGTTTTCATCCTTCCTCACGGTCCTGTTGAGTGTCTGTGTGCTCTTCTTGTCTGCTGGGGCCAGCGTGATTTTGTCTTTAGGATTCAGCTCCTGGTGCGACACAGTCACCGACAACAACGCACGTCCATACAGGTAAAATCCTTCTGCTCAATGGTATTTTTCACACTAGGTATTATTCTATATTCATAAGAGAAAAGTGATAAATTATACAATGTCCTAATGTGTCAGTAGTAGTAAATGTTACAAGAGAAAGGTAAAACTGCTTTTTTATGGTCCGTGTCCAGAATTATGAGTATTAGTAATATTTTTGCTTATCTTTTATGACTGTTTATGTTCAGTTGTGCAGAGTCCCAGTCTGTCCCTCTTTACCTGGACGTTAACACCTCTACTTTCTACACAGATCTCAGTCTGGCTCAGGTAGGATCTCAAATTGCAAAACACCACATACCCGACACAATAAACTTCCATTACTTTTTTGACAGACAGTAATTGTGAAACATAATCGAAAGTAATGAAAACATGTGACAAGGATCAGTAATGTCATCACTATAGCCAAAAATCCAGAAGTTTGCTTATTTATCCAGTATAAAAGGAGAAATTTTAATGGGCCTAAAAATGTATAATCTCAAAAGTAAATGAATAAATAAATACAAATCTGATTTGTAGTGGTATGCGTGAGCATGAGTATCAAAGTTTTGACCTTGTTTTTTATTTATTTTTTACTTTGCTAGATTAAATGGCTGGAGCTCTCTGAAACAAACTGATGTATAGTTCATGGATTTAAAGTGGAAATATTCACACACTGCCTTGCAAAACTATTCATACCCAACATACTTTTTAAAATTCTTTGTGATGACCACAAACCTATGTGACAGACCAAAAAATGGTAGCACATAATTGTGATTTTTAAAGATGAATTATTCATGGTTTTCAACATTTTTAGTAAATGTGACCAAATTTCAACTTTCTGTCCAACATGCGTTACTCTACAGCAGGGAAACGGTCCCAAACATACAGCCAGAGCTACATTGAAATGGCTTGGATTAAAGCATATTTATAGTTTGAATGCCCTAGTCAAAGTCCAAACCTACATTTAATCGGCTACTTGTGGCAAGATTTGATCATGTCTTCTGGTGTGTATTTCTGTTGTAGACATACCCCCCCTCACACACCTTGCTTCTCAAATCTCTTGCAGAGATTGTTGGTTCTAGAAAGTATTCATTCATGTGGGATGAACCAAACTTTTCTGATTTTCATTTATAAAAAATAAAAAAAGAAATCTATTGTTTTTCCGTCCACCTCACAATTATGCACTACACTGTGTTGCTCTCACATAAAATCCCATCCTTTAAATAGTGTGTTAATTACCAAAACCAGCTGTTTGATACACACATTGATAAGCTGAGTGAGTGTTTCCAAACTTCCAGAGTTGGAGGGTTTTTAGGCCTGTGTTTTTAGACTTTACGTCTCTGTTTGCATCTTCAGGCATCTCTTTGGTTTGTGACGGCTCTGTGGTTGGTTCAGTCCATCCTGGCCTTCCTGCGGCTCTACCACTCCCACAGACAGCACATCACTGGGCCTTGGCTGCATCGAGACAAGGAGCTGCTGCTGGGACACAGTCCCACCGACAGCGGCTCCCCGACGCCTCCTCTTCCCCCTGCGACCCCCACTGTCTGCGTCTGACAAGGAGGGAGGGAGGGAGGGAGCGAGCGAGGTAGCGACGCAGCTCCTCACATTTAACTTCTCCATTTTAAACCTCATTTTGTTCATTATGACCACTCATAATGTCCACTCTGCACGTCTACTATTTACATGCCTCATCATTCAGCAGAGCCTCACCTCTAAATTATATTATCAGTGGATAAGCATCAAGAAACTGCAGTATAAAAAATGCCAAAGATACAGTTTGTCTATTACCTTAATGTTCCTCCAGAATAATTATAAATGGTCATATGCATTACCAGGCAGGCTGATTTAAAGATAGATTGTCACTCATGATGTGAGCTGCCGGTTTGTTTTTACTGTTATAGGGAAGTATTATTCAGTAATTGCATGTTATTACTATTTTAGTTTAGTTTTTCTATGACCTGTATGTTTCTTTAAATGGCAGAGTTTGCTCTGAGAGATAAATCTAAACAAGATTCACAAAATATACAATAACGCATGGGATGTACCTAGTTTATAAGGTACTGCAAGGAAAACATAAATATTTAAAATGGATAAATTAATCAAAAAATATTAGGACCAATTTACTCATTAAAATCAAAGTAATTTACTTCCAGTTTGAGTTAGGTTTCGCATTTTAATATGTTTTTGATTTGTGTGACGTTCCTACGAAGAGGGAGTTATCTTTATTCAATTTGCTATTTTGGAGTAAGAGGCAATTTATTTCAAAGATATTTTGTGCAGCTATAAGTTTTTTTGTTTTTCTAACCAGGTAACCTAAAAGGCTACAAGATCAACAATTTGCAATCTTTTTGATAAATTAGGTAAAGTACCTAATTAGAACATGTTTGTTGAGGTGGAATATAAACAGTGCTCCTTAAATATAAACACGCCGCTGATTAAAAACCCAGGTTTTTGTGACGTATAAAAAGGCTTTGATAATTTGTTTAGAAACTGTCTAAAAAAAGTATTCTGTTAAATGTAACTGGGGAAAAAATTTCTGCATTCGATCTTTGGTAGGAGTCGGTCAGAAAGCCATTTGGCAATATTTGCCTACTCCACCTTGCAAAGCTTCTCCAAATCTATCAAATTGTGAGGGTGTCTGTTGTCCACAATCCTTTGCCTTTTCTATCAGATTTAGTTCCTTACTTTGGCTAGGCCAATCCAAAACTTTAACATTCCTTTCATGGAGTTATTTTGTTTATTTGGCTTTAAAAAAATAGAATCCCTCTTCAGCCTTCTAGCAGACTCCTGATAAGTTTTGGTTTTAAATTTAACTGGTTTGGAGCAGTTCATGATTCGTGGAGAAGACCAAAACCACCACATTAGGATGCCGCCATCACCATACCTATCACTATAGGTATGGTGTTCTTTTTAGTAATATCCAGTGTTGTTTTTGTATGTGCAGAACATAGAATATTGTTGTCACATGTAGAACATGAGTGCTTGACAGAGATTCCTCCAGCTCTTTCATTGCTGCTCTCAGGCTTTTGGCACCAGTGTTGTAATGTTACTGTGTCCCATATTTCCTCCAATTGTTGCCATCTGTTTTTAGATTCCATATATTTGATGGCAGGTGGAAATTTAAAGATCCTAAATCCCAAAAATAAGTCAAAGATGCTTCAACAAAGTATTACTTTAAGGGTGTACAACTTCTCTTTTTGCTTTTGTTTTTCCTTCTAACAGATTTGTTTTTTGATTGAATTTTGCAGATGTTTTTGAATGTTTTATCATGGCCTTTTTACATTTTTAACATCACTTGGCATTTTAACTGGGGTGTGTATGGTTTTGAAAGTACCTCTGTGTAGAGAACATAAGCTCAAAGACTGCAAAAACAAAACGGAATTATTGTCTTGCTATGAAATGCTGAAATCAATTTTAAGCCAAACAACAAAGGTAAATAATAAAAATGATCAAAGAGCGTTCAGTCCTTACAAAGGCACTTATTACACTTTTCTCATACTGAAAGGATTCAACAGCTTCAATCAGAAATGTAACAGTTCAGTGATCAAATAACCAGTGTTATTCAGAACATGCTTTTGTTCATTTACTATGCTTTATATTTTACTTTGTACTACTGACAATGCTTCATGGTGTTTTTCTAATGCATTTTGTTGACGTACATGGTTGTTTACATTTCTCCGGGAGTCCCAACATTTTGCACAGTTGTGTCCCCATCAGGGATGAAAAAAAGTTATTGTTTTATTCAGCTGGATCTCTGAGATGCTTTTATTGTGAAGCACATGGTGAGAAAGAGCTACATGTTCATGAAAAGGGGCTCACTGTGTGAGCCTGACCTGAATGTTCTGTTGTGTGCACACCGCTGAGCCTCTCTGGTCCTGTGACGACTTTTATGATGGTGCTGTTTGTGTGGACGGAGCTGCTTCTCTTGGGGTTTTTTTTTTTTTTTTTTTTACTGCTTTGGTGATCTGTGGTAGCTTTGATACAGAGAATGACGATGAAAAGGGAAAAAGTTGCTGACTTTTCTGAGGTTTTCTATCTTAAATGACTCAAGTTGTTGCTTTTTGTGGTTGGCCACAGCAGCTGTAATGAAACACAAACAGTGGAGCTGGAAGTCTGAAGTAAAGGGAGATCAGCTGGTGTTGCCATGTGAGAATATTTATGAAATGGTTTTTGTACTGTAACTGACCAGTTCTGTTCCTTGTGCTCATTCATCTTTATGTTTTTGCATTTGTAGTGTATTTAAATAAAATACCTGCTCTTTTGTTGCAGTTTTTTGTCCCTTGATACTAAAGCCCATCCAGTGATAAAATAATTTGCAGAGCAGTGTTTTTTTTACCCTGCTCCTCGAGGTACACTGCCCTACATGTTTTTGACGTCCCCCTGCTTTAACCATAGACTGTATGTAAACACTTTCTTCTTCTCTTCATTTAATGTAATTTAGCGGCCAGGTGCAATACAGCCACCTACTGGTAAGGAGTGGAGCAGGTTGAACTTTACTACCTGAATATAGATTTTAAAGCTATATATTAAAACCAATAATACGCAAAATTAATTCTAATCTAAGAAACTTCAAAATAATTAGATCTGCAACACGCCTGATTCGGTTGACTGCTGTTCGGCAAAAGCCTGAGGCTTGAAAACGGTTCACCAAACCTTTAGGTGGCAGTAATGCAACTTGAGGGAGGGCAGCCGACCGCCATTAAACCCAAAAAGACGAAGAAAAAACCCCCCAATGTTTTGAATCAGGCGCTCTTATTTATCGTTCGGTTGGGTCTTATTTTCTGTAAACATCCACAGCCTGATTTATCCTGATGTCTTAAGAATGAAACTGACGGACATTAAGAAGTTAAAGGTGGCCGAACTGCGGTCCAAACTAGCTGAACTGGGTTTGGAGAGCAGAGGACTGAAGGCTGAACTGGTGGACAGACTGTGGTCTGCCTCACAGACCGGACAGAGTCCAGAACATGTGGAACTGCTGCTGGGGGACAGCTCAACGAGACCGACGGAACCAGCGGAGGTTCAGGTCGGGACCGAGACCTCATCACCGCAGGTGGTCGACTGTGTTGTTGCGCTGTGTGAAGTAGAGCCGGGTAGGGAGTACACCGACACCGCCACACAGACGGAACCAGAACCCGGTCCACCAGCGGTACCACGGGGCTCTGAGAGCCTGTCGGGGGCTGCAGGGGGACGGCAGGGTCATTCAGGTGGTCCTCTCTCTGAGGAAATGGGCCGAGGAAGAGCTTTCTACGAGTTCAAGGAGGAGATACGATACAAAAGGTAGATCATTATAAACATCTTCAAAGCTCTGTTAAATGAGGCCAGAATAAAGAACTTGTTCCAACTTTACCATTCTTTCAAATCAGAAGCCAACGTCATTGTGTGTCAAGAGCCACTAAACTGAAAATGAAAAAAAAAAAAAAAAGTGCTTCAACTCAAATGTTCAGAATACTATAATATTTAGTCTGAAACTTCGGAAGAAAACTTACGTTCAGATAAAACCCAGCTGTTCTAGTGGGTATCTACTGGTATTTTCTATGTTGCACACAGCAATAAGCCCTGATCCAAAGCATAAGACGCATCAGAAGGTGCGTCAGAAATTGGTGCAATAGGGAAATTGACGTTATGGTGCGATGACAGCAACATCAAATGTTTTGGCCATGATTTCAAAAGTTGTTTGGTGCAAAAATAACATTACACAGAAGAAAAAAAAACTATTCATACCCACAGTGAAGCATGGTGATGGCAGCATCATGCTTTGGGGCTGTTTTTTTTTCCCGCAGCTGAAACTAGGGCCTTGGTCAAGGTGGTGGAAATTACAAAGGGTTCCAAATACTAGTCAGTTTTGGCATGAAACTTTCAGACTTAAGCTAGAAAGCTAAAGATGAAGAGGAACTCCATCATTCAACTCATCAATGACCTAAAGCATACGTCCACATCAGGAAAGGACTGTAGAAAATTTCTTTTCCTGAAGAAAATTTTACTTTTAGAACATTTTATCCAGATGCCAGACCTGACTTAAACCTGAACAGGGCTGTGCACACAGGAGCTACCCTCACAATATGACAGATTTAGAGTCTTGACCAAATTCGAAAGATGCTTCTTCATCAATGAATCAGTTTAAGCATGTGCACACTTACGAAACCACATTGTTTTAACTCTCTAGTTTTAATTTTTCTATTTTGAGCTGCACAGGTTATGGTTTGCATTAAAGGTTGAATCAGTTTTCTTAATCCAGTTGTTTTACAGTTCAAAAACAGACACTTTAACAGTGGTGTTGAGTAATTTCTGCTCGCTCTAATTATGTTTTGGAAAGAAGGATCCAACCAAATCTAGCCCTGTGGCTTTTCTCCTGGCCGTGGAACATCAGTCCAGATCTTTACTTTGCAGATGGGGTCCTGGTAGCTTAGTTATCAAGTCAATGTGTGTTTTGTTGATCTGGAGAAGGCTTCTAACTGTGTCCCCTCAGGTTGGGTGCAGGGACGCTTTCAAGCGCCATCTGGTTCTTGAAGAACTAAGTTGAGTTCCCAGCGCAGGTTGGACAGTGTTTGAGTAGCTGTGTCTTTCCAGATCCAAATCACCACAACCCCCACAGGACAAAGACGAGCAATCGAAGTGGGATGAAGATAAAGTTGGATTAGATCCACGTGAGTCCAGAATTAAGTCAATATCCTATTGTGGAATACTTTTAGAAAGATCGCTGAGACTTTGTTGCTTCCACAGACGGCCGTCATCTCCACTTTGAAGTGGGCTCTGATGGATCCTGTGGGCAGCCACGGTTCTGGCATCGGTTCCCCTTGCTGTGGTCCGGCTGCAGACTCACCCACGGGGTGCGGCAGGGCAGGGTGGGGTTTGAGGTTCGGCTGGAGAGGAAGTTGTTGACTGTAGAGCCGGAACACCAAGAGGTGAAGGCGCCGTACGGACTGAGAGTAGGCTGGTCCATGGACGACTCGTCTCTGCTGCTTGGTAAGGATTAGGTCACTCTTATCTGAACACACATTCCTGTTTGTCAACAGACCTTTACCCAAAACTCTCTGTGTGTGTGTTTCATATCAGGGGAGGAGGAGCTTTCTTTTGCTTATGATGGACGCGGTAAAAAAGTCACTGGTGGAAACGAAGAGGAGTACGGTGAGCCTCTCTCTGAGGGGGACATCGTTGGCTGTTATGCTGTGAGTCTTTTATATTTTCTAGTTTGAGTGGTGCTGGGATTGTTTTTCTCTATTTTTCATTCTGTTTGTGTCGTGTTTGTATCTCCACAGTCTTTTTCTACAGATGGCACCGTTGAGCTCTTTTTCCATAAGAACAGCCGTTTTCTGGGCGGGGCTTTTTCCCTGAGTGCTTCTCTGCTGCAAGGTCGAATTTTGGTTCCTCATGTTCTCTGTAAGAACTGTTCTGTCCGATTGCTTCTGGACCCCATAACCCCTCGGTGGTACCCTGGTCCACTGGGATTTACACCGCTGATAGCGCTCCCTGCTGGTCAGAGAGTGCGCGCCACATCTGCTCTTTGCTCCAGAGCACAGTGTGAGGTTAGATTTTGGACCTTGATGTTCAGGTTTAAAGAACCTCATACAGTGGGGCAAAAAAGTATTTGGCAGCCACCGGTTGTGCAAGTTGTCCCACCTAAAAAGATGAGAGAGGTCTGTAATTTTTATCACAGCTACACTTCAACTGTGAGATACAGAACATAAAAAAATCCAGGAAATCATATTGTATGTTTTTTAACGAATCCATTTATATAATGGCGCAGAAAATAACTATTTGGCCAAAAACAAAAGTTCATTTCCATTCTTTGTAATGTAAACTTGGTTGGCAATGACAGAGGCCTAACATTTCCAGTAGGTCTTCACCAGGTTTGCGCACTGTAGCTGGTATTTTGCCCCATTCTTCCATGCAGATCTTCTCTAGAGATATGATGTTTTGGGGCTGTCGCTGGGCAACACGGACTTTCAACTCCTTCCACAGATTCTCTATTGGCTAGACCACTCCAGAACCTTGAAATGCTTTTCACGTAGCAACTCCTTTGTTGTCCAGGCGTTGTGTTTGGGGTCATTGTCATGCTGGAAGAACCAGCTTTTCATCATTTTCATCTTCAATGCTCTCACTGATGGAAGGAGGTTTTTGCCCAAAATCTCACAAAACATGGCCCCATACATCCTTTCCTTAATACGGATCCATTGTCCAGGCCCCTTTGCAGAAAAGCAACCCCAAAGCATAATGTTTCCACCCCCATGCTTCACACTGGGTATGGTGTTCTTGGGATGCAACTCAGCATCTTCCTCCTCCAAACACGGCGAGTGGTGTGTATACCAAAGAGTTCTATTTTGGTCTCCTGACTACATGACTTTCTCCCAGTCCTCCTCTGGATCATCCAGATGGTCTCCGGCAAACTTTAGACAGACCTGGACATGTGCTGGTTTAGGCAGGGGGACCTGCAGGACTTTAATCCATGATGACGTAGCTTGTTACTAATAGTTCCCTCTGTTACTGTGGTCCCAGCTCTCTTCAGGTCATTGACCAGTTCCCCCCATGTAGTTCTGGGCTGTTTTCTCACTGCTCTCAAGATCATGGGTACCAAACGAGGTGAGATCTTGCATGGAGCCCCAGATGGAGGGAGATTGTCAGTGATCCATTTTCTAATAATTGCTCCAACAGTTTATCTCATCACTAGCCTATTGTAGATTGGCTCATTAAAGTCCTGTGCAGGTGTACAATCTTGTTCTTGGTATCCTTAGACAGTTCTGCTATAATTACAACTAACGAGTGAAGGATAGAAGAGCTTCACATAGAAGAAGTAACAGGTCTATGAGGACCAGAATTCTTGTTTGTTTGTAGGTGCTAAATACTTAATTTCTGCACCATTAAACAAATTAATTCTTTTTTTTTTAAATCATCAATGTTATTTTCTGGATTTGTTCTTTTACATTCTGTCTCTCACAGTTGAAGTCGACCTATGATGAAAATCACAGACATCTCATCTTTTTAAGTGGGACAACTTGCACAAGCAGTGGCTGCCAAATACTTTTTTGCCCCACTGTATTTGTGCTTTAGTGATTGTGTCTATTACTTGTATACATTATATTCTATGACGCTTTTTGATACAAATATGCTATTTAAAAAAAGAATACAGAGTAATTAAACTCTTTCATTGTAGTTTGCCAACTTTGTTTTTTTCTGCTTTTCCTGTGTGGTCCTTGAACCCGACCATGACAGCATATTGTGCTGTGTTTGCTTAACAGAATGAGGAAAGTGGACATTTTTTCAAAGTTGGTATATATGTGTTAAGCAATCTCATAAAAAAAGAAACTTGCTGGTCTGTGTCTTGCAGCAGTTACTGCTGCTTATATTTAGAGGTGATGATTCTCTTTGACCCATTCAACTTTTGGATGGGTCAAGGTAGTATTAGTTTAACACAACTGAAACCAGAATATTTAATTATAAAGCCGTCCACCATGCTGAGACCATTCCTGTCCTAAAATGTGAATTTTCATCTCTCTGTCTGCAGGTGGTGATGATGGTGGGGCTTCCTGGCTCTGGGAAGAGCTTCTGGGCTCAGACTCTAATGAAACAGCATCCAGAGAAGAAGTACATACTCTTAGGAACAGAGGACCTGCTTGCTTGTATGCTTGTAAGTGAAAACCCCAACTTCTCTTAGATTTTGAATTTTGTTTAGAGCTTGAACCACTTCTGAGCATCTGATCCTCGTAACCTGTGTCTGTTTGTGCAGAGTGGTGGTCAGAGAGACAGCAGGCTACAGCAGGCCTCCCAGTGTCTAACCGATCTGATCAAGGTTGCTGCTGAGACGCCTGGGAACTACATCCTCGACCAGGTACCTGAGAGCTTGAGTAGAAAATTAAAACTCCCTCACAGCTCGATGTTTGTGTGAATGGATAATTTAACACAAATTTGTGCCGTATTTTCACAGTGCAACATCCTCGTTTCTGCACGTCGGCATAAGCTGCAGCTGTTTGCAGGCTTCAGGCAGAAGGTGGTGGTGGTCTTCCCTTCTGCAGATGAATGGAAAAAACGGCTGTCGCAGCGTCGAATGTGTGACAGCGAGCAAATCCCTGAGACCGCCCTGCTCAAACTCCAAGGTTTGACATATTTCTTTCTTATTGGAAAAATAAAAAAAAGAGAGTTCCAACTTCAATCATCACACATGATGTTGTATTTCTTGTCTTGGCTTCAGTGAGCTGCAGTCTTCCGGAGCCACAGCCCGACCTGGTAGAGGAGTTACAGTACGTGGAGCTGCCGCAGGAGGAGGCCCAGATCCTCCTGATGGAGTACAAAGAGGAGGCTCACAGACTGCTGCCCCCCGTCGTAAAACCACAAAAGAAACCCAGATCGTACAAGAAAAGACGTCACCTTCTCGGTCCTCCGGCGTCAAACAGGATGCAGTGGACAGCAGTTCATGGTTGGCATGGGATATTTTCTCAAACATACTGGTGCAAACTGTTGGCTGATATTGTTTTTGTTTGTCTTTAAAGGTTGGTATGATCCAAGAAGTAACATGCAGCCTTGGAGCGAGCAGCCGAGACCTGTGAGTGTTTGTTTTTAATCAGTTACTTGTTCAGCAGCAGCAAAAGGTGAATCTGAATCACTTTCTGCTGCAGCAGATAATCTAACTTCATTATATATGTTCTATTTAATGTTTATAAACCAAACCGATCCACAGCCAGTATCTTACCATGACGATGTTTATTAGCTATCTAGGAATAGATTTAATTTTGTATTTAAGGGGAAAAACTGAACATCTAGTGAAAAATATATATATTTTTTTTATTCACCCCATAATCAATAAAAAAATATGCAGAGTTTGAATTTAAAATATAAAACCTTAAAAAGTAAAACACTTTTTCAGGTACCCTAAAAATAAAGTTGTGGTTGGAAAATTATTAAGGTTATGAAATTAAAATGTAGATAACTAAAGATAATTGACTCGTTTTGATCAACAAATGTACACTGCCTAGTCAAACATGCATTTAAAAGTCAATATTTATACTATCAAATTAATTTCAAATGACTTCCTCCACAACTTTAGGTCAGTTTGACGGCAGGAAAAATTAGGTTAATACAAAAGATAAAAATATGTGTTAAATATCATATTCTTCTATTTTAAGTATCAATGCACAGAGAAGCAGATAGTGATCAATATCCACCATTTTGCAGCTTTGACTGGTCCGAACCTCAAAAATCTAAAGATCTTTTTCTGGTCATTAAACACACCATAAGTGAGCTGCACCAGGTTACGTTAAATGCAACACTCCTTGGTGAGAGTTGAAGTCAGAGTGAGGCCAAATGTACAACAAGCTTTTAAAGGGTAAACTGTGTATTAATATAAAGACACATCAGCTGGTCATTCATGCTGCTGCAACTTAGGCTAACTCTACTAATCCCTAAAACCGCCTGTAAACACCACAAATCACTAAACAGTTTAAAATGTCAAATCCTGCGTCATGGGTGTCTCATGGGTGTCCAACGCGTGGCGCAGGGGCCATTTGCAAGCGCAGTTCAAGAGATCTGGCCCTCTAGTAATTTATTGTCCAACTGGATCAGCTCCTCTCTGTAAAGGAGCTGATACAGATGGACCCTTTTTGTAGTCCATGATGAGATTTTCAGTGATGAATTGAGTAAGCAGTGACTATTTACTGAAAAAAAAAAAACTTGGACACACCCATCTATTAAACTTGGTTTAATACAGCCAGTGTTTACAAAGAAAGATCTTCACTTTTTGCTGCTAGGGTTAAAGTAAACATTTTCTAGACCAACAAAATACATTCGTATCAGAAAGTTAGGAAACTGTACACCTTTCTTTATATACAGTAAACATTTCCTTAAAATGTTGCATGTTTATTTATTGCTGAGCGGGTGAAAAGAATTCACAATAAAATTATTTTTTGAGAAACAAATTATGACCCCTGATTCCTTTCAACGTAGTAAAAAAAGTTTTGCCTCTGCCCTTTATCATTTTATCTTTGTTTGAAAAGATTAAAACCCTGCTTCACAGCAACGTCACCTCTGCTCCTAATAGAAACCATAAAATGCAATTTGATGTATTTATTATTACAACGCTGATTAAAAAAACGATGACTAAAAATCATAGGAGTAAAAATAGCCAAATTTTAGGATTAATTGCCAAAATTAGCCCTCAGATCTTGACTCTATATAAATATTTAACTTTGTTCATTGCTACTAATATGTTAATGCTGTTTAAAAAATATAAATGCAGGGAAACCAGTTTTAGAGGTAATTTTAAATGAATGTGTGTATGTTGTCACTCTGGGCTGATTTGACATCAAATTGTTGTTGTAAAAATGTTGAAGGTTCCACTTTTGCTCCTGAAGCAGCTGGTTCCTCAGGTTGAACAACTATTCATCAAAAAGGTGTTAACCTGTTCTTTCTTTTCCTTTTCATTCCAGTTGAACCTCCCTTATCAGCAGCAGAACTACGACTATAGCAGAAGTTTCGGTTACACCGGGTACCAGAGTTACTCCTGAGGAAACGTGGAGCTGGGATGTTTCTGACGTCAATCACTGTGAAGAACAAAAGCTAACCACAATGCCGTGCAGAAGTTATGAAGCGTCCCTCATTTGAAATTAGAAACACACTTTCTTGTAACCTACAAGGTGCTCTTAAGCGTTTGTTCTCCATACACCTTTTTTTTTTCAATCCACCATCTGCAGTTGTTCTTGATGCGCCAGGTGAACCTAAAGGTGTTGAACTAGAATGAAGAGTTGAAGTCGATCTGCCAATATTGGGCCTCTGATGGACCTCAGAAGGTAGTTGTAGAGTCATATTGTGATGAGTGGAAAGGGAATCGAATAATGAATGTGATGCAAGAATGTGACAGAAAGCAGGCAGCAGCAAATAAATCGGTGCATAAAAAGACAGGAACACAATTAAATGATCATCTAGAGTCTAAAGGTGAAATTGTATTGACAAGCAGAGTCCAAAGCAGATGACACTTCATTTTGCTTACATTTGCAGCGCTGAATGCATTTGCATATAAGGCAGCCATTTAGTCTTACTGTATGTTCAACTAATTAATGATCAAGTGTTACATTTTCAATACTTTTTCCTTAAATACATTTTAGATATCTCTAAAATCTGTAAATTTATTTTTCTTCTCATTTGTTAGTGAATCTCCACGCAAATAACCGACTTTTCAATATCAAAGAACATCTGAGTTTTGTTCTTGCAAATTGTTTGTTTTGTTTTTTTAAAAACAACCTAATGCTATATTCAGAATTTCTAAAATATTTTTGGGACATGTACTTCTGTTTTTTCCTTTAAAAACAACAACCGTAGGTTTAAGGAATGAGAACGGCATTTAGCCTCCCTTCTTTGCAGCAATTTGTTCCAATTTTCTTAGCTAACAAAATAAGTCTTATCGTTCTCAAAGAAATATTTATAAGGTGATCACCTGAAACTAAATCATCCCTCAGATCCTGTCAGGTTTGACGCCTTTTTGTCCTTCATTTGTCCAGTTTACTCAGTTTCTAACTACACACCACATAATGTGCTGCCATGGTCAGCTAGAAGGACTGCACCAAAAAACTAGCCAGAGTCTAAAGAAAACTTGATGTAGACCACCTTAAAAGGTTACAAGGAGATGTGGCTCATTGGAGGCAAAGTTGAAAGAAAGGATGGGTGGTTTGAAACTTTTGCACGGTGCATTGTGTTAAACTGAGAGACATGTTGCACTAGGGCTGGGCGATATTGCCTGAAAATAAAATCTCCGATTTTTTTCACACCAAATCCGATTTCCGATTTTAATCGATTTTTTTTCTTTCTCCCTTTACTTTCTTAAACAGAAATAACAAATGACAGAATCTATTTTTTAACTCTTTTAATATCTCCTTTGGGAGTCTACTTCAATTCAAAGTTTTGTGAAAAATCTCGATTTTCCCAAAAATAAATCTTCTTAAATGGCAAATTCGAATTAATCGATAAAATCGATTTATCGCCTAGCCCTATGTTGCACACTATTTTGTACAATCAAAGATAGTTGAGGCTGTTTTTCAAAGACAAACAAAAACAAAAACAGTTTATTAAAATATTTTAATAATTTTAAACATCTTATTTTACAAAGTACAGAGTTTTACCACCACTGCAGGTCTCTGAGTGCTTGAGAGGAATAAATATAACTGGTAGACTTTGTGCTCATCTTTCCTCTGTGTTTTGTTTGGCTGGTTCTCCTGGTTTCACTCTCTGATAAAGCAGCACGGCTCCTTTAGCTGAAGGACACATCTCGGACCAGACAGCGCTGCTTCTGTTCAGCTGCATCACTTCCTGAAATGCACGATAGAAACAACCTCTGCAATCTGCCCCTTCTGATGCATCTGCCACTTCACGCTGAAGCATTAAATCACATCACCGACTTCAGAGCTAAACTGACCGTTGTGCTGAGGAAGATGACGTCTGTTGACTCGTTTGCCTCTGCTCCTCCTTTCCAGTACAACTTTCTGACTTCATCAGAAGATAAAGAGCAGCTGAGGACACCGATAGAAGTTACCTAACGTTAGCAAACACTTCAGACATCGACTGATATCTCACCTTAAAGAAAACATTCCCTCTTAGACCAGTTATAAAAAAAGCCTACCTAGATTTATTTTTATTTTTACAGCTGAAAATTTGTCTTACATTTTTTTGTGTTTTTGAGTCTTAAAACAGTTTAAAGGCAAAGCAAAGTCAAACGCTGAATAAGAGAGTTAGACATTTATCTGCAGTTTATGGCACTTTTAAACCAGATTAAGCAACATTGTGTGATAGTAAAGAAAAATTATGATGCTCACTTTGTGTCCTTGAAGTATCGTAATGATTCAGCTAATTTTCCAACTCACCATGAAAAGGGAATATTTCTGCAAACTAGATGCTTGGTAAATGAAAAAGATTTCCTGAACATGACTGGTGTTTAAAGCGGGTCTGGGGGACATTTCTCTTTAGCAGCTATGAAAAAATATTCCAAGTAATGTTTTATGGTTTAACTCCAGTTTTATAAGGAAACCAGGGCAGCAGTTTGTCTCAGGAACTAAAAACTTTCAATTAATCCATATTACATAGATTAATTACACACACAGGTTTTGAAGACTTTATTTCAATGATTAGGCAGATTTTCTGCTTACAGCTAATGAAAATGCAACATCATAAAAAAACATGAAATCTGGGCTTGATAAAGTATTATTTTCAAAAGGTGCTTTTAATGTGACAAACGAGCTTTATTGGAATGCATATTCTAGTTTGTTGAAGTGTGTTATACTCGGTATAGGCTGCGTTCTGAAGGTGTCTTCAAGTTTCAGCTCAGAGTCAGAGCAAAACTTGGAAGAAGGCTTATTAAAAATAGTAGCCCAGCTACATGAGACAGTTTGTAACCATCTTACTTTTTATAACTTTAATCTTGTTCCTGCTGCTCTATTTGTCCTATGATTCGACTGTAAATGTTGAGATTTTAACGTGAAATAGATGGATAAAAGAAGGATGAAAATAATACCTGACGTAGAACTCTGCACTCGGCCGCCCAGCGCTGGTGTGGTTCAGAGCGACGCCCATCAGGACAGGAGCTCCGAGGCTGCTCAAAGGAATATTTACCTGCAGATAGAACAATAATAAATATCTTCACTGTCGGATTTCCTTTCTGGTTTAATAAACTACTGCTGAATTGAACTGGGGGGGAAAGGCCAATGAAGAGCTACAGCCATCTTAAGAACTGATTTAAAGTTGAAATGATGTGACTAAGAACCAACCCCCACTTTATGATTCTTCATTTATTTCTGAATAAAGTCTTAAAAGACCAACCAGCATTTATGAGACCAGTTCTGTCTATAGCTCGTCATGCATGAACTGGATCTGGATGACCAAGCCACAACGGTGCCGATGGCACTCACTTCATGGCTACGCTGCTATGGCACTTCCCCTGCCAGCACCATAATAAATCATTACATCCTTTCTACTCAGTCAATGCACACTCAAAATGGGTCAAAGAACTTCGATGTTCGATCATAAGGGAGCGGCACCAATGAACCAGAAGACCCTGCAAAGACCATCCATGTTCGGGCTGAGAGTTACTGGACTTTTAAGCACCTGGAAAATTCTGATCTGATTTAAAGGTTAAAGAAAAGAGTACAGACCCCCATTCATCCATTCCTGTGTTTGTCTATCTGTCCATCCATCCCACCTCTCCTTTATCCATCCTCTGCCATTGTTTGTGGTTTTAACAGTCTACATCTTTAAAATCAGACCACTGCAGGAATATCTGCCATCCATTTATTGTGTATGTTAGTGCTTATATTTCTAAAATGATCTAAAAGGTCTGAGAACAGAGACATAGAATGTGTAGGATCACAGTTTTTCTTACTGTCCTGGCACGGTGGAAGCTGAGTAATCTCAAATGAACAAATAACCACTAACGCATAATTTAAGAAAAACAGGAAATGCAGCCATTTCAGTTTATTCATCAAATAGATTTCAGCATCAGTTGGTTATAAAAACGTGTAACACAGATGTTCTGCTGCGCTTCGTCCGTTCAGATAAATATTCCTAATAAAAAAATCTCTCTTTCCTGTCAGGCTCCTATTTGTGTACCATGCTTCTGTTTATCTTTTCATGTAATGTACAAAACTGCTTTCACACTTCACTCTGAGCCACACGACTGCATCCAACCCTGAAGTTCAGACAACACCTTCTGATCTTTATGTGATTTAGTGAATGAGAAACGAAGTAGCCGTGGCCTGAGCAGCCAAACCCACCTCGTCCCTGACCTCTGCGCAGACTGAGGAGAACAGCTCCGAGACGACTGCATCCGGCCGCTGCTGCATTATGACCGCACTGATCTGCCCTTCACCCGCTGCCTCACCCAGACTCTCACACACCGCCTGCAGACAGCAGCCAGCACATGGAAAACAACCAAAGAAGACAGAGAATTCAAATTAAAAATAACTTTATTCTTTAAAGGTCACCTTTGGCTCCGGGTGACCGCCGGGAATGTCCAGCAGCCCCCCCGCTTCTGCCACCTTCTGGCTCCTCCTGATAAACACCACCTGACCATCACTTGTGCACAAAACAGCACCCACACCCAGGGGCTGAGCAAGCAGGGCCAGAGGGTCACCGAACTGCTCCTGCCCACGCCGACGGAGCTCTTCCACCTTACAGGACCAGTTTGTTCCCAGGTAGTCCTTGTAGCATGTGAGCCCCAGCCTCAGGGTGAGGAGGGAACCAGAGCGATGCTCAGCTGCAGCACCCTGTGATTTATTGCAACTACAGAAGGGTGTGGATTGAGATAAAATCTTCTGATTGACCCCTCCACCATCTGCTGTCTGTAGTATACAGCCATTAATGATGTCCGCACAGTCCCGAGCTGCTTCACCACCCTGCTGCCCTGCACAGCCAGACTGTAAGTAGTGGAGGTGTTTTGGAGAAGCCAAGCAGAAAGAGTGGAGCCTGAATTTCGCCCCGTTAAAAAGCCACGGCTCCTTAGAAAGCCGCTCAGTCCAAACTTGGTTTATGTGCTGCTCAAGATGAGGATCTGTCTGCCTGTTGAACCTGAGGGAAGAAGAAGTCAGACTTTATTGTCATCTCTTAAAGTCTTATTTAACAGTTTTTCAGGCTTTCTAAAGAACTGTTAAGATAATTCTTTACAACTATCTGAACATGTTTTAATAGCTGACAAAACATACTGGTACCTCAACTGTAAACCTTAATTGCTTAATTACTTAATTTCTGCTGTTACAGCTTTACAAGCTGTATCACCCCTTGCAGGACCAGACATTGAGACTGCACAGGAGGCACTGAAGAAGATCATCTTTGTTTGCCAAATACTATATAATATTAGGAATAGGAGGGTGCAGGGGAGCTCGAGCAGGCCACTGTTCCTTCAGTCAGTCAGTCAGTCAGACAGACAGACTCCTTTATTAAATACATACATACGTTCATAAAGTATTTCTACACTTTTGTAAAGAAAAATACTTAAGAAAAACTAATCATATGAACTTTATCATACAAAAAGATGACCAACTTCTTTGAAATGAAAAAAAAGACTTTTATATAACTTTTATATCTAGAAAAAAAATACAAAATCTCAAAAAATAATTTTGATTTAAAAAAAATTACATTTAAAAATCCTTTTATCTAAGAGACAAAAAAAGTTCTTTTATTTAAAAAATATAAAAAAGGAAGCGACTTTTATACAAAACAAACTCCTTTTAAAAAATACATTTGTGGGCAGGAGTAAAGTCAAAGTGAGTGAAAAAACAAATAAAGTGCAAAGGAAAACTATTGACAACGAACTATTAAAAAAATACTAGATTATCTGGCTGCTTGGAAGGAAAATATGAGGAAATAAAACACTACGTTTACAAATCAGAGGAGATCGGAGTACCTGTCTGAAAGCTCCACCTGTAGTTGGTTTTCCAGCAGCCCCCTCCAGTGTGCACAGTGCAGCAGAATGGACACTTCAGGGTCCATCATGTTTTACTGGATGATCACCCCACTCTCTGAGCCTTACCTGTTCCTCTAACAGGTAGCGATCACTATGAGAAGACAATAAAGTTTTGGAGGAAGGTAACAAGTGAAAGGTTAAACCTATAGACAGAGAAAAATGAAGTGTAACTAATTTTAAAGGGAGAATAATATCAGAGTTGTTCCACTCCTCCAAGAACAAACAAAATCAGGCACTGAAGCTGGATAAGCATGTTTATGTTCACCCAAGTATAACACTGCATCATCAAGAAAACAAAATGTGTCACAGTGAGAAAGAGAAATTTCTAAGTATCGTACCTTCCTCAGCTAAACAGAGTCAAAATGTGCATGATTTGGTTTCGGTTTGGTTTTCTTTGATGTCATGTTCATTCGGGATGAGGGCCACTTATTTCCTGTTCATTTAAATTCCTAACATTTATAAATGTAACATTTTCACCTGATTCTGTAAATCCCCTTTATATGAAATCAATCCAATTAGTTTTTTAGATCATCAAGAACGTTCGGGGTCAGAGGCTGAAGAGGGCTTTAGGATGTCGGAAAATGTCTAGCAAACAGGACGAAGGTACCACCAGTGCAGAGCTTACTCAACCTTGGCAGCATGTGAGTGAGAGAACTTCTTAATAAATGGTTAAGCAAAGAATTGTGAATATATCCTTATGTGGTGGGGAAAACAAATAAACTACTGGAGAAAAAGAAGCCATTAAAACTCAAATCCCAACACTCACAAAACAAGAATGAGACACCATTAGTCAGGTTTTGGCCAAGGACTTATATACTTCATGTCAAAGTATAAGAGTATAAGCGATTAAGAAAAGTATCAACATTTAAAAGTATTTAAAACAAAATTTGATAGCTAACAGTATGTGTCAGTAAACACTTCTTAAAATAAACACTTCTTTTTGCTCTTTACCTGCAGAGCTACAAGGTGGTTTAATGTTGATTCGGCGTCTTTTAAATGTTAAGCCTAAAAGGAATTTACGAAACAACGATCTCACGCAGAAGGTCATCTGCTATAGAAGGTTTCAGAAGGTATTTTAGAGTTTTAGATCCGCTTTCATACATGTTTAAGTAAAATAACTTCATTCATAATTATCCTAAGCAGCAAGAATAACACAAACTGCACTTTCAAAATTAAACGAAATATTGTTAAATATTGTTATTTAAGAAATGCAGCCTGAAAAACATGGATCTGTTCAACCTAAAAATCGTTTTTAATTATATTAGCTCACCTATTTGGACAGTTTTGTTCCTGCTTCCCTCATCCAGACTGAACTACACTAGTCGTTTCTTCTTCTTTTCCCCGATCTAGGTCAGTTAAAATACGCTCACTACCACCACCCAGTGGTAACACTTTAAAAGTGCACTTTATGTGTCCTCGTGGATTGAATGACTTTTTTTTATTTTTGCTTCAGACAGATCGCTTATTTGTCTCAACTAAAATCAATGTGACAATTACGCTCTGATCAAAATCCAATTTATGAATAAATTACAAGTAACCACAGGGTTATTCATCCGGGAAAAAGTTAGGGGCGTGTTTTTCTTTTTTCCTCAAGTTGCTCAGAGCCAACACGCGATTCCTGTAATTTTCAAAATAAACACACCCAATAATTTTTTTTTACTGCAAAAATAAACCGTGTGACGAGAGTATCCAAAAATTGTACTCAAGTAACAACAGTGCCGCTTCTACGTATTATTATTTTAGTAAGAATAAAAAAGTAGGCCTACAGAGTAACTGTTTAAAATATCTGCTTTGATATTTAAAAACCATGTAATCAGACAGACAAAATATGAAGTTAATTGCAAATTCTAGTATTTTAAAGTACTAGAAAAAGAAAAAAAAGTACAAAAGTAGAAATTATGACAGAAGAAACGCTTTTATAGATTTTTTTTTTTCCAATTCAGTTTAACTATGAAGCACCAGGTATCAGCTCAAGGCACTTTACAATAAAAGTCAATACAATTGTACATACATTCAAGTCAGTTTAAAAGTTTTATATGTAAGGAATTCCAGTTGAGTCATTGACTTGTAACATTCACAGCTCCTAAACGAACATATAGTGACAGTAGTGAATGTTTCGATTTTGAAGTCTGGTTATCAAATCTGTCACAGATTATTTAAACATTGGGGAAAAATGATTTTTCTAGTTTTTATTCTATACAGTGTAAACTGTGACAGCCTAAATCACATACGTCAAAGTCAAGGCCCGGGGGCCAAATACGGCTCGCCATAGCCATTTATGTGGCCCTCTAAACTCTAGAGGACCAAATAAATAGAACATTTCAGTTCTTTGTGCGCTGCGGGGCGCTGGGGTCGGGCGTTTGCCCAGGTTCGGTCGGACCTGCGGGTGGACTGGCCGGGTAGTGGGCGTGCAGGGCAGGTGGGTGGGGCGCTGGGTTTGGTTGCCTGCCAGGCAATTGAGAAGCAGTGGTCGCTCCACAAGGGAATGGGGATGGTGGATGTTGGCCTGGTGGTTCGGCCGCCCGGTTCATTGGTTTGCTCCTGGTCTGGGCGGGTACGTCGGCGGGGTTTGGGCTGCGGGGGCCTCCGGTGCTCAGGTGGCGCTGGGGGCCTCTTTGCTGGCGGGGAGCCTATTGCTAACTAGCGACAGGTGCTCTCCCCCTACGAGGGCACTTGGACGGGGGGGGCGAACTCAACCTGGGTGTCCAGTGTCTTTTGCGTTCTGATAGTAGAGCGAATGTCAGGGTGGGGTTAGTTCTCCTTCTGGGATGGGGCTGGGGGGACTGCCTTGGGGTCCGTGAGGCTTGGTGGTGCTGTGGCCGTGGGCCCTGGGTTGAACGTGCCATGGTCTCCCTCCCCTGGTGGATCCCGGTGAAAAGCGGTGCCTATTGGGGTCAGTGGGGGAGCTGGCTCCCTGGGAAGACATTTTGTCTCCCAGTCCTTCCCTCCCCATCCCCCAACACCTCTGTCCACCCGCTCCATCACTTTACCACTCATATAGGGTCTTGGGCCATGGGCACATCACTGGGGTGCGAGGAGGGGTTTCCCTCCTCGCTATCCCGTGGCGTCCTGCGTCCCAATTTTAATATACAACTTTAATAGACACTCCCACTTACAACATTTTCATGCGACACACATGTAGGGACTTTGGGGTGGGCACACTTTTCGGCATCCAGAGGGGGAGCGGTTCAATCAGCTTCACCTCTGGTGCCAGTGCCCACTGTTAAACCACATACAGACACTGAGGGCTCGGGGTGGGGGTTGGGGGATGTGTGGCTGCCTTTCCCACATCCCATCCCTCTGTTTTAAATGCACATTATTACAACACGCATCAACACCATACTCGAGCGGGAGGATAGAGGCTAGGGGTCTTCTCATACCCCTGTTCGCTACGGGCCATCAGGGGTTGGGGTCCGGAGGAGTAACAGGTGGTCTGGTCGGGGTCCTGGGCTGTCGGGCTGCCTCGCCACTGTGGGGCCCTTGGCGGTCTGTTTGTCTCCGTCCTAGAAGGTAGGGGGTCCATCTCCTGGGTCCTGGGGCTGGTAGCTCTACTGGGGCATCGGTACCTGGACCTGGGAGCATGAAGTGTGTATGGGGTGTATGAGTGAGGGTACAGTGTCATTTCTTGGGTGTCTTGGTGAGTTAGTGAGAATGTATGTGTTTAAGAGGGAGGGAACGTATGACTGTCTGTATGTCTTTGTCTGCCTGTCAGGTTGGGTCTTGGGCTGCCCTCTCGCCTGGCGCACATCAGGCCTTACATTTAATGGGGGGCCTATTTCCCCTCCATCACTCCCCGCCGGTGACGGATGCCCCTGCCTACTGGTGCGTCGCCTACTGGTGCGTCGGTGGTCAATCCGGTTCGGACCTGGTGCGTGCCTGGCCGGGCCTGGGGGGGGGCGGTGTGTCGGTCGGCCGATGCACTGGGCCGATATCTTCCTTTGGTTGGTTGGGGCACCTCTTTTAGGGGTGCCAGGTTTGGGATTGTTGGGTGGTGCCTTCTCGGTGGCTCGGCGGGACACAGATCCAGCATCTCTGCTCGTTCGATCACCTGTTCTGTGCGCACCGTGCGTGGTCGGTTCATTGGCAGGTTGGACCGGCCCTGGCCTTTGTTGGATGCCTGGTCTCGGCGCTCTGCGTTGCACGGGATCAGGACTCGGGACCTGGTACAACTTGGTGTCCAGCTGCTGGCTGAGCCCGGCCTGGGGATGCTATCCATCCGCTGCGGCTACCGGTGGGGCGCCCCGACGTGGGGCAGGGGTGGGGCGCTGGGATGTTGGCGGATTGGCCCGGGGTGGCGCGTGGCGGCCGGCCGTGGCCCCTGCGGTGCTGGGGGCCCCTCGTCGGGCGGTCCCTTGTCGGGTCTCTGCTGGGGGGTGGGGCCTGGCGTGGCTGGTTGCCGGCGGGGCCCATGGGCTCGTCACTGCTGCCCCCGGGCCCCTGCATGGTGGCCGCTGGACGTTCCCCTGGGGTTCTCCTTTGCTCCTCTCTTGGGGGATGCGGTCGGCCCCGCCCGGGTCCGCCTGGAGCTCTGGGGGTCCTTTGGACGTCTTGGCTCCGGTCTCCTTCATTTCTGCGTCGATTCCTGGGGGACGGATTGGTGCCTGCTCACACCGGCTGTCGAACACTTTCGTGGAGAGGCCTTGTATGCACCAGCATGCTAACACACACACATAGATGTGGGGTCTCTGGTGTTTAAGGATATATTCTTGGCTGAGGTTATCATTACTAGAGCTTGATTAATCGGTACCATGAGTTTTTCTGTGACATTGTTGTTGTAATTTTATATCCATTCTTGTGTGATGTGGTTGTGTAGTTCTTAGTTCACAATGTTAGGTTTGTTTTGTCAATGTTCCTTTTTCGTGTTTTGTTTTTCCCCCTCTCTCTGCCGTCCTTTGGGTATGGAGGCAGACTTCAATGTTTACCTGTGTTTTCTTTGCTCCCTTTCCTCTCTTGTATTTTCAACTCACCCTCTCTCATGACATTTTGTTTCCTACCTCTCTTCTTCATCTTCTTTCTTTCTTCCCCTTAATTTTCCGTCTCCGTGTCCATAACATCAGGAAATAAACCCCCCAGCAATTCATAATAAAGATTTTTCACACGTATATCAAGTGGAGTACTATAGCAAAAGCTGTAATGCTCCGCCTGTGAAAGTAAATCTGTTGGGCTTCTACTTGATACTCAGACACCAATTCTGAGCTCCACACTGCCAAACAGGACACGTAAAAAAAAAAAAATAAATAGAACATTTCAGTTCTGTTTATGTACACCTAAATACTATTTTATCAGTCAAATCAAATCAATGTTTATTTGAATAGTCCTAAATCACATCATTGTGAAAAGATATTTAGTATTATTTAATTTTAAGAAGTACTCGTCGAATGCGGAGACAGATATTTATAAATATTTTAACAGTATGTTAAAAAATAGTTTTATCAACACTTTCTGCCACAACCGGCCCTTCAAGGACATTCATGGTCTTGATGTGGCCCAAATTACCTTTGAGTTTGACACCCCTGGCCTAAATGGTATCGCTAAGATTCTTTTTAAGCATATTTCATAGCTGGTGATCTGTCTGAGGACAGTGGAACCGAAAGCTAGCAGGAGGGTGGAGGAAGCAGAGACCTGTGGAGAAAGACGCAAAAGTCTAAAGAAATAGTGTATGATTAAAAGACAATCAACAGGGATAAACAAGTTGAAAACGAATGGAAAGGATAAAACGACTGTGTGGTGAATGAGAAGGAATGGGGAGAAATAGAAGAGTATGAAAGTGAGGATAGTAACATGGAGATGAGTTTTGTTCAGGATTCAGTGAAAGGAAAAAGAGGCAATAATTCAGATGAAGAAGAAGCAAGGAAACAGAGAAGGATTGAAGCAAACGTAAGTTCTAATGATGAAGAAGAAAATGAGTTTAAAATTATTCTGAAATTCAATGAGGGAGATGGAGTGAACACAGTGAGTCCAGTCAAACTAACTTCTATCCTGAAAAATCAAGTTGGGGACATTAAACTAGCTAAAGTCCTAAGGGATGGAAATCTGCTAATCATATGTAAAACTGAGGAACAAAGAAAAAAGCTTGCAAGATAAAAGAAGTAGGAAAACATAAAGTAACTAGTGTGAGCAAAGTGGGACTGGGTGGACAAGGACCAAAAGGAATAATATGGGGAATTCCTGTGGATGTAACTATTGAGGAAATAAAGACAAATCTAAAAGGGACAAAAGTGAAGAATGCTAAGAGATTTACAGAATTTAGGGATGGGAAAAAGAAAGAAAAAGACTGTTATTATTTGTGTTATTTGAGTTCCAAAGAAACATTCTTCCATTTAGGGTCTTTCTGGGATACATGTCATATACTGTAAGAGAGTACACACCAAAACCAATCAGATGCTACAAATGTCAGAGATTTGGACATACAGTAAATGTGTGCAAAGGGAAGAAAAGATGTCCAAGATGTGGAGAAGAGCATAGTTATGAGGAATGCAAAAATAAAATGAAACCGAGATGTTGTAATTGTGGGGGAGAACACAGTGCAGGATATGCAGGATGTAAAGTAATGAGGAGAGAGATGGAGGTGCACCAAACTAAAGTTCAAAACAAAATATCGTATACTGAAGCAGTGAAAAGGGTAGGGAATGTGCCAGAGAAAATAAATGTGAATAGAGTACAAGAAGAACCACAAAGAGTGGAGAAAGAAGGAAAAATATGGATAGATGTTAAGAAACTGGTGACCTTCATTGCAGGAGTGATAAATGCTACGATGGAATCAAAATCAAAAACAGAAAAAATTCAAATTATAGTGAAAGCAGCGATAAATCATCTGGATATTAATGAGTTATCATGGGAGGAAATCAGGAACAGTTTAAGTGCTCATTCAAGACAAGAAGGATTAGTATAATGAATGGTAGTGATCCTACAATGGAACGCAAGGAGCCTGATAGCTAATGGACAAGAGTTTAAAAGATATATAGATAAATTAATAGATAAACCAGATATTATTTGCATTCAGGAAAGATGGTTAAATAAAAAATTAGAATTTAAATTGTTTCCATATACAATAATTAGACACGATAGAGAAGAAGGAAATGGAGGAGGATGTGCAACTTTTATTAATAATAAAATTAATTATAGAATAATTAAAATAGGTAAAGAATATATAGGAATATATAGGAATAGAAATGTATAATAATAATGAAAAAATATATATAGCAAATTATTATAATGCATGCAAAGTATTAGATATTAATAAACTTAAACTAATTATTGAGGATAAGTATAAAAAGTTAATAATATGTGGAGACTTTAACTCGCATAGTATATTATGGGGAGGAATTAAGGAAGATAAAAATGGGGAAGTAATTGAAGAATTAATGGATGATAAGAATTTAGTATGTTTAAATGATGGGAGAGGAACAAGATTAAATATAAACACAGGTAAAAGTTCTGCAATAGACTTAACATTAGTATCAAATGAATTACCAGGGAAATGTAATTGGGAAAGAAATTTAGGGAGTGATCATTATATAATTTTTACAAAAATTGATGGGGATAAAGAAGAAAGGTTGGAAAAAAGAGAAGGGAGATGGATATTTAAAAAAGCTAATTGGATTAAATTTAGAGAAATATGTGAAAAAGAATATGGGAGGATAAATATGAATGAAGATGTAGAAATAGTGGAAAAAAACATTTAGGATGATAATAACTGAAGCAGCAGAAGTAACTATACCTAAGAGTAAAGGAACCATGAAAAAGAAAAATGTTCTGTGGTGGAATGAAAAATGTCAAAAAGTAATTAAGGAGTGAAATAAAAGTATGAAGATATTAAAAAGGACACGTCATTTTGAGAATCTAATAAAATATAAAAGGTTACAAGCAGAAGCAAGAAGAGTAATTATAGGAGCAAAAACAGAAAACTGGAGGAAATTCTGTGATAAAATAGGAAGAACAACATTAATAAGTGAAATACGGGGAATGATAAGAAAGATGAAAGGAGTCTATAAAGAGTATAAATATCCAATAATTAATGTAGGAGGAAAAATTGCTATTAAAAATGAAGATAAAGCAGAAATGTTAGTAAAAACATTTGTGGGGATAAATAGTAATACAAATTTATCAGAAGATAGGCAACGAAGAAGAGAAGAAACTAGAAAGAAGAATATTGTAGAAGGAGAGGAAGAACAAAGATCAACAGCAATAGATGCACCATTTTCATTATTTGAATTAGAAAGGGTAATGAGAAGAAGTAAAATCAGCATCAGGAAAAGATAGTATTAATTATGAAATGCTTAAACAATTAGGGGATAAGATGAAAGATAAACTATTGTAATTATACAATAAAGTATGGGATAAAGGGAAATTACCCAAAAATTGGAAAGAGGCATTAATAATACCAATACTAAAACCAGGAAAAAATCCAAGTAGGCCAGAGAATTATAGACCAATAGCATAAACATCGCATATAGGAAAAATAATGGAGAGGTCGATTACAGAAAGATTAAATTATTATTTAGGAAATAAGAAAATGTTAACTAAGTATTAAAATGGCTTCAGAAAAGGTAGAGGAACAATGGATCCAGTAGTGAGTCTAGAAAGTGAAATTAGAAAAGCACAGAATAATAAAGAGAGTCTAATAGCAGTTTTTTTTCCATATAGAGAAAGCATATCATATGGTGTGGAAGGAGGGATTAATGATTAAATTAAAAAGATTAGGAATTGTAGGGAAAACATTTAAATGGATGAAGGATTTTCTGTTAAACAGATTCATTCAAGTGAGAGTAGGGGATAAAATATCAAAAAGTTGATAATGGTACTCCTCAAGGGAGTGTAATTAGTCCAGTGTTATTTTCTATTATGATTAATGATGAGTTTGATGATATAGGATTAGATATTGGTAAAGCTTTATTTGCAGATTATGGTATTATATGGAAAAGGGGAACAAATATTAAATATGTAAAGAAGAAAATACAAGGAGCAATAATAAAGGTAGAAAATTGGTCGTTTAACTGGGGATTTAAATTTTCAATTGATAAATCTAAGAGTATGGTTTTTACAAAGAAAAGGGATATCAAAATTGAACTTAAATTGTATGGAAATATACTAGAGCAAGTACATAGTTTTAAATATTTGGGAGTCATATTTGATGAAAAATTAATCTGGAAGGAAAATATAAATAAAATAGAAGAAAAGTGTAAAAAAGTGATTAATATAATGAGATATTTAAAAGGGAATGATTGGGGAGCTAGTTCTAAAAGCATTAAAGAAAATATATATAATAATGATTAGATCGATTATTGATTATGGTAGCATAGTATATAGTTCAGCGAGTAAAACACAATTAAAAAGAGAGAAATAATACAAAATCAGGCTTTAAGATTATGCTGTGGAGCAATGAAAACTACTCCAATAGTTTCATTACAAGTTGAAATGGGAGAGATGCCTATACATCTAAGATTTAAATTATTGAAACTTAATTATTGGGCTAGTGTTCAGGGAAGTAAAGGAGATGAACATATGATAAAAGAAGAGATGATAATAGGAGGAAATTATGGTAATAGGAAATATGAGAGTACGATATGGAAATCATGTAAATTAGCGGAGGAATTACAATTGAATAATAAAGAAATGATTAATAAATTCTTATATTCAGTTACACCTGTTTGGCTATTTCCAAAAGTAAATGTAGATTGTTACATTCAGAATGAAATCATTAAAAGAAAAGGTAAAGGAAATTGGGATTATATAGTGGAAAAAATATTAAATAAAACATATAGAACATTCATTCCGATATATACAGATTGGTCAAAGGAGTTAAATAAAGATATAACAGGTTTCTCTTTTTGGATTCCAAATTTAGGTATATATAAAAAAAAGTAGAACACCTAATAGTCTGTCAATCTATACAGTGGAGATGTTAGCTATTTCTTTTAGTTTACAGTGGATAGAGCAAAACAGAATTAGGAAATGTATTATTTGTTCAGATTCAATGTCACCCTTAGAATCAATTACTGTAATACAATGTCAGCGGATAAAAGAATGGATGTTTTATATGAAATACATGAATGTTTGTTTAGGTTAATCCAGAAGTTAGGTTTATGTGGGTTCCAGCTCATAGAGGGATAGAGGGTAATGAAATAGCGGATTTATTACGCAAAACAAGCTACTAAAATGAATACTATGATGGAAATATCATATAGTATGGCAGAAATAAAAGAAAATATTAAGAAGAAGATTATGGAAGAATGGCAATGGAATTGGATAAGAGAGAAAAAAGGAAGACATTTATATAATATTAAGGAAAAGGTAGGTAAAATGGAAAATATTCAAATGTGTAATAGGAATCGAGTAATAATTTCAAGAATGAGAATGGGGCATACGGGTTTAAACAGTACACTCTTTATGATAGGAAAACATAATACAGGAATGTGTGATTGTGGAAAGGATAAAGAAACGGTAGAGCATGTAGTATATAAATGTGAAAAATATATAAAGAATAGGAAAATATTGTCAAGGAAACTAAAGATGAAAGATAATGAAAAGTTGAATTTAAGGAATCTATTAATTGGAGAATTAGATGGTTATAAATTAATAATTGAATTAAAAATTGTAAATTAATAAATAGAATTTTAATAGAATATAGTTTTCTCCCTACTACGACTTACACTCCCACACAGAAGGTGGCGGAAATGCACCTAAAGTTGGTTGCCACCCGCCAATAAACTAGAAGAAGAAGAAGAAGAAGAAGAAGAAGAAGAAGAAGAAGAAGAAGAAGAAGAAGAAGAAGAAGAAGAAGAAGAAGAACTGTCTGCTTTATTTTGAAAATTATCATCATTTCCGGTTTCCGTGATGGTTCCAGCTTGACGTATCGAAAAACTGAAGCGTTACGAAACTGAGCCCCTCTGGTATGTCACATTTTGTCCTTTTAACTTTGTTCCTATATGTTGATTACTACGTATAGTTTACATCTAACTGAGCAATTGGCACAGCGTTTGATGATGTTACTCTCTAACAGCAGCGTTTGTTGACACTTCAAGCTTGTCCGGCTGTTAGCATTAGCAGCAGAACTAAGTGTTCTTCCTGTAAACTCAGTTTGTATTTTAATTGCCGCGTGGAATAATTTCCAGGGCTAAAAGAAATGGTGTGGTAGCTATGCTTGTTACTCCTAAAACCCCTTCCTGATACAGCAACTAGGGGTGACAGGTTGTGCTTTTCAATGGCTGCTTTGTTTTCAACTCCTTGTGTTGTTGTCTGCAGTAATCTGCTGACAGATGTGTTTCAGCTGGCCACCTCAACAACTTCAATGGAAACCCAGTGAAAGGTAAACACAAGTACCCCACACTGGAAGATAGATAGATAGATAGATAGATAGATAGATAGATAGATAGATAGATAGATAGATAGATAGATAGATAGATAGATAGATAGATAGATAGCACACCAGCTTGTACTAAAACACACAACAGACTCTGCTTTGTCATTGTTAATTAAAGAAAAGTTAAATACACATGATTAATTAATCATCAGCTAGTCTGACCACCCGTAAAAACTGGAATTTGACTGTTTGCTGGTGGAAAGCATGCAGGTGTGTGTGTTTACACAACACCAAGATGTAAAGGCATCAGCAATGGGTCTGTATTAAATCTGGAAAGGATTTTAAGACTGTTTTAAAACTATCTAACGTCCATTATATTTCTAAAGTCTGACCCGAATGCACTAGTCTGATTACCCAAAATGTAAAAAAGTAGTATGGTGGGTTTTATCCTGTGATGATACTCAGAGCTTTTTCATAAGATGTTTAGTATGTGATCTAAAAGATACATTTTCATCTATTAAAACAACAAGCTATTTATAACAAGACACGACTTCAATTTGGGTACCCTGTGTATTTTTTGATTTATCTCTAAGCCAGGAATAAGTAATTTATAAACAACAGCTAATTTTTATGTCTGCAGGTTGAAGTTGAACATTTTTCGTCATGCAGCTGGAAGCTCAGCTGCGACTATGCCAGAGTTGTATTTGGTGCTGCAAGAGTGGAGTGCGAATGCTGTCCCACAGCTATCCACAAAGGTAGGTGTACCTACTGTATGTGTGTTTGCTGGGTATGTGTTCTGTGTATCCATTCTGGTCTAAGTGCCCGCCTGGTTTTGAGTTATTATGTTTATCACCACAGAAAAGCTGTGAGCTACTATGACCTACTGGGAGTCAAATCGGATGCCTCTGTGGACGAAATAAAGAATGCGTTTTTTGACAAATCAAAGAAGGTACTTTACTAACAAAACTTCATCCAATCAGCCACAAGAGGGCAGCATTTCTTAAGATAAGCTAAGCTTGCTAACTGTTCTCACAGTTGGCTTCCTGACTGTTTTCATACAGAAGTTTTCTGAGTGTTCAAGGATAACAATCTGGTTTGATCTTGTGGTTGGGGGTGACTCATCTCACTCTAGTAAAACAAAATCTCAGTCGGAGTGTAAAATTGTGCATGCACCACATCCCTCAACCAGATGATCTCACATCACTGACTCCGGCTCGCTCACCCCGCAGCTGCACCCGGACAGCGACCCGTCAAACCCGGAGCTGCACAGCCAGTTTGTGAAGCTGAACGAAGCCTACGGAGTGCTGAGCAAAGAGCCGAGCAGGAAGGAGTATGACCTTAAACTCCACCATCCCTACCAAGGGGGCCAGGCCTTCAAATCAACCTATAGCCACACAGTGTACAGAAGGTAAGGCCTCTGTTGACTGCATGAGTGGTCAGTGCTCTGCTGCAGCGTTTATTTACTGGTGAAGATGTTCAAAAAGCCTAAAAATAAATCCATCTTTTGTTGCAGTAGCAAAATCTCACTCTGAAAACATTTAGAAAAGTCAAACCTTTTATTTCGAATACATTTATTAAGTTGTGAAAAAAAGACTAATGCTTATAAACTTTTTAATAAAATCAGCAGTGGCATAATCCCTTTAAAACAAATAAATCTAATTGAAGCATTTTTAATGCTTCTACCTTTTTTTTTTATTTGAGCAGAGTTTCTTGGAGGTTCTAATTATTATTCTATGATTCTCTGTGTCCATAGTTGTAAAAAATATAACATATCTTAGAGTCCCATTCTTTATAGCTACTGTTCAAACCAGGAAAGACAAGAGAACATACCATTTGAGTAAGGCCAATGAGTGTTGCTAAGGGAGCTGAAAAACAAATCCAACACACATCAGGAGCGCCACGCTGGGGCATCTTAACATTCTGTCATTCAGTCATTAAATTACATTTTCTTTGTGTCAAACTGTTGTTTGGGGAGAAAGAGGAGACTTCTGGACTTTATCTGTATTAGAAGCAGTGAAGTTCCTGTAGAACAGATTAATGAGTTACCCATAAGGGAAATGCAGCAAAGTGACCGCTGAGGATTGTCCAACTTTCCATAATAACCTTTAGATGCCATCTAGTATGTGCCAACTAGTTATTTGGGGGTGATGAGAGAAAACAGGTTTCCTCTGTCCTACCATCACAAATGTAATGGAGAAGTTTGCCAAGTGCTACAAATACTTTAACTGGAACTGTGTGATTTGTTCAGGTGAGAGTAAGATATCGGTTTGTTTTGTTTTTAGCAACAGACACTCCAGGTGGGTTAAATGTCCAACAGAAATCACCTCATATTCACTGTTAATTACAGTGGAGGATCTGTGATGCTGTGGGCCTGTTTTGCTCCCAAAGGCCCAATGAGTCTCGTTAGATTGGAAAGCATCATGAACTGTCTGAATTTAGGATAAAAAGAGGGTTCAGAAAACTGAAAATGTGTCGTCTCTTGGGATTGGCTACACCGACTTAGAATCTATTCTCTGTAATATGTGATGTTTACTGCGATAAGGATGAGAAGTATGGGATAAAGTATCCAAAAATTTAGTGGGCGGAGCCCTACAAACTCCACACTGATTCATCATCAGAAAGGCTTCTGCTTAATACCAGTGTCATTAAGTAACACAACTGCACAGCAAAACCGCACAGTAGTTGCATCCAATCATAATTCTAGATATATTAACATTTTCTCAACATGCTCTCATAAAACCAGCTGTGGGAAAATACTTCAAAGGGCAAAAGTTACAAGCCTAATCATGGTGCAGTTATTTTGCGGATTTTAAATGTCTCCAGCTTGGGTTTGTCATGATAAATCGTATTTCTGAACACGTCAGTTTTTTTATTCCCAATAACAATAGTTGACAGGATAAACTTGCATCCTTGGTCATCACTAGCTGTTGTACCAGCCCGTAGAGAGAGTGTGGAAAGAAGATTTGTTAAAGATCCTTCTTTCTGTACCTTGTGAAATTATATAGTGGAAAAGTGCTGTCCTATTTAAATAGGGAGGCTGTATTAAGCATTAACAACACAACTTCCAATAATTGTGCCACCAGGAGTTAAAAAATAATAATTTCTTCATACATTTAGGTTTTTTCCTCCACATAGGGGTGTCAAAGATTTTAGGTGTGTGATTATGCTACTCCAACATTAGCTGAATATATCACAAGTCTCTTAACACATTTTATAGGGAATCCCCTTAAATGTAGTTATGACTGTGTGGTTTTCATCCACTGAGGTCAAGAAGTTAGATTAGGCAGGTCGTTATTGCCTGAATGACTCGTCAGTGAGACTTAGGTGGCTAAACGAAAAAAAAAAAAAAAAAGTTCATCTGAAAATCTGAAGGAGAACCAGATGAACTGAGACTCTGTAGTTTGTTCTTGTAGGTTCCCTTGAGCTTTGTGAGCAGATATAGAAGGTAGCCCTGACCTAATAAGCCATGAGAGTGATCTAGCACAAATGCAGTGCTTTCTTTAAAGACCACAGTAAAGCGTCTGTTCTTTTCCTGCTCTAACATGTAAAAAAGAAAGAAAAACTGAACATCAACCTTGTGCAGATGATCGACAGATCTTAGGTTCTTTTTGATGGGAGAAAATGGAAAGTTGGTGGGTTTATGTGTGATTCAGCATAATTACTTCTATTCATTCTGTTTCTGTCACTGCTGATCATCACTAGTCACGATTTATGTTTTTTACCTCCTCCTCCCAGTACTACTGCTAATGACGACGTCCGTTACTGGGAGCAGTTTCGTCACGCCCAGTCTGCAGAGGCGACAGCAGAGGAGAGGGAGAAGAAGAAGAAGAGGAACTTCAAGCTGGTGATCTACTGTGTCATCACGATGATGCTCAGCGTCGGAGCGCACATGGTCTTCTTTAGGTGAGCATCTCCATACCTCATACTGAAATATTCAGTGCTCTGAAAAAGGCTTTTATTCAGAAACCAACCCAAAACCTTTCTTTTCTTTTTTTTTATTGGCCTTCGGATAAGTGGGGTGTTTTCCTGCATGCCTCTGTGCCATGTGTTTTGGCACAACCTCATTTCCTCGTATTTGTTTCCACACAATGACTCTGTGCCTCTTGTGTTTGCGGAGATTCACTTCTTTGTGAATCTGAGCAGCTGTTATAACAGCTGAACAAACTCATAAACTCAGGGGGTCTCGGGTCAAGCAAACATGCAGTAGTGAGCTGTTGTTCCTCCATCTTTTTCAGGAAGCTGGAAGCAGTTCACAATAACTTCATGGACGAGAAAGATAGAGTCATCACAGAAATCTACAACGAAGCCAAAGAGAGAGCTAGGTGAGCGCAATGCCTTCCGAGTGTCGAGTGTCTAATGCTAGAAGCTGAATCTGCGGTGTGTTCTTTTCCAGGGTCAACGGTTTCAAGAAGCAGACAGAAATCCTGCGGCAGAAACACGTTGAGTTTCAGGAAAAATTAAAGCCGAGTAAGGGCGGACAGGAGAAGTAGGAGCATCTCCTCCTGTGCATGGAGGAACTTGCTTTAGTTTTAGGACTGGTTGAGGTTATTTTTCCAGCTTTCTGTGTCCGTGTTTGAACTCGGATGAGACCCTGATTTAACAGCTGATGATCGGGATGTGGGATACTTTCCTTTGGTCACATTTGTGTTGCTGCTACAACAGGCTCAGGTATGCAGTGCCATGCAAGTCATAACCCCCTTCAACTTTTTCCCTTTTTGTCTAGTTTACAACCATAATTTTTTTCTTATTACCGAGATTTTATTTCATGATCTATCAACACAAATGAATGCGTAATAGTGAAGTGGAAGGAAAACTACTATTCTGAACTTTATTGAAGCGTTTAACTTTACTGCTGTTATTTGTCTTTTAATTATGTGTCTGTGCCAAGCTTGCACATAAAGAGAGTAGTTTATGCTCATTCTTCTTCCATTTTGGATTTGAACTTGATCTGGACTAGGTGTTTTTACCCCTGAACACATGAATCTGATCTAAACCTTTCCAGTGTAGCTCTGGCTGTATGTTTAGATTTGTTGTCCTGCTACAAGGTGAACCTCCACCACTTCCTGCAGTCTTCTGAATTCTCTAACAAGTCTCAGCATTGTCCTGTTTTTAGCTCCATCTATCTTCACAGCAACTCTTAACCAGGGTCCCTGCTAAAGAAAAGCATCCCCATAACATGATGCTTCCACCACCACGTTTCTCTGTGGAGATGGTTTGTTCCAGATGATGCACACTCTTAGCTTTAATCCACCAGTGTGTTTTGGATAGAGGCCAGAAACTTAACTTTGGTCTAATTTGAATAGACCGCCTTCTCCCACCTGTTTGCTGTGTTAAATAAATACAGATGGAGTCTATTTGAATTCTGAAGGAAGTTTTTTGCACTGGAGTTTATTAGGGAGTATAAGTAAAGTGGAAAGAAAACAAACGCATTCCACACTTTTTAGATTTTTACTTTTGAATATTTTCTTAAAACCATGTATCCTTTTACTTACAGTAAAAAAAATGCATTACTTAGTCTTCAGTTGTGACATAAAACCCACTATAAATTCACTTAAATCAGTGGTTGTAATGTGACAAAATGCGAAAAAGTAAATGATGTATGGCAGTTTTTCAAGGCATCGCACGTCACTGGGCTACTCTGCTGAACTATTTATGGTTTATGAATTATTTGAGATGTGAGCATGCAGGTTGCTCACAGACCTCCTCAGTGTTCGCACTATAAAATAGGAATGTTTTTTATTTTTATTTTTTTGTTTTTAGCCTGAGATTTAAAGAGGACCTCGTGAACACCAGGATGTTTCTAAAAGAAGCTGATTGATTAATCAAATGCTTCATCATGTTCCCCAGATTTGCACTGTACATAGACATGGTGACATGTTTCATGTCAACCCCAACCTGACTTCTAAGCTGTTTTATATGTGGCGCCTCTGCAGAAATGTTCTGCATTTTTACCCATAAAATTCTTGCTTGTTTCTTCTAAACCAACATGATGAGCGACCAATATTATGTCTTTTTACTTATAGTGAATCCATTTTCATAATAACACTGTAAAACAGTCAATTTGATTTAAATAAGCAGCAGAAAAAGAAATCAACTGATTGTAAAGATCCAAAGCCAATATTTACCTTTCTGCCTCTCCGGTTTTATTTTGGATTTTGAGAGATTGTTTTGTGTTTATCTGTCTTTAGATTGGGGCCTTATATATTTTCCCAACAGGGACGCCAGTGAGGAACGATTAAAAGATCAACTCATTTCTCATCTGTATTTTCTTCTTGTCCGTTTTGTCAAAAAAAAGACACCGCTTTGTTAAAAAAAAAGAAGTCATTTTTCAGATTATCTTTTTACTGATATCCTCCACAGTGAAATTCATTTCCTTTGCTTGGCAGAGATAACAAGAGGCTTTAAACATTAGCCTTTTAATGAGCAACAGCACAGGAGTTATTGGATGATGAATAATGTGCTCTGCTTCAGAAACTAACTATTTGCCATCATGTAAGCAGTAAGAAAACTAAGTTCTGGAGTCAAAAAAAATAAAAATCAGCTGAAAATAGTTTTTATGTATGACTCCGTGAAGCTTAAACAGGGTTTCCCTTTTAAAGGGCTGATGCACCAGTTTTGAGCTCTAAGGAAAGAAACGACAGTTTTCCCTGTCAGTCGTCTTCTCACCAGCGGCCCCCGCCCTAAGACATCATCGGGAGATAACGCAGTGCGTCCCCGCATCGCTTGCAGACACCCTCACCCTCATGTGGCGTGTGAGTGCACCGGCATAACCCAAACACACCATAATGACTGAGATTGTGGTGTCAGCTTGGTTACGCACACACACACATACTCAAATATCAGACTGAAAGACAAGGCTCATGGGAAAGGAGCTGCTGAGGCTATGAATACAGTTTTAATTGACTTTCATGTTCAGTTTAATGAGATGCAGAGAAAACTGTCAGTCAAACTCCAGAATAATGCTCCAACATGTTCGTTTCTTGTTTGACAGACAATAGAGAGTAAAATGGCAATTTAAAAAGTTCAAAAGGTCTTTATCATGAGCAAAAGGACCATCAGAATAAACATGCACCTTCATTTAATGTTTTCTGATGGATGAAATGCTGTTTAATGACCAGGATTAACGAGTCTCAAAAAGTGAATGTAAAACGAACATATGTTTCCTAAACCCTATAGCCAGAATCTAATTAAGGCTTTCAAAAATGAATTTGATGTTAAACTACGCTTTTGCTTATGTTTTTTATTTATTTTATTAATTTGAGAGTACTTTCGTAATTTATAATTACACCTAAATATTACATTCCTTATTTGCTGAGTCAGTTCTGTCATCGCTTTGTCGAGAAATTATTAAAATATTTGGGGTAATTTGTAGTCAAACGTAAAATTACATTACAACTTTATTTATTTGTAGAGTACTAATATGCTTTTTTTCTTACAATCCTCCATTTTCGATTGTCCCCTTTGTGGTTTCCCCTCAAATGATGCCAGGATCACATCTTTAAATGAAAATTTAGAAGCTATTGAGTTTTAAAAGGGGGGTTACCCCCTGGAAACCCCAATTTTATTAAACATTTTTGGATGGATGGAAGTCCTAACATGGTAAATCAACTGATTTTCTAGGTACTAGAAAATACACATTTGTAGACCAGGTAGCCTGAAAAAAGAAAAAGAAATATTATTATTAATCAAATCCTTATTTAAACCCTTATTACACTTATATTGCAAGTTCTGTGATATAAATGTGGCGAAGCAAAACTGGTTAAATTCTGTTATTGCTTTGGTTATGGTTTGGTCCCCATCTGCCCAACCCTTTCACAACTTTCTCTGATTTTAAATTCAAACGATTATGGATAGAGATGCACCGATATGAACATTTTGGTCGTTGACGATATTAATGTTGCTGATAACTGATATTTACAGATATTAGCTTATATATGTTATATATTTTTTCCTACCATTTCAACACATGAAAGAACTTCTGCACTGTTGACATTGCTTGTCTGCTTCAGGTAAACACTCCACAGTCCTGCGCTGCATCACTTTAACAAAACCAGATAAATACCTCATGGCCAACCCCCTCCTGAAACACAAACAAGATACAAATAACATCAGTTATCAATATCGACCTACTTTTACTTATCGGGCGATACCAATGCTAATGCTGTTACATCGTGCATCTCTAATTTTGAAAGTTAACTTTAAAAAAAGCAACTAAATTCTGCAAAAAAACCTGAGTAAATAAAAAAACTGCTTGTAAGTGCAACAAATGGAAATAGAGTAGGTCAGAAAAACCAAGCGCTCTTATTTATTGCTTTTATTGAATGTTAAGTGACTAAAGTTAAGCAATTTTTGCATCTCTATGTGATAAATTTAATTATTGGCTTTCTAGTAAAATACAATACTATAGGTGGTAAATGGTCAATGAAACAATGTTATTGGTGGGTGATGAATTTAGCTGAAAGTGGGTCCCCACAAAAAAAGAAAATCAGTTTAGGACGCTGCATAATCTTGGACAGGCTCTGACTGAAAAAAAAGATATATATTGATCAGAATTGTATATGTATGTCTTGTAAAGTCAGTATTTTAGTTTCTGATCTTCATTCAAAAGGTAGATAGTAAAGTCTTGGTTGTCAAAGTATATGGTTTTCAGATTATTCCTTCTTGTATCAGGCTATAAATGACTTCATTTTTCAGCTGTCTTAATATATGATTCCTCCAAATCTGACCATATGAGGCTCAACATGTGCTGGTTTATAGCTCCTCAGGCTAACCGAATGTTAAAGGAATCCTCCAGAGACATGACCCCGGTGTCCTCAGAGGGAAGCACGGCCACGCTCCCCTCCTCGCATCGCGGGGCCCCCGGGGGCCCCCTGATCCCCCACTCAGGGACCAATAGACACGCTGCACCTGTATCAAGTGCGCCTGTCCCGTTTGGAAGAAAGTTGGCGGCGCAATGGTTACGCTGCGTGCGTCTCAAGGGCAAAGGAAGCGAGGAGAGCGATCACAATAACAAATGTAAAGCGCTGCACCTTTCCTTTCCTTTCCACAGCTCTCTCTGGCTCTGACCGTGTCTCTGTGTGTGCGGACTGCCCTGCTGCTGCCTCAGCCGCAGATGCACTTCCATGTCAGAGGAGGACAAGGATTATATGGGTTATTCATAAGGAGGTAATTAAAAGGAAAAATATATATATATTTTTTAAAACAGCGGAGTGATGCGCCTGGAGAGGAGACGTCACATTTTCATGTGGAGCGACAGTGTGGTGAAACCGTGACCGAGTCAGAGGAAAGGAGAGAAACATGCAGCTCTGTCGCTCCGCACGGCGGATCTTCACCGGATGAAACGTCCTATTCCTGGATGATGCGGAGGGTTTTTTGTGTTCCTCGTAGACACGCCAGGATTTTGTGATCGCTCCACGTTTCAGCGGGAATCTGTATAATCCTTCCGTCACGCCACGCCGGCTGGAACCCCCCCACATCATCACTGGCTTCAAGGGATCAGGGCCAAAAGAGACTGATTTAAAAAAACGGGCTTTAATTTAAAGTTCATTCAATTTTCAAGACAAAGGCCCGAGTCTGTCGCTGTGCTCCCAAGGTTATATATTAAAAACACACAAAGAGAGGCACACTCCGTCTGTGCTGAACTTACTTTGGGCTGGAAACTGATTCTGGGTATGTTTCTGCTCTAATTTGAGCCCAAATGCGAGGAAGCAAAGTTGATATTCCATCATTGATGATGCCACCCTGGGAGCGCTTTCAAGGAAGGGAGACTGGAGAATGAAAGCGGGACGTCTGCGTCTGTAACCGGCGAAGAAAACCAACAAAAGCCACCTTCTCTATTTTTTTTATTTGATTTTTTTCTTTATTCTGGATTGGACCAAACATACTTTTTAGGGTACTCTTTTCGGACTCCTGCACGATGGGGATTATGCTTCAAGTTATTTTAGGAATGTTTCAGTTCCTGCTGCTCACCAGAATACCGACCTTCCATGCCAAGGTATGTTCCTAATGTTTGGATCGTCTGATCCTTGGGGAGAGTGCGTGTGTGTGGGGTGATAAATATAGATAAAGCCTCATTTGAGCCACATTTTGTAGGGCTAAGATCTTCTTTGTTGCATTTGTGCAAGTTATCCCCTGGGTCAATGACACCTGTCACCTCAGGTCATGTGACTGACAAACACAGACCATCATGATGTTGTCGGGCAGTTAATCATTTTCATTTTCTGCTACATTAGTCTCATTATACATCAGAGTCCTAACAAAGAGCTCATCATAAGCCTTGAACCTGACCACAAACACCAATGTATTTTATTGGGGTTTTGTGAGAGACTAACTGGAAGTAATGCATAACTGTGAGGTGGATGCAAAATGACACATGGTTTCATTTTTTTATATATATATAAATAAATTATTTGTGTTTTTGCTGCCCGACTCTAAAGTTGTTGGGGTTGTTCATTTGAATAAAGCATATGCAATATATATATATAAATGTAGCTATTTAGCATGCAAATGAGTCAAGTTAGGCAGAATTTGGCATATAGTTCAAATATAACCATTAGTATGTGTTTAATATGCATCAACAGGGACTAATGGTATAAACATGCCTCCTTGACTGTGTGGTGGTTTGTGGCAACATCACTCTACAAGGGGTTGAAATATTTTTGGAATAAAAATCCTAAAAGTGTGACTTACTTTTGTAGAAAGACCTTTTAAAAAAATACACCTGCAGATCTTTGGGGGGTATGTCTCAGATTTTATGCATGGAGAGAGACTAAAATATTTTCCCTGTTATTCTTTCCCTGTAAAATAGCACCAGTTCTTTGAGATTAAATGAAAGTTGAGTGTTGAGTGTTGGCACAGATTGTCAGATTTCGGTCTGGACTTTGACTAGGCCATTAAAACACATTAATAAGTTCTGGTCTAAACCATTCCATTGTAGCTCTAACTGTTTAAGATCATTTCCTGCTGGAAGGTTAACCTTCCTCCTGCTGAAGAAGAGCATCCCACAGGATGATGCTGCCACCGCCGTGTTTCACCATGGGAATACTGTGTCCAGGGTGATTTGTTAGATATCAACCACACATTATGTTTTTGCATCTAGGCCAGAAAGTGAAATGTTGGTCTCATCTGACCAGAGCACCTTCTTCTACATGTTTGCTGTGTGCTCTAGATGGGTTCTAGCAAACTTTAGGCAGAACTTCATATGGCTTTTTTTCTTGCCCCTCTCTCATAAAGAGCAGATTTGAGGGGTACACGACTAAAAGGTATCCTGCAGACGGCTTCCTCCAGCTGAGCAGTGGATCTCTGCAGCTCCTCCAGAGTAACTTTGGTCCTCTTGACTGCTTCTGTGATTTGTACTCCTTGCTCAGATCAGCTAGGTTGTCATCCATGTCTTGGAAAGTCTGCCATTCTGTAGGGCAGATCAATGTAAAAAAACAACAACATAACATTACTGTATCAGTTACAATAAATCAATAATTTATTTTACATCAATGCTTCCAACACTGTCTCCTTTAGGATATTGGGCACTGCTATTTGTGAGGTGTGGGTATCTATTGCAGTGATATACAGGCTGAATATCACATTACCATACAACGTTTGAAACTTGGAATATATTAGCAAATGTTTTTTTAACTTCACACCAGCCTTTGTAATTTTCATATTACATACACTGGTATTACAATGACTTTATTCTTGATATATTGTGCTGCCCTATCATACTCTTTTTGAGATCATGAATTGTTCAAAGCTTGGGATATTCCTCCATAACCTAATCCCTGTCTCATCAGCTGTGTTTCTTGGTCTTCATAATGCTTTTTGTTTACCAGTTATATTTATTAATTAGGTGACATCAGACTGCAATTGGTGTAAAAACATTTACAAGGCACTATATGTTGTTCCAAACACTTCAACCCTGCCAGTTCTTGCTGGATCAGGCATGGGCCACTTATAAGGACAGTTAATAAGTTGCCAGGTTGTGGAAAATCTCCCCTAAAGCACTTGCTTTGTTTTTTCTGTTGTTTGACCACTCTTTATAAAATGAGATTTTTGACCTCTTTAAACATTGAGGTGCAAAACAAAAGCTGCACACCTGTAATTTTGAAGCGTTAATATGAAAAAAATAAGGTTTTACGTACATTTTAAACGCCTGTTTTGTCTTTGTGTTTTCGTTTGGGCGTTAGATGAAAAGATTACACTTTCTGTTTAGTGTTTCATGGGAACACAGTGAACAACCAAGTCTCTGTTTGGCTCTAAAAGTTACAGATGAGCTTTGCCAGTATACCACCAAACCCTCCTAGTCTGAAAAACAGCAGATGGAAACTTCAGTATGTCTTAAAAAAGTTAATTGCATAATTAAAAGGGTCTGGTAATGTTAACATATCAGCTTGAGTAAAGGAGTAAAGGATTGATTTATTATATTCGTTAATCTGTTTTATATTAGTTAAATGAATGAGAATATGTGAGGAAAAGTAACATATTTACCACTGACTTTTTTGACCATGACCACACATTACACATTATTAAAGGTCTATCACTGTCTTTTTTTCCTTCTATGATTTAGACAGAGAGTTATAGGTCATAATAAATACTTATTGGTTAAACTGATGTAGTTGTCGGTGTGATTTATGAGCTTTTTCTGCAGGACAAACCTGCATATTTAGCTTTTTGTATTTATGTCAGGAGGCTAGTATCAGGAACAGGCAGTGCCCTGAAGCAGCAGCACCCTGCCGCTATAATACTGGAGCTTATAGTCATTCATCATCCCAGACATTACATGAAACACCAGAAAGCGTCTTTACCTTCGCACCCAGAGACTCTCTGCTTTTGTGCTGTCTGCCTGCCTGACAGCTTATTTGTAAAAGGGGGTCATCCTTCTCCTGTCATGGCAATGAGCTTCACTGGTGTTGCTTCTCCTTCATTCGACACACACACACACACACACACACACAGTCCCATCTGTATACTGGGCTCAGGGAGTGGCTGGGAGTTAGATGGGACTGTTGACAGATAGCACTGCCAGTGCAGATGGCTCTGGGCTGGCACTCATAATTTAATGTGTGTGTGTGGTGTGAGTGTGTGAGGCAGATATCGCTCCCAAAATTAGTTGATCTTAGACTTGTCTCAAAGACTGATACCAAGAGAAGACACATAGTTAAGCTCGAATCAGCCACAAAATGGCCTCAGTTGCAGCTTGACACCCTGTTGTTGAATCAGTAAGAGCCAGACCTGCATGTGTGTGTGTGTGTTAACAGGGGGTGGAGCACTTTGAGGGAGGGGGCAACTGGACAAAGTCTACATTCCCTTGCAAGTGGCCTTGGTCTTCATGCACAGATGGACTCTAGCTCAGAGCCGTAAAATCTAGTTTCCCTCTCTGAGTGTTTTCATTGAAAGAAAAGGTGTGAAGGCTGTTTACATATGTAAAACTACGACAGAGCTGAATTAGAGCAGAAATCCTATTAAGTGGTAATCTGCAGGTCATTTGACAAAGCAGAACAAGAAAAACATGTGAAATGTTGTAACATGCTGTGATACTTCAATATGATAGAGAAAATGGACCAGTCACCACTTTCTTGGCCTGTTGCAAGGCTGATGCCAATATCAGTTTACGCAAGGTCAACCATTTTATTTCTCTGTCAAAACATTAGATTGGACTAAACCTTTTCTGTTTTGGTCAGTTCTTAAATACCAGAATAATGAAAGAGAAAAAGTCACAAGTATACAAACAATTGAGAATGATTTGAGAATGATGATGTCATCTTTGTAAGCTTCTGTCTGGTTAATTAACAGCACCTGGTTCATTCCCAGATGCCTGAAGATGCCGTGTTCACTTGTATAAACAGTCATACTCAAGCATAAACACCCCAGAAATGTCCAGCCATTATGCTTTTCAGGAAGCGGACAGGCTATTTGTCTTAGCGATGAATGTATTTGGTGAAAAATTTGCATATCAACACTACAACGGATGCAAAAGACCTTGTGAAGATGCTGGATGGAGCTGGTAAGAGAGTGCCCAAAAACAATTAAAAAGCCAAATGACTTATTAACAAATGAACTCAGAGTTTAAATTTTAAAGACATGTCCTGTGATCTGATCAAACTAAAACTGAAGTGTTTGGCCAAAATGATCATAGTTACATGTGGTGGAAAAAGTGACTGATATGGACTGAATGGGGGTTCAAACTGGCAACCCACCACTTACAAGACAAACTCCTACCTCCTGAGCCACTGCATCCCTGCTTGTGATGGAAAATAACCGAGCTAAGATCCTATGGGACTTCCAGATACAAACCAAGAAAATGGTAACTGGGAACCAACCAGACATTGTGATCATTCACAAGCTGCAGATCACAAGTTGTGATCGATGTTGCCATCCTAAACGATGGAAAGATCAGGAAAAAGGAGAGAGAAGTGGAGAAATACTGAGGACTGGTAGGTGAAGGCGACAGTAGCAACTGTGTTTATTTGAGCTTTCAGGACGGTGACCCCTACACTGGAGAAGTGGCTCCAACAAATAGTTGGAGAAAACTCCAGAAGAGTGCAGTCCTAGAAACAGATAAGATACTGCAAAGAACCCTCAAGGGTGGGTAAGAGAAGAGTTATAAGTTATAAAATATCTTTTACAAAATAATTGTTCTTTTTTAAACCAGACACCTAAAAGTTATATTATCCAGGTTTTTAGACAGAGATATTTGTACAAATGAAACTCAATTGATAAAGAATTACAGTATATCTTTATTATAAGACAAATTATTGCTTTGTATCATTTTATCAAATTTTTCCAAAACCAAATACAAAAAAAACTGCATCATATCAGACAAAATACACTTTTTACACAATAGCTTTGTATAAAATAAATAGCAGTTGTGGCAGAGGGAATGTTTTTGAGAGAAAAAATATTTACTGTTCGACGTGTACGATTTTCCATAAATTATTCATTCATTTTCTGTATAGTGTAATTTAAGCAGCCTTCCCGCTGTGAACCGACATTAATTATTCACATAAGGAGCTGAGGATTTATAATTGAGTTTCTTTGATGCAGCTTTACACTAGTAAACTAAGATCAGATTTTACTATTTTCTCAAATAGTGCGATTAATAGTGAAAATTGTTAACATTCTAACTATTTCCTAAATGGTTAATATGGCCGGCCTCTGTTTGACTCAAGGTTTTTCACAAGGTTTTCAAGAAGGTTAAAAGCTCAAGAAGATAAAATAGAGCTTCTTTTCTACTGTTTGCAAACAGCAAATTGGCTGTTTAGCTATGATGCGTTTACTGGCCTGGAGAAATAGGGGATTTTCCACTGCCCAGATAACTGCTCACATGATTAAAACTGTTCAGTTCTAGTCACTATTGACTGGTGCAGTTCCCGTGTGATACAATATGATACAAAATTGAATTATAATATTTTAATATTTGTTTACATTGGAGCATTTAGCAGAGTGAAAATTATTAACATTTATAACCTAAATCTATTAAAAATGTACAGTAAAAACTAGGGCTGTCAAACGATAAAAAAATGTAATCAAAATAATCACAGGGTAGCTGTGAATTAATCACGATTAATTACCATTCCTAAATATGACTGAAAAAGTAAAATTTTCTGTGTAAATAAAGGAGAAAACCAGAAGCTGTTGCTCTTTTTTTAGAGAAATACAAGAGAGATGCATGGAACTTTTGTTTTGAACTCAACAATCACATTTACACGTGGCCCTTTAAATCTATTAATCTATTAGTCAGTTGCTGAGGCAAGCTAACTGATTCACATTTTATGAATATAAAGCTGAGCGTTTCTTATTAATTTTGGACAACGCTGAGCATCCTCTTCATGGGGCTATCGTACAATAAAAGTGTCTTCAGTCAGAGGCTTCTTCAGTTTCTCTGTAAGACACAGACTGCTACAGGAGATCCTTCCTGCCACAGTCATCACGATATCACTTAATTTCTCTCTGGAATCAATAAAGTATTTTTGGATTTAATTTTTTTGAATAATAGAGGGATTATTTGTTTATCAACACCTCGATGCCTGCCCAAATGGTGTGACCCCAAAACATTAAAACATTACCCTGGTTCCCACTCTTATTATTTGCAGTTATTTGCAACTGCAGTGTTGGTTAGCTTGTTTTTTAGCCAAGGCTTACCTAATGTGAAGTGATCGCTGCAGATTGTTGCATTTTTCGTTCCAATCGCTTCTTCTCATCACTTGCAATCGAAGACATCTAGTTTGCTTTGAAAGAGGCGAGTCGATGGAATGCACATTTATTGTTTTTTATCTATGTGACCAATAGCACAAGACATAATCATGTCTCTTTCTTCAGACTACATGCGCTGCAGAGCAGGGAGTGATGTAGACCTAAAATCCCTACGGCCCTCAACTGAGAAGAGACGTTCACATGGAACTCCGGATGAAGTTTGGGCCTGCTATGCTGTTTAAGTGACGAGTGAGCACTGAAAGCTAAATTGCGTAATAAATAGAGCGGGTCATTCTGTGCATGCGTTAATTGTGCTTAAAAAAATAAGCGCGTTAATTCTTAAAATAAATTTTGACAGCCCCAGTAAAAACATTTGGAGCAATATAATACTAAAACAATTAAACCATACTGTTGTCGTGAACATATAACTTTATTTTATGCTCCGTAAATGTGTTTTGGACTCACTGTTGTCCCCATAGCTGCCTTTGAAAATAACTGATGAATCGGAACTTAAACATTACCAGCATACTCTTAAATTTGACATCAACACCATGTTTTAAAATAAGCTGTGATTTTGAAAGCAAAAGACTGGAATGTGCAAGGAAGTGTCCTGCCACCAAGGCTGGAACTTGGAGAACATTTCACAATTAATTAGCTTAATTGGTAAGTCTGTCACATCATGTTATAAAAGGTCTCCAATCACCAAGCTCTGAGTGGACAAACTGTTCACTCATCACGATCATCATAAATACGGTTGGGGACAAACAGAGCATCATTAACAATGCAGAACATAATGAAAGAAAATTAACAGAAATCACTCTGCTCTGGGGCTTAGGAAAAACATCTGAATTTTTTTGATGTATTCATAAAGGCAAGTTTGGAAAGAAATGACCTCTTCTGTCTTTTCCTGAGCTTTTAATAAAGAATTTCAGGAAAAGTTTATAGAAAAAAAAGCAAGGACTGAAATGGGGATTGACAGCATTTCAGCAAATTGTATTAATGACTTCTTTTAAAGAGATATTGCTTTATTTAATAGGCCAATTATTGAAAGAAATTCAGAGAAAACTTAAAATCTAATCCCCCTACCATCCTGACTTCAGATTTCTGAAGAATCTGTGAAGAACTACAGAAAAAGCTATTCTCCTTACAGTGTTTTAGAAAGTCAACTAAAGGAGTGAAATAAAATATTTTAGGTAATACCACCAGCTCTGGTTACAGCTGCCACTTAGATACTTTTGGGTCACTTTGCTCTTGCAAAAACTTTATTAAGTAAAAAAGAAAAATCTAGGTGGATTTCATATAGGATATTATCTATTTTTTTGTTATAACAACAAAGTACTGCACATTTTTATCAGCACAGTTTAAAAAAACAGTAACTCTTTAAGTATGAGAGTGCATCTGTAACTTGTGAACTTCTGAAAGGATTTGGATCAATGTTTTCTGACATTCTGATATCATATTTTCAATTAAGGTCACATTTATTTCAGCAAGACAATGCTAAACCAAATTCTGCGTAATTTACCACCTGAGAAAGACTGCCCTGTTGAGAAAATGAAGATTGCAGAGGTCAAAAAAAGGAAGCAGATTTATGTTTTGTAGTCTTAATCCCATGTACAATTATTAACATACTTGGAAATTGATTCATTAAAGAAGAACCAGCTAAGTAATGCAAGAAACAGAACCATGAAATATGCTGTTACTTGTTGCCATGGCAGTTAATCATTTACTCAAAGGCAATTCTAAACAGATGAGTTTTTAGTTTTGATTCAAAGCAGCTCAGTGTTTCAGCAGCTCTGCAGTCGTAAGGAAGTCTGTTCCAGATGAGGGGAGCATAGAAACTGAAAGCTGCTTCTCCATGTAAAAATTGTTTTAATTCCTAAACTGGGGCTGTGAGAAAATCATAAGAGACATTGAATTGTCCATTCAGACTGGTAGGGTTTAGCTTGCTATAAAGCATGCTTGAGCTATTGAGTTGTAAAAAAGACTGGGGTTCGACACTGTCTATAGTTACACAGGAATGGTGTGCGTATCTTTATGACTAAAGTTTATGCAATATACTTTATAATATGTTACAATATTTAATAAACACAGCAGATCAATCACTTGGTACAAAATAAATTACATTTTTCTTGCTCAGTTCATTCATTCCCGTGTGCACCTCTAGGTTTTATAAAACCCAGCTGTAGGCTTGAGGGCAAAGGTAGCAGGTGCAACAGGTTAAAGTATTGAACAGCCTCCTCTTCTACAACATCACAGAGAAGAAATCTGATCATGTGTACCGCCATTTTCACTTCAAATGGACCAGCAAACCTCATCGGTGCAGGAAATGTGTTCTATAATGTTCTGCCAAAAATGTACCTTGATGTTTAAATTAGCTGTTGAACCTGCTCTTACCCTCCGTATCAAAGTTCAGAGGTTTTTTATTATTTGTTCCTCTTATCTATCAACCAGGCTTTATAGAGCTTGTCATGTTCTGATCCCAGGTGTGAAATATTGTGATGTTCATTAACAAGAGATACTTTGATCTTTGGGTCTGGTCCAGCAAGGTTTCACAACAGTGTCAAAACAGAGGCTGAAGACAATAAAACAAGGGCGACAACAGATATTTAATGCCTTACTTCAGAAATAAATACGGAATAGGGATCAATACCAGAAGATGACATGCCCTAGTTTTAAATTTGATACAGAAAGAAAAACGCAGAATCTAATGTTTACTAGCTCCAGAATAGTTTTTCTTAATTAGCGAATTATTTTGAAATTCATAAAAACTTTTTTTTATACTTCAAAAATAATTTTTTCACGTATTTAATTTTTTAATTCAATTCATTTGAAAAATGCTTCATTCAGGAAAAGGAAAATTAAGTGATTCAGACAAATCACAGAAAGCTGAACTCTGTTGTTGTATGACACTCTTGAAGAGAATGCTCAGAGTTGTCCATTTTATTGATTTTATGAATAATCCTTTGTGCCATCATCATGTCTCTAAGTGTATGAAAGATCCTTTATGCACTTCAATCACTGAATATAATATTCCAGTATAAAAGTCATGTGATATGGGGCATTTTTCTTTAAATGCATTTAATTCAATATATATTCAATATATATTTAGTCTGCTGTATTTCAAAGATGAAACATCTGGTTGCTTTCACATATTTAAAATATATAATAAATATTATTTGTGAAAAATTTATTTATTGTTTTTATATTTAGTTTTTTATGTGTTATAAAGATAAAATGATTCAGCGCTGACATATATAAAATGTACACATCACATGGCATTATGAAAGATAAAGTAAATTTTTAATCTCTAACTAATAGTTTTTTTAACAGTTAAAATCAGATATACACTGTAAAAAGACATATAGCCTTTTTTCCTCACTGTCTGACCTTAAATCAGACCATTCTTTTCTGTTTCAGGTCAGTTAGGATTAACAAAATTATTTCTATTTGCTTAAGAAAAGTTTTAATGGGTTTTTCTTATAATTTTGTTCTCTCATTTATCGTTCTCTTATTTAGAAAGGGTTTTTGTGTGTTTCAAACAATAAATGATGATGTTTTCTTTCTGGAAATCCATCCATCTATCCATTACCTGTGTCATATATCCTCTGCAGGGTTGCGGGGGCTGGTGCCTATCTCCAGCATTATCGAACAAGAGACGGGGTACACCCTGAACCGGTCCCCACTCCATTTCAGGGCAACACAGAGACACACAGGACAAACACCCATGCACGCACACCCTTATACCTCAATTTAGAAAGGTCAATTAACCTAACAGTGAAGCTTTTGGACTGTGGGTGTGGGAGGAAGCTGGAGTACCCAGAGGGAACATGGGAGAACACAGGGAGAACATGCAAATTCCATGCAGAAAGACCCCAGGCTGGGATTTGTACCCAGGACCTTCTTGCTGCAAGGCAACAGTGCTACCAACTGCTCCACTGTGCAGCATCTTTTTGAAAATATTTCCTGGAATTCAAGCTACTTTAAAAGTCGGATGATGTTTTGGTTTCTACCCTTAAACTCCTCCACAAAGTTACTAAACATGATGTTTATTCCACAACATGCAGCGGATTTCTTTTGTTTGTTTAATTTACAAGAGGTCTTTCAGTTAATCTTACTTTAAAGAAACTGAAATTAAACCCCAAATTATGGTTTTATAGAAGAGCACTAAGTCAGAGCTGAGCTTTAAATGTAGCTTAATTAAAACAAGCTTTTGACATTAATTTTCATAATTTTTACTGTCTCTCCAGCTTGCTCACTGGCGGCCGGCAGACTCCCCCAGATCCAGGGAAGGTCGGGAAGGTATGCCCAAAACATCTGTTAGAGAATCTCCATACAGGGAGTTGAAAGTGTGAAATCATGACCAGCAACATGTCCGTATGTCCGTCCACCAGTGCGACGATGGCTGGAGGTGTACTCGCGCAGCGGCTGCGAGCCTCGCGACACTCTGGTGGAGGTTTGGCGGGAGTTGCCGGGGGAGATCCATCATCTCTTCGTCCCGTCCTGCGTTTCTGTGAAACGTTGTGGTGGCTGCTGCGCAGATGAGGCCTTAGAGTGTGTGCCTACGCTAACACATACTCTCACCATGGAGGTACACACACACACACACACACACACACACACACACACACACACACACACACACACACACACACGCACGTCTTGCTATACTTGTGTTGACATTGTATTGACTTCCATTGATTTTACTATGCCTAACCCAGACACTTTCCCTAAACCTAACCATTACTGATACATGCCTAACCTAAACCTAATTCACACCATACCTCTAAACCTAACTAGTAAAGTTTAATAGCTTGTTAAACATTGTGGGGACCAGGCAAAATGTCCTCACAACTACAAATGTCCACACAAGGGTGGTCCACACAAGTATAGCTATACCTGTACACACACACACACACACACACACACAGACCTCTGTTTTTGTTAGATAAGTGTGAAATAATTTTCCTTCTCGGTTCTGTGTACAGCTGATGAGAACGTCCTTCATGAAACACGAGCTCATTGAGCTGCCCTTTGTAGAGCACAGCCAGTGCGAGTGCAGGTAATAAAAACAGTCATCTGTCTGGAGATTCATGGAGTACCTGCTGTTCATTGACCCCACTGCACCATTGCTCTCTTTTGTTTTATATGCCCAAAGATTAAAAGAGCAGTTCCAGCCAACACCCACTACAAGGTAACCTTGCCTGGGTCTTGTTTTTGTCTATTTTCCTTTTAAATTTCCTTTTACATTTTATACATTGTGTTGTTATTTTAAAAGAGATAACCTTGGTAATAAAACAAGATTTTCATGATGAAATCAAATGTCTGAGAGGACGAGGTACCCTGGTGTATCTCTTTGAGTTGCCTAGTTGAGTCATTAAGTGCAACAACTTGAGTTTAAAATACATTTAGCTTATCAGCTCCTTTTTCCAATTTTGACAACACAGGGCCCGTTTTTCATGTCACAAAACACATTTTCATAATAACGTCAATATCCATCTAAGAAAAGTGGGTAGATTTATTAAATAAATGATTGGTGCTGCTAAATGGATTCTTGAAAGAAGCATGGAAGTAAGGTTTGTTACTAAAAAAAGAAGAAAATTCACTATGCAGAGAGCTTTACACAAGTCTCGCTCAAATGCAAATTGTATTGTAATCAAATTTTAATTTAAATCCCATTATGTTGAGTCCATTTAAAGCAGATCTATTTCAGCTATTAAAATCCAATCCAATCAAAATGTAATCTAAATTAATCCCGTCAAAATGAGTAACCTTTAAAAGGCCCAGGTTTTCTAGAAGCCAACGTATTGGTTCAAATCTTGAGAAAAATAGATTTTAAATTTGCTGTAGCATTTCTAAAGGATCATTGGCTGAGCAGGGCTTCTGATACTGATTTCTTGTCAGAGCAGTGAACCCCTTCATGATTGGCAGACAGTCGTGAGATGTTATAGCTTTTAATATCGTCATGGGAATAATTAAATGCACCTCAGAATTCATCAGCTGGAAAAACAACTTTTAGGAGTGATAATATGAAGTTTATGTTTTCAGTATCTAAAACTGGTTTGGAGGAGTTTTGTCCCACTCTTCTTTATAAGATTGCTTCAGTTCATTGACGTTTGTGCACAAAGTCTCTTGAGGTTTCACCACCACTGGACTTTGACTGGGCCATTATTGTTTTCTGTTTAAGCCATTCTGTTGAAGATTTGCTGCCGTGTCTTGGATCATTGACCGGGTTTGGTCCAGGATTGTTGGACAGAAAGCGTCACATTTGACATTACATTGGAATGCAGAGGAGTTCATGATTATCTCAATGACTACATTGTGCCAATGTCCTGTAGCTGGAGAGCATGCCCAAATTATCACCATTCCTCTTCCTCTTCCACTCTCATAATGCCTCCACCGTGCTTGAAAATTGGTGTGCTGGGTTTGCTTTTCCAAACCTGGCAGTGTGCAAGATGGCCAACATTTCTTCTTTGGTTTAATCCACCGAAAGAAAACAGATCCAGGAGTGATGTAGTTCATCCAGCTTTGGAAATCTACATTATCTGGAGAGAGTTTCTCCTGGAAAACCTTCCAAGCAAGCCATACTAATAGACTTTAACATATACATATGCTAACTGAGGCCTGCAGGCCTTAAATTGTTGCTTTTTGAGTTTGTTTTTGTTTTTTGCAATTTCTTTGATTGTTACATGGTCTGACCTTGGATTGGATTTTTTTTCTACCTTTCTGGATGGATTGGCAGCTTTCTGTTTTCTACCTGGGAGTAATCTTTCTCTGTGTTGAACAATGCACTTCAAATATTTTAAAACAGCTTTAAAGCCATTCTCAGATTGATGAGCCTCAAAAGCTACTTGTTGAAGGTTCTTGCTGATGTTGTGTGCTCCAGAGCAGCAATCACACCCAAACATTCAATCCCAGCTGCTGATGATCAATTAGTCATCTACAGTCTTTGAGCTGCACTTGGCTGCAACTTTAACTTTTAAATCCTGTGGATGCAGCAACTGAGTAGTGTTGACATCACCCTCATCATTCTTTGGCATGTTAGATCTTAGCATTACAAATCTGAGGAGAAAACGCAGTCACCAATTGGAGCATTGGAAGATGGTATCAAAAGGTTGGAAGGTTGATGATGGAGTAAGTTGTAAGGTGTCTGGAATAACGTTTGTAACTTAGTTTCAATGTGCACGCATTATTCCGGGTCATGGTTTTTCAAATTTGGTCACTTTTACTTTTAGATGATAAATGCCTCACAATCATCAAGTAAATACCACAGTTTGGCTCTTGGATTCATGTTGTGTTGTTCTTTGTACTGCTTTTTGCCATATTATTCTCCCTGCACACTGTGGACCAGCAGAGAGTGTATCATATCATTTGTATGTGCATTGACCTCTAATAAATTTGCAACCCTACCAGTGGTAGAAATACTCCCCAGGGAGCCTTTCAGCAGTCAGCTGTAAAGTGGCTTTAATACACAATGTAACAGCAAGGTGGAATCAGTGCAGGGATGCTGTAGTTACATATTAGGGCTCTGAGAGCACTGGTTTACCATTAAGCCTTATTAGTATTCAATTTTCTACTTATTGTTAACTCATCTGAGGATTTGCAACACTCAGGAGTTGATGTCAGATCATTTTATTACTTATTAAACTCTTCTTACTGTAAATCAGTTCATAGATGGAAAGCTTGCTCTTCCTCCGAACGCAGTTAAAGGAACAGTTCTGTTGGTCTTACACTGCCAGGTCCAGGCACAATATAATCACATAATTGCATCCAATGTTTATGTCCCCATGCTTCCTGTTTTGGCATGGACATAGATAAGGGATTCCAACCTATGTGTGTGCATTTATCCTGGCCCTATTTAAAGTTTGAGTTAAAGATTAAGACCATATGTGGTGTCTGAACTCTGAAATACTTTGCTTTCGGCTGTGTACAAACTTTTTTGTGCTCATTTAAAAGATGTTTTTGAGTGATTGTGTGTGTGCCTCAGGGAGTTAGCATCTCTGTGACTCTCTCACCATCTCCCCTGGGACGGCTTGCATCCTGTTGTCACCATGGTGATGATTTTATCTCCCCTGCCATGTGCTCTCTCTCTCAGACAGACAGAACACAGTCACGCATCTATAGAAAATTAGAGCTCCAAGAACAACAACAGTGGGAAGAGGAGCTGTTTATAATGTCAGGCCAAAGCTGGTTAGCATTGCCCTTATATCTGGATAAAGGTTAACAAGGAATACAAACCTGAAAGACAGAAACACAGGCTAAAACCGGAGTTATGGTTGTACTGACAAACTAGAATTTAAGAAGATGACCAAAAGGTTGCCCCTGCAAATAAGGAGTCTTTAAAGGGTGACCCACAGGTTACTAAAACCAATGCTGAGGGCACCAGAGTGTGCGAGGTGTCACTGGATGCTGACCCGGAACCGGGATCCCATGGTGGATGACCAGGCGGGTTAGGTGTATGAGGAGGGCAACCTGTGGATTGCCAGTTTAAGGGAAGCTCTGGAGGTCACAGAGGCAGACAAAGGAGGAAGGCCAAAGAAACAGTGGATCAAGCAAGGTTCTGGGTAGGCTGACCTCGAGGCCACAGTGTCCAGTGAGGAGATTCTGGAGGATGGCCAAATGGCCACGTAGCTCAACTAAGAACCCCAGGAGAACTGATTAAATGTATGATACTAACTTTGTAGAGTAGGGGCGTATCAACTTCGTCCCCCGTCCTAGAAACAGGGAACGGTCACCAAATGATGCGGGTCAACCTACATGTAGATACCCTCCGAGAACTTGAGAACAGCCACTGGGAGAGGCCGGGTGTCCCATTCCTCACAGATTGTTAGTAAAAGACTTGCAAAGTGTAATCCTATCATGAATTCACACTTTCACTATGCTCAGTTCTAAAGGAGAAGTAGTTTCTTTCAATATTTTGCTCCCACTCAGATTTACACTGTTGTCTTCAAAAGAAAATCTAACTTTATGTAAAAAGTAGCAAATCTCTTTAAACAATTATATTTACATAACAATAGGCCCACTTCTATCTTATAAACACTTTTTACCAATCTAATGGTACTATTTATAATGTAGCAAAACAGCTCAGTAAATCTTCAGGGTAAAACAACAGTTCTGTGATTTTAAAGTTTGCATTTTCTGATCTTTGCCTCATTTTAAATGATTTAAACGTCATTTCAACAGCTCGAATCCATTCAGCACTGATTCCAACCTATTAGTATTTTTTCAACAAAAATGAAGTTATAATGGAAAAGAAGCGGGGTACACCCTGGACAGGTCGCCAGTCCATCGCAGCACTTTATTTTTATTTTTCACTTTATTTTCTTTACCATTATGATCTCAAGCCTATGAGAGACTGTTTTGTAATTCCTGTTTGTTAATCTTTTGGCCAAGAATAAATCCTATTTTTTCCTAAAATTTAAGTCTTCATAACCTTCTATCTTTTTCTTTCTGTGTGTCAAGTTACGAAGTTCCTTTAGCTCAAGATTTAACCTTTAAACATCTTGCAGAAAATGGTGCCCACTTGTAATTTGCCACAGCAATACTGTTAAAATTTAAACCTTTTCCTAATATTTTAATGCCTAAAAATTATCCCGACCAAAACCAATTGGTTATTTGGGCCCAAAAGAAAGAGATACCACAAATTATTTCCTTTTACTTGTTAATTCTTTGAGTCAGCTTTAAATGCAGCTGGTTTTAACAAGGTTATCGTTTACGAATGCTGTTTAAAAATGACTTTTTTAATACATAGTATTTCAATAAATTATAATGATGCTAGAAATAATTTTTATATCAAAATAAAACCAGATAAGATACATTTCTAGACTAGATACATTTCTTATTAATGATTTTGGTGCGAATTCTCATCTTATTCAAAAGTTGCCAGAAATCTAGTCTTAAGCAAGTGCATTTTGTCTGTTCTCAGGCCCTATCTGAAGCCAGCAGCAAAAGAGAGGAAAAAAGAGGGGAGGAGGTCCAGGCAGAGGAAAACCGGATCCATCAGATCTGTGTATGTTCTTTACACTCTTCACACTTTTTAGCTCAGTCAGAAGCTTTACCATGTTATTTTTTACTTAAAGTCTGGGTTTTTTGGATACTCTCAGGCTCAGTGAAAGTGTTTTGATTAGAGAAAAGTAGGCTATCTGGGCTATGCTTTTACTGAAGGACAATTTGTTTTACAGCCACAGCAACAGTCAAGGTCTCACTCACAGACACACACACACACACACACACACACACACCCGTAATCCACAGATAAACTCCTTAGTCACGGTTATCAGCGCAGTATTTAACCAGTAGTTGGGTGATATGTGCTGTCTGGCTGGGAGACATACTGTTATATAATTCCAAATACAGTTTAATATAGATATAATCACCAATAAATCTTGAAGGATAAACTATTTACCGTTCTTTCCTGTAGTGTTTTTTATCTGTTTCCCCTTCACTTTATTGTCAGTCATTTCCGGACCCTTGGGGCCAGAGGTGGCTCCGTTTGGGTGTGATGTCTCCCAGCACCCATCCATCACTCAGAAAAGGCTTTATTCACACTTTGGCAGGGGTGAAATCTCTGTAATCTGGTCCCAAATGCCACTTCTTCTGTCCATGCCAGCGGCAGGCGTGGTCACCGGGACCCAAACAAAGATGGGTCCTCTCTGCCTCATTAAGTAAGTTCATTAAAGCCGCCGGCCTCCCGGGGACGACTGAGGCAGAACCAGCTCCAGTTAATGGACCGACAGACGCAGGCAACTTTCTCAGACTTAGACTGCGAAGTGCGAAAGATCAGGGCATCTAGAGGTGGAACCTGAGGGACTGAAAGGCAACAAGGCGAGCTTAGCCATGGTAACAGACAGAGAGACAGACGGACAGACAGAGGAGCTAGTTTGTCACCCTCTAAAGAAACATTATCTCACATTAGTCACACATCTCCCACACACTACATTGTGGGGGGTTGTCTCGAACGGGTAGTGTACACGCTTAAACAAGCCCTGCATTTCATTTTTAGAAAGCGTATCACTTTTATCCCGACGGAAATATCCCAGTAATTACTGGACAGATTGTCGCATATTTTTTTGCATTCCTAAAACAACTAAGCTCTCCAGTCAGGGCTCATTTACGGTTTTTAAATTAAATCAATATATTCTTATCATGGATTTCAACTGGAATTGCCATGGTGATCAAATGAAAAAAGGACAATACTGTCAGTCTGTCTTCTAAATCCAATCCAAATGCCAGCAAGGCTAACAAGCGTGAACAGACAAAATTATGTAATCTATGTTGTTGTCTTTTTTTTTACTTTTTAAATGTCTGCTATTGTGACATCAGAGTCCCAAACAAACAAATTTGAGTTGCAGCCGAGCCACAGTGGGAAAGACTTGTCCTCCTGCACTTGTCCTCCTGCACTTGGGAAGGAGTTTAATTTCAGCATATTTTAATATTTAAATGTTTTGGACATTTGGGCAAGGCAACAATAAAATATCCACATATCATATGGAATAATATAACTTCCTATTGTATTGTATCTCAAAACATTTTATTGTAATGTATCAAATGATTGCATTCTGTTGTGACACAGATGTTTGTTTTGGCTTATGAATAACTGCTTAGGACAATTATTAATAAGATTAATAATTTTATGTTAAAATCACCAAGTTTGGGGCACCATCCTGGGATCCAGGAAATAAATAATAGCAAAATAGTTCAGTCGCAGTTATTGTTTATGATTACCGGTTTGATAAGGCTGAGGTAATTAAACAATACATGAAGGAATAAGTTCTTGGCCTCCTTTGAGCAGCAAGTTACTACACGTGAATGTGGAATAATAACGACTTTCCAAAATTCAAGAGTATATTACAAAAATAATTTAACTTTCAGTCAAAACACTTTAAACAAAAAACTCACTAAGCTAGTAACACAAAACTAAACTAGTAAGTAAAAGAAGAATGGATAGTAAAACTAACTACCAAAAATAAAACAGTAAAATGGACAAGCAGGGTCTATGCAAAGAAGTAGATACAATAACCAATAAATTGATCATGATGTTACAGTTCAGTATGAATATGAATGCCTAAAGACCAAGGCTTGTATTGAAGAGTTTTGGGAGTAAAGCTAATCTTAAACTAATTGTGATTAGTTTAAGACTAATTAGCATCTCAGGGTTTGTGTTTAAAGAACCAATTCACAATGCAAAGCCGACGTGAAGACAAAAACATTCTTTGGAGGAAGTGATGTTCTAATAAATAATTTGCTGAACTAGAAATCAATACCCTTTGGAGAATTGATTCTACTTTACTCTACTTTCAATCACCGCAGTGATTGATCTAATTTAGTTTTGACATACTAACAAGGTGGTTTCAAAAGCTTCTTATATTATTAGTTTTCTGTGTTAAACTATCAATTTTAAAGCCGATCTGTATTTTGAATGCCGTAGGTCGCAATCTTTATTGTTCATGGGCGGTGCGGGGCGACAGAGCGTTAGCAAAGAGAGGCTCTCTCTCTCATTGGGTGGAATTTGTCATTCTAAATATTCCTTCTTCAGAGTGTTGAACAAGTCAGGTTGATGACTTATTCTATCAGCCGGATGCAGTTACTGATCAGCGATCAACAAACTGTACAGGTATTTTGGATCCAAAAGGCTTCTTCCAGAAGCCCACTACCCCCCTCGCCAGCAAAGGAAGTTTAAAGTTCATTCCTCTCCTTAGTGGTTGCCCACAGACAAAGAGGAGGAACTTTTGTGCCTACATTGGGGTGATGATGTCCCATGAAGCCCTCCTTTTCCTGTTGAAGCTGAAATGCATTGTTGGAATAGTTCTCACGGCTGGAGGTCTGTGTTTTGGTCCAGCAATCACAGCTGTAATCCAATAAATTTTATAATACAGTATCCCCTAAATTATCTTATCATCTCAATCTGTTGGATTGCATCATATCAATCCATGTTGTATCATCATATTGTGCTATAATTTATCTTATACCATTTTGTATCATAATATTTAGTCATATATCACAACTTATAGTAGATTGTGTACATCATATCATAATGTATTGCATGGCATTGATCATATCACATCTATGTTGCATGAGCTCTTATCATATCAAACTGTATGCTATTGTGTGGCATCGTGTCCTAGTGCGTAAAAAATTATATAACAATCATATATGAAATGTTTTACATCATGTTCTATATCATATTCCATCACACTGTACCAGAATTTATCAAAGCATATCTATCTCACATTATATTAAATGGATTATATTGAATTGTAATTGTTATTCTATTATTATTGTATTATTTCATTCGTATATCATATTGCTGCTGTCAAACAGAAATCTTTTTATCTTTAAAATGGAACTTCGTAGAAAATCATAAAGCATCAACAGCTCTTTTTGACACTTTTCACGTGAAATGTGTGAATGAAACCGCAGACAGATGTGAAAGGTAATAAATAGAGTTTATTTTTGCAAGAAAACCAGAAATAACAAAAATGGAGTTTCAAAGTTTTTGCCCGACAATATCATACCGTCCATCCATTGTCTATACTCACCTATCCTTGCAGGGTCGTGGGGAGGCTGGTACCTATCTCCAGCAGTCATTTGGCGAGAAGCAGGTTATGCCCTTGACAGGTCACCAGTTCATCGCAGGCACACATAGAAACACACAATCCACCATGCACACACACACTTGTACCAAAGAGCAATTTAGAGAGACCAATTAATCTAAAAGTCAGTTTTTGGACTATGGGAGGAAGCTGGAGTACCCAGAGAGAACCCCCATGCAAAAAGACCCCAAGCTGGGATTCAACCCCAGGATCTTCTTGCTTCAAGGCAACAGTTCTGCCCACTGCCCCGCTGTGCCTCAATTCCATATCATATTGTATCAAATTGTATCATATCTTGTATCATATGATATCATTTATATTATTACATATATTATGATGTCCATGATAATATTAAATAACGCATCATATCCTATTACATTATACCATACTGTATTGTATTGTATACTTATTTGCATGCATATATGATACATGTTGTCTACATATGCATATTATATACATACCGGTATATGTATTGTATAGCCAATACATATATTATATCCTTATGTTGGTTATACTTATGATTACTGTAGCATTTTCAGTTTCCTCTTTATTTTCAGTAACTCTGAAGGTGTGAAACACTGTGGTTTTTGGACCTCTTTTTCATCCAGAACCCATGCTCCTCCGATTCCTCCCTCTACATCTTCTGCTCCATCACCTCTTCCCACCACTCTACCTCCTCTTTCGTCTCCCTCGTTGAAACCTCGGTGCCGCATTTACAGTTCTCAGATGAAGGAGCTCTCCATGAGGTGGACATCCATTATTTTTAATTAAAATAAAAAAATGTGTACAAGTAACATACTACCTTTGATTAATTAAAACTATTAAAGAATATATAAGTATAGTGTTTAATTCAGATTCATGTCACATGGGACTTTTTTGTATCCAGTTCATGTATCATTTTGCACATATTGTATACAATATGATACATGTAGTTTGTTATAAAGTATAATAAATAATTTTATGTCATAATATATTTAGTAATATCATCTGTTATGCAGTGTATTGCATTGCCACATCTTCTTATATACAGTACCAGGCATTAGTGTTCTCTCGGAAGTGTCATTGTATTTTCCATTTTCTTTTTAAATAATCAGCAAATAACTCCCAGCTAATCGTGCTGTTTCTGAACCTCTTTTTCATCCAGAGCCCATGCTCATGTGACTCCTCCTTCCACGCCGCCACCTCTTCCATCACTTCTTCCCAACACCCTAAGTCCCACTCTGCCTCCTTCCCCTACACCTCGGTGCCGCCCCTGCAGAGGAAAGAAGTGGGCCCTAGATGAAACATCGTGTCAGTGCAGATGTACCCTCAAAGCAAAGAGCTGCAGTCAAAAAGGCCAGACTCTCAACTCTCGTCGTTGCAAGTCAGTCTACATGAATGACACAAACAAATATGGACAGCTTGAACTAGCATAAATACACATATAGGGACTTATAGGATCAGAGCTTTTGCTAACACAGTGATTTAAATTCTAAAGCCAAAATCGATTTATTGTACTTTTTTTTTTTTTTCACATTTTGTTACAACCACAAACATCAGTGTATTTTGTTGCAATGTTTCAAAATAGACAAACTCAAAAGTGGTGACTTCTTTCATTTGAAATTGGTTTTCAAGTGTTTTTACAAAAGAACTCTGAAATGTGTGTGCATTTGTATTCAGACCCTCTTGAGCCTCTTCATAAAGCACCTTTCGGTGCAAGTCTTTTGGGGTCTGTCTCTAGCGGCTTCGGACATCTACAGCCTGAAATCTTGCCCACTCTTTCCTGCAAAAAAAAGTTACGTTTAGTCACATTGGATTGAGTGTGTCTTAACAGCAATTCTCAGTTGCCACAGATTTTTAATTAGACTCAGATCCGGACTTTGGCTGGGCCATTTTAACACATGAATATGCTTTAGGCTAAACCAGGGGTGGTAAATTCCAGTCCTTGAGGACCCTACAAAATTTAAATGTCTTCCTGGTCTGACACACCTGAACCAAATGGCTGAAATACCTCTTCGACATGCAGTCTGGTTCCTGCTAATGGTCCAGTTATTTGATTGAGGGTTTCTGAAGCAGAAACACATCTATAGGCCCTCAAAGACTGGAGCTTGACACGTGTGGTGCAAACTCTTCCACTGTAGCTCTGGCTGTGTATATTCAAGGGGACGTTATCTTAAAGCATTCTCGTCATTGTCTTTTGAAACAGCCTTTATTGATACAGTACACTTGGAGCAACAGAGATGTCCAAAGTGCTTCACAAATTCATCAAAGAGCCGAAACATTTAATGTACACCTCAAACGAAGTGAAAAAATGAATCTTGCTAGTTTTTTTATGTGTATAGCAGTTTGGATGTGGGACAAAGGTTTTCATTTGGGTCTCATCTAACCAGAGCATTTCTTCTTCGTGTTTGCTGTATCTCCCTCACTACTCTTGTCTAACTGGAAATGGACTTCCTGTTGCTTCCTTTCAACAATTACTTTCTTCTTGCCACACTTCTATAATAGCCAGATGTATGACACGTACAACTAATAATTGTCCTGAGCTGTGGGTCTCTGCAGTTCATCTATGGTTCCCATGAGCCTTTGGCTGCTTTTCTGATTAATGCTCTCTTTGTCCTGCCTGTTGGTTTTTTGTTTTTAAACTGTCATACTCTTTCTAGTTTTGGATGAATTGCTTCAACAGTAAAACATTGTTTATTTTCATGTAACATGTTTGAAAGCCCTTCATTGGTTTCTTTTCACTGAACAGATTTGTTTTGGTCTATCACATAAAATCCTAATAAAAGAAAAAAAACATTTTTCGTTTGTCACGTTAGAAAATGCGAAGGTGCAAAATGAAAAGGTTCATAGGGTTTGAATAGATATGCAAGGAACTGTAAATACAATAATTGTGAGCTTCCCAGATGAATCCCAAATTAAAATATTCGATAAGATATATATAGATTTATTTTTACATTTTTTGAAGATAGTTTGTTTACCTCTGACAAATAGGTCATTTCTATTGTCCGGTATCAATCAAAACACCTTTAATGCTTACCCCTTCCCCTCTGTTCATTGTTGCAGGTGCGAAGCAATGAGGACCTGATCCATCCAGTCACTTGCTTCATACCCCACCAAATATCTTTAGATCCATCACCTACTCTCAGCATCTGTGCCATGGACTGTACAGATGTTCGGGAATCCAGTATCAATCCAAAGGATGTGTTAGTAGAAGCACACACTAGAACCTGTACTTGTGCATTATTACACCCTAAATGTGCTGTAGATTTGTATGTGTGCAAGCATATTTTCCACCTCGTTGCTTCTGTGGCAGAGCTTCATGTACATGTGTGTATGTGTGTGTTTACACACATTCGGTGTCACCTGAGTGGAGGATGAAGGCACTAGAACTATCTCTGCTAAGTATTTTTTTTGGAAACTGGATTTTAACTTAACTGCACAAGAGAGCGGTGGAAACAAGACTGGGGCCGGCTGGGACAAGTGTCCTTCATGTTGATGTTTCATTGGAAGGAAAACCGCACACTGAGACGGATTCCAGGTTTAAATCCAGCCAAGACGATTTGAGAAGTAGCAGCAGTGTGTTATCGGTGGACATATATACTTCGGGACGCACCAGAAGGATACAGGGCATGTTCATGACCTGGCACCCCGGTGTTTATGGACCTAATAGAGGAGATGAATGCTGGGTGGTATCTGTGTGGTCCGGTCGCTGAAAAACACAGATGGGTTATCCCTGCACCCGTTCACTCTCATTCAAAGCGTATGACCATGGGCTGGCTCTCCAAGCCTCCTTCCGGCATTTGTTTAATTTTGAGCCTTTTGTGTTCGTCTCTCCTCAGCTCCTCAATTGAAAGGAGCCGCTTTGCCTCTCTTTGCCTCTCTTTTCGGCAGTGAGGAGAATGACAATAATGAGGCCTGGCGGCTCTCCACTGCTTCACTCACACAAACATTCTCACTTATAATACCAGGAACACAGACGTCAAGTTAAATGCAGACATTCACTCTGCTGCAGCACACATGCATTCATATCTACACACATACATGCAATGTGAAATGAATGCTAGTAGCCATAAGCCATTTGTGCAAATATATGTCAGTTGTTTCTCTGCAGTTTACTGCAAAGTAAGCATATATAGAGTATTTTATAACATGCCACTCTTTTATATTTTATTATAATTGTGCCAGGTTGATTGCAGAGGTAATGGAGAGTATATATTGCAGGATGTGTTTTTGTTTTGCTTGTGTTCCTCTTTAATCCGCCTGTATAACGACTCACGCTGGGTGGCCTGCTGATCCGATGCCAAAATGTATTGAATTTAAACAGAGAGGGCTCACACGAGCAACAAATGGGAGACTCTATAGATTTACAAAGTGTAATTCAAACAATCAGTGGGGTGGTGTTGTGTGCAGCACACAGAAACCAAGCAAATAGCCATCCCTGGTGCAGTTAAAGGAAAACATAGCTATTGTTGTTGCATGTTAAAGCCCGGATGTGGGGAGTGTTTCTCACCAAAAGCATAACTTGTTTATACTCAGGCTGAATCTCACAGTTATATCCAGTGTTACCTTATGACCGTTCAGCTGCAGATTTGGGAGACAAAGATTTACTTCTCGAGCAGCTTGTCAGTCAGTCGGTGTGTGGAGCTAAATAAGAGTGGCAGGTCAGAGAGTTTAAAGTCCAGTTTTTTTCTTTAACTCCCATTCAGAGCCTGTCTGCTGTGCCAAATTTGACTGAGAACATTTTAACCGTAACGTATCAGGGGTTAGGGTTTGAAAACTGCTCAACAATAGCTTGGAAACGCCACGACTCACGTCTCAGTGTTCATACAGTCCCGCTGATTGAAGAATGGTCACCCATAAACAAGCTGCCATCCAGAGTGTGAATTATTTATGTGTCAGCCCTGAAGCAGCAAAACTTCGTGTCAGTGGCTGCTGTGATAAGCTTCATATTTATACTCTCCTCAGATGAGATCATGTTTTTATTTCCATGCTCATTGGTCATTGTTTTTTGCTGTCAATCGATGCTTCAATCACTACCTCTCTATTATATATATATATAATGTGCATATATATATACATATATATATATATATATATATATATATATATCATAGTATTAGAGCATTATTGTTACTTCATCTGTGTTGAATAAGATACCACTGCATTTGGCAATAAGTGGAGTCTCTGGGGTAGAGACAGATTATTGCTGTTTTAAGGGAAGAGGCTGAAATAGTTCTCGAGAGTACCCAGTGCTTTGTCCAATTTTGGCTTTATGGGTGCCTGTGAATCAGAATATGTTTTAGAAGGAAATGTATTTCAGCAATTAGGCTTAAAACTTAAATATATATATATATATATATATATATATATATATATATATATATATACATATATATATATATATATATATATATATATATATATATATATATATATATATATATACATATATATATATATATTACAAACAGAGTGGTATAGCTCAAATGTTTCTTCCTGTTAAGATTGATGATTATTGACTATTATGGCTTAATGTATTGAATAAGGGTTTTAGAGGAGATCACTTCACTATTAGTTCTCTATAAACCCTCATCAGCTACTGCTTTTTAGAAGGAGGTTTAGCCACAAAAGGTCATTGCTGAAAAAGCTGACTCTTCGGCATACAGTATCCGGCCACATTTTTTCCTTTCACTAAACATTCCAATACTATGCTTAGATACAGGTCTGTTAACTGCCAGAATATTTTGCAATTATCTTTAGTGACTTACCCATGTCTTTCTCTCAAGTCTGCAAACCATAACTTCATGTACTGTGCAGTATGTAGATTCAGCACTTGGTTGGGGAGGCAATCGGTCAGTGGCTTCTGTGAGGTGTTAAAGAAATCTCCCATAGATTCTCCATGGGGTCCTGGTGAGGCTAGTTTTCTAACCAGTCAAGCACAGTAACGTCATGGTTCTTGAACCAGCTTTGGTACCTTTGGCAAAGGGGGAATGTAATTAATCCTGCTGGAAAATGAAATCAGCTTCTCCATAAAGCTCATCAACAGAGGGAAGCATAAAGTGCTATAAAATGTACTGGTAGATGGCTGCGACAACTTTGGTCTTGATTAAACACAGAAGAGCAACACCAGCTGATGAGATATCATCCCAAATCATCACTGACTGTGGAAACTTCCCACCAGACTTCAAGCAACATAGATTCTGTGACTCTCCACTCCTCCTCCAGACTCTTGGATGTTGATTTCCAAATAAAACAGTACAGTATCCAGGTTGCTTGGGCACTTTTATCTACCACATTTAGTTCTTCCGCTCAATTTTCTATTATTTTGTTTGCATACAGAACTCTGAGATGGGAAATGACCTTTTGCGGCTTACACCTGGTTTATGCTCATCATTTCTTTCCTCGCAAATATTGTCTTTCTTTAAAACCTGTCGAAAGGGATGTGTTTTGTCATTTCAAAAACTCTTTCACATCCCCATTCTTGTAATTTTCCACAGTCAGCACAAGTACCGCTTGAAAAAAGAAAGAGCAGTAGGGCAGGTCTGAAAATTTGTTTGTTTTTACAAACATGAGCATGGTTAAATATTAATCATAAAAGGAACACTTTTTGCATACACTTCAAACATATACTTTAAACATATTTTCAAAACATACACCTGAAGTCTTGCATAGACTTAAAAAACAACACTTATAAGGTCAAACTGTGTAATTATGCTTTATTTACCATGTGTTTGTACACTTACTCCAACCACATTTCTTCCTTTCACTAACCTTTTCATTAATATGTTTGGACATAGCTCTGTTAATTGTCAGTATATTTTGTATTTGCCTTTTGAGATTTATTTAGCGATCCATAACATGGCCATTATAAAATAATGCTGAATAAAAACCTTTTTGGTTGGCCCGATGCAATATTCTAAATTTCTCTAAAACATAAACATGGGTTTTTAAATAAAACCTTTTTGGTTGGGCCGATGCAATATTCTAAATTTCTCTAAAACATAAACATGGGTTTTTATTAGCTTTAAGCCATAATCATCGAAATTAACAAAAACAAACACTAGAAATCACTCTGTAGTGAATTGATATTATATATGAGTTTAGCCTTTTTTATTGAATTACAGAAATAAATTAAGTACTTGATGATTTTCTAATTTGCTGAGATGCACCTTTATTTAGTATTATTTTTGGGCAGGAAACTACTGGATTTATGGTTGATACCAATCATTTTTCTCTGGGAGGGTAAATTAATCTGGATCTTTAATGAGTCATTATAGAATAAAACTGGAAAACATGAGGGAATGACTACTATTAGAGGCTCTAAAATATGTCCAGACACTCTTCACTTTTTAGATAAAGGATCACATAAAATTAGATTTAAACCCTTGAGTTCGTTAGTTTTAAATTTTCACCTGAAAAGTTCCTAAACAATTGTCAGTATGACCTATAGAGCCTTAGGGCATAGTGATTAACCCCACGGTCCATGGCGAAGAGACACTTGAAACAGTTCAGAAAACTCTCCTTGTTCCCATCACCAGGCCAGAGTGGGATTATTTTTCTTTTACTTTTGCTTCATCAGCGTAAATAACTGCCTCATAATGATGAATCAGCAAAAGCTTAACAGCTTAAATCTCCTTTTAAGCTCTTGCTGCAAAAGAAATTCTGCATATATTTTCCTCTTATTATTAACTGCATCCTCATCAACCTGTATTTCTTTGAACACTTTTAACAGATGGTCCTGGTGCTCGGACCTCCAAGGTGGAAGAGGTTAAAGGTCTCAGTTAGGCAGATTAGGTTACTTTTGGGTAGAGCGAGGCTAGTTTAGCCCTGTTTCTTTATCTTAATACTAAACCCAACCACCCACTTCATGAACCAAAACACATATATACACAATATAAATGGATTATGGTATCAATTCTCTTGTTTAACTCTTGGGAATAGAGTTGTTCGTGATATCAGCTGCAGTATTTCCTGTTTGGACATAATGATTTGCATAAGAATTTAACACTTTTGACATTTTGAGATTATGAAATATTTAAACAAGCAAACAAATGTTTAAGGGAAACGTAAGAGTTCTTGGACCCCAGTACAGATTGCACTTGTGTTTGAGATTGTAGAGGGCATATTGTAAAATCAGTTCACAGTAAAACACGAAATAAAATCTATGTTGAGGACAAACTGAACTGAAATCCACTCATACAGACACATGTGACATACAGTGTCTTGTATTCATAACCCATGACTCTTTTCACATTTTGTCTGACAATAACCACATAGGCTTTGATGTATTGTATTTTTCTATGGTTTTTCTGGTTTTTATATGACAGACCAACACTAGGCAGTGCATAATCGTAAAGTGGAAGGAAAAGTATACACCAGCAATCTCAGGTAATGGTTTTCTCTGATCTAAAACCGCTATTCAGTCTTCCCTAAAAATAGCTCAAGCTAAGTCAGATTTGATGACAAGTGTCTGTTTTCAAATTTTGCCACTGAGTCTCAGTTGGATATATGCCTGCACTTTGACTTGGCCATTCAAATGCATACATATTTTTTTGATCTAAGCCATTCCACTATTTCTGGCTGTATGTTCTGGGTTTTTGTCCTGCTGGAAACTAAACTTTTGCCTCAGTCTCGTGTTTAGAAGCCTCTAAAGTTTTTTTTTTTACAAGGTTCTCCTTTGTTTAGCTCCATCCATCTTCCAATCAGTTCACTTCTCTGTCATTTCTGAAGGAAAAGTGTCTCCTCAGCATGATCCTGCCAATGCCACCACAATGTTTAATGGTGGGTGTGATGTGTTTAGGGCATGCTTTTTCCACCCCACATAATGTTTTCAATGTAGGCCAAAATGTGGTTTGTGAGGTGTACTTCTAAAGGCTTATTTCAAAAATACCACAGCCCTACCGCTCTTGCGTAAAGGCCAACTTTCTGCAGTTCTCAACTAATATTGAATCTATCCACACTCTTCCACCTGAGCAGTGGTTCTCTGCAGCTCCCCCAGTTACCAGGGGGCTCTTGGATGCTTCTCTGATTAATGCTCTACTTGTCGACCCTGTGTGTTTGGACAGATAACCATGCCTTACTAGCCTTGGTGTTGCGCATCATTTCTCACTTCACATTTATGTAGCACTTCGTGTTGGTCTATCAGACAAAATCCCAATACAACATGTTGAAGCTTGCAGCTGCAGTGTGTTGCTTCACAAAAAATCAAAGAGTTCAAGGTGTATTTATACTTTTGCACTCTATACATTCTGTTATGCACATTTTCACCAAGTGTTCTGTTATAATGCATGAAATCTGATCAGTTTAGGCAGGAACCTTTTATTCTACAAACATTTGTTATTATCTGCCCTGTCTTTCCCTGCAGATATACAGTGTGGACATGTTACTATCTCTTAAATGTCCTTCTCTCGTGTGAACTTCCAACATTAGTGTGCTATGTACTGTTAAGGTAACTCTTTCCAGCCTCTAGTGTCTGAATAAACTCTAGTTACCCCTTACTGAACTCTGTAACATCTTATAACCTGCCATATCCATACTGTGTATGACATTTATGCATACTTTAGAGATGTATCTGTAACTTCATTTTAGCTGTTCCTTACAACGAATCTCTAATCTCCAAATACTTTATACTACTGTAGCCTATATAGAGACAAGAAAGCAACACTCTTTTTTTGCTGCTACACCATTTGTGCCCTTTTATAATGTCTTTGTAGAAAACAACATAGGTTTATGTTGTGTTAACTTGTAAGTTAATTGATTCAGTGTCCTCATTAAAAGTGTACTCTGCATCCTTGAATATATCCAGAATTATACCAGTCTAGAACCGTGATGTTACAGATGTTATTAAAGGAAATGTCTTATTTTTCATATGAGCTCTGGTTCTCTTCCTGCTCCCACCTCCTCTGTTCCTTTGTTTTTTAATCTCTTTTTGAAACATAATGAAAGGTAAACAGATGCTTTTCATTATGCTGCCACCCTGGGAGTTGGGCACCGAGAGAAAGTGCGTATGTGCTGTGACGCGATGTTGTGAGACATAATATTGTTGCTGCACCTCCTCTCGTCTGTGCTGCTGAGTCAGAAGTACAAACGTGTGCAACTCCATACTATTTATTTACTCAGATTCATGTGAGGCCTCACATTTAAGTTTTATTATCCTTAATATTTGTATATCTGACTCAGTTTACCTTTGCCACTGTGGGAAATAATGTCCAACGTTTGTAAAACTGACAGATTTTTTTCCGCTGTGTATAAACTGCATCTGTGCATCAGAACTAGTCAGCATTTGGTCCCCTGCTGCTTTTATTTTAATATTTTATTATATATATATTATTATTATTATTATTATTATTATTATATATAATTTTTTTCTTTTATTTATTTTGTAATTCTATTACAAATTAAGGATTTAGTGAAATAATATTTGTTCAGCATTGCACAAAATGTCAAACACCCTCTTGTTTATTTAAAGTTAAGCCCAAAATTATTCATACCGCTGGCAGATTTAGGTTTAAATTAATCCATTTTTGATACCCTCTTGTCCATGCAGGGTTGAAGGGAGGCTGGTGTCTATCTCCAGCAGTCATTAGGCAGGAAGTGGAGTACACCCTAAACCTGTTGCCTGTCCATCACAGACACACACAAGATAAACAACCATGCACACCCTCGGTTACACCTAGGGGCAATTTATGAAGACCAGTTAACCTAACAGTCATGTTTTTTGGACTGTGTGAGAAAGCAGGAGTTCCCTGGAGAGAACCCATCCATGCACATGGAGATACAGAAAGACCCCTGGCTGGGATTTGAACCCTGGGCCTTCTACAAGGCAACAGTTTAACAACAGCCTCACCCTGCAGCCCCCAGGTTTAAATGAATATTTTAATTTTATCAACACGTTTGGTCTGACTGGAAGAAATATTAAAGCTTTGGAGTGACTGTTCCAGAATCCCAACTTGAATCTGACAGAGAATCTGTGTAAGGAGCTAAAGATTAGGGTGATGGTAAGGAGGCCTTTCAACCACAAAGACCTGGAGCAAGATCCAAATGCAAACATGCAAAAAGTTGGTCAGCAATGATAAAAAAATATTTGATTTCTGTAATGCTAATAAAGATTTTAACTCTAATTTAAAGGTGTAAATAATTGACATGTCAACGTTTTCATCAAATGTAAACGAAAGAATTTGTTTTATTTACCATGATTTATTCTTCTTTTACAATGTTTTCTTGCCTGTTGAGAATTCAGAAACAAACTTATTTACTGCAACGTTTAATATAAGTCTTCCAGGGCTATGAATAATTTTGGGCTTGATCGCAATCTTTGCTTCTGATAAGTCAGCTTTTCTTGAAGTCTTTTACAATTTCCTCCAATGTGATAAAAAAAAAACAGATCCATCTTAATAAAAGTAACCCCTTGGCATGATACTCCCACTACCATGCTACACTGTGGGCATGGTTTTCTTTTGGCAAAACTCAGTGTTGATCATTATTATAAGACATACTCAATGATTCAGGAGTTTTGCACAGTATTGACATTACCGATTGCTAATTTATGGACTGTATTAAATTGTAAGGATTTCCAGGAAAGGAAAGGAAATTGTAGACTGAGAAAGAGGGAACCGGAGAGGAGGATGAAAAAAGCTAAGTGCTGCTGCCAACCTCTCTGTTGAAAGGGCATAATGCCAGCTCTAAATATAGCAGCCAGATTGGGGAGACAGAGAGAAAGAAAAGGACAGAGTGAGTCATGAATCTAGACACAGAGAAGATGCTTTCTCTCTAGGATCTGCTCAGTTAAGCTCTTTGCAACTTTAATGCTTCTACAATTTGACTAAATATTCCCAAAAAAGAAGGACTCTATGTCTGTCTTTGACTTCTTACTTATTTTGTACTCATCTTCCGTGCCTCTTGGCCTCTGATCCAATCCTCCCCCTACAACCCTTACTTTGTGGCTTTGTCTGCTTGTATTAGGACTTCCTGTATTTTTCCACCTTGCTGTTCTCTCGTTTTTCTAATAACTACAGCCATGGTTTCCTCCCTGCTTATGTAGCAGCAGCTGTGTTGAAGCAGGTACTGGTCGCTATCAGGTCTGTGTTGTCAGATGGTATCAGCTCCTCTGTGTGAGTCTGTGTGACAGAAAGGCAGATAACACAAACCAGTGGGAGAAAGAGGGAGATTTAGTTCAACGTTAGAAAGGTTGAGAACATTCAAGCGTGTTCACAGGACAGTGAGTGTTTTTTTAGGTGAATACAAAGAGCCTTTTTTCATTTCATACAAAAATTGTGTTATCTTCAACAGAAACATGGACCAGACCCTGTCTGTCTCACTCCACCGAAGGACATCCGTCTTGATAAAAGATCTGTGCCTCTGTCACTACATGGGAAAGTGTCCACAAAGACAACAGGCTGAGGATAAAGTATGAAGATGACGGAGATGTGGAAATTCCTCTGAACATAAGAACTTGATGTTCATTTTAAAACAACGGCAGGAAAACTAAGAACTGAAAGTTTTCTTTAGTAAATAGATTTCTATTGTGGTTTTTGACATGCAATTCACACCAGAACCATGTAACAACTCAAATAACCCACACATATTAAGAAATCCATTCCATAAATTTGATTTTGTGTAATAAAGTGGACGTAACTGTACAGTCTCAATATGTCATCTGTATCAAGAAACTATAGTCCCCTGTGTTGCTCAGGAGGGACTTTCAACCATTTTTCATTAAAAGTTGTCTTTGGATCTGAAGGGTTCTGAGAGCCTCTTCCATGCACTCTGTCTTTCACTTCTTTGCGTAGATTGTCATGTAACTGGCCTATTCTAGCAGCTTTAGTGTCTTTCTCTGCAACCAATCAAGAGTTTCCTTGGATGTGTGTTTGGCATTAGTCAGTGTGTTTACACACAGTAAGAAAAAAACAAATTATTGCCTTAGTCCAACTAAATTCGGACTTTTGAAATGCATGTATACACCTTAGTCCGGCTGAAGTCGAACTGAAGTGGACTACTCTTAATTGAGCTAACGCACCCAGATAATTCAATAAGAAAGTTGAATTTCTCTCCATGTAACTAGCATTCCAGCTAAATAGAGCTATTCCAAGCCTCGGCACTGCCCCTTCCAGAAGAGACGAGACTGTGGAAGGGAGAATAACAACATCGGTATGAAAACAACACAGCAGCAACAACAAGTGTAACACAATCAAACAGTACAGTACTTAAAAATTGTACTGTGCTGCAGAGTTGCTTTTGTCAATTTCTTCACTCATTGTGAATATCCTGCTTTTACTCCTTTTTCATCACTACTGCCAGCATTTGTTTTCTATCTGTGTGATGCTCTAGGCTAACCATAAGAATGCCAACGTGAAAGGGTGTATGTCGCCAACTACCATTGCAGAGTCAAACACACTTTATTCAATAATTTGATTTTCTGAGAGACACGTAAACTGGGATAAAAGCACAGATTCTGGTTATGGTATTAGCTTGAATTTTCACATAGTGCCATAGATGTGCATGTAAACGCATTGATTGTCTTGTTTTGAGATTCTTATCAAGAATGTGTTGGAACTTTTCTCCATTCACTATCCTTTCAATTCAATGAAGTATGCCAGTACCATGTGCTGAAAAGCACCATGATGTTCCCACCTCTCAAGTTTCACTACTGGGATTGTGTTTTTTGGAGTGATATGCAATGTCATTTAGCTTTAGACTCACATGTCTAGAAAATAGTCCTCCAGTATTTCAGTAGCTTGTCTAGACTTTAAAGAGGTTTCAACATGCTTTTTCTTCAACAGTGGAGTTTTGCACTGTAACGGTGCGCTACCTTTCATGTATAAACTTTTACTCTAATTCCAGGTCTTGGCTCTTGGACATCTCTTTGTTTGACTCCTCTCTAAGATGTCCTGCATGGAGCATCTGGTTGTTTACATTTCAGGGTTATGACCCCAGTGGTGCTCACTGGAACATTCAGAAATTTGCAAATATATTTGTAACCACCATTGGCATTCTTTGTAACAATAAGATTGCAAAGGTCCGCACATGGTACTGGCTCTTTGCTTTCACTCATCATGTGTGATACCATGACAATGAGAAGTATTTTTATAGACCATCAATTAGGACTAAACAATCTTACACAGCTATACAGTGCAGGATAGCTTTAGAAACATCTTCAATGCCATTTTGTACCCCATTTTCTTCATGTGTTCGAGACTTACTGTCATTCCACTTTATTATACAAAACATAATTTACAGACTTAATTCTGTAAATTCCTAATTCTGTTGGCCTGGATTACATGGTCTGTTACTGACATCTGGTGTAAATATTATGTCAACATGCCTATTATAAGTATGTTGAGAGAAAAACATTGACATGTTCATTACTTATTTTCCAGACTATAAGTCTATAACATGCTGTACCTTATACCACTAAAAATAATTCAAAAGTGAAGCAGTTTTTTTCTGTTGAAACATCAAAGTCAACTGTCTTTATCTGCTGGACTCCATGAATGTGTCTTTGAAATGTTGTATTGCTCCAAAAGACTGTAGACATATTTGTTCATAATTTATTAACTGGCCAAACCATTTTTATGCAATCTTTTTAACTAAAAGAGATCCTGTGACAAAGAAAAGAAAGAATAAACTGTTTCTTTCATGATATGACCTGATATGGGTAAATGCCAAATAACATGTAAGAGAGGCAAGCCAGATATCCGTGCACATTAAAGTAAAATACAAAAACTGACATCTTAGTTGAATTGGAGGGGGTAGGGTCATGCTCAGACAGGATGGTGAAGAGCTACTCAAGGTTTTGTGGTTGGGGGTCCAGCAGTTAAATGTTCAAGGACATAGTTGTGGTTTAGGCAGGCTTGATCCTGTCAGGTTAAGGATGCAGGTACCAGCAGGAGTGAGAGGACATCAGAGAGCCTCGCTGGATCTTATCTTTATTTTTCCATACCATATACCTGCAGGTCGACTCACCTCAGGTAGTGGCCAATCAGGTGTTTTGTGTCTCCAGCCATTGCTGCTTGCCGTAACTTAAAGTTAACTCATTACTTAATGGCAAAATGTCAGCAGTGGCACAAAGATCAACAGGGCGTTACAGAAAGATGCACACCCTTTGAACTTTCTCACGTTTTGTCAAGTTAAGACCACAAACTTAAATGTGTTTTATTTTGATTTTTGTGTGTTCAATTAATTCTAAGTGGCACATGATTTTAAAGTGATAGGAAAATGACAAATGTTTTAACAAACATATTATAAATAAAAAATGGAAAACTATGATTGGGGCCCCTTGTAGTCTGATATCCCTAAATAACATCCAGGGCAACCAATACCCTTCAGAACTCATCTAGTTAGTAACAGCAACTTAAAACTGGGGCAGTATGTCAACTTCCAGTAGGAGAACAACCCCAAACATACCACCAGAGCTACTATGGAGCAGTTTAAATTAAAGCATATTTACAATATGTGTTAGATGCTCCAGTCAAAGTCCAGACCTAAGACAATGGAGAATCTAAATGAGTTTATGCTATCTTCCTAATAAGAATGAACCAAAAAAGTCAGATTTTGGTCCTTAAAATATATATTTAAACCATTCCTTTTCCAACTTTCAGGGAATTGAAGAAACAGAACAATTTGCTGCACAAATGTGAATTTTTTGCAGATTTTTTTCTGATCCAAAAAGGGTCAAAATGTTTACATACAAGCTGAGATACAGTATATTCATGCAACCCTGATAATATTGAGTTGACAGTTGTTTGCAAGTTGAATGTGGACCCCACAGTTGTTGTAGCAATAAATAAGCTACTGGCATAATTCAGACTGGACCACTCTTCAAGAGAGAGTTGTTGGGAGTTATTTTACATTTGTTAGTGTCCTAGCACAGATCTAGCTTCTGGGCATAGTCCATAAACTAGCTCTGGATGTGTTTGGGATTATTGCCCTGGTAAAACTCCCAGAGGTGTCTCGGTTACAACCTTGTGTGATTTAAGGTGAAGTTAAAGAATTTGGAAGTCATACTTCAACTTCATTATTCCATGCATTTTGTAATTTGTCAATGTTACTTTGAAATAGTTTGTAGTCTCAAAACCGTACTCTCTATTTAATAAGCAGTTAATAGTATATTATCAATAAGGAAACTCATATACTCTAACCGGTAATATGTCATCCAAAGGTGTAGTTCCACAACTTGGGGTCGGGACCCTGCTTGGGGTAAGTCTGGGTTCTTGAGATCCTCTTCAGAAGTTAACCCAAACATTAAAGATGATGACAAGAAAGCATATGCTTTTTAGAAATGTTGTAAAAGATAAAAGAAATGAATAAATAAATAAATAAATAAATAAATAAATAAATAAATAAATAAATAAATAAATAAATAAATAAATAAATAAATAAATAAATAAATAAAAGCAACATGTTGGCGAATAAATTGACTGATGCTGTTGGGTTGTCCTTGTGCCACTCTTTTACTGACTCTGTAAAAATGCTTTTATGCTTGGCTATAAGTGGAAAAATACACTTTTAGTTTTTGGGTCAGACACTGAAAAGTTTCGGAACCACTTATCTAAAGGGCCCCTTACTATACATAGAGTTAACCCACAGATTTACATTTTTGTGTAATGTATCCAATTGCTGATTTCAGATCTTTATTGGCCAGGTTTCTGTGCACAAACAAGGAATTTGACTTTGAATTCACACAATCACATTGTACAGACAATAAGCATAAATATGTCCACTTTCGAAGAAATAAAATAATATATCAAAATAATAATCTGTATATATATATATGTGTGAATGTATACCCAATATTTTTTCTTTAAAAATCCTTGACTTTCTATTAAATTGATATAATAGGACATATTCGAGCTTTATTTGTATACCACACTTTCAACAACAAGGTAATTCAAGGTGCTTTGCATGATTAAGGGATAAAATGAAAGCAGCAATAAAACAACATTAAAAAGCATAAAATACATTAGAGACACATGACATATGACATTCCAGCTATTATTAATCACTTACTCAAAGGCAGCTCTAAACTGATGAGATTTTAGCTTTGATTTAAAAGAAACCAGCTTTACAGAAGCTTTGCTGTGGTTTAGAAGTTTGTTTCAGATAAGGGGAGCATAGAAACTGAAAGCTGTTTTTTCCATGTTTAGTTCTAATTCTAGAGATAGTAGATAGTAGGCTAGAGTTGGAAGACCTGAGTGGTCTGGGGGTTGATATAGTGACAACAGATCTTCAATATTTTGATGTTAAGCCATTCAATGATTTATAAACTGGTAAAAGTATTTTTGAAGTCTATTCTCTGATTTACAGGGAATGTGAGGACTTGGGAGATGTGCTCTTTCCTGATTCTAGTGAGGACACGAGCAGCAGCATTCTGGATCAGCTGCAGCTGTCTGATTGACTTTTCAGGCAGACCTGTTAGGATACTATTGCAGCAGTCAATCGGACTAAAGAAAAATGCATGGATGAGTTTTTCAAGGTCCTGTTGCGATAGTATTATTATTAATTATTATTATTATTATTATTATTATTATTATTATTATTATTATTATTATTATTATTATTATTATTATTATTATTATTATTACAAAACCTGATTTGCTTTGTCAGAAACTCCAGAAGACACAGGTGTAGCCCTCAAAAATCGCCTGGATCAATGACTACCTGACAATTAGACCACAGTTTGTGACACTGAAGGATTGTGTGTCAAACCAGGTAATCAGCAGCACAGGAGCACCAAAGGGGACCGTACTCTCACCATTCCTTTTCACTGTGTACACCTTAGACTTCCAGTACAAATCAGAGACCTGTCATCTGCACAAATACTCAGATGACTCTGCAATTGTCGGGTGTATCAGAGATGGACGAGAAGCTGAATACAGAGAGCTGGTGGACCGCTTTGTGACATGGTGTGGAAACAATCGTCTCACCTTGAATGTAAACAAAACAAAGGAGATGATTGTGGATTTCAGAAGAAACAGGGATAAGTCAACTGTTTCCATCATGGGAGAAGAAGTGGAGGTGGTTGAGGAATATAAATACCTCGGAATTCACCTGGACTACAGATTGGACTGGAGACTGAACAGTGAAACCGTCTACAAGAAGAGAGAGAGCAGACTGTACTTCTTAAGGAAGCTTAGGGCCTTCAAGGCTTGCAGCTAGATGCTGCATATCTTCTACAAGTCTGTTGTGGAGAGTGTAATCTCTTCAGCCGTCATCTGTTGGGGTAGCACCATCAGAGCTAGGGACTTAAACAACAACCTGATAAAGAAGGCTGGTTCTGTTCTGGGGACGACTGTGAAACATCTGGAGATGATGATGCAAAGAAGGATTCTTCATTTCAAAAATATGGACAACCTTGAGCATCCTCTTCATGAGACTAAACTGCAACAACAGAGTGTCTTCAGTCGGAGGCTTCTTCAGTTTCGCTGCAACACAGACTGCTACAGGAAACCCTTGCTGCCCACACCCATCATCATCTACAACAACTCCTAAAAGAATTCATTGTTTGACCTACAACAACACTTAATTTCCCTCTTGGATCAATAAACCACTTTTGATAAAGAATTAGTCATTTAATCCTAGAAATGTTCTTCAGGTGATTAGTAACACTAATTTTATTATTCATTTTAAGAATAACAAGAGTTAATAGTTTGAGTCTGTCTGTGTTGTCTTTGGTACTCTGCTGTCCGCAAGTCAGAAATTTTTTTTCCGCCTTGCAGGCTAAATACGGTATGGTGAATACGCGGTTATATTACCACAGAAGCTCATCAGTGTATCTAGATTATAGTGACTTTATTCATTATTTAAATTAAGCACGCTATAATTAGTCACATTAAGGGGGTGGGGGGTTGTCCTCTGTTGCCCAGAATTAAATTTTGACCATAGACTGTATGCTTTCAATTGACTCCAATAAGGAGAAATTGTGCCCCCTGGTGGCGAACAACTATAACTCCAGGGATTTTCAGTCCCAGTAAAGCAGACGTGGCAGTGACGTCACCTCCGGAAATGACCCGGATCGGAACTTTAACTGTGGGGTTGGTTGGTTACTTCTCATCAGAAACATCGAGAAGCCTCGGTTTAAAAAAAAAAAACAACAAAAATGGTGTGATGTCGACTCAAGTAAGTGGAAACGAATGAAAATGTAGATTCTTCGAACCAGAAAAGACTTCAGTTTGTCAGCCGAGGTCGTACGAAGTTACGGTAATGACGAAGGAGTCGCCCGAATAACCTGTTAGCATCGCTGAGCTAACATTAGGCCGTGATCAGCTGTGCGGCCTTTTTCCCAAGACTTCAAGATTAATCATTCTTACCTCATATGTTTATTTAGCTCTCCGGGGCTCTGTGTTAGTTTAGACCGACGTCTCTACTTTATCACCCAGATTCAGTGGTTTAAGTCTCTATAGTTATGTATTGTGTATGCGGTGCCGGTTGAGTGCTTTAGCCTATGTGTTTTTTTGTTTTTTTTTACACAATTCTTATCTGGTTGAGGCTGAACTTCAGAGATGTTTTTTTTCCCCTTTCTGTCACAGACATGCGTGTGCGTGTGTTGATGAAGGACACCCCACCTTGGATGTAGGTTTGTCGGCACATCTGGTGGTCTTCTTGTTTGTTATTCATCAGACCGGCTTCAGGAGGAGGATCCACGGCGGGTTTCTGATCCTCTAACCGGCGGCACGATGACGTGCCGCGACCGAACCCTCGAGTTTCAGTCGGCCTGTAAATCTCTCCAGGGCAGACAGGTATGTTGGAGGAAACACCCTCACCGTAGCACGATGATAACGCCAGCACTTTGTCAAAACCACTAACACTGACACTGTCCCAAACTTCCATATGTTATATATAGATAACCCACGTACAGCTGTTTTTTGTTTTTGTTTTTTTTTTACATAACGTTTAACCAACTATATGTCCAACTTTAGTTTTGCTTTCTGCTTAACTTTGTATTTATTTGTTTATTTTATTGTGGTTTGGTTCCACTTTTGGTTTCTTCAGCTATAGACAGAGCGCCAACTCCAATCCAGAGGCCAATTTGGACTTAGATTGGTATCATTTCTAACAGGCTGTTTCTTATTTATTACAAGAAACTTTACCTTAACTTGTCATATTTTCAGGGTAAACTTTTTTGGGAATTTCTGTTTAAATATTTTGTATTCAAATAATTACCAAAACTCTGTTTAAGTGTATGTCGAAGAAGACTTAAAGTATTACTATTAATGCTTTATTAGAAGTACCCGAAAGGGGCTTTTTGATAATGCGTGCCTGATCCTAGATGGCACAAAAAGTTACAAAGCTTTTTATACACCAATTTTTGACACTTTGCTTCATTAAACAACTCTTAGAATGTTGTGTAATTCATAAGTTCCTTATTTTTGTGCAACTTTAAAAGTAAAAACATAGTGTTGAGAAGCCCTTTCAAATGAACAAAAACAATCATGTTAACATAAACGTAGGAAGTAGGGATGCACGATATATCAACATCAGTATCAGCCGATTAGGGGTGAGCCGATTCGCCATAAATCGATTAATTGCGATGTGAAACGCGCCAAATCGATTCAAAAATATTCAAAACCGGTTATTTTTCATAATAATTGAATCAGAAAAAGGTGCCACGTGGACATTTTTAGGGTACGGACCGGCGAAAACAATATGGCTGCAGCTAGTGTTTTAACCATGCTGTGCCAAATTTACAAACTACAGCTAGTATTTTGCAGTTTAGTTGTGAAACAAGCGTCTGTGTTGTTGTGTATTATGTTAGCAGCAACGTCCTCTTTTCTCCTGACATGTCCACTTTTCACATGCTGTCAGGTGCGCCCTCCCCGAGCTGCAGCACACGCTCATGTCTACCAGACAGCATCCCAAATGTAGCTTTACGAAGGAAATTTCCTTCATACCGTCCTGTTAGGGAATAAAATGTGGCAGAGAGCACCGTGCTCATAGCTGCAGATTAGTTTCCGTGTCTGACGGGAGCCAATCCTCCCGTTGGTCACGCTGACGCAAAAACTATGAAAATGGTGTACAAAGTTAGAGTTCTGTATTAAATTGACAATGAAAACCAAAGACTGGAGTATAGACTTTTAAGTGTCTTTGGGAGAATGCTGCTTTTTATTTTCTATTACTTTTAATTGAAAGTATTACTTATTTTCTCAAAATGTAGTTTCAGATTTTTGTCTAATCTTGGTTCTGTATGACACAAAGTTTCACAAAAACTCAAACTTTGAGGCATGTGACCAAAACAGCGCATAGTTACATAATTTGGGTCGTTCACCATTAACTACACTTACGTTAGCAAGTTTACTTAGTCCTTAGAGGCTTACATAACTTTGATAGCCTAGTTAGGCATAAGGATAGCATCATTAGTGAGCTTTAATCACACTAATTTTAGATTTATAAATCTGATACTCCCAATCCAGATTTCAGAACTGAAGACGCCTCTTAAATGAGAGACGAAATGTTTTCAAGAAAACAAGAAAAGTCCAGTTGCCTTCATTTAAACTATCAAGATTACATGCCCCATGATGCAGGGAAGCAACACCATCCTGTTGATGTAGATCTGATCTGATCGGATCAGAAGCCCCCCGCCTTTCAGATTAATGATATTGCCACAACATAATGGGACGTAGCAAACATAAATTTGATTTCATATTAAAATAAGAAAGACAGAAAATGTTATCTTTTGCTTGTTTTTCTCTTTCAAATACAATGGACAATGCATTCCTTGCTTTTCCCAATACCGAAGCTTGACTGTGAGAATAAACATGTCTCTTAAGTGCAAAGTGAGAAATGTTTTTGTTAAACTGAAATCTTGTAAACTCCAATTTTTTCTCCTCTATGATGAAATGGAATCCTATGGAGGAACACTTGATACGTTTGTCTTCACTTAGGTCTGATGTTCAGTTTTTTTTTGTGTACCTCTAGCAAAATGGAGTGCAGCCCAGTAAACCAGCTCACAATGCCCTCAGGCAACACAGTGACTTCACACTTATGGCCAAGTAAGATCCTCCTTGTCTGCCTTCATATCTGGCTTTACAGCTCATAGATATTTGCTCAATTTGAATGTTTCAAGAGTCGACGTTCACTCTACCATAAGTTAGGGGTTTTACTTTAAGTTAAATGAGAAAATTGACTTGAGATGTTATTGATTAATTCAGGAAAGATGCATAATACATGACAAAAACCCTCTTTAATCGTGTGGGTGGCTAATAAAACTGCGTATCTGTTTGTGATCTTGTAGGAGAATTGGAAAAGACTTGAGTAATACGTTTGCCAAACTAGAAAAACTCACTATTTGTAAGTATTTTTTTATTTTATTTTTTTACCTTTTTGCTCTGCACCAATAAAACATTTTCTGTGGAGCTTTGTTTAAAATGCTTATTGTTTGCTTTTGCTGTGACGTTTCAGTGGCGAAAAGAAAATCTCTATTTGACGACAAGGCGGTGGAGATAGAGGAACTCACCTACATCATTAAGCAAGTGAGTTGGTTTAGCGGCCCTGGTGTGAGTTTAAACACGGCGAAATGTTTCCGCACCGACTCATCGTCCTCCTGCGTTTGTGTCTGCAGGATATCAACAGTCTAAACAAGCAGATTGCACAGCTGCAAGACTTGGTGCGGTCCCGCAGCGGTCCGGGCAGTCGACACATCCAAACCCACTCCAACACCATCGTTGTGTCACTACAGGTAACCCACAACCCTAAACTTCCCGTTCAGAATCCACAGGCGGATAAACTTTTTAAAATCTTTTTACCCTCTTTAACTTTGGCTTTTTTTTGCAAATATTAAAAGCTTATGTAAAGTAAAAGCTAAAAAGCATCACTTTTTGTAATGCTTTAAAGTAATAAAAAGAAACAGCTTTTATTGTGTTTATATTTCTGCTTGAATATCGCTGTAATATATTAGGTGTGGTCTAAAAACATAATGAAACATTTTATTTTTTGCAGTCCAAACTGGCATCCATGTCTAATGACTTCAAATCTGTCCTAGAAGTACGAACTGAGGTGAGGAGCTTTTTCTCCCTATATTATTGTATTTTCAAAAAAAAAATTCTGTTTAGTTAGGAGTCTGTTTTTTTTCTTCCTTTTTAAATATTTATCATTTATATTTTCTTTAGAACCTGAAGCAGCAGCGCAGCAGGAGAGAGCAGTTCTCACAGCCTCCTGTGGGGACTTCTCCTATGATGGCCAACAACTTCAGTAAGTCTGTCTGCTTCCTGGCTTCATGCATGATCAATCAGTTTTACATGGGTGGCATTATAGTAATGGCATTTAGCTTCATTGTGGCTTGTTTACACATATGAAGCATAACTCTCTGCCAAAGCTGCATTTCTGGCCGAAGCAAAAGGCTTCAACAGTCTATGTGGTCTGGGGAGATAAACAGTGGCAGTTAATTAAAGTCAAAAGCTAAAATGTTCTTTTCAGCCCAGAGGACATTAAAATGTGAATGTAAAGTTTCTTTCTAAGAGATGGAAGCTTGTATTTATGATCAGTGTAAGGAAGGAGCACACCCCTAACATTCACTGACTTTTATTCTAAAATGTCCTGGATTTTATTTTAGAAATGACCACCCTCATCAGGTGTCTTACAGTTCAGCTTGAACGCATGTCCCGCATGTCTGCCTCTTGCTCTGTTAACCATGTAGCTAATTTTTATTTAGTTATTTGTATTAATATTTAACACGGTCCTTGCCAGGGAGGGCCTAGATGGGTAAATATTTCCTGTGCATGAATTCAAGCTGCTAAAAACTAATTTGCCACTAACCCTAAATTCTGCTTTTTTGCTGAAACGTATGCGAATACTAATTTAAACATAAACAATTCAAAACTCAAATGTGTCAGTCTGATTGTTTATTATGTTTCATATCACTGTAAATATCTGAAAGAAATATGTTATATAATCTTTAAGTTTGATCAGAAATGTGAAGAGATGCATCAATCAGTCTGTCTTAATTTGAATCTTAATTAGATCATCCAGTCGGCACTGTTCAGATCATTGATCAGTGGTTCGAAAGCAGAAAAATATGTTTCTTTCTGTTTCTTTACACGCTTTGCATTTAATGTGTTCATTAACTGCATCAAAACTAAGTACAACCATTTCCAGTCTTTAAACGCATAAAAAGCATGTTGTACTTTGATATCACTTTTGTGAGCCTAATTAAATTAATTGAGAAGAAAGTAAATGTCAGTAAAAATTGGAATCAACAAGTCAGACCTCACACAAAACTGGAAACCTGATTCATGCAGAGAAAGACTGATTGGTGCATCTCTAGAAATATGTAAAGGGTCATCTAGTTTTTAATTGACGCATGTCGATCTAAATCAATTAGAACATCATGTAAAGATCTATTTTAGTGAGTCAATTAAAGAAGTGAAAGTCATAAAGATGTGTAAAATGTAGTTTAATCTGAAAAGAATACTTTGGACCACTGAGCTACAGTCCAATCAGTCCATTTCAGTTGGTCTGACGGTTCACGTCAAAGCAACTAGCAAGTCAGCAATGTCCATAAATATTCAACTTGTCTGCGAAACTGAATTGTGGGTTTTCATTAACTATAAACCATAATGTTAAAAATTATTACTCTGTAATGAGTTTCAGTTTCACTTACTGAGCTGAATTACTGAGATACATTTTTAATGACAGTCAGCTTGTCTTGCGCTGAAACAAAATCCATATGACCTGCAGAAATCTTCCTATACATTTACCCTGAGAACCATGTTTTGGTCATTTACTGTGGATTTTTCAATAAATTATGTACATTTACAGATTAAATGAGCCTGTTATTTTTGCACACCCACCATGAGCATGCTGCGTCAGGTTTACTCGGACAGCCTAGGTTGTGGTACCAGTGTACAGATGTTGCAGTAATCAACTGCTGGAAGTCTTTGTGAATGATTATTACTGTATTTGGTCCTCCTGTAACGCAAAGATTAAAAAATATTTTAGGGAGCCGCAAAAAAGGGGCCCCGGAGCCGCATGCAGCTCGCGATCCGCGCAATGACTACCAGGGCTATACAACCTCAAATTTAAAAGGTACTCTCCCCCCGGAAAGCTTGCCTCACACAGCGGGTATTAGCAGCAGCTGTATGTGCCCGCTGTTCATTCAGCTTTTCCGCTGTAACATTCTCAGTTTTTGTCAAATCTCGTTTATCACGCTCGTGTTGTTCCTTTCAGAGAGCTCGGTCCTGATGCAGGATGAGTCCCGGAGCATGGGGGATGTGGCCATCGACATGGACTCCCAGAAGAACAACCCTTTGCAACTCCAGCTCATTGATGAACAGGTATCCTGCAGCTGTTGGTCACACTCGTACAGATGGAGGGGGGGACCAATAAGGAAAAGGCATTTACACAGGGTCCTAGTTTGCTAGTTCTTTAAAACCAAAGCTTAAAAACTCAAAAGCTTGTACATGCAATAAAATGCCGCTCTGGATTTTGTCAGTAGACTATTACAAGGCTTACATTAGTGTTGTCTCAAAATTAACCACTCGCCATTCTAAATGCTGCAGTATCCTTTTGACGTGAGAGCAACAGATGTGTCCCAACAACAGCATCAGCAGGACAGTCGCTTATTCTGAAAGATGCATCACTGTCTCGACACACAAAGCTACAGTCTTTGCTGAAATGCTAGGCTAATGCTGGCCTGTTTTGATGTGATTGGGTGATACAGTAATCTTAAAGAGGTATTACATTTCACAATATAATAAACATTGTTTGGAGCTCATTAAAAATCTTTACAAAAATCTTCGCCTTCTTTTAAAATAATTTTTTTTGCAGTCTTCCCTGCTTCATGGAGCTAAATTTGTGCATCCCTTTCCAAGAGAAATACCTCAGTTGAAAACATATCTCAAAGCGGTTCCAGTTAACTGCATCCCAACAAAACATTCAGAAGCTTAATGAACTCTTATCTCAACTATGAACACCTTTGAATTTATATAGCATTTTTTCATCTGCTCGGCTCTGCCGTCTGTTGCAGGGACCACAGCGAGCAGAGCAGGCCACATGACACACACAGGAGGCTGCAGCAGCCAAAACAGTCTTTTCTTTGCTGTGAATGTCTTGTAAGGGGTAAAAAGCACGTAGATTGTTTGGGGAAACCCAGATGTGTTAAGATTGACGAGAACTGCCAATCATTAAAATCAACCACCTACAAATGCCTCAGTGGGGACCAGTAAACATGACTTGAGATCAGAGCTGGACAGCCCTAATTTGCTGTCATTTTACTGCAGTCACATCATACATGTTATAAACTCTTGTGAGTTCTTCCAGGACTCATACATCCAGAGCCGTGCAGACACCATGCAGAACATCGAGAGCACCATCGTGGAGCTGGGCTCCATATTCCAGCAACTGGCTCACATGGTGAAGGAGCAAGAAGAGACCATCCAGAGGTGAGAAATGTATAAATACAGACCATATTTTTTTTTACTCATATTTCTCATATTGGTAAAGAGAAACACCTGGAGGGCAGATACACTTGCACAAATAAATTCAGAGCGTCAAAGGTCAAACCTCTCAAATATGTCCTCTGGAAATAAAATAAAGCTTTGGAAGAATCTCAGAAAGGGAATTCAGTCATTAGAAATCATCCCACCAACAAGAGGAGCAAATATGGCTAAATATTTGCACTATCAACATTACACATGCACAAGATCTGTCAGATATTTTGCTTAGTGGTTAATGTTTTTAAAGATGACTGATTAGTTAAACTATAGATTTTTAACAGTCCCCTCTAACTTGTCTTCTCCCTTCAGGATTGACGCCAACGTGGAGGACACACAGCTGAACGTTGAGGCCGCTCACACAGAAATCCTCAAATACTTCCAGTCAGTCTCCTCCAATCGCTGGCTGATGATCAAGATTTTTCTTGTCCTCATAGTTTTCTTCATCATCTTCGTCGTTTTCTTTGCGTAAAGAAAAGGCAGCGGCGCCTGAAAGAGAGGAAAAGCACATCAAATGAAGCTAAAGTTGGACCTGGAGGAGATGGGGTCAACACACTGAGAGGACAGATTTGTTTATGACGGTTTCCTGGAGGCGTGGGATTAATTTAAACAAACACGGACTCAACCAGTTATTTCCAAGCCGTGGACTCGCGGTTCGACACTTTGAGAAATGAAGTGATTGGGCTCTGTCCAAATAAAACAAATAAATGGTGAAAAATCTCCACTTGTTGCAGAGAGGAAAAACTGCTCTGCGTTGTACTTTGACCAATTCTTTGTAAACATTTAATCAAAAATGGCTGTAATTTAATAGTTTGATTCTGCAAACTGTCTTACAAGATTTGTTTCATCTTCTTTACCCTTTTTATCATTAATTTTTTACTGTTATTTCAAAGCCAAACAACAGAACTGGGATCTATTCTCATATTAGTTTGCTTCATGTTACTGGGAGAGATAATATCTTGTCTAATCATTATTTCTAAATTCAACATTCATTTATGCTGTGAAGTATTTCTTATCCAGTTGCATTTTTGTTATGCTTTCTAGGTTTATTTGCCAAATGGGTACTCTCTTTAACCTGTGACATGATGCTCAAGAAGTCTGGTACACTCAGCTGAACTCAAGTCTGCAGAAGAATTTCATATAAAATTATCTTAAAACAGTTTTCATTGGACATGTCTGGGAGGCATTTTCAATTATTAAAGGAACTAAGACTCATGGTGTGCCCCTGAGAGGATCAGTGCTTATGAAGGGGTTTCTCTGCTAATAAAGTGACTCAAGCTGCCAGATTCCCTGGAAGTACCTGATTGGTTGTTTCCCGTCTTTATCTAATGTACAGGATGTTATTTAAATCATTGTCTCTTTTTAAGAAGACATGCCCCCCCCCCTCCAAGGTTTTTTTTTTTTTTTTTTTTTTTTAGCCAAATGCCTTGACTTTATTGTACAATGTGCAAATAGTTCAAATGATGTATTGATAAGAGAATGCACAGTAATAAAACAAAATAGGATCCTGACTGATATTTGCATTTTTTTATTTGTGGGTGGGAAAAGTTCAGAAGAATCACACCTTTAGTTTTTATGTGCCAGATTGACATGGTCCTTGTTTTAATTTGTCTAATTATGAGCAGTTTTGGTGAAATGGTTACATAAACTGAGCTGACGATATTGTCATCATTCTTGATTTATTTAGCGCCTTCAGTGACCAAAAGAGGCACCCAAGGCGGAATAGTTGTGCTTGCTATATGTGTATGTGGGTGTAAGTAAGATTTTTAGTAAGGCTATTCAAGAAACTAAATGTAAGCTTCATGCGTTCAGTTTGGTGTGTTTGGAGCCGGTGATGGTCCATTGAGTCAGCACAGTAACAGGTTACCTCCCTTGTTGGTACCATTGATTCACCCATACTGCCATTTAAGAGCCAGGAACATTTGGGCCACAACTAATTGCCTTTTTCGTGTCTTCCGTACAAGAATTTAGACCTTGACTAAAACGAAAGAGATGAGAATCAAGACATTGATAAGTCAACTGTATACCTGCCTTTGTTGTATCTTTTGTTCTAGAACATTGAGAAAAAAAAAACTGGCTGTGGTTCCTATGCGTTGACCCTTCCAAGTAACTGAATCACTTCCACAACACCTAAATCCCTTTGTAAAAGAATGGGTGGTTCCCCAGGGCTCAGTGAATTCCTGCATGGTACAGTGGCGGTATACCACCCGTGCAACAAGTCCGGTCATAAATGTTCATATCTACTAATATTCTGCAGTCAATGGTTAGCAATAAGGGTCACAGAGTGAAGTAGTGACCAACATTCTGTAGCGTCAATAGCTCCAGACCTCCTAACTTTGTGTGGCCTTTCAGAGAACTTCATGGACTTATTTCTGATTTCCAAGCAACTGCAACCAACCCTGACATCACCAAGTGCAAAGCATCAGGCGCAGCGGTGTATATACACACAGCCACTGGACTGTATACCAAGAGACAATACTTTTTGAATACATTTGGTCAAGTTTAAATTTTGTTGAAGGGAAGTTATTTTTTGAATTATGTTTTTTAGATGCTCCACTGGGCTCTTGATGAACTGTTCGTACTGATGTTGGGTTAGCATGTTTCTTTGACTCTGTTGTGAATTAAATCTCAGTTAGTAGTACCTGTCAGTGACTCTGAACTTAAAATTAAACTTCCTCATATTTTCTATATACATTTATTTTGGTTATTTGTAAAGCAGCTGAACAGACCTGTTTTGTTTTTTGTTTTCTGAAATGTGTTTCTAAAATGTCTCTAATTTTTCCATACTTCCATGTAGAAATGGGATGCACAGGTCTTTGCTATTTGTATGAAGCACGGGATTTAATTCCATCTATTCACACAGTCCAGTGTAAGTATAAACTAAGGCCTGCTCTACATGGAGACAAAACAGGTATAGTTTCAAAAAGAGTCTGTAAAAACATGTTGACATGAATTCACACAAACCAGCTTAAAATGCAGCAGTACATATGCTGGGCCCACTGGTGGCGCTGTGACACTGCCACAGAAACACAGAAAATAACATTGAGCATGTGCAGTCCAACTGCTATACCTGGTTTCCTCTCTGTGTAGATAGGGCCTAAAACATGTTTATACTATTATTCACTATAACCCTGTTGTTGACTTATTTAAACAAAGACATATTTTTTTCTTTTTTAAGTCCCTAATTTTAATTCTTAGATTTGTATATCTTAATGTTTATTATTGTAGAGCTCTGAGTCCCAAGAATTTCATTGCACTAATTGCCTTGAAATTCAGTCACTTTTAGTCTGAAATCTTAACTACTGTATTTAAAGCAAAACAATTCAGGGACAATATAGAGAAAACATTATTTTAATCACATAGCTTACATGAGAACATTTCATATTTATTTCCCCAAATACATTTGTGCACAATAAAAAAAATTAAAACAAAATAACAGATGTGATTCTAGTTGACTTTTAGTTGACAGGAGAGGCCTCAATACCTGACAGCATCTGCTGAGTTAACAGAAAAGCGGGCTGAGCCTAGTGTCCTCCTTCAGCTCAGGAGGACAGCGCCATCTTTGCTCTGTTACGCAACATGTTTAAAGGGACAGTTCATGAGACATCTTTAACAGGGCTGCACAATTAATTTTGAATTTGTCAACTGATGATGTTTCGCTGGGTGGTTTGCACAGTCAATGCGTTTGGTTAGGATAGCTTTGCTGATTCGTCACAATGTCATCATTGGTCAGTATGAAAAACTGAGACCTAAATGACTTCAAACTAAGTTTGAAATGGTTTATACACCATTTTAAAAAGTAATGATTTCTGCTAAATACCACAGTGTAAACCTGAATGTGGGACCTCAGTCTTGGTCACCCTGTCTCAAAGAGCTGCTGCATGGTTAAAGACTGGTTGGTACTTAACCGTCAGTGCAAAGTATTGCCTTAGACTTCCTAAAACCAGAACAATAATGCATCTGAGTTTCCTAAAGTTCACTGGAATGAAACAGTTAAACTGAAAGTTATATGAACTTCAATCGCTCCCCCTTTCTTCTTCTTCATCATCATCATCGTCACCACCTCTTTTCTGTCTTAAAGTGAGACATTGAGAAAGGTGTGTTTAAAAAAAAACTACCCTGCTTTGTTGCACTGATAGAAACCTTCCTTAGTTTTTTACATTTAAAATTTGCTCTCACTTTTCCTCCCTCAGTCCTCTAAGTGACTTCCTCCCTTTGCCACCACAGATCTTCCTCTCCTCCATCACTCCAGGCCCTCTTCTCACCCCTGAGCACTCTGCTCCAGCGGGGTGATCTCTGGCATGCTCCTGCTCCTCCCCTTCCTCGCTCTGACCCTGATGGCTTCCTCCTCACCCTCTCCATCCTCCTCATCGTCGGACCATTCCACTTGTTGCTCCAGGTTCCCCCTGGAGCCCCTCAAGCCGCTCCCCTTGAACATCTGCCCAGTGCGAAACTTTGTGCGGAACGTAACAAAGGAGAGGCTCTTGCTGCGCTGGTGCTTCTCGTATAGCGTGGTCGGGGCTTGGACCTCATCGTTGCTACTGATCTCATCCACGCAGTCGTGTAGCACTGTGCGAAACAGCCTGGCGACCTCGTGAACCTCTGGCTCCATCTGTGACACCAACCTCCTAAACCTGCAATGAGAGGAGAAGATTTGAGTTTAACATGTTTACATCGCTTTAAAGGCGACAAAGCAGGTGTTAGGTCAGGGAGAGAACAGGCATGTTGATGTGACATATTTTAAAGGGGCCTAAAAATCTCTCTCTACACCCCTGGAAAATTCAGAAAAACCTACGTCAACTTGCAAAACTCTTTTTTCGCAAATTGTCAATTTAAAAGCCCGTTTTTGTCTTTTTATCAATCAGGGTTGTGTATGATTGTGCAACTCAAAGTAACAAATGAAGTAACAAATGATTACAAAGTAGTATATTATTTTTATATAGCATTGCTTGCATTTGCATTCATCCACCCTGAGTCAATACACAGAACTATCTTCACTTTGGGTTTGTCTCCACTAGCTTTGGAAATCTATTGGCTAGACACCGTGTCCCCTTCTTCTTTGCATATTAACTCAAACCTGGTCAAACTGATGCCTGATATGCATCAATTTTCAGATATTGCCACAGATTATCAGTCTGATTTATTCTAGACTTTAAATGGGGTATTCTTTGTGGTTCTGTGTTTACCCTTGTTGTTCTGCTGGAAGGGGAACCTCCATTCCATATATTTAGGTTTTTTGTAGGCTCTAACAGGGTTTCTGCTAATGAAAATCTTTCCCCAAAGCATTATACTGCCATTATGATGGTTCACAATGGGGTGGTAAATTCAGGGTGTTAGGTTAATTAACTCATATCATTTTACAAAGAGGAATCTTATCTGACCAGAGCACTTTTTTCCGCACATATGTGGCTTGTGGCAAATTGCAAACAGGACTTCTTATAGCTTTCTCACAGCTATATTTATTTTTTCCATTCTTTAAAGATGGACAAATGTGTGTTGTGTATGACAAGTAGATGAAAATTGGGTTGTAGATGTCTGCAGGTTTGGAATATTGTTTAATAACCTAACCCTAGATTGGTTAAAACTTTTCCATAACTTCTTCCCTGATCTCTCTGCTATGTTCCTTAGTCTTCATGAGGTTCTTTGTCCACTAATATTCCTTAACAAACCTCCGAGGCCTTCATGGAACAGCTGTAATCATACTGAAATTAAATTATACAAAGGTAAAATCTGTGCAATTGGATATAGTTTAGAGATATCAAAGGGGTTTATAAATGCACATCATACCAGAGATTTTATTCATAAAATATTTTAAAAACTGTGCTTAATTTTCTGTCCATTTCATGCACTATTTTGTCTTGATCTATTGCACAAAATCCCCATAAAGCACAAGCTTAAGGTCATAACTCATAAATTGTAAAAAAAAAAAAAAAAAAAAAGATTTTGGGGTATATACTTTTGCAAGGCTGCAGATGGACATTTATTTAATAATCGTCTTTCTAAATATCTAATGTCATTTTTATGAAACTTTTCTTCTTGTTTTTGTCCAATCAAAAGTCTAAAATAAGGATAGTGATAAAACAAACAAACCACAATTAAAAACAGGTTACATTGTAATTTTTAGTACTTTTTCAATAGATCTAGCTTCTAAATCCCCTCAGATAAAAAAAAATATATATATAATGCATGATCAGAAGCAGAGGAAGTTTCATCTCATTGTATTTAACAGGTAGGAGTGAGGATCTGAGGGTATCAGCATGTTGTTGCTTAGGGTGTTAAAGGGATTACCAGACTGCAACTCTGCAACTCTCTCTTGAGTTCCCGCTTTATATAATATATTTTAATGTTGTATCTATTGGGATGAAAAAAAACTTTTGCAAGTCTCAATATTGATGAAAAGCAGTTAAACAAATAGGAAAGTTGAATATTAAATAGGCCAAAAGTTGAAATAATCCATGATAAAATTCCTAATAAATGTTCATCAAGTTTATCATTACACTGTAAGGAAAAAAAGCTGATTTCCCTGTTATGGTTCCCCAGTGAACTTTACGCCTTTTTATTTACTATCTGCTTATTTTCCTGCCTGATAGGCTCTTACACCTGTTTCAGTGTTTCTTACCTAACGATGAGAGGGCCACACTGTGCAGGGGGGATCTTGGCACAGAGGTCCTGCAGTTCCAGCAGCTCATTGGGGGTGAGCTGGTAGGGCTGAGGGGTCGGTGTGTTTGCCAGCCAGCTATAGTCGGCAGTGGAGGAGGAGCTGCGGCGCCGGCGCCGGCCCTCGGTGGCCCTCTCCAAATGAATGCGCTCAGTCCGCTTCACCATGGCCCCCAGCTCCAGCATCAGAGTGTTGGTCACCAGCTCTTCAGTGGTGCGCTGACCCGGCACTTTAGGCTCAAGGGAAAAGACAGCCGACCAAGGAAACATCTGGGAAACGTTATGTTAATAAAGAAAAATTACATCTCACAATGTGACAAAAAACAACAACTTTTATGTTAAAAAAAGTAAAGAAACATCACAGTAGACATTTAAATAATAGCAAATGGCTTTTCTCCCCTTTTTTATTTATTCAGTCTTACCTTGACAGTGGATATACAGTGGATATACAAAGCTGTGGTGGGTTTCTATCTGCCAGAAATCTCTCACTTGTCTGGTCAAGACTCTGTCAGCAGCCAGAGGAAGAGCAGACTTCCATGGGCAGAGTGGATGAATGAGACTCCAGCTGGTGGCACACAGCTGCCTGACTGCCTGGCTACCTGTGGAGGTCCCCGGCAGACAGCGCAGGTAATACTTTGAGGCGTGCGTGGAGCGAGTGTGTGAGTTTGGGATTGAGAATAAATGTCGTCCCGTATTAATAAAGATAGAGTGACGAGATTATCTTATTGGGACATGAGTGCACGCCTGCAGGGACAGCTGGTTGCGTCAGTGAGACTGATGGAAATCATTTTACATAAGAGCACAGGACTGATATCAAACGGCTCTTTTTTCATTTAGCCAAATTTATTTCTTTTCTTTTCAACATATTCCTAATTTATCTCCTTCTTTTAGGTCATCACATGCACATTTTTATGGCGTTAAAGTGGAAACTGTTCACAGTTTCTGTAAAATGTAATCTTGGATAAACATGGAAGAACATGTTCAGGTTTATAGGGCTGGGCGATATCTCCTCAGATCTATATTGCGATTTAATCTGAAACACGTGCGATATTTATTGCGATGTATTTTTTTCTTCTTTTTATAAATGTCAAATATGATTGTTTTTAAACATTCTTACATAACACATATTTTGAAAAGAATATAGAATGCCATTTAAAGGACATTTATTGAGCAAAATATTTTGTTTTTTAAATATGAAAACCTTTCAAGTAATTTTTATGGTGTGTTACAAATCTTTTTCAAAGCAATGCAACAGAAAAATTCTCACAACATAAATCAAGATGAAATTTAAATAAAACACAAGCTAAATGTTATGAAAACACAAATTTCAAAATAGTTTGATCTGAAATGCAAAATTTAAAAAGAGAAATAAAATTTCTTCCTGCTTTCCTGATTACTTATTTATACATTTAATGTTCATGCTCATAAATAAAGTTGCACATAACTGAAAATGCCTAAAGTTCGACAGGTTTTCTTTTTCATTAAATAGAAAACAAATTTTAAATGTACAATATCAAGTGAGAATACGAACACTGAACATCAGTATTTATCCTCTTTGGGTATCTGGTATAAAGTAAGAGCAACTTGGCATAATTTAACATTACTAATATGCGCAATTGCGGTAGGGCGGTATAGTGAAAGTCTCTACTGTTGACTAAATTTATATAATCTATACCTAATACCATTTATGATGCCCACTACTAGTTTCAAAGGTACTTCTTCCTAAAAAACTAAATATCTAAGATTTTTCTTTGAATGGGCCCACAGTTTACCACTTTGTTATTACCCATAATTACAGTGGCATGACATAACGATCACCTGTAAATACTCAACAGTCTATCTCTGTGTATTTAAGGGACATCAGTCCAGTTTCTGGGTTTCCACACCACTCAGCACTGAGCCACCAAATCCCAGATTACATTCAAATCCACAGCCTACCTGGAAGAATGACTGCTTGTTGTGACTGTTATAATCTAATTACTACTCTATTCTCAGTCCTGAAATAGACGTATAGCTTGAAGAGATGATATTTTTTAATATTACTGAGTGCAGGTCTATTGGATTTAGTAGAATGTTTAAGTGTGTGTAGAGTATTATACACTTGACTGTTTAGGACCATCGTAAGAACATTTCATTCAGACAGAAGCAGTAAGGATACAATTACACACTGAAAGGTATCATTACAGCAGCCCCAATAGCCAAGACATGTGTTTATATCCATTCTTGTAGCAATTAAGGTAAAAACAAGGTGTGTTTTTTGACAACCACTGGTCGTCTATATTGAGGAGTCCAGACTTTATTTATGCAGGGCCTTCAAAGATTATTCATTCCCATTGATTTCATTGTTTTCATGTTGCCATTTGTCACAACTCCAAGCTTCAATGTATTTTATTGTGATTTTATATTACCAGCACAAACTAGTGGATAATTTGGAAGTAGAGGGAAAATTATACATTGTTTGTGATTATTTTAAAAATAAAAATCTGAAAAGTGTGGCACTACACTGCTGCTATTACAGCTGCAAGTCTTTTGAGGTATTCCAGTTTTGCACACCTAACAAACATTTAAAGTTTACAATAAACTATGATCAGTTTCCCTGCTGTGGAAAAACAACCCTACAGCATGATGATGCCACCACCATGTTTCACATGGTAATGTGCACTGTTGCGTTTGTGTCAAACTTTAAGCGTGGTTTCATTAGACTAAAACATATTTACCACAGGGGTTTGTGAGATTGTAGCGTGACTTTCAAATAAATAAAATTAAGGCTTCTATCTTGCAGAATAAAAACAGTTGTGACATGTACAAAACATTTGGTGCTTGGCAGATATTTCTGCTTCTCTCTCTGTACTGCAACGTGCCTCCTGGCAGCACTCTGACAAGTTTCTGTCTTCATCAGTTTTGGAAAAATATCCACTTTCTAACATCCCATATTTCAAAAACTACTAAATAAAATGGTACTACATTATTATTGTCACGGTTCTGGGTTGTTTGTGGTTGTGTTTATGTTCGGTCTCAGTGTTTTCGCAGCTCACCTTATGTCTCACCTGGCTGGATTATTCTTTCATGTTTTCAGTTGGGTTTGGACCCAGGTGCAGGCAGACTGAGGTTGGATAAATGAAAAGGATATTTTAATGAGGAAAAAAATAATGCAAAAACTGCTCAACGGGGGAAAAATGGAAGGAAATTAGGAAAATAGACAATTCTGGATGCTGTGCAGTGGGAATGATTTTTGCTCTTACTTTTTCTACTTTCGGTCAGTTGCTATGATGTGTAACCTTCGCAACAAGGTGTTGTTTTTACAATCTAGAGCAGCTGAAAAGCATTTCAAAAGCTCAAATGATACCAGAACTAAAAAAAACTAATTCCCAGAGGAGTTGTGAAGAAAGCTTTGCAGAGAAGGACCAAAGAGGGAGAAGGAGGAAGTTCAAACCATCTATTCCATCATAATAGGCACGGAGGGATCATATCTTGGACTCCAGACTGAGGTGGATTAGCAGTGCTTGCCAACAGCTGAAGGTTCTTCGGGATATGCTACTGTACAATAAAGTTTCTGTTGCCCAGAAATTGAGCTGTAACCATGGCATGACAGTCACTGAACTGTCATGCCGCAATAGCCTTCTGTCAGAGGTATGTTCAGATTTGTTGAAAGACTGATTGCTTTGTGAGAGCCTTCCTGCCCACAGCACAACCATTAACAATGGATCTTTGAAGTGACTTGGATGACATGAGTCACAATATTTAATTTACCCTTTGGATTAATAAAGTATTTTTGAATAGAATTGAAATTCATGACACTAGAAATAAATAAACAAGTGTAAAAAATGTTTTACTAATTATGAAGTTTGATATTTAAAAACATACACAAATTCAAATTCAATACAGTGCAGTAGCCAACTAGCCTGGCAAGCCATCCTATGTGGGGGTGGACCAGAAACGGGAGTGGACCACCAACACAGACACAGCATACAGGAAGGGACAGAGTCGTCTTTTCTTCCTCAGGCGGCTATGGTCCTTCGATGTCTGTAGTGACATGCTCCAGATGTTCTACCACACAGTCATCAGAAGTGTACCTCTGTATGCTGTTGTCTGCAGGGGAAGTAGCACTGCGGACAAAAACTAAAGAGTTCTGGACAAACTAGTCAAAAAGGCCAGTTCTGTGCTGGGTCAGGAGCAGGACCCTGTAAGAACTATGGTTGAGAGGCAGATGAGGAGGAAGCTGCAGGACATTCTGACAAATACAAAAAAACACCCCCTCCATGATGTCCTGACCAGCCAGAGAAGCAGCTGCAGTGAAAGACTGATCTCTTTGAGATGCAGGACTGAGAGGTTTAGCCATAAGACCGTTCAACAGTGGCATTCAACATGTTTCTTAAATAATTTATATATATATATATATATATATATATATATATATATATATATATATATATATATATATATATATATATATACACTACCGTTCAAAAGTTTGGGGTCACCCAAACAATTTTGTGTTTTCCATGAAAAGTCACACTTATTCACCACCATACGTTGTGAAATGAATAGAAAATAGAGTCAAGACATTGACAAGGTTAGAAATAATGATTTGTGTTTGAAATAATATTTTTTTTACATCAAACTTTGCTTTCGTCAAAGAATCCTCCATTTGCAGCAATTACAGCATTGCAGACCTTTGGCATTCTAGCTGTTAATTTGTTGAGGTAATCTGGAGAAATTGCACCCCACGCTTCTAGAAGCAGCTCCCACAATTTGGATTGGTTGGATGGGCACTTCTTGCGTACCATACGGTCAAGCTGCTCCCACAACAGCTCAATGGGGTTCAAATCTGGTGACTGCGCTGGCCACTCCATTACTGATAGAATACCAGCTGCCTGCTTCTTCTCTAAATAGTTCTTGCACAATTTGGAGGTGTGTTTTGGGTCATTGTCCTGTTGTAGGATGAAATTGGCTCCAATCAAGCGCTGTCCACTGGGTATGGCATGGCGTTGCAAAATGGAGTGATAGCCTTCCTTATTCAGAATCCCTTTTACCCTGTACAAATCTCCCACCTTACCAGCACCAAAGCAACCCCAGACCATCACATTACCTCCACCATGCTTAACAGATGGCGTCAGGCATTCTTCCAGCATCTTTTCAGTTGTTCTGCGTCTCACAAACGTTCTTCTTTGTGATCCAAACACCTCAAACTTGGATTCATCCATCCACAACACTTTTTTCCAGTCTTCCTCTGTCCAATGTCTGTGTTCTTTTGCCCATCTTAATCTTTTTCTTTTATTGGCCAGTCTCAGATATGGCTTTTTCTTTGCCACTCTGCCCTGAAGCCCAGAATCCCGCAGCCGCCTCTTCACTGTAGATGTTGACACTGGTGTTTGCGGGTACTATTTAATGAAGATGCCAGTTGGGGACCTGTGAGGCGTCTGTTTCTCAAACTAGAGACTCTAATGTACTTATCTTCTTGCTCAGTTGTGCAACGCGGCCTCCCACTTCTTTTTCTACTCTGGTTAGAGCCTGTTTGTGCTGTCCTCTGAAGGGAGTAGTACACACCGTTGTAGGAAATCTTCAATTTCTTAGCAATTTCTCGCATGGAATAGCCTTCATTTCTAAGAACAAGAATAGACTGTCGAGTTTCAGATGAAAGTTCTCTTTTTCTGGCCATTTTGAGCGTTTAATTGACCCCACAAATGTGATGCTCCAGAAACTCAATCTGCTCCAAGGAAGGTCAGTTTTGTAGCTTCTGTACCGAGCTAAACTGTTTTCAGATGTGTGAACATGATTGCACAAGGGTTTTCTAATCATCAATTAGCCTTCTGAGCCAATGAGCAAACACATTGTACCATTAGAACACTGGAGTGATAGTTGCTGGAAATGGGCCTCTATACACCTATGTAGATATTGCACCAAAAACCAGACATTTGCAGCTAGAATAGTCATTTACCACATTAGCAATGTATAGAGTGTATTTCTTTAAAGTTAAGACTAGTTTAAAGTTATCTTCATTGAAAAGTACAGTGCTTTTCCTTCAAAAATAAGGACATTTCAATGTGACCCCAAACTTTTGAACGGTAGTGTATATATATATTAGGGCTGTCAAACGATTAAAAATTTTAATCTAATTAATCACAGGGTAGCTGTAAATTAATCACGATTAATTAACATTCCCAAATATGACTGAAAAAGTAACATTTTTGATGTAAATAAAGGACGAAACTGGAAGCTGTTGCTCTTTTTTTTAAGGAAATACAGGAGAGATGCATGGAACTTTTGTTTTGAATTCCACAATCATATTTACACGTGGAGCTTTTTACCTATTAATCTTTTAGCCAGTTGCTAAGGAAAACTAACTGGTTAACATTTTATGAATGTAAAGCTGACAGTTTCTTATTCAATTTTTGACAAGCCTGAGCATCCTCTTCATGGGACTATCCTACAACAACGGTGTCTTCGGTCAGAGGCTTCTTCAGTTTTGCTGCGACACAGACTGCTACAGGAGATCATTCCTGCTTACGGCTATCACGATCTACAATAGCTCCTTGAAAAATTAAATAATATGAGCTACAACAACACTGATTTGAAGTATTTTTTAATTGAAATTTTCTGACTAATAGAGGGATTATTTGTTTATCAACACCGAACCTTTACATTACTCCCTGGTTCCCACTGTTATTATTTACAGTTATCAAACAGTTGTCAAGCTGTTTACGTGACAAGCGTGCACTGAAAGCACATGGGTTTAATTGTGGGGTAAACAGGGCAGGTCATTCTGTGCATGCGTTAATTGCGTTAAAAAAATTAATGGCATTTATATATATATATATATATATATATATATATATATATATACCAAAGCTAAATGTTTGCTACTACTACGGTTTTCTAGGCTAGTGACCTACAGCATATCTGCTAGTTAAGTGACCAGAGTAAGTAACATCTTTTCACCGCTAGAGGTCCTCAGAGAGTCGGCCCGCCACGAGGACTTTTCCCAAAACATTCCCCTGCTACGTCACCACCAGCCCCCTCCTGCCTCGTGCCGCCCGGGGTTCGTTGGGTTATCAGTTGGACAGATCCCGCGGTATCTTGTATCTCACAGAAAAAGCTGTCAAAGTTCGAGAGGAGTTTTCTCCAGTGTGCGGTGGTTGTTTTACTCCCTGGACGCTGCTGTTCGGCTTTGTGACCGCTGTCACGGGCTGTGCCTGGGTGTCCCCGGCTGATCGCGCTCTTTGTGACGCTCCGAGGTGGATGGTGAGTAGCTTCATTGCGGGGTTAGCTTCTAGCATCACTGCTGGGTTAATGCCAGCCACTGATCACTTATGGACCGAGCCGACAACTGATAGAAAAGTGACTCTCGATCTGCTTTAGCAAAGCTTGCGGCTCGTTCACTGACCCCGTCTACATTTGACGTTAAACTTACTCATTGCTTACTGCTTATTTTCGTTGGTTGTCTGTATTTTTGTACGAACGTCGTGACTCGGCATCCCGGTTCATCTCAGGCCGCCACTCGGGGGTTCTGGATGCTTGTCTCCTGTATCCACGTCTCGTTAAGGATGTGCTTAAATAACTTTTAACATTTGCCACGAAAGCAATATACATTTCATTCATTTGTTACGTCATTGGTCACGTGCTAAAACTAACCTGTTGAGGAAACCTTCTGGTTATTTATTTTTCTATTTTCTCTTAGTGTGAAATAAATCTTATGGGACTCAAATTGTGCCAAAATTAAGTGTGAACAAGTGCATACTCCCAAGATGTACTGAACATGTGAAGTATGCAACCTTCAACTTCTTCCTTTGATAAAACTTATTTTAACTATAGAGTGGCTTTAATTTATTTATGAAGTCAGCCCCCATAGTCTTCAGAGATGTTATGAGAAAATGTGTCCCTCAATATTGCAGTATTTGACTCATGTTATGGATGTTGTTTACCTTTTTTTTTTTAATCAACCTTTTATTACATAATTATTAAATAGCAAAGTTTGTGAATCCGTTTGTAATGATATGGAATAAGCATTCTTTGTTGTCATTGTACAATATACAGTTTCTCTTAAAGTGCATAATTGCAACTATGTACGTACTTGGTGCTCATTGTTTTGCCCCTTTGCCATTTTGTATTGTGGTAGGTATGGTTGTTTTATAACAAACATTTTCAGGTTTACATCTAGTACTAATCAGGCATCAATTTGTACCCTCCACTATAATGTTTCGTTTGCTCTTTGATAGCCAGTTAAATAAATCCATTTCCTATAATCAGCTCAGAGTTTACAATCAGAAAATGTGGTTAAATGACTTTTATTAACTTAATCTACGGGAAGGAAGTCACTATATCTTTAGGGATAAACGATATATTTGCATTAACACAGACATCGGCCGATGTTGGTCATCAGATATCGGTCTGATAAGTAAACCTGGTCTGATATTGACAACCAATGTTAAATTCCATCCTGCTGTTTTTTGTCTACAGAATGTGTTGTGGGGAGGGGAGAAGGTTGCCCATGTGGTATTTGTTTGAGTATGTGACAGTGATGTGATAAATATAATATATTTAACACCGCAAGCCAACTCGGTGTGACTTAAGTGGCGACAACTCAATGGAGTGTTGTGCGATTATGAAGATGCTTGATTACCTCAAGGCCAAAATCTCTAAGACTGTCGTGCAAACCAGCGCTCTATGGTGCAGAGTGCTGGCCGGCAATGAAGAAGCATGAGCAAATCCTTAGCACAGCGGAAAGAAGGAAGCTCACTTGGTCGCTCGGGCTCATGGGATTCCACCACGCCATGATCGAGGACGTGGGACTAAGACTGGACGTAGCTCCAATCACTGCCAAGATGAGAGAAGCCCGGCTGCGGTGGGATGGCCACACCATGCGGTGTAATAAGAAGTATGTGGTGAAGACAGCACTTCGCCTCAGTCTCGGCCATGTGGGCGCCCACAGAAACGCTGGATAGGTGGAGGACATGAAGAAAGACGACTCAGCCCCAGAGGACACTGGCGATAGGCCCAAGTGGAGTAAGAGGAGCCGTGCTGCATAAAAGGCAAGGAAAGAGAGAGAGAAATACAGATTAACGCCCATTATAGCAATCTTAATATCGGATATTGATACTGGCCAAAATTTTCATATCGGTGCATCCCTGTTTATTTTGGTTCTTATCAGAGGTTCAGATATGTTTATTTTTCATGGCTTTATTTTCAATTTGTGGTCACACCTTCCTATTTCATACCTGTAAAACACAGTTTTCCTATTACTTAGGTTTTTCTATTAATTACAATTCTCATGTATACACTTTGTAATTATTTCCTATTTTTATTTATTTAAATTTTATTGGGCAAAATGTTCCTTGAGAAATATGACTGATTAGTTCCTCTTATTAAACCAAAATAACTCTAAACCTACTGCTGCTGGTGGCTATTAATCGAGTCATATAACTGCATTATTTATATGATTATTTATAATCTACTAATTGAATGTAAGATCTTATCTCCATAGTCACAGCTGTTTATACTGTTTTGTCTACTGAAATTGCGCTGCTTTATCACAACCTTAATAACATTTAACAGACATATCCAAGGGGAGATTTTGTGGTGTTTATTATAGATCTCTCGTCTAATTCGAGTCTCTGACTAAATAATATTAAGGTGATTGTAAAGCGCCGGGTGCAACAATGGATTTAAGTTCAGGATTTATTCTGTTTCTGGGTTAAAGTAATTAGTTGATGAAAGAGAAGTAATTGGTAACAGCGAACCGAGCAGAATGATAATCCCCACTGAGGTTCTGGTTTCTCAAATGTTGGAGGGTTAAAGGTTCAAACTCAGCTGCTTCTTTCTCTGCTTGTACTTCATTTATTCCCAGAACAATGATTGGGGGTATTATTATAAATATGCAGTATATTGATTTGTAATAGAAATACTGGGGATTACTAAAAAACAAGCTTTAACGAAGCAAGTATGGTTATGTGTTCTTGAACCAAGCTTTCCCTTAGCAATAAGTAGCATGTTTGAAGTTCATTTTATCAAGTATACTTCTTCATACTAAATTGGAACATTTTCATGTTTGTTGAAGTATACTTTAGGGATACTTTAAGTATACTTCAATTAACTACAATGTGAACTACACATAGGCTACATACCTAGTACAGTAGCAGTATAGTACTTAAAATCTACTTGTAGTTCACATTTTGATAAAATGAACTTCAAGTGTAGTACATTTTCCCAAGGGGCAGCATGATTCAAACCCTTGTTATTAAACACTCTTTGACGGTTTCTTGCTTGCCTTCTGTCCGTTTGCAGATATACAGATTAACATTGACGGGGGCACTGAGCTATGACACAAACTGAGTGCAGTTATATGGTTGATGATGAGCCTCGAGGCTATAATACATGTCAAAACTGAGCTTTGCTTTAGCTGTCACTTTCAGTCAGGCTTTTCTTCATTCCAGCACTCTCTCTTTCCACTGTCCTTATTTACAACACTGGTGCTGCCTACCTGCACGCACAAACTTCCAGTGAATGCACTCGAAACTCGCTGAACTTGAAACCTGCGCGTGAAGCAAATGTTTTACGTGAAATCATCTCTGTTGATACCGAGGTACGGGAAAGCAGGGATTTATTTCCATCTGGCAGTGTCGCTGGAACAGTTTGTGTTTGTATAGGAAAACATTGAGTCACAGCTGCCCAGCTGTGACAACCAGTGTCCCTCTGAGGCAGCAAAGCCTCAGCAACAAAAGCAAGAGTCGCAGAGAAATCCAGAGTCACTGAGGATTAAAATATGTATTCTGTTTGAACACAGTCCTGGAAGAATGATTACGCACCTCGTTTATTTTTAACAACCTGGTCTTCCTCATTGCTTTAATATTTTGACTTGTTATCTTTGTCAAAATGATTAATCAGATAGCGTCAGAGTAGTGGTGTCCAAACGTTTTGGCCAAATTCACCAAGTTCAAAGTACTTGTACCTCTAATATAATTTTGTGGTTTTTGCTTTTTTTTCAACTTGTTTAGGAATAAATGAAACGTACAATATTTTAATAAATCAAAGTCAGTTTTTTGTAGAAAGTGGATTTGTTATTCGTTGTGGATCTGAAACATAAAAAGGGTGTCACAGGTTCGCCTTTATTTTCTTTTTCTTTTTAAAGAAAAGCATGCATTTTCCAAATTTTTGAACAATGTCTATTCTCATCTTCTAAAATGGGTTAGGGAGTCACTCTTGAATGAGTGGTTGTGCCCAAGTTTTTATTTTAGCATATGTTGCTGGATGTGGTACCTCCAACCATTCATTCTATATTAAACCGAAATATGAAAGAAACGGGGCTAATGTTAGAAAAAAAGATAAAGATTTTCATAAAAAGTTGAGTTGTGTCCATCTGCTTCAAATACTTGTGCTGAAGGGCCAAATTTTTACTACTATTAAATTACAAATGGCCGGAAAGCCACTCTTTGCAAACCGTTGCTCCAGAAGTTTTGATTTGAACTAATACCAATAGATGAAATCTTTTCTTTTTAGATGCTAACGTCTTCTCAGAGTTAATTTGAGTATTTTCAGCATAGGATGATGTTCTGTTGTTATTAACAAAAACGTTTGTGTGTGTGTGCTTGTATGGATTTTGTCGTTCCCATCCTGTCAGGCCCAGACGGACAGAGATGAGCTGGGCTGAGGAGGACTGGACGGTGGGCCTCTCTGGGAGGGTCCTGCACAAGGTGAAGGAGCTGCAGGTTGTTAAGGAGCGACTGTCCAGAGAGAACAAACAGAAGCAGCTGCAGCTGGACAACATTCATACCAGCCTTGAAAAACAAACGGCAAAGGTAAACACAGACAGGCTTATGAATAGCTCTCAGTTACAGGCCGTATTTTCCCTACAACAGAATCAATATCACCAGTAACCTATTAGTAAAGTCTAATGCTACTGTAAGCATTAGCAGTGTGTATTTTAAACGGGAATATTTTAAACTTTCTCAATGTGTCATATTCCCGTTGCACTTCTCGTTTTGGATTAATGTTATGTTTAATGTAACCTTTAAACACCATTAAAACACTCCTGTTTCCCTGCCCTCCTCTTCCTCCAAGCATGAGGAGGTCCGCGGGGAGCTGCAGTTTGTGCAGAGAGAGCTGCAAAGTGTTCGGGAAGAGGCCGAGGCGGCCGTGACCAGCAAGGAGCGCCTGACCCAGGAGCTTCACACCAAGCAGGCCCAAGTATGCTCTCTGGAGGGGCAGCTGGATGCTGCTCGTTACCAAAACAACCAACTCAGCCAAGAAATCAAAAGGTCAGCATAAGTGAGTCATATGGTGGGCTGTTACAGTGATATTTCACCTATATTTAGCTTTCCTTTCTTTGTTTTTAAATTAAAAAAAATTCTATCATTAAACAGAAAGTTTTCATAGATATTTCTTTTAATTTCTAAATTTGAGTGGCTAAGCACTTTAATGGCCAAGAACTTTGGATGTCTCTAAATTATATGGATCCACAAATACAAATATCAATATATTCTAATGGTATATATATATATATATATATATATATATATATATATATATAAATATATATATATATATATATATATATATATATATATATATATATATAAATATATAAATTGGGGGGGGGTTCTAAATTTTCAAGTACAATCTGAAAAGTGTGGCCTGTGTTTGCATTAAACCCTCTCAGTCAGTACATTAAGTGTTTAGTTTTCCGCTACACAAACTGTTTTGCACAAAGACCAAAAAACTAGCTTGGTCTCATTTGATTGTATCATTTTTTTCCCCCACATGCCCCCTATGCTGTAACTGGACGTTCTATAAAGCCCAGATAAGTGGAGTGGACGACCAATAGTTTTCCTGTCGACAGATTGTTCCACCTGATCTGAGGCGCTTTGTAGCTCCTCCAGTGTTTCCATTGATCTCTAAACTACTTTTCTTATTAATTCTCTCCTTCCCCAGCTTGTCAGTTTAGGTGGACGGTTATGGTAGGTCGTCTTGGTAGGTTTGTAGAGCTGGGAAATATATTGAATTACAATTATCATCGCCAATATGTGCAACATCCCAACCAAAAAGGACTGTTCTGATTCATTATTTAATTGAATATTATATTTCAAGTGCCATGTATGCAAACTTTGCATGCCGACAATATTTTTGGCCTGTTGGATAGACTTTCACACCCTTCGATGCTCACACTTAATGTATATTTTTAGTGACTGAGATGCTAACGCTCTCAAATAATAAACTGTGGGTTATTCCCATTTGGTATCAGTATTGTAAATGCATGTTTTTAATGATTTCATACAGGCCCAGTTGTGCCATAATTTTCCCATTTTCAGATGATGGATTGAAAAATACTCTGTGAGATATTCAAAGCTTTAGATATGGTTCAATAACCTAAATCCGCTTCTCCAAAGCTTTCTCCCTGAGCTGTCTGCTGTCTTCCTTGATCTTCATGATGCTTTTTCGTTTCATTCCTTAACTAACCTCCGAGGCCTTCACAGAACATCTGTATTTATACTGAGTTTAAATTACCCAGCAGGGCTCTATTACTACTCGATTGACCTCTGAAGGCACTTGGTTGCACTGGATCTTACCTAGGAGTATTAGAGAAACGAGGGTTAAAAACAAATGCACTCCACACTTTTCAGATTTATATTTCTTAAAAAATAAAATAAAACCTATTGGTCATTTTTTCTTCTCTCGTCTCGTTGATTGCTTGTAAAATGCAGTGACATTTGTGGTTGTAATGTGACTCCATGTAAAGGGGTTTAAAGCCTTTTGCAGGGGCCTTGATGTTTGTTTTGCTGTCTCTAATGGTGCTTTTTCTAAAAGTTCAGCTTTATGTTGTCAGAAATAAACCAGTCTCTGAAGTAAATTCTACTTTTGCTTTAACAGAAAATCCTTCATTGGTTTGCTATTTTGGTATCGTTTTTGTTATCTGTGCAGGTTTTCTGTTTTCCTGCCTTCTGTTTCACCGTCGCTCCTCTCTCTGTGGCAGGTTGGAAGCAGAGCTGGAAAAACTGCAGAACAGCAGCCGGCTCGCAGACACCGCTCTGTTCTCCACACCCTGCTGGAGTGCATCCTCTCCCTGGGAACACAATGGTACAGTTTTGGAAAGTTATGACTCCTTTGTTTGTTCTCTTTAGTGGATCCTGTCTAATCTTTTTTCTTACTAATGCTCCTGTATAATTTAGCAAATTAAATACTAAAACCACAGAGATCCCCAGATGAGCAGAGATTATAAATAGTGTCATCCAGCTCTGAAGCTTTCCCAGCCTATCACTCCCTGGAGGCTGCTGTGTTTATCTTTCCACTGTTTGGTTATTCGCAGCTGTTGCTCGCGTTCAACTTTGTCGATGCATTTTAGGCTCCAACTTCAGTCGCTATGTTGTGTTTTTGCCCTAAAGGGAGCAGACAGGAAGAGAGATCTGGGCTGCGGGATGAAGGACCGAGCCGGGGACATCCCATCCGAGTAAGTACCAGCTTATTCTTCCACTGAGCTTTCTTCAAATCCCTAACTCCTGTGGAGTTTAGCTCGTCTCACAGGGAGGATTTGGTTCCTTTCATACCAGAAAAGCAGAACTCAAATCCTTCTTTGTTTATGCTGTCCCCCATTCTATCCTCAAATTACAGACTTAGTGAACTAATCAGCTATGTTCCATCCATGTGATCCAGATGGGTTTGTCTGTTATTAAAGTTTGACCCGCTGTGGACATTTAAACTCAATAATAAACCATTTAACTCTATCCAAAAGGCAGATAAGGTGACATAGCCGTTATTTTATAATTAAAATAAATATATGTCTTCTTACTGAGTGTTATCAAAGAGTAATGCTGTAATTTAGATCTCTTATTTGGAAAAAGGAATTTTTCTCCTTGTTGTTGTTTATTAAATACCAGTTCGGCCTTTTTTATCGAAACAGAGAAGCTTATTCTGACAAAGATCATGCATGAAGGATATTACTTTTAGCCAAAACATTTATCTTGTTTCCTTATGATACCTTGTTTCCCGTCAAAATGTACCCCTTTTTTCAGTCAAATTTTGGTTATTTGAAAAAAAATACTGACAAGACAAAATCTTACATAAATTTAAAGAATTGACTTAGAAAGTAAATAAAATGTACAAAATTTGTGAGTTTTATACTTAAAAGGAGGTTGTTTTTTATTGATTTTTCGTGTAAACATTAGACAAAGGTCAAATTTCACTGCAGCATCTGTGTGCTAGTATGACATTAACAGGACAACCACACACGTGCATACATTACTAAAGATGCACCGATCAATTTCTGTTGAAAACCTTTCATATAAAAACAGCATTCAAACTTCCTGCCTTGAGCAGTCATTAATAATTTATATTAACAACAAAACAAGGTCATGGTGTTTGTGTTGAAACTGGGTTTTGGCATTTTTAAACAAAGGATAATGAAAAAGTTCTTCCACACCAAACCTGCTCGTTTATGTCTTTATAGACTTTGCTGGTGTGGAACAGAAGGAGACTATCTCTGAACTTCAGTGTTTTGTTTTTTTATGGTTTCTTTCAGCACACTGTCTAACAAGGGGGAATCTCTTTATAAGTGTAGACCTTGTCAGTGTGCTGTGCAAAGTAAATCAGTTTAACAAAACATTTCAAAAGCCTTTTAGAGTCTTAGCTTGTATTCACACCAGGAAGGTCCGTTAGTTCACCTGCTTTGGTCCGGACAAAATGTTTTTTCATTGTTTCTTTTTTTGCTGTGGTTCCTATTCACACTGCGAGTAAATGCAACAGGACCAGAGTTTCTTAGCAAAAAGACACGTGTGCTAAGGTTTTTTCAGGTATTTGACAGTTAGAGTGTAAGTGGGGTAAAACCAGAAAGCCATGTGAAAATAGATAAACATAACATTAACAATGGAGAGTGCTGTTCTTATTGTCCTTCTGGTGTTATGGTTAATACACAGGGGTTGCGTTAACCAAATATTTTCCGTATTTGAAATTCTTTTTTAGCAGTGTCTGAATAATCTGAAGGGTGTCGGTCATTTTGACAGATTAGTATTCAAACCCCTGACCACTTGGTACAAATGCTCAGACATTTTCAGCTTTATGTGTGAGTAACTAAATCAATCAAAAAAAGTTTCCCCTGACAGCATCTGAGCATCATCTCAGACCTGGACACCGTACTCAACGCATCTCGCTATCCTCAAGCTGACAGCACGTTACTGAGGCTTTGGAGCACATCTGTTACTGCACAGGTGGCACAACACCGAACACAGACTGGCAGTGACAGATTGCTGCAGTTTAACTACTGATGCAAAAAGAGCGCATCCAGGGGGATTTCCTCCCACTGAAGCAAACAGAAAAACCTCTTGTTCAGAGAGTTTTCCCATATTCCGATCACTTCAGTTGGAGAAATGTTTCCTAATTTCAAATCTATGTCTGAAGTGGCGCAAAGGTGGAGCAGTTCAGCAATGTTTATTAATCTGCTCGATGTGGATTCTCTGATCAGTTTGTTTGGAATTAATACAAAATAAAATGAATGAAAATTAACTACTGAATATGTATCAACACTGGCCAAGTTATCATAAAAACTGATGGACAGGATTTTTTTTTACCTCGTCAGTCAAAATGACCGACAACAAAAGATTGTAGCGCGACCTCTGATACAGCTACAGATCTTAACGGAAACGTTTGAGCGTCAAGACCGTTTGATGCAACATAAGGTGTACAATGTTGCAGATAGATGGATTGTGTAGAATTAACATAACATTATAAATATGAATAGACTGAATCGATGTCACTGTGTGGACATTCACATGTTAAGGCAGCACACGCATAAAAAATACAAAAATAAATAAAAAACAATTACTTCACAAAGACGGGTGCCCGCCGAGACTAAAAAGGTAGGGGTGTTTTTTTTGTTTAGTGGTTGGGATAAAGTTTGTTTACTTTCACACCTGATTTGCTCCCCACCAGGGTTGGTTTGGAACTGGTCTGAGAACACCTCTTCAGCTGGGTCTCGGTTCGCTTGTTTGGTTCGCACTAGAGTTGGCTGGTTTGTATTCACACTGGCGCAAAACGTCCGGACCAAGGGAGGAAACAAATTTGTGTTAATTATAAGTGAACTAAACGAGGCTGGTGTGAATACGCCCTTAGTCAAACTGAAAATGTTTAACTCTGTTTCTCTGTTATGTGGATATTCCCTCTAGATTAAAATCCTGTTCCTCAAGGCCATCTGTTTTTTCCCCATCTTTTTATTCAATCTTTCTCTGCAGCAGCAGCTCCAGTTTTCAGACACTTCCGCGTCTTCGTTGCCTCGACAACAGCACAAGAGCACACCGCTCCGCCACCCATCTGACCAGTCAGATATCTTTTCCACACCCTCTGCGGCGTTTCCATGGGAACGAGATGACTCTAGACCTGCATCCAGAAGACGCCCTGTGTCTTCTCCTCAGGTGTCAAGCCCTGAGGTCCTGAATCAAGCTGCTTTGGATCGGAGCTCTGAAGAGAAGGTTCACAAGAAGGAAACAGACAGTAAGAGTAAGTTAGTGTTCACCAGCCATAGCCCTTGTTCGTTGCCCTGTAATCTAATGCATCTAGCTCAGATTGCAGTCTTTATCCTAAGGAAAGATTCAAAAGCAACCTGGATCACTGTACAGATTAAATTCAGCATGATCATGCTTTTGCCCACTTATCCATTTACATTTCTAATCCTAAACATTCAGACAGAGTAGATCAGATTTGGATTAGATTTATAGTCTTATCTTAACACATCAGTCCAAACAGGTTTTGAGGTTCTGCTGAAATTAGCCAACATGTCCAATAGGTGCTCCACAAAACCCCACCAAAGGTTTTTACGTAAGAGTTTGTGTAGAAATCTCTGCCTAAGCCAGACATTCCTCTCCCTGCTTTAAAAGCAGCTTCATCAAACACTGTGGGTCTTACGACACTTCAAATCATGATGTAAGACTTTCCTTGTTCTTAGCTCCAACATGTTTGTTCAGAGGAGGAAGAGACAGCTGAACATGGAACAATAAATTCTGCCTTCAGCTGCTGGGACATCAGGGGAAAAGCAGTGATTTTTCCTCCTGTTTTTATTCTGCTTCACTTCATTTAGTCTATTGTAAAAATAGAAAAATCCTTATGGAGTATCATTTAGACTTCACTAATCGTTTTACACTTCTCTGATGTTAGATAAAAAAAATATGAGTATTACACAAAAACATGCTAATATTGTTGTCATGCATAGATTGCAACAAATTACAAAGAAAAGCAAAAAAAATTTTTTGATCCTATAGACAGACTTGGTTAAATTTTGTTTTACAGTAACTCCAGCTGTGTTTTTGTCATTGAACCAATCTGTATGGATTGACCCCGTTAATGAAAAGCCAACCGTGTTCTGCTGCTTTGTTTTTTACTTACTGGTTTCATATTTAAATCCAGGTGTTACTGCTCAAGGAAATGGAAATTACTCATTGTTTTTTTTGTATTATTATTTTCAAATTCTCAATTACCTGTTAAGTTTTGTAGCGCTTCACTCATCCATTTAAGACTAGGAACATATTTGTGAGCAGATCTTTCATCACTAGTTTGCAGTTAATGGTATAAAACCTACACAAGTATTAATACAAGACTTTAATATTCCAAAAGATAAAATAATCTGGGATTTCTCTATATAATCTCATAGATTAGATGGAGACACTTCCTGTTGATATTGTTTAGGGCCGCAAGGTGTTAGAAAATCTGGATTTGCCAATAATACTGGTAAATATTGCCATGATGATATCAGTTGCGATATCTGTCTTTTTTCATTTTTCCTCTCTTTCTCATCTGTGCTTCCATCACTCTGTGATCTTTAGCAATCTGGGCGAGGTCATTTGTGTCCAGTCGGATCATCTGCTGCTCTGACACTCTAACTGGCTAAATAACACATTAGCATGGAAAATGCAAGTTATAATACTTAAAATATATTAGCCAACAATTATTGCACTTCAAACAGTTCTGTGCGATATAAGGATTGCGCACACTGATACTGCGATGATGATATCCTTCCATCCATTTCTCTGTCCATCCATCTACCCATTCTTTCATTACTCTGTCTTTGTATTTTAAACTTTGGTATTTATTATTTGAAAAACTGGTCAAAATGCCCTGAAAACTCTGCTTATGTGAGTCTTAGGATGTAGGAAATTTGGGCATTAAATGATCTTAGCTGGTTTGTAAGCATTATTCTACTAAACCAAACTGTTGGTGTATTGAACTCTTTGCGATTACTTAAAACCGTGCTTCACAGGTCATATACTGTAGGTATAGAAGTTGCCATAAGTAAAATGTTATTCTTTGTCAGAATTGGTATTTTTACAATCAAGACGACCCTAATAATAGTTTTTTTTGTCCATCTGCCAGTATCTCCATCAGAACTGCAGAGTCACCTCTCGGCCCTGGAGAACCAGTTGTCTGAGAAGGTCGGGAAGCTGAAGTCCATCCAGCATGAAATGGAACTGATGAAGAAAGAGCTTGCCGCTAAAGAGCTGGGCCTGCAGAAATCCCAGGATGAGCTCAACGTGGCGCATACACGGATGGCTCAGGACAAAGAGCGGGTAAATCAAGCGCCACACTGCTACTGCTGCATATGCTATATATACACGCTGGCAGACCTGCTTTTCAAATACATTTTTTTAATAGAGTGTTTTTGTGCCTTCACAGTAAATTATACTGCTATGGTGAAAGCTTTTTTTTCATTTATTTAAGATTAAATTTTTTAGTTATTCTTTTATTTATGTTTACTTTTTTGTACTTGCCTCTATTATGTTTTGCATTTGTTGGAAGTAATTGTATTTTTTTGTTTAGAATGGCCTTATTATCTTTTTATTATTATTTTTATTTCAGCAGTTAATTGTTTAAAATGCTCTGAAACTCTTTGTGGAGTGTAAAAATTAATTCAGTAGCTTTTCCTCCACAAAGAAACACGTCTCCTAAAATTATACTTTGATTCTTAAATTTAAATGCAATATTCTCAGCTAAAATACAGTATATTATGTGTAACATATCTCATAACATTTTGGGGGGGAAAACATCTAAAAGATCTAATTTCTCTGTAATTTCAGGCATCGGAAGTCGAGCACAAACTGAAGCAGCTTCAAGAGGAGCTCAAGTGCCAGAGGCAAAATGCAGAGAGCAGTCGGATTCAGCACCAGCAGCGCATCAAGGAGCTGGAGAAAGTGCATCAGAGGGTCAGACAGACACCTACTGGAGAAGCTGAACGCAGTCAGATCTCTCTGTACCACGGTGCAGTTTCAGACTTCAGTGTGTGTTTTGGCCTCAGGATTTAGCGGAGCTTCAGAAGGAGAGGCAGTGTGTGGAGAAGCAGCACCAGCAGGAGGTGAATAAGCTCAGCCAGGAGCTCCAGCAGGCCAGGACGCTCCACAACGCTCTGCAGGCCCAGGCCGACAAGGTAAAGACAAACATACATATGCATGATACAGATCAACAACAACACGAGCTGATCCTCTGAAATAACACAGCCACGTTTGTTAAAATAAGGTCTGTATCAACAGTGGGAATTTTAGAAGAGCATGAAGCTCTGCTTCATCAAGCTGTCCTGTTTCCAGCCATTTCCTTCAAGTCTTTCCACCCTTTATCTTCTCTTTAGCCAATCTTCTTTTCCTTCTCCTTTAACTTGTGCAATTGTTTATATTTATTTGCACTGAAGATAAATAAATGTAACTTTTTCTTCTCCCAAACTTTCTTCTTCCCTTTTTTCCTGCCTTTCTCTCTTTCACTGTCTTGCTTTATGTATTCCTATTCCCCTACATCCTGCTCCCACTCTGCTTCGTCCTCCTCTTCTCTCCTCTCCTCTTGGTTTGTCCCCGGTGGAAAAGGTTAAGCAGCAAAGGTAACAACTGTATGACTGTGACTGACAGTAACCTTTAACAGCTTGTGTGATAGCGATTGAATAGAATGTGAGGGAGGACATTAATGCTATTTGTAGCATCTTTGATGAATTAAGAGAAATCCTTTTCTTTTTTTTTATTAGCACAAAATTTGTTAGTCAAGATTCTAAAAAGCTAGAATAAGATCCTTTTTTTTTAAATACAGTGTCAACCTACAAGGACTAAACATGCTGTTTAGTGACTGTTTCACACAAACTCAGCTACAGTCAGGTGTGATGAGGGATGTTATAGTCAGTAAATTACACTTGTTGCATCTGGCATTTTGTTTGCACATGCTTGAAGTTTGACTCATAACAAAAACCAACAGAGCCTGCTTGGATATTTTTATAGCATCTAAATTCATTAAAGATTAAAAGGAGATTTTATGCACCGAGCTGGCTGCTTTGTTTTAAGCTGCAGATACGTGCAGAGCTTTGCAAAAATTTGCATTAATATTACAAGAGTCAAATGTCTGCGATTTCTCTGATGTCTGATTCACTGATTTCAGTGGCTCATTTAAAGTGGAGTTGTTCAAGAAAATTAAAAAGAAAAAGTCCCTGCTGACACTGCTGTCCAAGAAATGTCCAAGCTTATAAGAAGTGTAGTTTCATTACCTTCATCCCGGGAGCCAGATAATTGTATTATTTCTTTCAATAACTTACCAAGTGACCTAGCCTATTTGTAACCTATTTCTTTAAAATTAGATGTATTTTAATATTTAATTCTACTTGTCAAAAAACATTGGCACATCTTTGCGTGATCTGAAGTGTTTCCCTTTAAAAAAAGCTGAAACTGAATAAGTGAAGGACGAAAAAAGGAAGTCATAAATCAGAAAGCTATTTAAAGCGGAGGACTGTCTCGAAGGGATGTTTTTAAGAAGTAGGAAACAACTCATCCTCCTGAGATATTCATCATCCTTCATAGTCTAATTCTTCAGCTCATACCTCTTTACATCAGCTTCTTGTTGTCAAACAACAGATTTCAAGTAACGTAATACCTAAAGATCCAATTTAAAACTGTTTTTTGTTAGGTTGCCTGAAATGTGCTGACACTAAATAGATGCATCCTTTTACTTTAGGAGCATTTTTAGGCCTGAATGATGAAAACGAGTGGAAAAAGCTGCCAAAGCTTAATTAACTACCTTCAGAAAGCTAGAAGTACTGTTGCTTAAATCTATTTTAAAGTTCTTGCTCAAGGCTTTTGCATGGCACTCTACTATATACCTAGCATTAGAAAAGATTTTCTATATTTGAAAGTAAACAGCTACGTATGTGAAATCATATGTTAGAACTGAATTAGTATTTCCCCCACATTCTGCCATGTTAACTTCTGTGTATTTTATTATGATTTTATGTGACAGACCAACATAAATGAGTGTATATTTGTAAAGTACAAGGAAAAGGATTCATAGCTTTCAACATTTGTTGCAAATAAAAACCTAAAAAGTGTGATGTAATAAGCCCCCCTGAGTGAGCTCTTTGTAGAACCACGTTTTGCTGCAGTTAAAGCTCTTTTGGGGGGTGAGCCTTTGGCAGATTTGCACGTCTGCAGACATTTTTGCCAATTCCTATTTGCACAAGAGTCTGAATGGAGAGCCTCTTTGCACATTGAATTTTCAAGTCTTTCCCCAGATTCTCATTTTGACTTTGATCTGAACTTTGACTTGGCCATTCTACCAGATGAATACGCTTTCATCTAAACCATCCTAATGTAGCTTTGGCTGTATATCTGCAATGGTTGTGCTGCTGGAAGGTGAGCCCCAGTATCAAGTCTTTTCTAGTGTCTAACAGGTTGTACTCCAGGATTGGTCTGGATGTAACACCATTCTTTCCCATGAACTCTTAGCAAATTCCCTGTTCATATTAAAGAAAAAGCATCCCCTAGAATTTCATATGTAGTTCCTTTTTTTTTTGGTCTAACACATAAAATCCAGATAAAATCTATTAAAGTTTCTATCTAATCAAAGGGAATGAATGTTTGCGCTGTTAGTCGTAGTTTCCGTAGTTACAGTGGCTTATGATTGTTATCACTGCTTGCTGTTTCCATCTCTCATCCTGATGATTGCGTCTAAAGCAAGAGTCATTTGTTGGTTTGTTTTTTACGTTAATCTCAATCTTTATTTTCTTTTATAAATCAGTCACCCAGTCTTTAAGGTGCGGCCCATATTTTTACCAGCTAACGCCTCATTTTTTATCTCTACCAGCTGTCTCTGCAGAAACAGGCGTTGGACAAAGAGCTAGACTCTCTGAAAGAGAAGCTAAAATGGACAGAGGATCAGCTGAAGGAGAGCAAGAAGAAAGAGGCTCAGACACAATCCAAACTAACGGTAACACGCAAAGAAACACAGCTGTGGTCCAAAGTCTTGCTTGTCTCCATCTGCATGGGTCAGTTATTCATTAGCGAAGTGTTGAGTTTACCGTGACCGCCATACATTTTTAAACAATGTGCCACATGTCAGCCTGATAACTGGACTGAAGATGAAGCATGAATAAATCATGGGAGAAATCCGGCTGCTTCTGTCATTATGTTGATAAATCTTTTAGGATTTGAAAATAATTTATTATTATTATATAATTATTATAAACTATTTATTATCTAATGCATAACAAAAAATTTTTACAAAGTAAGATCAAAAAATACAGCTGCAAAACCACTGAACTTGGCTGTTGAACTGCTGACGGTCCATACAATAAATGTTAGAGTCTGGTTAAAAACTGCACAAACTGTGCAAAGAAAGTGTGGCTTCTGACTGCAGCACCAGCACAGTAACACATTACTGCTTGCGTTACTTTTTATCACTTGTTTGTTCAGGGCTTTTGTTCCTGTGAAATTGTGTGTGTTAGTAGTGCTCAGTGTTTTTCTCTTACTCTGCATCTTCTTATCTGCAAAATGCCTCCAAACAAGTAAAACTATGTAGGTATAATTGGTCTTAAATCAATCTTTAGGAACATCATGTCTTGTTTTTAAGAAGCTAATGTATTCATTAAATAAATGAATTAAATTAAATTCTTTACTTGAACACTAACAGTTTAACAAAAACAAACCAAGCTCCTGTTTGAATATTAAAACAAGTTTAACCCTCTCTGTAGACTCTACAAATTGGTTTGTTTGGCTGGATTCAAGCCTCCTCCTTTGTCTCTTTTCGTTTCCAACCCTTGGTTTAGGAAGCAGTACGTGAGAAGGAGGGTGTGACAGTAACTCTGGAGCAAAGCAGGAAGAGAGAGCGGGTTCTGGAGGAGGAGGGGAGGAGACTGCAGGAGGAGCAAGCTGACACCTTGCGTCTCCTCAAAGAACTGCAGGGTAAGGGGAGAGATCTGGCTATAAATCTTTCGCATGTATTAGTCTCATAGTGGCTGGCTGCAAACCTGTGTGGTCCAAGGAAAATAAAGCAAAAATAATGTTTTTTCAGTTGTTGGGTTTTTTGTTTTTGTTTTGGAGAAAGAATGAAAGGTGTGGGATACATTTGTATTCACCCCCTCTCTAATCTGATGCCACTAAATAAAATCAAGTGCAACCCTTTGCCTTTTGGAAGTCACTACTTTGTGAACAGAATCCAGGTTTGTTTATTTAAATCTCAGCATAAATCCTGCTGTTCTAAGAAGGCCTCAGAGGTTTGTTGGAGAACATTAGTGAACAAACAACCAAGAAACATAGCAGCCAAGTCAGGGAGAGACATGTGGAGAGGTTTAAAGCAGAGTTAGTCAATAAAACAGCTGCAGATATTTACAGCTCAGGTAAGAGAATCTGTTGACAGGTCAACCATTGAGCCTAGTTTATGCCTCTCCGTCTGCAGAGGTGCGGAGAGACTCAGCACCATTATCAGTCGATGCAATGGCTCTCCGAACGGGAACGCAAGGACAGTAGATTCTGATTTTTTTTCTTCTGTCGAACGCAACGAAGAGCGCACGTCTGTGATTGGTCAGCCCAACATCAGCCCCAGATCATTTCACCAGAACGATGTTCTGTAGTAATTAGTGGACAATGCAGCTTTTGGGCACTAGATGCTTTATATTGCAGGACCAGTTTATCTAATATGGTCTTTTGGCGATTTTGAACACCAGGAGAACAACAAAACAGACCCCTTTGTTTGTTTACAAGGGTTTTTAGAGTATTCAATGAGCTGCACTTCTAGTAAAAAGCTTTCAAGCTCAATCTAAACTCGCTCACTGTCAGCCATTGAAGTAAATACATTTTCATCGACCAGAAACATCACTGCCATGTTAGTCAGACCCGGCAGAAAAGGTCTGCACCCCCTGCTGTCCTGGTGGGTAATTGCTTTGCAACACTGACACCAGCGGAGAAGTATAAAAGGCAAGGCAATTTTATTTGTATAGCACACTTTCAACAACAAGGTAATTCAAGGTGCCTTACAGGATTAGGGGATAAAGTAAAAACAGCAATAAAGCATAAAACACATACCGAGCATATGATCCATTAAAGCATTACTCAAAGGCAGCTCTAAACAGATGGATTTTTAGCTGTGATTTAAAAGAGCTCAGTGTTTCAGCAGCTTTGCAGTTGTTTGGAAGTTTGTTCCAGATTAGAGGAGCATAGAAATTGAACCATGTTTGGTTCTGATTCTAGGGATGGTGAGTAGACTGGAATTAGAGGACCTGAGTGGTTTGGTGGGTTGGTATAGTGACAGTAGATCTTCAATATACTTTGGTGCAAAGCCATTCAGTGATTTATAAACTAGTAGGAGTATTTTGAAGTATATTCTCTGAGCTACAGGGACCCAGTGTAAGGACTTTAGAACTGGGGTGATGTGCTCTACTTTCCTGGTTCTAGTGAGGAACACGAGCAGCAGCATTCTGGATCAGCTGCAGCTGTCTGGCCTTTATTGTAGGACGCTCACACCATCCCCACAGTGAAACCTGGTGGGGGCAGCATCATGCTTGGGGAAGGATTTTCTTCAGCAAAACACTTCAGTCTGAGGTTGAGGTTCACCTTTTCACTTACGTGACATAGGCTGGTAGAGAACAAACCCCTGAGATTCAAGAAGGCTTTCTTTGGGAAAAAAATTTCAAAAGAACGTGCAGCATTTCTTTCCACCCCACAATTACATACTACTGTATGTTGGTGTATCCCTTAAAATCCCTAATTTATCGGACTGTGGTTGTAATTCTGGAAGGCTCTGTATTATTTTCCTCTACAAAATAATTTAGTAGGACACATTATACCAATTCTTCTGAAATATCAGTGCGGTGAAGCCTGTGAGATATAGATCAGCGCACACAGATTAATACTGATATAATTCATGCTCACGGTTCACCACCTGTAAATTCTGCACTGAAGTTGTGTTCCCAACCTCAACTACTGTATTTTCTTTTACCAATGGAACCTGACATGCTTCGTTTAGTTGTCAAAGATGAAGAATAACCTTGTTAAATTTAAAGTTCATGGAAAAACTGTGTTTCTTTTATTACCTCAGAACAAAAAGCCACTGCAGCATCTGCTCCTCAGCCGGCCCAGTTTGGACCCCTTGGACAGGGTTTTTCCTCTCCGTCTTCCTTTGCTCAGACTTCTCGAGCAGCCCCCAGCAGGAGGCCTGCAGCTTTCCAGTCGGAGCAGAACAGGGATGGAAGCAGGCTGGAGATCACAGCAGCATATCCTTCTGGCAGAGAGCCGGGGGAGGGAATCGACACTGAGCAGATCACTTTCAACATCACAAACTCTGAGCGTTTACAGAAAGTGGGACAAAGAGAAGAAGGTGATAAAGAGGGAGAGAGTAGGAGAAATACCCCCTTCATCACATCTGCAGACGTTGATAGAGCAACCGCTGTTGAAAACTCACCTGTGGCAGGATTTGTGAAGATTTCCCCCGAACACACACAACTTCCGAAGTCCGATCAGCCTGTTTCATCTCAGGACCTCAAGAAGGAGAACGACATCCTCCGCTCAGAGCTCCGGGATGTCCGGGAAGATCTCCAGAGAAGGTTGGAGGACCTGGAAGCACAGCGACGGGCCGAGACCGAAGCGAGAACCCGTCTCAAGCAGCTCAGTCGCAAGCACTCCAACCAGGCAGCAGAGAGGGAGGAGACAGAAAAGGACCTGAAGGCCAAACTGGAAGATGAGAAGGCTGAGACTGAAAGGCTGAAGAGAACCGTCGCTGCTTTGGAGGCAGAGATGAAGAGTAGCAGAGAGGAGATGGAGAAACAGAAAGAGGAGAAGCAGGAAGAGGAGAAGAACACTACACAGAATGACAGAGAGAGCGAGCTGATTGAACTAAATATCCAGCTGAAAAACCAGCTGGCAATGGTGAAAGCTCAGCTGGCTTTGGAACGAGAGGAGAGAAAGATGGAGGAAGAGGAGAGAAACCAAATGATAAACACAGATGAAGATGTAAACACAGAGCTGGGCTTGAAACTCGCAGAGATCATGGCTGACGTTGAGGAGCTGAAGCACAGAAGAGAAGAAGACCCAGTAGAAGATGAGAAACTTTCCACTGCTAGCAGCCCCCTGCCAGCCCTGCATGACGATGAGCTCAACTGCAACATTGTTTGCTCTGACAACAGTCCCCTCTCTTCCCCAGAGGAGCACATCCTCTTCTGTGAGTCCACCAACCAACGCAACGCTCACCTGTCCTCAGAAATGGAACGCATTCTTCATCTCAGGGGTCAACCAACCAAAGAAGCCTCAGATCAGATCAAGCTTTCTTCCTCAGATCTCCAACAGGATCAGCTCACCACCTCTGATCTCACAGAAGTGGTGGAGACCCTGCAGAAAAAGTGTGCAAAGGAGTCAGAGCGGGCTAAAAAGTACAGAGATAAATTTGAGGCCTTGCAGATCCAGGTAAATATTAGAGATCTTGTATAAAATACAGAAAGACAATTTTATTTTGCAAAGCATCCTATAATGGTTTTTGCAAGAAAACTGAAAAAGCTTAATGTAATTCTTCATTCTGAGCTGCGTTTCAGATCATGATTTTATTCACGGTATTCTTTACTTTGTTGGGTTCAGAAAGGAGGGCTTAACATCCATTTGTAACTGAGGAATTATTACAGAAACTAGATTCCTTAACAATCTGGAGAAGTAGGAAATCTGACTGTGGAGGATTTTATTTTCCAGGTAGTTTTAGAGAAGGAAAATATGACAAAATATTTGAATTTCCAGACTCATCCATCCATCCATATAACCTTTTGTTTTTGTTTGTCTAGCCATCCAACCAGGCAGCCAATTCATCTTAAAATTTTGCACAAAGGTGAAGAAAATGTACACTAAAATGAGATCATCTGGAAAAGTATAAAATTAAATAGTAAATAGTAAAAAGCAGTGAGAAACAAAGAACCTGCTTAGGTTTTCATATTTTAAAACCCTGTAGTTAATGGAGTACAGATTCCTAATTATCTTCTGTTTTTTGTTTAATATTAAGAAGTAAAAGAATGATTTTGGTGGAAGCTCGTTAAACTCTTCCTACAAAGTCAAGTTGCCCAAAATGAGGATCTGAGTCTGTTTGGTCAAATTATTCACATTTAATCCAATTAAGGAATATAGAACTTGTGTTAAAAGGGAATTAAGTGTCTTGAGAAGATTATCCAAGAACTGTGGTGATATATAATATTTATCTATCTAATGAAAGGTTTAGAAAACAAAGTGTAATGTCTTTAATATTGGCTTTTCTGTTTTCCGCCCTTCACAGGTAACACGTCAGACCAATGAGCTGACCACTGCCTTTGAGAAGCAGAGTCAGCACATCTTAGGTCTTCTTGCTGAGCTGCAGGAGAAAGAGAGTGCCCTCTTGAGCCAGGGAGAGGAATTGATGAAATACAAACAAGAGTTGGATGTACTAAAGGAGGAAGAAAACAATTCGGCAAAATGGACAATGACAGCTGAAGAGAGACAAAGAGATGAAAGGTTTGCAGAGAAATCAGATCTCCAAATTGAACAAGAAAAAGATGCTGGTGTTACGCTTCCCTCTGGAAACTTAAATGTTCCAATAGAAACAATGCTGCCCAAAGTTGAGGAATGTGATGCTAAAACACCTCCACCTGTTGTTGAAGATGGAAGCGCAGCAGTAGGTTCTGGTGAACAGCTTCAGATGGCTGTAGATATGAAGAGGTCTGCAAACAGCCCATGTGACTCAGGCGTGAGATGTGTTTGTAAGGTGGAAGAGGATCAGTCCAGTCGGCATGGAGAAAGAGCAGAAACGTATACAGAGCTCCACGTTCTCAGACGGGAAAACCAGCAGCTGAAGCAGAGAATCAAGGATTTGGCTAACATGGACACCAGAGACCAAACATCACAGACTGACCGTGAGAATCAAGGCAACACAGAAAACACGGCTTCTGCATCCTGCATGGAAGGGCAAGATCTGCCCACAGTGCAAAAGGATGTAGCGACAGACCAGTTGCTACAAACTAATCTGAAGATGAGTGATGATGAAGGTCAAGATCTGGAAGAAGAAGAAAGGAGCAGGATGAGTGATGACAGAAATGCAGATGACATGTCTGAGATTCAGATAAACCCCCTGCAGCAACAGGTACTTAGTGTGAATTCAACGCTTTCAACGATTTCCACTGTGCTGCTCTTTATTCCATGAAATTTTAAGCTGGGGTACATAGTTAAAAAAATTTAAAGTAACTTACAAAATGCTTTAATTTGACTATCTGACCCTGTTCTATGATATAAAGTAGGTAATCTTTCAGTATTTATATTTTCTCCAAGTCTCTCCCCTGTCCTCCACAGCAAAACGAATCATTTGCGAGCCTAGAGCGTTGACCAATAGATTTGTGTATCCACAAGAGGGAGCTGTCAATCGATGGGAATGCACCCCAGTCCCCAGCATGCACTAAGGGGTGACGCGTAGGAGAAAAAGACAGAGGTTGGCAATAGAGCAACCAAAACAAGTGCAGAAGTAAAACGTAAAAATAGGTCAATGCAGTGATGCTGTCTAGGATGACTGCTTTCCCTGCACGTGCGCAGTATGAGGCGAGACTTTCAGCACCTTCCAGAAGCAGGGGCGGGAGCTATAGCTGCTTACATTTCAAAATCTCCTCCTCCTCTTCTCCTTGATGACGTCACGCTAGGTACCCCAGCTTTAACTACCCCAGACCTTTAGTCTTGCAGCAGTGCACCACCCCACATTCCTGCAAGGTGGTGGTTGTTATTTGTGCCTTGGAATAAAAAAGCTGAAAAATAGTATAACATAATCAATCCTAATTTTTTTATATTTTTTTTACTGGAAGGTTTTTTTTTTTCTCTGTCTCGAAAGATAGCCATAAGTGGAAGTGAGTCATGTTTAATATTTAACAAGTAAACTTAACAGAAAATATGAGCTGTAGAGGAGTTCAAACTAAGACGACTGAAAATAAATGCTGACAAAATAGAACCAGTTCAAAATATTAAGAACCCTCTTTCTTCTATGCTCTACCCTGAAAGTTCAGGGTCATCTTGAAAGTCCTTCATCTTTTCCCTGGGTCCATTTATGCCCTAAATGTTTACTTGGGTAATATGTTTTTTACCCTTGGAGATGTAGTGGATTAAAAGTTTGGTTAATGTTGGTCCAGACAATAACTTTGCTGGAAAAGGTTCCCACAGTCGAAACATTTCTAGCCATTCTAACACACACTGTTTAGAACGGTGAAATACTTTTTTTACTGGAGGATTGTCTCCCGCTGTCTCGGCAGACGGCCAGTAGTGAAAGTAATGTAAAAAGTTAACAGAAAATATGAGCTGTAGAGGAGTTTAAACTGAGATCATAAACATGATGGCGAAAAATTTTAACCAACCAAAAATGCTCTGCACCCACCCTCATCAAAGCTCCACCATGAAGGTTCAGGATGATACCAAAAAGTATTTACAGTGGACGACTGGTATTCACGGTGATTAGGAACCACAACCGTCCACGAATAGCTAAAATCCACAATTACTTGAGCCCCCATCTAAAAACGCTTATAACTACCTTTTTTAAATAGTTCAAACACCAAATATGGCTTAATATGCAGTAATAAGCACAGTGGAAATCGTCTTTGCACTACCATAAAAACTAACATCCACAGTCGTTCTTATTTCCACTCTTTGGTGTACAGCCAATCAGTACCAACAAAAATAAAAGAACTCTTAGATTGGCTGCTTCAAAAGTGCCAGCTAAGTAACATTGCGCATTTAGCTTCCCAGCATTTAACATTCAGCTTCCTAAGCTCCATTTTGGGTTGTTGTTTTTTTTTTTGAATATTTTGCATATATGCTTTATGAAAGAAATCTGCAAATAGGGGTCCTTGGTATTGCCTTACAAAGCTGTTTTCTGGGTAAGACTTCTACCTTGTTAAATCATTTTTACCCGCTCGAAACAGAATAAGTTAATAATTTCCCCAGAAAACAAATCTTGGTCCCTGAAATGGTTTTTGAAGCATGCCTAGAAATATGCCGTTTAGGTGGTTCAATAGACCGGAAATTAAACCTGGTAAAGAGTTTAATGTTTGATGTTTTTTCCCTACTCCAGTCATTTCTGTTCAGTTAATATTATCAAACTGCGTGGGAGTTTTACGCCAGATAAAGTTTTCAAAGTGAAGGTGTGTTAATATTGACATACCCATCTTGTCCAGGTGGAGGCGCTGCAGAGACGAGTCAGGACTCTCACTGAGGAGACCCAGGTCCAGGCCCAGGAGCTCACGTTATGGAGACTAGCGTCCCAGCCAGCCTCTGCAGCTCAACACTTACTCACCAACACAGACGATGAGAGTGAAACGCTGCGACAGATTCCCGCTGCCTCCCCGTCTACCCAGCAGCCAACAGAAGAGCTGACCCAAAGCCCAGCTCAGACGGCCCACAGCCAGGTTCCGAAGAGCCAGGATGTCATCACAGTCATCAGGGAGGATGAGTTATCTCTCTGCTGCTCCTCTAAAAAACTGCAGGGCCGCATGCTGTTCTCCAGGTAAAATAACCATCTCCTACCTGTATTTGTTGTAAATGGATGGTGGTCTACTTTCAGGCCTCTTTTGAGATCTTATATGTTTTATAAAATGTACTTATTAATCTTTTTTTTTTTTTTTTTACCATAAGACTTCAGAACACCAGCATTCATGAACCAAAGATCCTCCGTTCGCCTAAAAAAGCTCTTCAGGAACACATCCAGAACCCTGCCCAGTTGGACCAGGTGACTGTTTAAGTCGTCTCTCACTAACGGTGGCTTTGAAAATGATTCATACGTCTTAAACCTTTTCACATTTTGCAGTGTTATAACCAAAAACCTCTGTGTATCTTTGTGGAAAATTATGTGACAGACCAACAAACAGTAGCAGAAATAAAAGGATACATACAGTAATTCTAATTTTTCTCCAAATAAAAACCTGAAAAGTGTGCCCTTCCTTTGTATTCGGCCTTTCAAATCAGTGATTTGCAGAGTCACCTGCTAAGTCTTGTGTTATATGTTTCTACCAGCTTTGCATATTTAGAGGCCGATGTTTCTGCTCTACAAATTAGCTAAAACTCAGTCAGATTGGAGAGAGAGCATCTGTGAAATATTACTTTTTTACTCGTCTTGCCACAGCTTTTCAGATGTATTTATGTCTGGACTTTCACTAGACCATTTTAGCCCAGTACTAGGTACTAGTACTCTGGCTGTATGTTTTGGGTCATTATTGCTGCATCTGGCAGGTTTTTATCCAGTATTTCTCTGTATTCCCATCCATCTTCCTGTCAACTACCACCACCTTCCCTATCCACGATGAAGAACAGCATACGCTGAGCATGATGCTGCCACTGCCACGTTTCCCTGACATTTTGCAATGCTCAGCGTTTTGCACGTAAATGAAAATATTCCGTTTTTATCTTTTCTGACAAGAAAACCATCTTCCATGTTTTCTGTGTCATTAATAAGAGTTTTTATGGCATCTCAATAACTAATTACTTTTCGCCCATTAAGGCCAGATTTAAAGGCAGTTTGTTGCATTGGATTTTCTCCCTTCAGAATTATGTTCTGCTTTGTGTTGTATTTCTGACAAAATGTGAAAAGTTAAAGGATTACGTATGCTATTGCAAGGTACAAAGTAGACTACTGAATATGCTCTGCAGGCCTTTCTTGCTGTTTGAATGAGCCATTAGGTAGCAACATGAATGTACCCCATTTAGAAGGAATGAGGGCGGTTTGTTTTTTCTGTTAATTTGAAGGTAATTTCCCAGCAGCTGTGTAATTTTGCTCAAATTACAGAAAAATTGTGTTTTCCAAATTGTTAACCTAACACATTAAGCATTTATAGAGTAATGTAAGTGAAGTCCTGATTTAGTGCTCAGTAACTTATTAAATATACGAATATCTTCCAGTAGAACACTTTTAAGTAACAAGTTATTTTTCTGTATTTTTCCAGGAAACATTGGCACATCTACTGTAAAGCTTTTAACATTTTATCACTGGTTTCCTTAAAGAAAAATACAGATTTTAACTCATGCCTATAAACCTTTCTCAGGTTTGTTTTTAATTACTGCTTTATTGTTGAAACAGGAATCTGAAAAGGAAAACCAGGAGATAAACCTGCAATCGTCAGAAAGTTGTCCACAGAAAAACAAATTGAAGAAAGATGCTAAATTTATCCAAGCGTCATCGCCGAAGATCGCTCAACACCATGTAGACAAAGATCTCCTCAGCCTCTCAGGATCAAGTTCAACCAAAGTGGAAAGTTGTTACACAGGAACTCATGAGTCCAATTTGGACTCCCTCAGAGGAACCGGTGATACACCCACTTACTCCAGCAACAATAATATGAGGGTCGAAGCTTTGAGTGTTGGGAGTCAAACTGAGGACAGTCTGCTTTCCTGTGGAGTTTCTAAGGCATCTTCAGCCACACAGACTGAGCAGGATTTAAATTATGAGGAAGAAACGGTGAAATCTCCTCCTGTTTCTCCCGTTTCTTCAGCTGAGAAGATGGAAGCAGGTGGCAAAATGTTGCTCTCAGGTTCATTTCCCATCCCGGCTGATCCTGCTCGTCTCGCTGAGAGAATCCGTCGCAACAGGGCGCAGCTGTCGGCTGCCTTCGACGATACAGAGTATGAGCCGTACGGCCTGCCAGAAGTTGTCATGAAAGGTAGGGTTCTTAAATATTCACATTATTTCCTGCAAACATTTGGATTCGATGGTTAACCATCATAGCAGTTTAACTGCTGACCAATCCCCTTGTCTAGAACAGAATGCAACCCCCAACCACTGACCTTATTGGGTAAGGCTGACAGATAAAATAAATGCATAATGTCCTGCCATACTGGATTGTGACATCAATCAGTCATACTGTAATAATCATGCATGCTTTTAACTTATAATGCTTTAAATACACGATTTCTAGGTTTATGTAGTTTATAAATTATTGAAACGAATAACTTTATTTTTTATTTATTTTAATTTTAGATCAATCAATTCCTTTAATATTATTTGATTATTTATTTTCAATTTAATTTATATTTCCAGATTTATAATTTCTGTAGAAACTTTTATTTGGTTTCAGTACTCTTTACTGTCCCCAAGTGGCCACTGCCAGAACACCTTCAGCTATGATTTAAAAACACTCAAAAATGTAAGGAACTTTATTTGAAAAGGTGGTTTGATTGTTAAGAGGTTTCAGTTCAATTTCTGCTTTGTTTGGAGGGTTTCTACCACATCTACCATTTTTGTTTTGGCTCTGGTATTTAACACGCTTTACCTGCTTTTCCTTATTTACTTTGTTTATCCTTACTTCTTCTGTTCCCTCACGTCCTTCAGGTTTCGCCGACATCCCCACCGGCCCTTCGTGTCCATACATTGTGAGAAGGGGTTTGTTAGGAACAGTGCAACCTCTGTCTAAGAAAGAACCACGAGAAGATGAGGAGACCGACTAAAACAAAACAGAGTGGGATTTTGGACTTTCACAGGTAATTTGAATTAACTTTTTTTCTAACGTTTCTAAAAACATAAAGCAGGGATTCCTCAGTCTGGGAGATGCTGATGCAAAGCTTTAAGAGCAAAAACACCAACAGTTTGTTTTGCACATAACCAAATCTAGCACCTCGATTTTCCTGGCACTCTCATGTAAAACTTTTATTGCTTTGGAATAATCTCACGCTTAAAAATGTAGAAAAATCCAACCTGTAGCCCTTCACCGGGCAAATCACTATATTTGATCACTTCGTATTCTGTGATTCTCTGCATGAATATATATATATATATATATATATATATATATATTTTTTAAGTAACAACAGAAAAACACTCTGAAAGTTGATTTTTTTTTTTTTTGATATTTCAATTAGTCTACAAAATAAATGTACCTGTAATATTCATATTTATTCTTTGCTTTTTATAATTGGATCAGAATGTCGAATGACGACAACATTAAATTATTATTATTGTGGCATTTAGCAAATAGAAATAATGTAGGTAATCCTAACAGACATAAAACAAGAGAAGTTTGGTCTGATTTAACTTCAGAAGGTAAGGAAAAAAGTGTGTATGTGTTTTTTTTATTCGTGTATGTAAACTTCTGGTTTTAGCTATGAGTCCAACACACAAATGCTTCACCAGAAACAAAATCAACCTTCATCTATTGGACCAGTTGTCTGCAACCTGCAGCTCTCCTAATAAAAGTGATATTAAAGCTGAGCGATGTTCTAAAGCATAAAGGTGATCAAAAAGATTTTAAGTATCTGCTGATCAAAATAGAAGTGTTGATGGTGCAAGAAATATTTGTTTTGTTGCCCAGCTTTTTTTGTTTGATTTTTGTCTTTTTGCTGCAAATAATTCATTATTTCTTTATATGTAATATTCTTTTGAAGGACATGTTTTCATTCTCCTTTTTTTAATGTATGTTTTTTGCCTGTTTCAAAACCTAAAAAAATGAGAAATATAAATATTTGAGGGGTGAGGGCAAATATAGCTCTCTTGTTTGAAAAGGTAGAAGATGCCCCCCTTAGACTCAAATCCTTCAGAAAACACGTGGGGTGAGATGAAGAGGGCAAAAGAGAGGACCTAGCACTCTGCCAGATCTAAACAGAACATGCTAAGAAAAAAGGTCCAAAGATCCCTCTTATCTTCATTCCCCATCCTTCTCAAATGTTATGGGAGAACACTCTGTGCTGTCCTGTTGGCTACAGAGGACTGTACAAAGTATTAGCACCAAGAAGGGCAATGAATGTGAACACAGACGGTATCCTTAAAACAATTATTTCCACACACTGACTAAATGTCCTCAATTTAAAGGTTGGGTTTCTAAAATTGTGCAGCTGCAATGAAAGCTGAATAAAACATTTTTCTCCGCATATCGACCAACGTGTGAAGGACTATAAATATTGAGCAACACTCATGGTATTAGTTAATGTTTCTCTAAATTTGTATAGAAATACATCTGCTCTGCACAGTTAAATATGATCCAATGATTTATTATTAGCTTAATAATAATTACAATATTCTGAATAATAATAATATACAGACTTATTTTAATATACTGTATGTGTTTCCCCATTAGTTGTTGGTATTGGATAAACTGAGAATGTTTTATGTTTTTTGCAGATCTAGCTGAAGGAGCCAGTCACATTACGTATGAACCTGAATGATGGACGATGGCCGCCCTCAGGGAGACTCTGAAACAACCACAGGACCAATTTTAAAAAGCTGCAATAAGTTTTCTGCCTCTGCAGGTAACTGGGCCTGCACTGACAAGCCGGACACCTCCACCTCGGTTCTAAAATCCTTTAATTGCCCTAAGTTCACCCTGAAATTGCTGTGCAGAGACACTGCTGTTAATCCGCACCCACCAGTATAATCAGGCAGTAAGTTGGGGGTTTAATGTTAGTTGCTGCTTTTTAAACACTTTTCCAAAGGGATTGTTTTGTTTTCATCTAACTCTTGACTTAACTCATGCCTGGGGGGGCACTAGGCTTACTTTCAATTAAACAGTGCCTCGTCGATGTTTTTCTGAACCAGCGCCTGTCGAGATAACTTTGACTTGTTTTCCGAGGGGGTTCAGCCAGTAGTGAAAACATATTTCACATTTTCTCGTTTTAACTTCTTGAGGTTTCTTATTTATGGACACTTGAATGTGTTTTATTAGTGGGGGGGTGGCGTTTACAGAAGTGTGTGTGTGTGAAAAACATTAGCTGTGAATATGAACATGTGTGTTGTCATCTTGATGTCACTGTTTGTATATAAGTGTGTGTGTGTTTTTGTGTTTGGTGAGCACACGTCTATGAGTCAGTGTAACCTGCACTGGTTTCCGCTCCATGTATGGAGATACACACTGAGCTCCTTCTCTCCTCTCTGTCCTGCTATGCTTCCCCGTCCTACACTAACAAACACTAAAACACTAGTTGGTTTTGAACCCACTTTTTTTTTTTAAACAAAGAAAACAACTCAAGTCTCATTTTCAGGGATCCTGCAGAGTCTTGAAATGTATGGGAAAAACGTCTAGTTGTGGAAAGGGAAGCTAGAGAGTGGAAAAACCTTTTGGTTTTCTATGACATGAAAACTTAAAATGTTTGTGACAGATTCTATATTACTAGAGACGGGAGCACAGTTTTACAAAATGAACATAAACATCACATTTTAATGAAGAAAAAACCTCAGTAATGTCATTGGAAATACTAAACTGATCCAAGTAGGTACGGCAATCATTTTCCACTCTGAACCTTTTCATGCTATGACCACAAACATCAGTGTAATTATTTGGATTTTATTCGATAGACCAACCAGCTGATTGGAGCACGTTCTTCCACAGGTTTGCTGTGTTTCCTGCGTTGCTTATGGGAAACTTTTAACCAATCCGGGTACTCTTCCTCCCACAGTCCAAAAACATGATTGTTAGGTTATTGGTCTCTCTAAATTGCCCTTAGGTATGAGTGCGTGGACGGTTGTTTTCCTATATGTCTGTGAACTGCTCTGCCTCTCGCACAATGACTGATGGAGACTGCAAGGATAAGCGGGTGTAGCCGATGGATGGGTTGTTTTCCTTCCACTTAATTGTATGCTACTTACATTTAAATCATAAAATCCCGATAAATTACATAGAAGTTTGCGGTTGTAACAGGATAAATAGAAGAATACTTTAATGCCCCGTTGCTTGCTCCCATCTTTCTTTTTGTTACAGTGGTGTTTCATGGTATTTGAAGGATACACAAAAAAAATCGTACAAACATTTACTGTAAATTAGCTGCAATTGGGCATAAATATCCAAAATAGTTTAATAATAATAAGGATTTTTTAAATGGAAAATATGATGTCCCAGTCTAGATGTTTTGTTCCTGATGCAATCTATTTTGGCTTTATTTACGATTAGGAAGTTGCCAATCCAGCGTCTCAGTGGGACTCCTGCATGTTTCACAGCACAGACTTGCAAACTAAAGTTGTTCAGATAAAAGCAGTGTTGACTTCTCTGTAGCTCTTGGTGCAGTAAACAAAGCCCTTGTGCATATTTTCCTTTAACTTATTTTTCATCTGGTCTAATATTACAGGGTAAACTCATAGTTTTCTGCTTAGTGTATATAAGTGATGTTGAACATAACTACATGGCTTAAGAACTGCTCTCATTTTCCATTTTAAACTACTGTATTGCATACATGATCACAAGTTTTGTTGCAGCAGCTTTATTATAGCATGGCTGCATAAATAACAATGACTGTAATCCTGCAGCCGAGATCAGAGGCTAGAAATCAGCAACCGTGCCACCAATCAGTCTATTCAATTTAGCTCTATTTAAATAGTGACAGTTTACAACAGATACCATCTCAAAGCACAAACGGACACAATTCATGTCCAAATGTAGACAGTTCAACACACAACGTAAACAAACGCATCAGTTTAATCCTTACAACACAATCAGATTTAGCTCATCAAATAATGCCGATTAGTAAACAGTCCTAGTGTCTGCAGACGTCCAGCTAATTGAATTGAGGCGTTGACTTTCCAGCGATCCCTGATTCTCAGTAACAATGTGGCGACAGTGGAGAGAAAGAGTCCAAAATGTCTCAATCACAACTGGACTTCTGTAGTATTTCTGTTTTAAAAAAACAAACAAAACTCTTATTTTTCTAGTTAATTATATTAAGTATTTTCAGGTAAAAAAATATTTGATTATTAAAATGACTTGAACTTCCTGCCTTATCTTGATCTATCTATGATGGGTTTCTATCTGGCCAGGTTCACCTGGCTTAGGTCACTTGAACACAATTATGAATTAAGAATAACTTTTTACGTTTTCTTTACAAATTAATTTCAGTTAGAGTGACAAATGACAGAATCCGTTTCTCAGGACCTTAACATGTCTTGGCGAACTAGTCTGATAACCAGCATCATATATCGGATTCATTTGTTCCCTGATGTCCAATTTCAAGCCCTTCAGTCATTTTTTAGAGTGTTCTGATAAAGGGAAAAATGAAGGTGAAACATCGTTATACTGCTGGAGTTTTTGTGTAGAAAAAATGTCAAATTGTCTTAAAAATGGCAATGCAAGTAATTGCAGACTGTCATTTCACACACACCACTAAAGGGCCTTCATAGTTACACTCGAGTGATGATGCACTGGCTGCTGCAGGCTTCTTAGCCCTGCAGCTGCTGTCATCATTTCCCCTCTGAGTTTAGTTGCGTAAATGCAGATAAATCTTCTTTAATTTGCTTTTATTAGGCTGCTTCTCATCATCTTGAACCTTCTTTTAGACTTTACTTTTTTTAAGTATTATAGTCTAGAATACTATTTTAAATAAACTTGAATTGTTTTAGTGTACATACAAGTGCTTTAGTTGTGGTTTGAAGTGTGTTTTGAGGTGGAAATAGTGAAGCTACGTTTTAAAACTTTTTTAACATTTTGTGCATTTCTATTTTATTTAAATGTTGCCGTTCTCTCCTGGCATTACCTGTTGACTCATTCTGAGCACCCTGGATATCTCTGGGATCTGTAGTCTTCTGGCACGGAGGAGGGATGGTCTGAGTGTGAGCAAGGATACTCTGACTCTGTTGGACACTTTAATGTGGATGTATCTGTGTTGTGTTTCAACTACAATAAAACATTTTCTCCAATTTTAACTGCTGTTGTCCTTTAAGTGCCTTCCAGTCTGACCGGTTGATTTGTGCACAAACTCAAAGCTTTGATGTTTGGTCTGTTTTGTTCACTGTACATGAATAGCTTTTTTTCTGTTAAGCCTAAACTAGCGTTGTGGTCTAATGAAGAGAGCCTCAAAGTGTTTTTAGGTGGAATATCTTGGTTAAATCACATAAGTGTTTCCGCAATTAGCAAAGTCCCTCTCCCTTTGCCTCTTGGTCATAAACACATCGTTGGAAGGTGCTGAAGACTGAATACTTCCCAGCTTCTTGAGCCTGCTATGTTTCATGATGCACATTTTCCTCAAGTGCTTCAAAAACTGTGGACCATAACTCTGGCTTTGAAGAAACAAGTGTCTCTTTTTACTTCCCAAGACGACAGAAGCCGGACAGGCGATGGATTTAGAGAGAGCCGAACACCCCCTCCCCACCCGTCCAGCTCAGGAAACTCCAGGCCCTCTGCTCTTCCTCTGCTGTGACGCCACTCCATCAAACATTCACACACACACACACAGAGCGATGTAATAGGCTTCACATGCACCCCGCCTCATCTGTTCCCTTCGTCTCCTCCTCATATGATCCGCTCCCCTCTGCCCGAGTGATGCGGGGTCACGAGAACGGGGGAAACACCTTCCAAGGAGAAAACACACACACGCACTCATGCGTCTGCAGAACACGCACACTGAGCTCATCGCTCACTGCTGAATGGTGGGAGAAGAGTTTGTGCTGCATAAAGAAAAGTTGGATAACATTTCTCAAAGCTCAAGGTAAGACTTGTCTTTTAGAGTTAAGGTTTTAGGATTTTTTTCCTGTCTTGATAAGGATGAGCTGCTCTGTCCAAGTGCATTAAAGCAGACAGATTATCAATGTGTTGATCTAACATGGGTTCACTTTAGCAAAGTAACCTAACAGAACAGCCAGACCACAGCTTATATTTAAATATTTATGCACGGGTTTCCATGAATGCTGCCGATTACAGGATCTATATTCATCAGCCGGATTATCTTCTGTTTTTTTGTTTGTTTTTTTGTTTGTTTTTTTGTCTGCACCCCAAAAAAGTTCTGTCATTATTTTGTAGACTCGTTTATTCCCAGAGCTTGAAACCGAGGTTGCAACCTGTGATCTCCTCCTGACGTCCGGGTTGGCTCTCTATTGAATACTTGCATACCAAATAATGACTGAAGGGCAATTAGAGCTTTGTGGTAAATTCTTGCATAAGAGACTACATTTTCTCCCACAGTCGGTCATGTTGATCTCTGATGATTAGTCTGAAGTTTCTGCATCAGCAGTGTCACTAAAATCCTTTCAGGGTAGCAAATTTTAGTTTTGGTGTCTTCCTTGTTTGGGGTTTTGGGGACTTCACCCATGTTTTGTGTTTATGTAATGTTATAAATGCAATCTTTCTTTTTTTTAAATCCAAATGTTTTTCTTGCAGAGGTCTCAGCTTCCCCTAAAGCCTGAAATCTCATGAGATGTTATTAAACTGCAATAAACTCCCTAATATGGTGACTTGGGGATTTATAATGCTCTGTCTAAATATTTATTTTAGTTGCTTAATAGTAAGTTAAAATTACTACATTAAAAAGAAAACATTTAAGGACGAAATTGATCTATTTTAGAAAAATGTTGATGTGTTTTTTATTTTCCCTCAGATTCTTGAAAAACTTTGAAAATTTGTTTTATGGGGGCATTTCTACTTTTCCTCCTCATATTGTACATTGCTTCAAACTAGGAGCATCGTCACATCCTTATACAGAGCCTTGCAAAAGTATTCATAACTGCTAACGTTCCACATATTCTCACTCAGCCAAAAACCTCAATGTACTTTATCGGGTTTCCATGCAACAAACCAGCACATCCCTGAGAAGTAGAAAGAAAATTATTTTAATTTTGTTTCAGCCCCCTTTACTCTGATACCCCAGTAATATCACATGCAGGTAATTGATGACAATCAGCCACAATGGTAGCTCTGGAGGAGCTGTAGAGATCCACAGCTCAGGTGGGAGAATTTATTGACAATTAGTCATGCAATCTACAAATATGTCTCTCTTTTTTAGCTTAATGGAAGAAGAAAGCAATTAGGTTTTGCTTAAAGCTCTGTAGTTCACATGACAAACTTGTGGAAGAAGGTGCTCTGGTCGGATTAAGATGAAACAAAACTTTTTGGTCTACATGCAAACATGCTGGTCAGAGATGAGAAGATGGGAAAAGATTTGAGACCTGGGTGGGCGCTTCACCCTCCAGCTGGACAATGATTGTAATTTGCAGCCAGAGGTACAATGGAATGGTTTTAGACCACTCCTCAAGAGCTACTATCCTGCAACTTTCAGATGCATCCCTGCTTCAGCGAACCTGAATCAAACGGCTCATTCCCAGGCCTCTGCAAAGCTGATTTACTGCTGATTGATTAGGGAATTCAGAAGTAATGGAAAGGATGCATCTGAAAGTTGCAGAACAGTAGCTCTCGAGGACTGGATTCAGGCGCCCCTGGTTTTGATTAAAGCATACTAATGTGCACAAATACAATTGAGAATTTGTTCCAAGACTTAAATTGATGTTCACAGATGCACATACAGTCTCAATGAGCTTTAGCTATTTTGCCATGATAAATGAGCAAAACTATTCATCAGTCTCAGTTATAGGTTTGCACAACTCCTTGTTTCTCCATTACATAAAAATCCAACACAATACATTTAGGTTTTGGTGTGTAAAGTGGCGAAATGTGGAGAAGTGGTAGGGCTAGAAGAGTCTAAAGGGATGGTTTCAGGGACTTTAGATGTGCAGTGGCACAAACTGAGCTTATCTTCCAGGAGTCCACCACAGTTTGGTAAGATTTGTCCCGTCGTAAATGTAAACCTAAGAATACCTTGTTTATAACTAGTCCTGCCGTCATCCTTTTTACAAACTGCTATGTTCCTGATTTATTACCCCACCTGCACTGATGTTTACCACAAGATAAGGTCTCAGTCTGTCGACCTCCTCACTCCAAGTTCCCTATAACCTAATACGTCAGCACAATATCAAAATGTGCTAGCATAAGTTTAGACCGTGATATAACCAAAAACATCTGTCAGTGCTGAAGCCAGGGGCGTGGAGCAGGACTCCCCACACAAAAGAAAGGCAGCGGTCCATTAGAGCAGAATGCTAACAGTTGGCCTGGCTCTGGGAAATCTCAGAACACTGTCAGAGTCCACGTAGCGGTGACCGGGCCTGGTCGACCCAGGGTGAGCAGCTCCTAAATCCCAGTCCTGTTTGTCTGAGCGCCTGTCTCAGAGGTAAACACGGCTCAAAGAAAAGCACGAGAAGCCAACTGAAGATAAGAGATAAACCTGGTTTTGATTAATGCTGTGTGATGTTTCGTTGGAGGTTTGGCAGAGTCTAATCATCTGAGAGGCTGCTGGCAGGGTGGCCTGCCTTGTGTCTCTTTTGCACCAGTTTTTTTGTGATAAATTCCCTCCAATAGTATTTAATGAAAGAGCTTTAAGACAGTGGTTCCCAAATTTTCCAGCTTCTGACCCCCAAAATAAAAATGCCAGCGGCTAACGACCCTGACTCTTGGTTGAGCATACAAGCCTTCCTCCAGAGTGATTTGAAATGTGGTACAATGGCAAAACAATCAGCATCAACATATTGACCAATATGTTGCTGTTATTTATTCAAATCCTGTCGTTTTACCTTGTCCACTATTTATGAAATGCCTATGCTTATTGTTATTTTTGGTATGTAGCTTATTGTCTCAAGAGGATCTCAAGACCCCACATTTTAATAGTTGTGACCCCAACTTTGGGAACTACTGCTTTAAGAGACACTGAAAAGTGCTTGCGGATCCAGTGTAACATGTACGTTTGTGTGCCCACAAGTGATTAAATGGCTTGAACTGGACAGAGATGGAGCCCCAATCCTCCACTCCTTAACGTGGAAGGTACTACCAGGAGAGAGGAAGAGTAGGAGACACTTCTTCTCCAAATGATCTCTGAAGGTTTAACATGGGATGAGCTTTCCATCAGTACATTAAGGTACAGTCTCAGTTTTCTGTTTGTGTTATTAAGATGCTTCACTATGTAGCAGAGAACATTAAGATTATTACTATATACAATGCTGTGGGGAAAAAAGTATTCCCTTTTCTGATTTTTTTATTTTTTATTTTCACCATTTTTGGCACTTCAGTGTTTCAGGTAATCAAACAAATTTCCATGTTAAAGTTAACTTGAGGGAATACAACATGGAGGCTTGGGTTTCTGTGTCTTTTTCAATTTGAATAACACATTCTAAAATGTTCATGGTCGAGTACAAAGATTGGAGAAGAAATTAGTAAAAAGTCTAAAGAAAATTCAAGAACTGATCGAGACCATTTCATAAAGATTACCAAAAAAATTTGGCTTCTTGGGTAAAATGAAGAGAAATTAGAATCAGTTAAAAAAAATTAGCACAGTACTGTACTTGTAACACAAAAGAAGCAATAAGGAACATTTAAAGTAATTGATTTACACCATGGTATATTATCTTACTTTTAAATTGAGCCTATATGCATAAAAGCTAAGAAGAGGCTAATGTGAGATTGCTTTACAATATCACATGTTCTCACCAATAAAACTCTGTAGCCATGGTTACCAACATCAATTATGTAATATTAAACTTTATTGAAGCTTATTGTCCTCTTTAAAGCGTGGTTTGTGCTTGTAAAACAGGAAGAAATTATTCTCCACTGTCAATATGTTTCTGTCCTCAATCTCCTAAAACCAGACTGAAAATTCACAATCTTCCTTTCATATAAAATGAGAAAGTCAAGACTTGTTTAACCTTTACTGTGCTTTGCTGACTCAGTGCATTGTTTTATTTTAAATGATATTTTAAAACTGAATGAAAGACATCTTAAAAATAATTATTTTCTGCTCATACTCAAATACTATTCATTATTATGTTCTTGTATTTTTCTTTCTTTCTAATTTATTATTATAAATAAAAAATTAATGAATTGCAAGCAAACTTGGGATTGGTAGGTGTTCATTGTAGTAGCCATTACCACTAGTTCTCACATATGACTTTCTGTGATTGTAGTTTGACACATACAGTGGGGCCAAAAAGTATTTAGTCAGCCACCAAAAGTGCAGGTTCTCCCACTTAAAAAGATGAGGCCTGTAATTTTTCTCATAGGTATACCTCAACTATGAGAGACAAAATGAGAAAAGAAATCCAGAAAATCCTATGGTCTGATTTGTAAAGAATTTATTGCAAATTTAGGGTCAAAAATATGTATTTGGTCAATAACAAAAGTTCATCTCAATACTTTATTATATACACTTTGTTGGCAATGACAGAGGTCAAACGTTTTCTGTAAGTCTTCACAAGGTTTTCACACACTGTTACTGGTATTTTGGCCCATTCCTCCATGCAGATCCCCTCTAGAGCAGTGATGTTTTGGGGCAATACATGGCCCCATTCATTCTTTCCTTTACACAGATCAGTCGTCCTCTTCTGGATCATCCAAAGGCTCTCTAGCAAACTTCAGACAGGCTTGGACATGTACTGGCTTAAGCAGGGGGACACGTCTGGCACTGCAGGATTTGAGTCCCTGGCAGCGTAGTGTGTTACTGATGGTAGCCTTTGTTACTTTGGTCCCAGCTCTCTCAAGTCATTCACTTGGTCCCCCTGTGTGGTTCTGGGATTTTTGCTCACCGCTTTTGTGATCATTTTGACCCCACGGGGTTAGATCTCGCGTGGAGCCCCAGATCAAGGGAGATTATCAGTGGTCTAGTATGGCTTCCATTTTCTAATAATTGCTCCCACAGTTGATTTATTCATACCAAGCTGCTTACCTATTGCAGATTAATTCTTCCAAGCCTGGTGCAGGTCTACAATTTTGTTTCTGGTGTCCTTTGACAGCTCTTTTGTCTTGACCATAGTGGAGTTTGGAGTGTGACTGTTTGAGGTTGTGGACAGGTCTTTTATACTGATAACGAGTTCAAACAGGTCCCATTAATACAGGTAATGAATGGAGGACAGAGGAGCCTCTCACAGAGTAAGTTAAAGGTCTGTGAGAGCCAGAAATCTTGCTTGTTTGTAGGTGACCAAATAATTATTTAAATACTTACCATAATTTGCAAATAAACTCTTTATAAATCAGACCATGTGATTTTCTGGATTTTTTATTCTCATTTTCTCTCTCATAGTTGAGATATACCTACGATGAAAAGGACATGCCTCTCTCATATTTTTAAGTAGGAGAACTTGCACAATATATATATATATATACACTCAACAAAAATATAAGCGCAACACCTTTGTTTCTGCTCCAATTTTTCATGAGATGGACTTAAAGATCTAAAATTCATTCCAGATACACAATATTACCATTTCTCTCAAACATTGTTCACAAATCAGTCTAAATGTGTGATAGTGAGCACTTCTGCTTTGCTGAGATAATCCATCCCACCTCACAGGTGTGCCACATCAAGATGCTGATCTGACATCATGATTAGTGCACGGGTGTACCTTATACTGCCCACAATAAAAGGCCACCCTGGAAAGTGCAGTTTTGTCTCACAGCAAAATGCCACAGATGCCACAAGCATTGAGGGAGCGTGCAATTGGCATGCTGACAGCAGGAATGTCAACCAGATCTGTTGCCCGTGCATTGAATGTTCATTTCTCCACCATAAGCCGTCTCCAAAGGCGTTTCAGAGAATATGGCAGTACATCCAACCGGCCTCACAACCGCAGACCACGTGTAACCACACAAGCCCAGGACCTCCACATCCAGCAGGTTCACCTCCAAGATCGTCTGAGACCAGCCACTCAGACAGCTGCTGAAACAATTGGTTTGCATAACCAAACAATTTCTGCACAAACTGTCAGAAACGTCTCAGGGAAGCTCAACTCCATGCTCGTCGTCCTCATCGGGGTCTTGACCTGACTCCAGCTCGTCGCCGTAACAGACTTGAGTGGGCAAATGCTCACATTCGATGGCGTCTGGCACGTTGGAGAGGTGTTCTCTTCACGGATGAATCTCGGTTTACATTTTTCAGGGCAGATGGCAGACAGCGTGTGTGGCGTCGTGTGGGTGAGCGCTTTGCTGATGTCAATGTTGTGGATCGAGTGGCCCATGGTGGTGGTGGGGTTATGGTATGAGCAGGCATCTGTTATGGACGAAGAACACAGGTGCATTTTATTGATGGCATTTTGAATGCACAGAGATACCGTGATGAGATCATGAGGCCCATTGTTGTGCCATACATCCATGAACATCACCTCATGTTTCAGCAAGATAACGCACGGCCCCATGTTGCAAGGATCTGTACACAATTCTTGGAAGCTGAAAATGTCCCAGTTCTTGCATGGCCAGCATACTCACCTGACATGTCATCCATTGAGCATGTTTGGGATGTGCTTGACCGGCGTATACGACAGCGTGTACCAGTTCCCACTAATATCCAACAACTTCGCACAGCCATTGAAGAGGAGTGGACCGACATTCCACAGGCCACAATTGACAATCTGATCAACTCTATGCGAAGAAGATGTGTTGCACTGCATGAGGCAAATGGTGGTCACACCAGATACTGACCGGTTCTGAGTCCCCAGACCCCCAATAAAGCAAAAAACGGCACATTCCAGGGTGGCCTTTTATTGTGGGCAGTATAAGGTACACCTGTGCACTAATCATGATGTCAGATCAGCATCTTGATGTGGCACACCTGTGAGGTGGGATGGATTATCTTAGCAAAGCAGAAGTGCTCACTATCACACATTTAGACTGATTTGTGAACAATGTTTGAGAGAAATGGTAATATTGTGAATCTGGAATGAATTTTAGATCTTTAAGTCCATCTCATGAAAAATAGGAGCAGAAACAAAGGTGTTGCGTTTATATTTTTGCTGAGTGTGTATATATATATATATATATATATATATATATATATATATATATATATATATATAAAGCCTTTGTTTCTTCCAAGAACACTTGTGTATCTTGTTTGTATATATCTGCACTCATGCATGCAGCACTTGTCTAAAGGAACTTCCTATTTATGGCCAGCTGCATCCTGGTGGATCGTGACTCAGACCCCGGACCAGACCCCGAACCCTGGAGGGGCGGGGCTGTCAACCAGGAGAAAAATGCGATGCACCACCCTCACCACTTTGCTGACAGGGGTCATGCTGTACCTGGGCATGGGAGCGCTCGTTTTTGTCACCTTGGAGACCCCAAAAGAGAGCGAGGCACATGTAAATCTGCTCAAGGCCAAGCAGGACTTCCTCATTAATTACTCCTGCGTCACTGAGGTGGATTTCCACGAACTTGTGAAGGTAATGTCACACATGAAGCAAAGATGTCTCTGACATACTCCTCATTACTGCGCTAATTTGTGGTGGAAATTCAATCTAATATATATACATTTTTAAATATCCAAAACCTTTTAAGTTTTTTCCCCCAAAAAATTACTTTACAACCACAAACTATGATTTATTTTAGTAGGATTTTATTTCACATAATTAGAAAGAAAAATGATAGATCCATCTATCCATTATCTTCCACTTATCCGGAATCGGGTCACGGGGGCAGCAGCTTAAACAGAGAGACCCAGACTTCCCTGTCTCCAGCCACTTGGGCCAGCTCCTCAGGGGGGATCCCAATGCGTTTCCAGGCCAGCCAAGAAACATAGTCCCTCCAGCGTATCCTGGGTCTTCCTCTGGGTCTCCTCCCGGTGAAACATGCCCAGAACAGGCGTTCAGGAGGCATACTAACGAGATGCTCGAGCCACCTCAGCTGACTCCTCTCGATGTGGGCTACTCTGAGCCCCTCTCACCCTCTCTCTAAGGGAGAGCCCGGACACCCTCATTTCATTTCATTTCAGCTGCAAACTCGTTCTTTCAGTCACTACCCAAAGTTTGTGACCATAGACACCATGACAGACCGCTAAAACGGCCACATAACTTCAGACGTAGCACCAATCCACCTATTGAGCTCCTGCTCCATTTTTACCTCATTCTTGAACAAGACCCTGAAATACTTAAACTCCTCCACTCGGGGCAGGACCTCGTCCTCGACCCGGATAAGGCACTCTACACGTTTCCGGCTAAAAACGATGGTCTTTGATTTGGAGGTGCTGCTTCTCATCCTGGCCTCTTCACACTCGGCTATAATCTCCTCCAGCGAAAACTGGAGATTACATCCTGATGAGACCCGATCCTTAGGCCACCAAAACAGATTCCCTAAACACCTTGGCTCCGCCTAGAAATCCCGTCCATAAAAGTCATGGACAGAATCAGTGACAAACGGCAACCTTGGCGGAGTCCAATTCTCATCGTAAACAAGCCCGACTTTCTGTCGGCAATGTAAACTAAGCTCTGACACCGGTCATACAGGGACCTAACAGCCCTAATCAAAGGGCCTAATACCCCATACATACATTGTATTGTGTTTTTATCTTGTGAAGCAACCTTGGGTGTCCTGAGAGGCACTATTAAACAAAATGTATTATTATTATTATTATTATTATTACTACTACTGCTGTGCTTACCATGGTCATAGTGCATTCAGGGGGATGTTCCATCCCACACAGCACTTTACTTGTAGGTCTAAAAGTGCAGGTCTGGCTCCATCTGATCAACCATCTCTACCATGTCCCATGTGGGTTGTTGCAGATAGGACTTCTTTTTTTTCAACATTGGCTTTTGCCATTCGTCCATAAAGGCCAGTTCTCTAAAGTGCATAGTTATGCTATCAGTAGATTCTACATTTTGACCTGTGGATCTCTGCAGCTCCTCTGAGGTCTCCATGAGTCCCTTCGCAATAGCTGGCAAGTTATATATATTTAAAGAGGCTATATGCAACTTTTCCCCAAAATAAACGTAACAATAGCCTTTTTATTTGACCATTTATGACTCAAACATCTCCTGATGAGCATACTGACACCTTGTCAGCTCACAGTGGGTGCACCTATAAGCCTGTATCCAATTTTTTCTATTTTCTGTCGGGTCCGATTTTCCCGCGCTGTCTGTGGATGTGACGTCAAGCGCGTTCATGTTAAATGTTTCAGATCACTCTGCCACTACCGGTAGTCAGCACTCGCAAGCAGTGCAATGGATTGTGCGAATACACAGAAGAGACCCAGGACAACTCTGACACCAACAGTAACTCCACATAAGACTAAGAAAGTTAAGCCCCTGACAAGTGCCCGAAAAAGATCAAATAAAAGTTTGTAATTAATCACTTTTAATGTGCGTAACAGTTTGGGTCTCCAGGCCTTTCTCTTGGACACAGGCAAGGGGGTCCTCAAGGAAAAAAGGTTGGGAACCACTGTGGATATAAAATACAATGCAGTCCCACAGGAAGCACATAGACTAGTCTCCCTACTTTCTGAAGCATGCAGGGGAAGCGTACTGCACTACACATGCATGATAGCAATAGAAAACTTCTTCAAGGAAATATTTATATTTTAGTATCTGTTGCTTAAGCGCCCCCCTTCCAATGCTTCTCATGGGCAAGCCATGTGGGTCTCCATGATGCTGTTAGCTCACTTCATGGCCTGTTTGAAGGGGCTTAGCCGTTTTCAGACAGAAGTTCTGGAATATTTGCGGACAATTCCATCCGGTCTTTAACCTGAGTTGTGTTTTCAAACACACCACTTTTCTCCGGAACATTGCCTTTCGGCTCCTTTCACACAGCAAGAAATGTACCGGAGAATCCTGATGAATATCTGTGGGGCCGGGGTTCTAGGTGGATATTACGTAAACTTAGTGCGGCAGGCGTACGTGTCATTTCCCCAAACAAATGCATTATTGCAAAGATGGTAGACGAAACTGCAGATCTACTCGCAGCGCTCGTCTTTGTGATGTGTGCAATTTTGCGCACATGGAAACGCTCAAGAGACATCGATGAAGAAGCTGAAAGGAAAATAATGACATGTATACGTCATCAATGTGTGCGCTCACAGCGTTACCTTCCCCCCTCCCCTTTTCCCCACCGCCCCACGCCCCTCCAGCTTCCGCGGAACATTACCTGACTGTCTGAATCCCCAAACACCATACCGCGAAAAGTCCGCTCCTGTTACTAGGTCTTCAGTCGTAAAATTACCGGTAAAGGGTATCCGGACAAAGTCCGGAAGATTGCTTTCAGACTCAAAAGCAAAACAGACGAAGTCCGGAAAATTACAGTTTTTCATGGCCTGTTTGAAAGGGGTTTTATATTATGGGACTTCTAAAGGCAACTGTTGAATCAGATTATATTTAGATTTGTCAGATTGAGGGGGCAGAATCCAAAGACCTTCCATCCTGTTCTTTCCATTTATACGCATAATCTCAATTGTATGATGGAATACTATGAAGTGTCGTTGTAACTTGGCTAAATGAGAAAAAGTTCAAGAAACTTTTCAGAATGAAACTTTTCCAAGGCGCTGTATCACTGTGGCTATATTCATTGGGAGCTACTTTTGAATGTGCTTTAGCTAATATAATAAAACTATGATCACCTCATCACATGACTGTACCCTCATGCTATGAAACATTCTCACATGTTTTTCTCTTTGAATGTTATCAAAATTAAAGCAGGCAGTGTTTATTTTGCCTGCAGCCTGACAGTCTTTCATCACGCTATTTAGGAAGAGCAGGACTCTATAAGTTTTAACCAAATGAAACCCAGTATGTCTGCATTATTTAAAAGTTGCTGTAGTCCTTAATATTTTCCTTTTATTTTCATCTCCTCATTTCTGTCATTGGATGCAAACAACCTCATTACAGATATGCCTCCTAGTTGAGATTTATTTGCATCCATTTTTTCACAGTTCTCTGCGGTTCAGCTTGAAACACCTTGACTCTTTAAGATTAACCGTTGTCTTTGGGATCATTGACATGTTTCCATGGATATTTAGAACTACAGAAGAGCTCTTGATTGACTTAATGGATGCACTGACTCCCATACTGCTGGCCCAACTAATCCCTACAAGCTCCACGATGCTTGATCAGTGCAATAACTAGAATCTTTAGGGTCTTAGTGTTTATGTACATAGGATATTTAATCCTGGGGAGAATGGCAGGTGTTTTACATGTTTTACATCGTTCTCACTGTGGGTAAAAGGACTTTGAAATATTTGGAAATGGTCTTAAAACAATTTCCTGGTTGGTTTTCAGCAACTACTGCCTCTATGTTTATTACATGGCATCTCACTAAAACCAAACCAAACATTATCAATAGGGAATGCAAGAATTTTAAGCTCCTCAGAGAAGGAAATAGTAATATGAACATTCATTTTTCAAAAACTATTTGGGCTTGCTTGCAAGGGGAAAAACACAGCTGATTTATGACGCCTGTCAAAAAGTAAGACTACTAATTTGAGTTATAATAACCAGCACTGCCTGCCATCTCTTCACTGTACGGCTCCCTTTAGCTAAAACAATGTTTTTTTTAGAGGAGTCCCAAAGGCTCAAACTGTATAAAGGTATACTACAAAGACTGGACGTTTCTCCTTAACTGATAAAAAGACAAGGCTGGAACCTGTTAAAGAGGCTGCTAAGAGACAGCAGCCCTGAAGGAGCAGTGGGATGTTCTGGTTTGCACAGGTTGAGTTGTTCAAATCTTATGTATTCTCCATGAGTGTGGTTGCTAGACGGAAGTATTTTCTTCCAAACAAAGCATGTAGTTCTGGCTATAATCTCCCAAAACTTTTCTGGTCAAAAGCATTAGGCTCTGATTCTGAATGAATTAAACAGAAACGTTTGGCTCCAATGCCAACATGTAATATTGGCATTGAAACGATACTCGAGGCTTACTTTTTTTCAGATGGAACAAGAGTTTTTGTCAAGGTGGATGAAGCTAGGAAGGGTTCCTAATACCAGTGAGTTTTACTGCTTTTATTTGGGTTTATACTGCCATGTGGCTATAGTTCAATAAATATGTCTGTGGCTTGAGAAAAAATTATAACTGTGTAAAATTACAAATAAAGTTACAAGTATATTTTTGCATTAACTGATCATTTACATGTAAACTACATGTGGCACTTGCAGAAACTGGTGTCCGCTATTGAGGCGGGTCTCGATATAAGCAGCCTACCCGCCAACTTGACCACCCGCTGGGACATGGGCTCTGCTTTCTTCTTCTGTGGTACCATCATCACCACGATAGGTCAGTCGTAACAGAAAACATCTATCCAGTTATCTTAACTGATGATCCGTGTAAGATATTTGCAATATCTATGATGTTTTTAAAGCAAATTATTATTGTTATTAGAGGTGAAGTTTTTGCATTTTGTTGTTGTGTTAACAGGCTTTGGAAATCTGTCACCTCGGACGTGGTTCGGACAGTTGTTCTGTGTGTGTTACGCCCTGGTGGGCATCCCCATGTTTGGCATCCTGCTCGCTGGGGTGGGTGATCACATGGGCACGGTGCTGCGGAGAGCTGTGGCCAAGATTGAGAAGCTCTTTTTGGTGAGAGTGGTCTGTCCTGTACACAAACTGAACCTCAGTTTATATCGAATTGGATTGGTGGATTGGTGTTGTGATTGGCATTTGGCCCATGAAGCAGCTACTCAAGACAAATGCCCTTCTCAAGGTTCCAAATTACACCAAGGCTTTTGGGGGAGCCATATTTTGCATCGTGCGCTGGGGTTTCCCAATTCACTTGCACACACTTATATATTTTTTACGGCCCAATGGTCAGTCACATAAAAGAAAATCCTGCTTGGTAGTTTCACAGGTTCTGAACAAACAAGAACAACAAATCACAGAGCAACTTAGTTCAGAAACACTATCATCATCAGAAACAAAAAAAATTCTGGTAAAATAGAACTAATATCAGCCCTGATTATCATCTTTCCTTAAATTAGTAGGGACCACAGTGGCCTGATTTCATTTATCCATTCTTCAGAGTTTGGACAGATGCACCCTAGTCTTGATTTCAGCCAGCAATATTTTTTTAATTAATGCACCACTGTACTCCCTAACTTGTGATATTTGGTAAAGAGCCAGGTATTCCTACCTTTCCACTCAGTCCATTGCTTTCTTAACCAGTTAAAAGGTACGGTTGCATGACCAGATTCAGACCCCAGTGAACTGCAGGTACCCTCTGACAGCAAGGTGATGTCAGATCCTCCTGCTCCTGCTGATGAGCTCTTACCACCAGCAAAACCTATTACCTCTTCACTGCTTGCTTTTGTTTTGGCATATAAAACCAAAATTCTCCAGTTTACGTTTAGGCACAATGTCCAAAACGTAAGTAAAACCTTTGCCTGTCTAATTGCAGGTAGTGTACACAATGTCCCAAATGTGCATGATTAGCAAGAACCCAACACAAATTAGCATTGGCATGATTGACGTAGCCTATGTCAATCAGTACAGCACCACTGATGTATGGTCACAGAAGGGCTTAACTGAAAGCTATTTTTGTTGAGAACATTTATTGTGTTAAAGCCCATTATGAACCTTGTTTAAAAAAAAAGTAATATAAATGGAAACTGAACTATTTTTAGAGTTCCCCACTTGGTGTGTTAGTTGGGGGCTTACGGGGGAGCCCATCTCCCTTTAAGAGGAGTCGGGCTCCCCTTAGCTCCCCCCCCATAATATGAAACCTGGCTTCATCACCTAATGCATAAGCAACCACTGCTACTACCAGATTCATCCATGCAGCCACCAGGATCTAAATATCCACCAGGAAAATGAACCACCAGGATCTCACAGTAAATGTTTGTGCATGTTAAAAACATTTGGGCTACTCTTAGGTTCTGTCATACATAATAGTAAGTGCACTGCAGACAAAGACCCTGCAGAGATCATAGACATTCTGCCATTTCTTTTTCTCTGGTCTTAGTTCTATGTTGAAGGGGCCAAATTAAGCGTTGACATCGTTACCAGCAATTATTGTCTTTGTTATGTTTCCAACAACAATGCAATAACTATGAAAGAAAAGATCCAGTATTGCACAAGCATTTAAATATCAATGCTTTGTATTTTCAGCTGTAGACGTTCACCCACTAAATGCAGTGCCGGTGCTCCGGCAACGCACGTCACGCACTGCGCATAGGGCACCAAAAAATCATTATTATGAAAAATCATCATGATTATAGTAATCATAATAACAACGTAATAAACATCAAAGTGTGTAAAGCATTAAAATAATAGATTAAAAACAAATGTAACCTTTTTGCTTGAGAGAAAGATTAATCTCCTGTGCTCTCCTGGTGGTTGGTCTTAGAGAAGAGTTAAGGTGACACATGAGAGCTGAATCATTTAGGATTTAAATCTGTTTCCATGATCCAGCCTTTTTTAAGAGGTCTCTGTATTTATATCGACTGAGAGACCTCACATGACAGCACACTTTGACTGTGGCGAATCCAAGCTGAGGGTTTTAATTTATAACAGCATTTATTATTGTGCGTCAGCCCCGCTGTGTTTAAACTTTGAGTGCCTTTTAATTCATTGGGTCATATTCAACGTATTTCAAGGTAATAATTCTTTAATTTCAATTTTTATGTACGATTACAAATGCCTCCATTAAGACTGCTGAGGAGGGTTGTATTCAGGAAGTTTTTTAAGAGGGCTAGATTGGGGCCAGTGATGATATTGGGTTGTCACCTGTCAACCCAGGCGAAGGAGGGCTGTAATACAAAGGGGGCGGGGCCTAAACTGAGTGACAGACATCAGACTCACAACATAAAGGTCAAAGATTAAAGTAAACATAAATACAGAAATCCCATAAATAATTCAGACTAATTGAAGCAATACATCTTTGTACTGAAGCTATTATTGATAAAAAATATATAAAATGTATATAGTCTGGGATAATGTAGCATCTAAATAAATCCATAACAGAAGGAACTGCTGCAGAAAGCAGAGCTGGATTAAAATCACTGACTAATCAACGACTTATTTTATATTTTGACAGTATTTTGAGGTTTTGACTACTAAGTAATTAGCTGCAGCTCTAGGGTGTAATAAATAGTGTACATCTGTATTTAAAGATATTTATTTGGACTAATGTTGGTAATAATTTAAGTAGCAAAACCTCTGGGGACCTACATGTTTAGAAAGAAACACATTTTACATGTAGGACAATACATACTACCATATACCCACAATAGATTCAGATCTGCAACATGTGTGTACATTGTCCTACATGTTTCATAAATGTGCCGGAGACACTCCCACCTCTGCCAGTTTGGCGGGCATAGCTCAAAGATTATTGTGCTGGCTGGGGGCACCATAACACATTTGTGTTTAGGGAACCCAAATGGCTGGAACCGGTCCTGACTTAAAGCCTTCTTTTACTTTTGTCCCAGTCAGATTTCATGTTTCCCATTGAATCTATCATGCATAAACAGTTATTTTGTTAAGAATATCTAATAGAAGCAATAATTTGATAGCTAAGTGGATTTTAGGTTTCACTGCAGATATGAGGAATGTTCCTTTCTGTGATGCAACATTTCATAGCCTTGGTTAGTGACATGCGTACCCATGATGAGATGTTACGTAGAAGAAAAATATTCAGACAGCAGATGTGATACTACATTTTAGTTTTATAGTGTTTCCTGTCAGTTTTCTGTTGTGAGCTTTTGAGTGAGATATTTTTTGCTTTCTCATATTTACAATGCTTCAAGGGTTATTGATAGGAATGGTTTTCCATGGTGGTTTACAGACTGATTTTAAACACAGCTCACCCATGAAAAGAAGAGGCGTGTGGAAGAGCTGAGTGGCTTACTCCACCCCCCGAATACCAGCTGCTATTAAAAAAAGGTGCAAAGATTTCATAAAGGAAGCTGCATTTCTGTATTGTGACATTTTAGCCGAAGTGTACATCGACATCTTTTTTGGACCTCAAAACATTCATGAAACCGATTGTCTGTTAGAGATCAGTGATGATTTTTACCTTTAAACCTAAACTGTGTATATTTTAAATCCCAGCTATTTAATGTCATTAAATCTGCATCAGCATCTGTTGCTGTCTCTTTTGCAGAAGCGTAAGATCAGGCCCACAACTGTGCGTGTGATGTCAGCAGTTCTCTCCATCCTTATTGGCTGCTTGATCTTCCTCGCTGTCCCGACGGTTGTGTTTCAGAGAGTGGAGAAGTGGTCGTTTCTGGAGTCGCTGTATTTTGTGGTCATCACCCTTACCACTGTTGGATTTGGAGACTTCGTACCAGGTGCTAACATGCATATCCTTGATTTATAAAAACCTTAGGACCAGCAGGCTGGTGTTCTTTTCTTATCAAGTTGCAAACAGCAACAGTCACTGTGTCAAAATTAAAGGTCATACCACTGCATTTCTTGATCCCTAAAGGGCCACAAACGTCAGTGATTTATGATGCATGATAATGAATTATTTCTTAACTGCAGTTGCACCGTGCAATGCCTCTCAGCACTGTTCTGTTTTCAGGCTCATCTAAAAACCACCAACCAGCTGAAGCCAAGTTATATGTGCTGTCTTAGGTGCACTGCAGAACAGACTGTTAATGGCCAGAAAGAAGTGGTGGTCCAGGTGTGTTTTCACCTGTAGTGGATACTTCTTGTTGTTGCCACAAACTGTTTTATGGTTCAGATTTTGTATGGAGGGCAGAGCATCAGTTGACTCAAATTAACATCACATAGCTTTTTCCGGAATTGCGCTGCTCAAGGTGGCAGCATGTTGGAGTAGCTCTGTTATTGTCGTTCTGTTTGTTTTTCTTTTTAAAAACGTTTATTCCTCCATTACTGGCAGAAACTTTTTTTTTGGACAACTGTTCTGTCTGGTTTTGAATGCTGTGCAGCTGGAAGGATTTTTGCTGATTCCTTTATTACTTCTGGCCATTTGTTTTGATGCATTACCATGGCAACAAGATGGTTTACATCTAGGAGCAGCTGATTAACTTCACAAAAGCTCAAATAATACCTTAAATGCAGCCACAACACCCTGATGAATCGAAAAGGAGATGTCATGGATACAGAGGAGGAGCAAAGAAGAGAGAGAAAAGGAGGAAGTTCGTGAGATCGTCGCAATGTGAGATCGTTGGCAAACAGGTTGGATGCTGAGGACCCTCTGGAGATTAGTGTGCAAAAAAGGATTCTTCATAAAATAAACATTATGGACAACCCCAAGCAGCCTCTACATCAGACTGTCATGCAACTACAGAGCGTCATCAATCAGAGGCTTCTTCAAGTCTGCAGAGCACTACAAGAGATAATCTCCCCACGGCCATCAGCATCTACAACAAATCTTAAAAGAAACTTGGATAATATGAGTTACAACAAAATTAAATTTCCTTTGGGGATTAATAAAGTAATTTTGAATTTGAACTAAAGGTAAACCATTGTAAAATGTTCACAATTTTTGTTAGTAAAGATTTTCTATGTGCTTAAATTGAAGGCAACTGGACTACTTCTCTTGTTTCTTGAAGATGTGTCACCTTAATCTGAAAGGCTTCTACAGTTTTGAAGACCTAACAACACGCTTGGACAGGGACTGTTTCACCACAAGGATAAAACATACAAACACAAGTTCAGTGGTACAGTATATGCAGTCCATTGCAGCAAGGAATGTTCAGACCTCGACACTGGAGAAACTAAACAATAGATGTCCAAACTGATAGCCCAACACACAAGCGCAAACTCTTTTGCAGAAAGAAAAGGGCTTAGTTCTTTGTACATCTCAAAAACAATGAACACTCATTTAAAGACAACAATGTGCACATTTTAGACAGGGAAGACAGGTGGTTTTAGAGAACAGTGAAATAAAGCCCTCTTTGCTGTTTATGAAAAACCAGAGAAGGTGGCCTCAGATTTCATCTTTCTGAATTCCCTCACCAGGTTGCTTTACAGCAACTCACACCTTGGGACATGAGACCAAAACAACTCACAGGGCACATGGAACATGTTTGGATCGTCAAGCAACAACAACTCAAACACTGAGCTGAATAGAGAGTAAACCGAGTGACTCGCATGTCTTTAGTGACCTTAATGGCCCCATTAGTGAGATTATTCTGACTACAATGTATAAGCCTATAACTTTCGATCGTGTTCAGAATTTAATAAGCCCTTTGGATGAGAGGTGAAATGTCTTCAAGAAACAAAAAAAGTACATGAGCCTCCTACTTAAGCGCTTGTGATGGTACAATATAATATAAGCAAGTACCAAATAAGCTGATTTAGTCCACTTCTCGCCATATTAACACTACCCCACTGTTTCCTAGATCTGCTTGGACAACGAAACATGGCTTAATCACAGCAACTTTGGAAAACCTAATTTAATGTGAAGATGGTTTTCACTGCTGCTTTCCAACCTACCATAATGATAAGGCTGTGCGTTAGAGATATGAATAAATGAGAGGTTTTCACACAATCACACAATGTGCTGATACATATGGGATGTTTCTGTACCTCCAGCATCAGTTTCAACCTTACTATGGGAAAGGAAACGGCATCATTTTACTGGCCGTACTCCTATCAGTACGCCATGGTGATGTTTTCACATTTAGTGGAAAATTACATTTGGGAAAGGGTCTTAAGTTGGAGATTTTGCAGGCTAAAAAGATCTCTTTTGCTAATTTTGAAGCACCAGAAAATGTATTTGTTATCAGAAGACATAAAGCACTACTCCTGGTCAAGATGTACATTTTGATATCTTTCTTTAAATGCTGCTGGATTAGAAGCGGACTAAAAATGGAGACAAATGTGTAGACGATGAGTAATCTTTATTAACCTTATTTGTCTGCAAGGACTAAGCAGGGATACATTTTGTTCTATGGAGGAGCACCTGACATTAAAACCTTCCTAATTCCAGTATCTTTGTTCAGGTGGAGGTTATGAAGGTGGGACGATCTTCAAGCCTCTTGTGTTGTTGTGGATAGTGTTTGGTCTGGCCTACTTTGCCTCCATCCTCACCATGATAGGCAACTGGCTGAGGGTTCTTTCCAAGAGGACCCGTGCTGAGGTGAGAGATTTTAAGGTCAGGATGCTTAATCAAGAGAAACATGAAGCATCTCTTCTCTCTTCCCATTTTTTCCCTCTGTTGCTTTCAGATGGAGGAGTTAAGAGCCCACGCCACAGACTGGACTCAAAACATGGACTTCCGCATCCCAAATCCTCTGGAATTCAACGACCCTTTCCTTCTTCAACGCCGGCGTTGGAAACGCAGCGAACGCCGTCGCATCCGCCGGGGAGCCCACGGCACATTGGGACACTGGGCTCGAGGCGGTTTTGAGAACGGACACTTGCCAAACCGCTGGGCCGGCCTCTCCAGCTCCTTGAGCCAGCTGGAAGGTCAGTCCTCTCTAGAGAGGGCTGTGGCGGCCAAGCCCAGGCCACGAGGGAGTGCAGCTGGAGACGCAGCAGTCCCAAAAGCAGAGCTGTGGAGCATAGCAGATGCTGCTGGTGTTGATGTTCAGGGACAGGGAAGGTCATTTCACCAGGTTCTGGCCCGCTCATTCTCCCTCCCTGTAGCCCGATCCACCTCAGAGCTGGACTCCACAGGTGCAGCCATGCAAGAGGGCTCCCTCTCTGAGTCTGCATTTGACTCCAGGTCAGATGGGTCATCTGTGTCTTTGTCATTCTCAGTAATCCACAGTTTCCAACTCTCCCATCCCATCAGCAGCATGGAGGAGGGGGACGTGAGAGGAATAGAAATAACCACAGAGCAGGAAAAAGACCAAACGATTTCACAGAAATCAGAATCTGAACTTTACAGTGCCTGTGCTCAGACCCCACCTCAAAGTTTTCCCTCTTGTTCCCCCCCTCACACGCCTGAACTGCACCCTCCCTCCCCTCAAGGCACTGCTGCCCCCTCACCAAACTGCCAGCTGCTGAATTTCTTCGGAGAGAACCTAGCCTACATTGACGAGTCCTCGGACACACTGAGCGACCTCACCGAGCCGACAGCAAGCAAAGAGAAAAGGAAACGTCCACGCAAGCCCAAGCGGAGGAGCATGAGGAAAGGACTGTCACCCAGGTGGAGCCCCCTGCAGCTGAGGAGGCCCAGCTTACAGCCACCATCTAATCCTCCAACACCACCTCCAGAATGCTCCGTCTCAGACATTTCTCTATCGGAGATCCAGGCAGACTATGCTTCTGGCCTATGATGAACCCCCATGCTTAGAGCATACTGCCAAAGTTGCATGGCAAAACTTGACGCCTTACCACTCTGCATCATGAATTGTGAATTTCTTGGAGGATATCAATTAAATAGACTCCCAAATTCTTCCTTACATCTTGGCCAAACACCAGATTGACTGACTCTTTTGTTCCCTGCTGGCACATATAATTTATAGGTTTATTCATGTTTACAACCCATACTTACTGTCATATTTATGCCTAAATAAAAAAAATACATCACACTCCATGTAAATTAGGGCTCATATGTAATTAGTTTCTATAGTTTGCATTGTTATCCATATACCATCACGCAACATTATCTAAACCAGTGGTTCTGAAATTCAAGGGTTCTAAACACTAACGTTTCATAGTAACACCTTACTGAAAAACATGTTGAAATAGAAATACAGCACTACATGTACTTTTTCAGTCTGTTGTGATTCTTCATTCTGACAAATACACGTGCTTATCCATTGTCACTGCATGTTTTGATGACGGCTGAGTCTTAATTTTGTATTCACTCTGATGTTCACCTTTCAAGGAGACACGAGTCTAAATTCCAACCAACACCTGAAAATCCAACATGGCTGCCACTTGTTTAAATGACAGCTGCAGAAATAAACAGTTTATTTGCTCTTTTGACAGTTTGTATCTAATGAAATCTTTAACACACCCCTATAAATATTTGTACATGTGGTAGTGAACATGTTTAGTGCTTGAATAAAGGGAAGGATGACACCGCTCTTAGCAGCTCACGCTGGTTGTCTGAGTTGCAACTAGGTAATTGTAAAGTTGGGTTAGATGTTATTCTTGGGTAGTTCACTAGTATAGGAGTTCTCAAACTATTCTCCACTCCTTAGAGCAGTTACTTTTTAAATATTTTTTGCTTAACACCATCTTTTTGGCTGTTTTTATCTGTGGTTTATTATCTCTTCATCACATTTTCTTAGCTAAGTATTTACTTGTCGAATCCTTGATACTTCTTCAGAGTTCCCCTAAAGGCAATCCAACCGTCTTTTATTCAGTCTGTTTCATTCTTGCAGCTTCCCTATGGTACCTTCTTGTGAATTGCAGATAGTTCAGCCCCAGGTGCTTAAACCCATACTCCTTCGATACCTCTGCTCCTTGCAGCTTAAATGTTCAACCCGTTTGCCTCTCATTTATGAACATTTATTATGTCTTGCTTCTGCTGACATTAAATCCTCTCTAAGTATGGATCACAATATCATCTGCAAACATCAATGCACACTGGGACTCCTGCTTGACCCGATCTGTCAACCTGTCCATTTGTTCTCTCAACACAAATGGGCTCAGAGCTGATCCCTGATATTGCCCCATCCTCCCCTTGAATTCATTTGTCAATCTTACAGCACACCTCACCACTGTCTCACCACACAACCCTCTCATATTTTTTTGCCTCCTCTGCCTTCCTGATATGGTGCTACAGTTTCTCTTCGTTCCATTGTAGCTCTTTCTAGATGTTTAGAGTTGCTAGAAGTTGAAGCTCCAGCCCAGTCTTCAGTCTTTTGCAGCCTCTTTCTTCCAGTATTTCCTTGTAGTTAGCTCTGTCAACCTTCCCATTAACTCTGAACAGGTTTCCTGTTCCTGCTGGGACAAGAATTGTGTCCCACAGCATGATGCTGCCACCAACATTATTCACAATATGCACAGTATGTTGACAGTGGTATTAGATTTCTCAAAGCCATCACAGTCATCTGTTACTTTTTATGGTTTATCACTTAAATTCCCATTGAAATACATTTAGGTTGAGGTTGTAACATGACAAAAGTTTAAAGTATGAATCCTTTGGTCAGGAGCTGAATATCTGAAGTCTTATTGTTGCTTCGGTTTTAGCGTATTAACTAAACTGATGACAACATACTCTGTCAGAGCTAGTGCTAGCAACCATCCAGTGAAAACAGGATAACATTGCAAGAGCTAAAACCACAACAATAAAATCCGGAGCAAAGATATTTAAAAGATGACATCACATATGTTTAAATCGGTGTTAGTGATTCATTTGTTGTGAAAAAAAACCTCTTTTGTCTGAGGTTTTTAAGTTATGTAAAGGATAAAGAAACCAGAGGTTTTAATTTCCTGAATCATGAAACCACTCATGGATAATTCTAAAGGATTAAAATAGTAAAAACCATAAAATCTGCCCAATGTTGGGAATGTTCCCCAAAATAATCACTGCATCACCACCTCACAGTGGTGTGGCATTTCATATGTGGGCCCAAAAAACTTTTCATCTGGAGAAAAGCAGGGAAAAATGGATAAAGTATGAATGGATACGCTATTTTAAAAAAGGAAAGCTCACATTTTTATAGGTTAGATGTGTACTAACTTGGATGTGCTATTAGATGTTACAAAGTTGTCTTTTAGGTTTTTTTTCTACTACATCAACAACAGTTACTTGTGTGTTTGTCATGACTTTTTGCACCGTCTCCTAAAACTTCAAGACCTATAACATCATCCTGAGGCCCACCCTGAATGAAGTGTATATTTTAAATATATAATTTTGGTGCCTCTAGATTTTTGGAGGGTCTTCATAAAGCTCCTTAAACTGTAAAAAGCCAATAGCCCTTTTACAGTGGCTTTTGTAAGACCTGTTTTTTGTCTTCACTTAAAAGTCAAGTACAACAGGAGATCTGTGAGTCCTGGTCTCAAAATCCTGAGCTAAAAAAAAAACATTGGTCCACCAGTGGAAAGAAAATTGCAATAAGTATATTTTGAGCCCTCAAAAATCTGAAATATGTGCTTCAAACTATACGAAACCAGTAGAGAATCGCTGATGCTCTGTGAAGCAAGAGATGCGTAATGACCTGCAGCCTGAGAGACCCGGGTGAGCTCATTTCTCGGTAAATGAGGGATAAACAGCCAGTTCCTGCATACCCAGAATCAGGATCTAGTTCACAAAGATATCGTGGCATTATGCCCTCCTTTGGGGCCAAAATAAGTAGCCGACTGAGCCCACGCTGGGATCCAGGCTCCCACAGATTTTGTCACTTGTTGACAGAAGGCTAGAAAGAGAGGAAGGTGGTGCACAGATTTTGACACATCAGCAGTTTAGTCTTTATGACTCCTGAGGCCATTTCTACTGCGGCTGAGTTCATGATCTCAAACTGGGTTCGTTTTTAGACTTTCTTTGTTGACTAGCAATAAATAAGACTATTTGTAAATTGTAAAGTGCTAAAATTTAATGCTGAACACACAGACAGTAGTTTACTAAATTTAACTGAGGCCATGGTTCTCAACTGGAAAAGGTGAATCTTCCCACTGGATTGTGGGGGTGAGAGTCCACATCAAATGGAGGAATCCAAGCATCTTGGTCTGTTACTTGGGAATAATGATAGGATGCAGTGCAGGATGGACTGGTGCTTCATTTGCAGCAGTGTGGAGGCTATTTCTGTCTGCACTCCTGAAGAAAGAGCTGAAATTAATTTGGGAGTTCTCGATGTACAGGTCTATCCATTTTCCAGCCTTCAGCCCTAGAGACGAGATGGAAAGCTCAGTATGCTCTTTGGCCCTGAAAGAAGCCCCAGATGTTCTCCCATCTCAGAAGGTGTCTACTTAAGGAAACCAGTAGATTGTTCTAATTTGTATTTCAAATCTAACCTTTGTCCCAAGGCTTCTTCTAAAGCAGGAAGGAAGACCGGTTCATTTAAACAAAACTCAGGAAGGAGTGTTTGACCAGCTGGAAGGAGAGAGGACAGGAAAGGTTGATAAGCATGAACAAAAGCAACAAAGAGAAAATATAAGGAGAAAAACATGTCAATAGCAGGATAGGGATACTGTCTAGCAGATGTATTCATGTGTCTTGAGTTTTTATTCATATTTTATCACATTACAATCACAAACCCCGATGTGATTTATTGGGATATTATCATTTAGCATACGTCAATACTTTGTAGAACCACCTTTTTGCTATAATTACAGCTTTAAGTCTTTTGGGGGGTATGTCTCTGACAGATGTGCACATCTAGAGACTGTGATTTTAGCTGTTCTTCTTTACAACATCACTCTAGCTCTGCCAGATTGGATAGTGAGCTTCTGTTAACATCACATGAGATTCTCCACAGATTCTCAATTGAATTTAGGTCTGGACTTTGACTGGGCCATTCCATCACATTACCATGCTGTTGTCCAAACCATCCAATTGCAGCTCCAGTTATGTGTTTAGTCGGCCTCTAATAGGTTTGATTCCGGGATTGCCCTGTATTTATCTCCATCCATGTTTGCATCAAATCAGCTCTCATCTCCCTGTTAAAGAAAAGCTACCCACAGCATGATGCTGCCTCCACCGGTGGATGGCTCCAACATGGTCAGAGAAGCTAGTGAACTCTGTTTACTTAGGTGACTTCTGAACACAACTGATTGCACTGGACTTTATTTAAGGTATCATAATAAAGGGGTTTGAATACAAATGAACACCACACTTTTCAATCAGTTTGATTTACAAAAAACTTTATCAAATGTACGTTTAGCGCTTTCCTTCCACTGTACAATTAAGTATGATAATAAAATCAACAGATAAAATAGATCGGAGTGTTTGGTTCCAATCTCATGAGATGTGAAAAGTTTTAATGGGTATGAATAATTTTTTGAAGAAAATAAATAGTAAAATGTTTCTATCTTAATCAACCAAGAAAAGCCTAAGTCTGTATTAACCTAATGAACGGATAGAGTGTGTGTAAATCTCTTACATGTTGCTGAATAATCTGAGTATTTCTTATAATGTTTATCCACCAAATTACTGGTGGGTAAATTAATCTACATCACTCCTTAGCTTAAACGAAATCAGCCTTTCATGGATGTATGGAGTTAACAGAAATGACGCCCTCCTCTGTGCAAAGAGGGAACAGCGAGGCTCCTGCTGTGTCCTAACAGGGCCTCCTCTCCACGTTAGGAGTAACGGCTCAAAGACTTTGATAATCCTGAGGCTGCAGATCGGTATCTTGTGTTTACCCCTGTGTCTCATTCACACTGTGCTGCTTGTATAACCTCATTTGGCTTTTATGGTGTGTGCTGTTGCCCTGAGGAGCCGTATGTTGAATTTAGCTGCCTGAAAAATAGAAATGACTTCAGCCGGGAGTCTGATCCAAACCTATAATATGTGCTCAAACCATGAGTTGCATGTAAGGAAGAATTGCCTTCTATTCATCTTTATGGATGTTTAACAGCTTCTGTCAAAGGCTTCTTTACATTTTCAGTCAGCATGGGTGAATGTGTGACAAACCAGGCCCATGAATCATGGCATCTGTATGTTTGCATGTATGGCGCGGTCTCTATACCCCGGGGGTCAATGCACACATTCTAACATGGCTCCTTTTTTTTAAGAAATAAGGATGTGCGTGAGAAAGCAAGGGTCAACAACCAGAGTGTGTGTGCCTCTCAAAGACAAGGACCTAGTGTGAGAGCAAACAGCAAGGAGCTCTATCGAGGGATAAGTACAGGTTGGACGTAACAAGGGGTAGTTAAGTGCAAAAGACTAACAGATGCTGGGGCTAGTTTACTCAAGGGGGAAGAAGGAGCCTCACCACAGCTGAATCTCTGACACCCCAACACATGAAGCACATTTATACACAGTGAAAACGTAGCTTTACTGCGGCTCAGACAAACAAGTTTACTGCGATGGCTGCAAAACAGTTTGTACCTCTTTAAACTATTTTAGCTTTAGAGTCATCTTGGGTTTAAACAAATCTTTCTTCTGTTGAAACAAACTGATTAATTCTCAATGTTTAAGGAGTCAGATAAATAAAATTATGAAAAACATAATTTGTGCAACACTACAGCAGCTACCTGTAGCTGTGAAAGTACTTTGGTGACATATCAACTCAGCATAAAGCAAAAATCATTCTCAAAAGTATGGTGTGTATCTGCATTCAGCACCATTTTACTCTGATACCCTTAAATAAAGTTTAGCTTAACCAAGTGCCTTCAGAAGCCATCTAATTAGTAATTAAATTCTAATTCAAAAATACTTTCTGTATCACAAAGGGAAATGAAACGTTGTAACTCATATCATCAAGTGTCTTCAAAGAGTCATTGTCGATGGTGATGCTGTGGGCAGAAACGATCTCCAGTAGCAGTTAGTCTTGCAATGAATCTGCAGAGGCCTCTGACTGAGGGCTGTTGCTGTATGACAGCCTCATGACTGTTATGACATGCTAAAAGCTCAATTTCAGGGCAGCACAGATGAAATGTTACTGTAAAATGTCCTGGATGACCTCATCAGTTGTTGGCAAGTTCTGCTGATCCTCTTCATTTGCTTTTGCCACTCCTCTTTAAATCTCTGTCTGGTCGTCTGGTAAGAAAGTTCGGCAGAGAGATGTTGGAGTCTGGGATATTATCCTTGTCCATTATAAGTGATGTATCCGATGGTTTGAAGTTTCTCCTTCTCTCTGGTCTGTGATCCTGCTCTGCATCCATGAGGAGTTCAGGCATTATGTAAGTAAGGCTTCCGTGTTTTATTTAACCTCAGTATTAATATGGCTGTTTTGTGAGGGTCTAGACATGGCTGTCTACTCAAATTGACTCAGCAATAAGAAAATGTATTCAATTCAATTCAGTTTATTTATATAGCGCCAATTCACAACAGATGTCATCTCAAGGCACTTAACAAGAAGTCATTTCAATACATTTATACAAACATTCCAATCAGTTAAAAAGTTTCCTATTTAAGGAATCCCAGCAGATTGCGTCAGTCATTGGCGTGAGGTTGGGCCCCGTTGATGCAGACTTTCCAACCACAGCAATCCTTCAGCAATCCCTCATCAGCAAAGCAGCCAAGAAGCCTATGTAGGAGCTGTAGAGAACCACGGCTCAGGTGGGAATTTCTGTCTACACAGTAACCATTAGCCATCCACAAATCTGTCCTTTCAACCATTGCTGAAATAAACCAAGAGGAAGTCCAGTTTGCCACAGGCTGTGTAAGAGACAGAGCAAACCAATGGAAGAAGGTGCGCTGGTCAGATTACAACAGTTACAAGTTGTTGTATTTTTATCAACATACATAACTGTGTGTGATGCAAAACATCCTCTTGGTCAATTGTTTCACCCATGATGACTGACAATTTATTATTGGTTTTTTTTACTTGTGAATAGTAGCTGCTGTACTTTGTGTTGGACTTATGTGTGTCTTATTTGTTTAGGCTACTTTCAAGCCCTTTTGAATTGTTCCTTGGGAAAAGATAGTCATTCAATTGTATTGAACCAAACCAGTTAGACTGAACTGAATTGATTTAACGTGAATTACATTAATTCAACTCAAACTGATCCCAACTAAATGAAACGACTCAAATCAAACTGTACTGTATTTGTTGAGAGAAAATATGGGGCAACACCTTTAACAGCTGACATATATGACCTATAAAGTCATTCGAATTGCAGTGAAGCATTGAACTGAACCGAAATAAACAAAGTTGAATTGCACTGAATAAACCTTATCTAAATAGAATTGAACTAAAATAAACTGAATTGAACTCAACTAAACTGAACTGAATTGAAATACACTGGAATAAGCTGCATTGAATTGTACGGTAATTAACTGAATTTTTGGTGAAAAAGTCAACACCTTCAAAAGCTGGTTCTGCTCCAGTGAACCTGCCGATTCACACAAACGCACCATTTCTCATAAGAAGGCTGGTCAGATATTCAGCTAGAGGCCTTGTTGATGGCTTTGAAACGACCTACATTGTCTTTGAATGAGGGAATTTGTGTGTTCTAAAATACTTCCACCCGCAAAAATATCAGTTTACATAAATAATTAAACGGCCCAAAATTATGGGGGATGAATGTGTGTAAACTTCTTACTGGAGCTGTACTCCACTTCCTAAAAGCTTGGTTGGATTCCTCTTTGCTAGATCAGTCCTTTAATCTTCTCTGCACTCACATTTAGGAAAGCTGTTGCAATAAGTGTTGACCAGAATAACATTGGAGGTATCCACTTACACAATTTCACAGCCATCCAGCTGAAAACCAGTTTTTCCTGTGGCCATGGTAGGACTTGATGAAAACCGCTGGATCGCTTAATACATCTATAATTGGCTGTTGTTGTGGCGGCCTCATGTTTGCCCTAATTGGGCTGTTTCCTGTTCTTTTATTGTCAGCCGGGACACAAGCGAATCTTGCTGTGGGAGAATCTGATGCAGATCTGCTCCTCACACAATCACAATAAAACTGAAGGAATCACTTTCACACATGATTTCACCCCACACACGCATATACACACATACAACACACCCTGTCTCCTTCTCACACACAAACCACTGGCATACCAGAGAGCCTATATTTAAAAAGAGACCCGGAGATGTTTTTTTTTCTCTTTTCTTTATTTCCGGCATTTAGACATTTTATCAAAAGTGGTCAGTGTGGATGGTTGGGTGTACAGAGACTGTGAATCAGTGAGGAGGCTGGTAAACAAATGTAATCAGGAGAACAAGATGAGAGTCCTTTTATAATAAGATAATAAATGCATGATGAGAAAAAGGGAGTGTGATTATGGGACACATGCGCCAGGCCTGAATAGTTACAAATTTGCCACGGCTGCAAAATACCAACTTCCAAACGTGTAGCCGTTCCAAATGCGGCCCTATCATCCCACGTCCCATTTTCAAAGCCTCTCTTTTCTCTCTCTCCTCCCACCACAAATCCCAGAACTTCGAGCAACACAGAGAGAAAGAGGGAGAGGAGGAGAGAAGATGAGGGGAGCGTTTAAATCTGGCGTTCCGTGAGTGGTCGGGTCGGTGTCTGGAAACCTTTCACATCCTGTTTACGGCGGGCAGATTTCAGCCTGGGGACCACAGAGAGCTGGCAGGGCCCCCGCCTGGACGCGGCTCCTGCTTCTCCTTCCTATCTGCTCCCTGCCCTCCTTCGCTTTTTCATCTCTGCAGGGTCTGTGAGGCCTCACCTCGCCGGCCGCCACCTTCAAATTAACACCCTTGATCCTAAAACAAACACATCAGGGTGAGGCTCGACAGCGAGCACTACTGAGGCACGGTTCTGAAGGAAAAACAAAGGCTTTTCTGAGTTTTAATATACAGGCACATGTTTAATAAACCTATGTAGTCATATTTACAGAGTCCAACATCAAACGGAAAGTTCCAGAGAATGAAGCATGACTGAAAGGAACAAACATCCTGACGTCTGATTCAGTCAGGGATCAAACCGAGGGACCCATCTCAGACGAGCAGTTTGCAGAGTTCTCCTCTCAGTTCTTATCAGCGACACTTGCAGGATTTAACCACCATGTTGGAGAGCTGCTCAACTCGAGGCGTACGCCCGATGAAGTACATGATGGTGAGGGGCTCCAGGTCCTGAGGGACGCAGCAGGGAGAGGCGGAGGCCTCGGGATTCAGCTTGTTGTACAGGGGCAGGATCTGACCAAAGAACAGACAGGAGAAGATTTTTCATCAAAAACCATGAAAATTATTTTTCTTCTAAGAAAGATGAGCTCCTGCCTCAGCAACGGTTTTGGCTGAGTCCTTTGGTTGTTATACAACAGAGTTGTGGGGTTGTTTTTCTTACATCGCCAGGCAACTATTGCATGGTTTGACTTTGTGGGAAATAGGAGTTATATAAGAAAATGTGATGCCATTCTTACATTTTTATGGTGAAAACAAAGCAGCAGCCAGAAGACGGTCGACATTACAGTCCTGATGGAAAATTTCTGGATTTATTCTCATAAATCTACGTACAGTTCTCTCAGTCACAAAATAAGAACATAGATAAACTGTTTAGATCACTATTCTGTCTCTTTTTATTTCATTAAAGCCCTTCTGGTAGCTTCAGATGTTACAGGAAATTCTTACTAGTGGCACATCTTTCTTCCAAAGCATTTTACCATTCATCTTGGCAAAAATGTAAAAGTTTAATCGGACTGAATGAGGAATGTTGATGTGAAGCCAGCTGGGAGTCTCTCTGGAGATCCTCTACTGGCTCACAAGCTAACTCCCAGTATTCCTGAAGCTACTACTGTATTCTCCGGCTGGTGTGGTTTAGGTCAGTGGTTCTCAAAATTTTTAGAACAAGAGATCATCTCTGTAATAGCGGGACTTTCATTTACCACCACAACACAACAATTTTTGTGTGAAGTTTCTTTATCAGTGGATCTCATGACGTCACAGTGACCTCAACTTCCCAGATGAATATTCCCGATGTCGACTGATATTTCCATATCTGTCAAGTTTTGAGCCATTGTTTATGCAGAAATATAAATGTTAACAATAAATTATAGAAATGTCCATTATAGTTAGGGCTTTAAATGTCGGATGGATGGATGGATGGATGGATGGATGGATGGATGGATGGATGGATGGATGGATGGATGGATGGATGGATGGATGGATGGATGGATGGACGGACGGACGGATGTCCAGATCTGATGGATACTTCAAGGAAAGTCCATATTTTCCAGACTGTTTAAAGAACTAAATCAGAGGGTTCTCCACAGAAGCCTTCCTGCCAGTAAAGCTGAATGTGAGTGTTTAATAAACCTGCATGCTCTGAGACAGGCATCAGTGAGCTGGCAGCTCATTTATGACTCTGGGGTTAACCAGTCTCAGCTAAAAGTGCTGTTTAGCCACCACAAGCAATGCTCTTCAAGCTCATTTAGGGGAAAAACATTTCCCACAGTTCAAACTATCCATGTATTAAAGTCAGGCCGAGTACTGATTTGAGTTTGGATCAGGAGTGCTTTTTACCAGAGAGCCTGGGAAGCGGCTCAGATTTTTCTTGACAATCGCAGATGTTTCTGTTTATATAATTTGGCTGAGTGTCGACGCTGAGATGTCTGTCAGTGTTTCCAGTGAAAATTATTTAGCACGAGAGGCCATGAATCTTCAGATTGGAGGGAAATATAATTTGGAAAAAAAGAACTCATTTGTCTTCACTTGGCCTTACTGGAAAAGGTTGTCGACAATCCTCATTCCATAATAACTGGCACAAAAAAACGAAATGAAATAGGAATGCAGTGATTTGAAGGTCTGGATCTATTATTCAATAGAAAACAGCACAAAAAACCACATATTGGATGTCAAAATTGCAGGAAAGTTAGGAAAGGAGCATTTTTCCTCCTTGTTGCATCAGATCTTTTTAGAACGATGTTAGTGTTCAGACTGAAACTAACTGTAGTTTTGAGAGTTAAATGTTTTCCCATCGTTTCTTGATATATGATTTCAGCTGCTGAACGGATCAACCCATGAGCCAAATGTGTTCGGTGGTCGACATGACAGAACCGCAGACAGATTGCAAAACCAGCTGGAGTTCTTTACAACAGAGACACCCATTTTAATATGTGCAGAAAGGGATATTGGGTTTTTGTGAGAGTCTTGCAGAATTAACCAAGGCGTTCCTTGAAGAAACACCTGAGAAAAGTCCGTCTGACGTTGCTAAGCTCTTTCCCCATACAGTGATATGGTTCAACGATGGTTTTATATGCTCTTTCTGGTGTATTTTTAAAAGTGAGTATGCAGTGCTGTGCAAAAGTTGTAATTTCTTCTTACTTTGCTTCCAAGGAACCAGATTTTCTTGTAATCTTAAATGAATGAAGATTCATTAACAAATCAAGAGTTCATTTTTTCCTCTAGGAAAATATTTGAACTAGTTTTGTAGAGAGCAATAAGGTGCAGAAAAATCTATTAGTAGCAAAACTGGGAAACCATTTAGATCCCATTGGCCACCTGCTTTCTACAATCGGCAAATTTTAGCGTTAGTTTATTTCCGTTGTTATGTTTACATTTTTTAGTGAAGAAGCTCTGTGATTCGATTGTTTGGATGGGGGATGGGAACATAAAATGTGTTGCTGATTAGATAAACATGGCTAGTCTTTTAATCAGATGGTTTGTAATGTTTTCAGATGTCCTAAATTTTTAGTCTTGTTCCCTACAGCTAGTGTCAAAGCTCTGATTATTCCATATGTTCCTAACAGAGCACTTTGCTCTCAGACTGCAGGTTTGCTGGTGGTTCCCCAGAGGTTCTAAAAGTAAAATGCGACGCAGATCTTTTTTCTTATTAGTTTTCTCTCCTGTGGAACCAGCTCCTAGTTTTAGTCCGTAAGGCAGAGACCTTGTCTACTTTTAAGAAGAGGCTTAAACATGTCATTTTTGATCAATCTTATAGTTAGAGTGGCTTAGGTATCTCTTAGTTATGTAGTCATAGGCTAAGGCTGCTGGAGGACAAACTGACCACCTCTCCTCACTCTACATTCTCCTCATTCTCTCCAATTTTGCATTATTTACTGTTATTTCAGCTTTTAACTTTATATTCTCTTTTTTACTCTTCTAGAAGCCACATCTAGCCTGGAGCGCTGTTTAACTAACACCTTCCTGAAGGGGGGGCATTAGATGATCTACAGCTGCTAACAACTTAATGTTCTCCATCCATAGATGATACACTTGGTTCTGTCTTTCAGTGTTTAACCCTCTCTCCTAAACAATCCTATTGACTGAGCCTTTGTTGTGAGCAATTGTATGGGCTCTCTTTCAGCCTTTAAAACCTGTTCAGTGCTTATCTGTTAAGATGTGTTTTTCTCCTAGATGTAGCCACTGAAGGAGCTACTACTGCCGGCATTTTTTTATTTTCTTTAACACAGAAAGGACTGCTGAATTAGAGCTTCTGCTTCTTTTTGTGATTCTGCTCTGCTGTTTCAAATCCCCAGTCGATCGTGGCAGATGGCCGCTGGTACTGAGCCAGGTTCTTCTGGAGGTTTCTTCCTATTAAAGGGGAGTTTTTCCACTCCACTGTCACTACATGCTTGCTCAGTATGAGGGATTTCTGTGAAGTCCACGACAAAACCCAAAGTTTCTACATATTCCTCTAGGTGAAGTGAATGCTGCTAGTCAATGACTCGATACAATCTGCTGGGTTTCTTTAGACAAGAAAGCTAGAGCCAGAGCTGGCTTCTAACCTCCTAACACCTCAAAATATAACACGTCAAAAAAGATAATAATCATAACTTCCACTCTCAGACTTTTCTGCATTTAAAATAGCTGGTAGTGGACAAAGAGATCAAATGTCGGATACATAACCTTTGTAACCTATTTAATATTGACATGCTCCGGCTACCTCAGATTATAACAAGTAACAGGATTAGTTACCATGACTATGCAGATGATAACCAGCTCTACATTACAATGTCACCAGGTGACTTTGAACCCATTCAACGGTTGAGCAAAAATTCTATTCTATTAAAATCAAAGATACTTTATTGATCCCAGAGGGAAATTTAGTAAAACTCTACGGTTTCTAATCAATGAATCCACAAATTAATGTGTGAATGTGCCATAACATTTTTTAGCAGAACAGAAACAAAACTGAAGTAATTATTTTTGGACCTAAAGAGGAATGATCTAGAGTCAGCACAAAGCTTCAGGTAATACAGCTGGAAACTACTGATCCGGCCCGAAATCTAGGTGTAGTAATGAACTCATACCTGAATCTTCAGAAACACATAAAGATAATTACAAACTCTGTGTTTTATCACGTGAACAACATTTCAAGGATTAAAGGACTAATTTCCCAATAAGGTCTTAAGAAACTATTTTGTCGGATTGATTACTGCAGAGCAACAGTGTTTTCACAGGTCTGCCTAAAAAGTCATTTAGAGAGCTGCAGCTGATCCAGAATGCTGCTGCTTGCGTCCTCTCTAGAACTATGAAAGTAGAGCACATCACCTTATACTGTTTCGCTTTAGCTCAGTGAACATACTTTAAAATACTTTTGTTAGTTTATAAGTCACTGAATGGGTTAGCACCAAAATTTGTTAAAGATCTGTTGTCACTGTATCAACCTTTCCTACCACTCAGGTCCTCTGGTTCAAGTCTACTTTGCATTCTCAGAACCAAACACGGAGAAGCAGCTTTTAGTTTTAATGCTAATCTGGAAAAACTCCCAGAAAACTACAAAACTGCCGAAACACTGAGTTCCTTTAAATCAAGTCTAAAAACCAATTTGTTCAGAGCTACCATGGACCAAAAATCACTGGAACATCATTAATTCTAGTGTGGATTGCAGCGTTTCATTACTTATCTTCTGTAATGTATGGTTTTCTTTTTGTTTTGTTTGCTTATTGTGCATATTTTTATCAAGTAAAGCACTTTGAACTGCATTGTTGCTGAAATGTGGTATACAAATAAATTTAATAAATGTAATAAATTTGACTTTGTCTTATTGCTGCCTGCTTGTGTATTACTTGCAGATTGTTCAGTACACAGCTCTGGTCAAACATTATCTCAGTGTTTGATCCCTGAAACTCACCATGTTGTAGTGGTTGTTGGCGCTCCAGAGGTACGGACAGTTACCGGCGCAGAAATTGGCTTTGTAACCTTTTGGCTCGTGGATCCACTTCCAGTTGAGGTCCCGCCTGAAGTCGATGTAGAGCGAGCGCAGGCAGCAGCCCTGATCCGACCCTCTGGGAAACATAAAAGCAGACACACAAAGTGACGTTTCGGCTTTCCGTCCTGCTCTGCAGTGTCTGAGGCAGCGACAAGAAGCTGGGTCATGGGAAATTTAAAACAGGTTACTGCCGAAGACCCAGCCATCACAAAGTAATGACCATGCAGGGCTGCCAGAGTTTTCTCCTGCAGCACGAGGTAGTCTAAATAAAACACTGCACACCCGTTGGCTTGATCTCTAAATACAGGGTCAGGGCTGTTTGGGTTGCCACACAATACTTTGGCAAGTGGTTCAGGAGGAAAACAATGATATACAGCACCCACTGCAGCTACACTTCAAAATTACCAAACTGGAGGGGTGTCAGTGCTGTCTCAGTGAAACAAACTCGCACATGAGCGGCTGGAAGGCGGCCTACCGGGAGCAGGTTGTGGTTTCTGTGGCCGCCGCCCTCCTCTTACGGTTCTTCTTGGCAGGGTTGTCCACTCGGTCGCTGGGCAGCAGAGTGAGAATTAGGTGTGGCGTCTTGGTGCTGAAATCCGGCTGACCTTTAACCTGACCGGGCTTCCTCATCTGACGAAGCCGCTCGTCATCAACACCTACAGAGAGCAATGAGACGGTTAGGAAAAACAACCCTCAGCTCATCTAAAACTAAACTATATTCAATTCAATTCAGTTTATTTATATAGTTTATTTATATAGTTTATATATATATATAGCGCTGATTCACAAGAATGTTGACTTTTTCACACGTTTTTTTCACGTCATTTTGATTTCATGTGATAGATAACACAAATTAGAGAACATTTTAAGTGATACGTAGTTTGCAAAGAAAAATTGGAAAAGTGTGACATGCACTTGTATTCACCAAATCTGAGTTAGTACTTTGTAGAACCGCCTTTCGCTCGACACAAAGATTAAAGTATTTTGATGGAGATAGCTGAAGCTCAGTCAGATTGGATAGACAGTCTGTCAACACTGATCCTCAGTTATTTGAGGCCTGTACTTTGACTAGCCCATTCTGCCTGCATGTTTTGAATTGTTCCTCTGCTGGAAGGCGAAGCTGCACCCCAGTCTCAGGTCTTTTGCAGCCTCTGACAAGCAGTCTTCCATAATTGCTCGGTGTTCAGCTCCATCCAACTTCCTCTCAACTCTGATTCTGAGAAAGACATCCCCACAGCATGATGCTACCTCCATCATGTTTTACAGTGGGGGGTCTTCTAGGGGCCAGGAGACAAAACCCTATAAAATACAGAATTTTGTTCCCCCCTTTAAAGTATGCCCATAAAGACAAAAATATATAAACTAGATGAATTAAAATGCTTGCAACTAAGCACATGTGCAATTTGTGACTGAGTTTACTTTTAGTGACCATACCACTAAAATATGCACAAATTATAACATCTAAATGCTAAGTGTTTGTTTCTCTACAATTATGAGCGCAGACCCAATGGTGCAGCTGTGTTTTTCTTTCTCTAATGACTTTATGTTTCTATGGATGGCAGTAGAAATAATTTATTTTCCAGGTTTTAAATTTTTTTTAGGAGTAAACGAAGCATAAAGGAATGCGATACAGATGTTCTGGAAAAAAAACATCCAGCATTGACAACCTGACAGTTTATGATTTTTTTGTCTTTTTTTGAACCACAGGAGCACAAACACAAGCCCCCGCTTGTCTTGCGAATATCACAAACGGCTTTTTTTTTTCAAGTGTGAGAAAAAAATTCAGACTTGGCAGAGCTGAGTGCAAATCCTCAGAGCGCCATAATTTGCGGGCCTACATGAGGCAACACAGACAGTCTGGAATTAAACAGTATCTCAGTGTGCGAAGGAACAGTTTTGCCTTTATTCCTGCACGATAGTGAGCAAGTGATTCATGGATCCTTTTTAAAGCTTCTTACATAATATACTCCTCCTTGAGTTCACAGCTCAAGACCTGGAGGATGGATGGGATCATAATAAATCTGCAAGGCTGCATTTCTCATTCCAAAGTAATGCAGCAGAGGTTTAAGTTTGATTCTTCTTCTATGTACTGTGGTTCTCCCAACAGATTATTTTCACATGCATCTTATACACAAACAATGTGCTGCCATGTATAACCAGTCAAGATCTAAACAAACACTGTGCGGCCCACAAAAAAGACTGCAGTCCGCGTCATCAGGCTGAACCTCAAACGAATATTTAATCTGAAACCAAGACATGAGAACAAACCAGCAAACAGCGCCTCCAGCTCCTCGCTCTTGTTGGGGACAATGTTGTTGGTGGATGGGACAAAGGTGCAGCAGGGACAGTGGACGCCTAGCTTCAGACCAAGATTGTTTTCTGCAGTAGAATAAAACATGAAGATGAACAATATAAACAGATGTTTGGATCATAAGTGGCATGCACCTAACCTGGATCTGACACCCATTCTTTGATTGTTTCTGTGACGTCCAAGGAGAGCCAGGCACCCTTAGCTCTCAGCTGGACGGTCCGAGAGTCGATGTAGCGCTGAGTGGAGGTGCTGTCTTCCTCTGGCTTCAGTATCTGAAGGAACAAATTCACCAAAAAAAGGATGGATATCATATATAGCTTTTAGCTGCATCAGAATCAGTCAGCTTTCAGCTTGAGAGTTGACAGACACAAAGAAATCAAATTTCTAATGGCCATTGAATGCACCCTAGTTAACTGGTTAGTTTGCACAAGCATCAGTACCAAAATCTGATGTTCACACAGGCTGACGCTTAAACTGGGAACTTTATTAGGAGTCCACTTAACTTTGGGTTCAAGAAGGACTTCAGCAGACAGCAACATGGCTGAACAAATTAAAGAAACATTTATTTTCTGTTGAGTTTTAACCCATAACGCCTAGAAGCAGGTTGGGTTTAGTTCTTTACTCCATGAGGCAGGCACTCTGTCTACTTTTAAGGCCAGGCTTAAAACTTTCCTTTTTGATAAAGCTGATAGTGGCTTAGGTTATCCTGAGCCATCTCTGTAGTTATGCTGCTATAGGCTTAGACTGCTGGAGGACAGACTTACCAATTTTCTTCACTCTGTCACTTTTCTCTTCTACTACTCTCCAGTTGCATTATTTGCTGATATTTAAACTGTTAACTTTGTTTTATCTCAGTGTTTTGCTCTCCATAGAAGCTGCACCTGGTCTGGTATCCTGCTCAGCTGGGATGCCTTGTTGGATGGGGGTGTTGCTTCTTTTAAATGAATGTTCTCCCTCTCCTGGTATTGACATTAACATAGAAAGTACTCTTACATCAGTTCTTCTGTTATTTTTGTGTATCTACTCTGTCTTTTCGAACCCCAGTCGGTCGTGGCAGATGGCCGCTTGTACTGAGCCAGGTTCTGCTGGAGGTTTCTTCCTGTTAAAGGGGAGTTTTTTTTCTTTCTATTGTTGCTACATGCTTGCTCAGTATGAGGGATTGCTGTGAAGTCAACAATACAACCTAGGCGATTGACCTCACCTTTTGTTACTATTATTGAAAAACTTTGCATCCAAATAAATGGAAAAATCTATAACGCTCCATTTTTACAATAGATTCCTCCATCTACACTTTCTTCATCACTGAGATCATTGATCAAAACAATTGGATTCAGAGTTGGGTTTTTTGGTGGTTGTATAGTTTTTCTAATTGTAGGAAACAAACAATGAATCTGAAATACCAATTTAATTAATAAACATTTACAGTTTAATAAAGTAGAAGGGATTAAGAAAATGCCATCTCCATTGTGTGTCTTCCTTTGTAACAGGAAACTGGCACTGCGATGTTACACCACACAGTGCAGTCACCAATCAGGTAAAGCTAACATTAAATTGCTTCACAGCCAGGAGAACAGTAAAAACCTGCCTTCAAAATGAAAGCTACATTAAAATAAAGTTTTATTCATTTCTGCTCTGTTTTCCTTGTTGTTTCCAAAAGGGTCTTCGTTGACATGGAAACAATGAAGCAGCCCAACCTTACAGTATTAACAGAAATAGGCCAATATGTGGCGCTTTTTAAACAACACAACTAGACACAAACACAAGGTTGGTGTTTTAAGATTTTTCCCCAAATATGTCGTTTCAGTGTGGACAAAAGACCAAAATGATAAAAGTGACAAAACTGGAAAAGACAAAGTTGTGATTTATTTTTTCATATGGAGGTCCTAAAGATAAATGGTAAATCTCCTGTACTTGTATAGCGCTTTATCAAGTCAGAGGGCTTTAAAGCGTTTCACACCCCACTCAGTTATTCATGCATTCACATAATGATGGTGGTAAACTACATTGTAGCCAAAGCTGCCCTGGTGCAGACTGACGTTGTCATTCAATCGGCCCTCTGACCACCCCCAGCAGGCAAGGTGGGTGAAATATCTTGCTCAAAGATGCAACAGCAAAATGACTGGGATAGAAGAACCGGGGGTTTGAACCAGCAATCCACCAGTTACATGACAAACTACCTACAACCTGAGCCACTAATGTTTTAAGGTCTCAGATTTAAAGATAAAGATAGTTATAATAAGGATTTTGAAGAAGCCAATTAAATAAGTATTAAGAAACAAGCAATGAAACAATTGACCTATAAAGCTGAGATCCAGGCAGGCTTCTGGTCATTTTCCCCCTTTGCCATTTTGTATCTTCATAGTTTAGGTCTTTTCATACTGAAAAAGCTGGAATCCATCTGTCACGGGCCTTTTGGTCCTGCCAAAGCTTTATTTCAAACCCACCTTGGGGATGCTTTGACACTTGAAGATTTAAAGTAACTTTCTATAATCTATTCATGGGCTCATGCATTAAAATGTGGTCATGTAACACCAATAAATACCTACCAGCAGCTGGTCTAACTATGGTGGTAACTATGATGGTAAGCTGTAATTTATTTATAGGATTTAAAAGGTACAAAGTTAAAGTAATATAAGATTGTTTATAGAAGGCTTCTTTCTCCATAATAAATATAAAACTTTTTTTTAAATGCTCACAGTAGAGCATGCTATCTCTTCAGCTCTAAGTTGTGAAATAGATTTTAACCTTTGGCATCAAACATGTGGTTACCTGGTAGAGCTCCACTCTTTGCTCCGAGGCCCGAGCCTGTGGGTTGGGAGCTCTGAAGATCCTGAACTCAGCTTTGACCAGGGTGCTGTTGATCAGGTCCACTTCCCTGACGTCAAAGTAGACCACTCGGTAGTAGGGGTTTGGTGCCGCCGGCTGCACGGCATCTGGATGGGAAAGAAATCCAGAACTATGACTAGCTGTCAGATCTTCAGGACTGATGCATTGTCTCGGACATAATTACTGCTGATGAGAGTCTTCCAGCTAAATTACAGGCTTAAAGTCTTGGGTCTTATGTATAATGTATGGATGATTAACGGGTTGAGTGCATAAAAAATCATCCAGTTATGCAAATACATAATACCCAGCTCTATAACCCTTAAATCTCCAACAGGTCTGTTAAACCAAGAGCCAGCTCCCACCACAAAACACTTGGTGGAAATGGTTCCTCTGCAGTGATGCGGTGCAGAAGACATAACATCTTAAAGAGCCACACTTTTAAAGGGCCAAAAGCATTTATGAAACGAAGCAAATTCACTCTTGGGAGGTTTTTTATTGTTAGATAGGGTGGTTGTTTCTCTAGAAGCCTATACTTTTAAAAATGCAATAATATAGCAAAAGACTCTTCAACAAGGCAAAGTATCTTGGGATGCCAGAAATAGAATCTCAGTGGTAATCTCACCTGGTACTTTAACAATAGTGGGTCCAAAATTGGGCTTATTTCCTTAAATATCGTTGTTAATACACCAATCACATCTGATAGAAAACACTTTAGTCATTTCTCTTAGTACAGGGATTATCAGAACTGACTGCTACTTCTGTTATTTCTATTAACAGGTTTAAAAAACCCCACAAAAAATCAGTTTGTATAGCCTCTTTTAAAGGATCAGAGATTCTTAGTTGAAATCAGTGGATGTACAGAAGTGTGCAAATGTTACATCCTTTAACAAATCAATACTTCTCCAGACTTTCTGAAATCCTCTAAAAGTTTTTCATTAGATTTTGGCCACTTTTTCACTTGCAGGTCATTTTCAGATACTTTTTTGGTTTTAGCGGTAAATGCACTGAATTTATACAGAGCACTTATACTAGTGAGCCTGAGTGCCTCATTCATCCATTCACTGACATGTGGATTGGGATTTAACTTGGGGTTAATTATCAAGTGACAAAAGGTTGGCTGAACCCACAAAGTTTAGGTGGCAAGACGAAGACTGTTCCCATTAAGTCAGCTCAATGAACGCTGAAAAATGAATCATTCAAGCACAAAATCTCCAAAGCTTCAGGGATGAACCTGTGTAGATATATAACAAGTAACTGGCCAACATTTTAAATTCGATCTTTCAGTGCATTTCTGCACTCAGCTTGTACAATGGCAGCTCTTTATACAGGCAATATGACTCCCTGCCCAGGGCAGCATGGCCTGGGGGTGGCAGTAACAAATTTCTGTCATTTGTCCCAGTGGTGCTGAAATCAGTATCTGACCAGGAGTTTATGATGTGTGTGTATCCACTGGTATTATATATATATATATATATATATATATATATATATATATATATATATATATATATATATTTCTTTCATTCTGAGTATATTTAATAACTACACCATTATATTTCTTGTGTTGTAAATTTGCCCTTATCTAGTTTCTTAATGTATATATATATATATATATATCTATATATATATATATATATATTAGGGCTGTCAAAATGAATGCATTAATGCGGGTCAATTAACTTGTGGAATTAATGCCATTAATTTTTTTAACGCAATTAACGCATGCACAGAATGACCTGCCCTGTTTACCCCACAATTAAACCCACGCTGCTTTTAGTGCTCGCTTGTCACGTAAACAGTATTACAACTGTTTGATAACTGCAAATAATAACAGTGGGAACCAGGGAGTAATGTAAAGGTTCGGTGTTGATAAACAAATAATCCCTCTATTAGTCAGAAAATTTCAATTAAAAAATACTTAATTCCTCCCAGAGAGAAATTAATTGTTATTGTAGCTCATATTATTTAATTTTTCAAGGAGCTATTGTAGATCCTGAATGATCTCCTGTAGCAGTCTGTGTCGCAGCAAAACTGAAGAAGCCTCTGACACCGTTTTTGTAGGATAGTCCCATGAAGAGGATCCTCAGGGTTGTCCAAAATTCAATAAGAAACTGTCAGCTTTACATTCATAAAATGTTAACCAGTTAGTTTGCCTTAGCAACTGGCTAAAAGATTAATAGGTAAAAAGCTCCACATATAAATGTGATTGTGGAATTCAAAACAAAAGTTCCATGCATCTCTCCTGTATTTCCTTAAAAAAAAGAGCAACAGCTTCCAGTTTCGTCCTTTATTTACATAAAAAATTTAACTTTTTTGGTCATATTTGTGAATGGTAATTAATCGTGATTAATTTACAGCTACCCTGTGATTAATTAGATTTAAAATGTTATTCGTTTGACAGCCCTAATATATATATATATATATATATATATATATATATATATATATATATATATATATATATATATATATATATATATATATAAAATACCAGTGGATACACACAAACAGATGCTTTGAAAGTATAGGAACAGTTTGATTGACTTGATTTTAAGAAAGATTACTGAAAGGAATATACATAATTTTCCAATAATAAAAACAAATTAGTTTTTCAAAACTCTTTTTAATTTTTTTATTATATTTCAAGATATCTGTCTTTTTCTATCGGAAAAAAACTTCTTGGCTGAATGAAAAGAATTTGAAGTCTACTGTGTGTTAAAAATATGAAGATGTTTGGGGCAACTGAGGTTATTTTTGCTCCTGGCTGTAAAAAGAAATCATGAATCCCTTCCTGTTTGATGTTGAAGCTTAGAAAAACCATGTTCTTCCTTAGATGAGGTAGGATAAGGAAACTGGTGTGTAAGCAGGGTTAGATGTCAACAGTTGTACATATGCAAACCTTGCAAAAATGTAAAATTGCCAAATGATTAGAATAACCAATCACAAGCGACACTGCTTTGCAGGATTGTCTCTGATATGGCTTGTAGACATGTTTCACTAAGGAAATCAGAAGATCAAGACTCTTCTTTTTTTTGAAGGCCATAAGACACCTAAGGGAAAAGTAAAATTCTTTCAAGGGAGTTATACTTTCACAGTAAGACTGAACAGATATCCTACAGAATAAGAAACACATGTTCAAAACATGTTATGTTACTACTAGAGAAGGTTTCAAATACCCAGTGTGCCTGTCCTTCCCTGCCATCAACAGGGTTACTAGCCTAATTTAGACTTTCAAAAATAAAATTTACTAATAATTTTCAAAGTAAACCCTTAATAATTCATGTGTGGATCCCACATTACTAATGGAACCAAACAAGCCATGAAACAAGGCTTATTTTGGCTTTCAAAATAAAACTGACACATGAGCTTCATAATAACATTACGGTTTTTAATGATTTTTGGTTGGTTTACAGCCCTGATATAGCCTATGTTTCTCTTTAATGTGTCATTATTTACCATGCAAGCGCTAAACAAGCAATGAAAAAGGGTGTGGGATCGTATGCACCAAGAGGCATCCACTATCATAATGTCTTTCATTTTAGATTTTTTGAGTTATTATTATGATTGTTACTAAAATAAACAATGAGGAGAACAGAGTTTTAAACAGAAGGCTACTTAATGTTTAACCCTTTACGTCATTACAGTGGACCGCTATTTAAAACCCGTTTTCTTCACTTTATGCCTCTTTACTGAACTCCATATACTGCCACTTACTGGGAATCCAGTGTAGGTTCACAAGAAATGATTTAAACCCATACAGCTAATAGTCAGAATTAACAAGCACTCCGGGAAAATATTGAGAAAATGTAATTCATTATTTGGTAAGAAATACCATAATAATATGGTATGATTTACTGTTAGTGTCTTTTTTTATTTCACATATTTTATTTCATAAAGCTTAAATACAAAAGATGACATAACGATCTGCAGGACGTGAAGTTGATATTCGGGTCAAATGAGGATGATGATAATGACCGGATTGTAAAAATGAATAATAAGAATATTGAATTATGTAATTGGGTTTACAAGTAATCTCTGTTTGTTTCTGTAAATGTTATCAGTCAAATTGTGCCTGTCGATGTCTCTCAGAAAATGAGGGACTGGAATAAGATATATGTGCTATTATTCGTTTGTTTGTACCCCCCCCCCCCCCACCCCCCCCCCTAAATCCAAACGCATCTTGTCCACCACAGAGGACAAGCCTGTGTTTAACAAATTATTTGTAAATATTAAAAATAGAGAACTTCTAAAAATTTATGTATTGAAAAGTTCTGGCCCCAAACTTTATTTATAAGAGACCCTGGTGACACAACGAGACCAGCACTTACTGGAGTCGGTGCGTGGGGGCTCCATGTCGATCCTCTGCACCTCTTTGGCGTAATAATCCTCCTCGCTGCTCTCGCGCTCGCACGCAGATTCGGCCAGCCTCGCGCGCTCCTTCAGTAGCTCCCGGGTGCTGTTGTAGAGCAGCATGACCTCGGGCGGCACGTAGCCAGACGGCGGATCGTCGTCGTCCTCCGGCGGGCTGCGGATGCGCAGCTTGCTGAGGATCTGGCCGCGCACCGCCTCGATGCGCCGAGACTTCTGCGCGTCCAGGTCGAATGACTGACACGTGTTGATCCCCTCGGAGAGCCGCAGCAGCAGCAGGAGCAGGAAGGCGAGTAAGAGGAGCCGCATGGTTGCCCCGGTGAGGTGATAAAGGAAGAAAGGGTAGTCTTTGAACTGTGGTGAGGCTGCGTCTCCAAACCAAGCGCGCAGGAAAGAGCGCGTAATGTGATCCAAAATGCGTAAACAGTCTCTTTTTTCACTTTTTCCACTTCTGATTAATGAAAATGGAAACAGATAACCAACTTTTCTTTCAGGTATCATTAACTTAAATCACTTTTATACATGCGCCCCTCGTGTATTAGAAATAAAAGACGCATTGTCATTTAATTTTTTTTTTTTATCGAATTTACACTGTTAAAATAAACTCATTCACTGATGTTTTCGACCTTCTAATTAAACGTCTACAGCGGAAATAACGTCCAGTTGTCCCTGTTCCGGTCAGTGAGTTTTTATGACGGGGAAATCAAAGCTTCATCAGTCTCCGCTTCCCGCCGTCCATCCTCGCATATTTGAGCAGCAGCTTTCAGGAGACCAACGCAGAGTCATTACAGGAGCTCAGCCCATGTCGCAAATCCTCCAAACAGAAAAACATGCAGCGGCCGCACACTTTATCCGAGGCAGCACGGCTCCGGCGCTCTCACCTCTGAAAGACGCATCTGTGGAGCAGAAAACTGGCCCATATCCGCTTCCACAAAAATACAGCTACCGTCCCAAAAAGACCAAATAAGATCCTTCCATCCCCCGCTCACGGTAAGAAGGCTGAGAGCAGTTAGAGAAAAAAAACTATGAAAAACACGTATGATTTATGTTGGAATAAACATGGTAGGTCCTTTACTGCCTCTCACATGAGCAAAACAAAACATGGAAAACAAAACTAAAATACACGAAGCAGTAAAACATGAAAGAAGTCCTTTCCCAGGAAGCTTTCAGAAAAAATAATAATCTTGCAGTGAATTAGAAATTCTTGTTCTTAATGAGCGAGATGTGTGCAGAACTGGAAGGTCTGGTGAAAACACAGATCTGGTGGACGATGCGAGAGTATTATCCTGGAGATCCTCAGTGAGAAACAGAGCCCCAAACAGAGAGAGCCTCTCAGGGAAAAGAGGAGGAGGAGGAGGTGGGGCAGGATGCCACCAGGGCGAAGGGAGTGTGTGTGTTTATCATGGTTTGCGGGTGGAGGACCCAAATGCAGACAGACCAGATGTACATTAATTTAATGAAAGTGATAGAATAATAATCACGTAGAGCAGGTACACTAGGGATAAAATAAGGACAGAAGGAAGACGAATGAATCCAGCGAGGTATGACAGAAAATGATCAGCTGAAATACTGAGGGAAGAGTGAGAGAGGACAGAGGAACTCAAGGGGCACTCAAGGTAATCAGATGCAGGTGGGAGCGAGCAAGGAGTGGTACATTGCAGCAGGAAAGGAGGCAGAATAGGAGGGAGGAAATTAAGAAACCAGAGAATGAATAAGACTTAAATAAAGAATAATCCTGAATGCAAAAACTAACGCAGAGGAGTAACTAAAGGATAAGATCTAAAGAAATATCACAAGAGAAACTCAAAGTTTAAAAACCTATGAGTAAGACAGGAAAACAGAAACAGAAAAGATATAAACACTAGGCACAACTTAAATCACAGAATCATAATCCTAATGTGAGAAATAAAGTATAACAGAAGTAACACAGAGGAATGAACTGAAAATGATGAGATCTGAATGAAGATCAAAACCCAACACAATGAAACTAAAAGTACAAACAGCTAAGGATCATGACAGTGTCATGACAGACGAACACTAGAGGCACACAGAGACAGAGTTGCACATTTTTCAATATTTACCCCACAGCCCTGCAGGCAAACATGCCCAAAGACCCTCTGTGCCAGAATTGCACCATAATCCCTGACCAACATCGAGGTTGACCACAGTGTATTACATGCATCCAGGCTATTAGCACTATGCAGTAAAACACAAGAAGGAAACTCTAAAGTTGTTCTTGATTAATATTAAGACACAGTTTACTTACTGGAAGCCCATACCCACCCAGAAGAGAATAGAATAGATTAGAATTATTCTTTTATTGTCTCACAGAACATAAATATATATATATATATATATATATATATATATATATATATATATATATATATATATATATATATATATATATATATATATATATATATATATATATATATATTAGGGCTGTCAAACGAATAACATTTTTAATCTAATTAATCACAGGGTAGCTGTAAATTAATCACAATTAATTAACATTCACAAATATGACCGAAAAAGTACAATTTTTGGTGTAAATAAGGACGAAACCGGAAGCGGTTGCTCTTTTTTTTAAGGAAATACAGGAGAGATGCATGGAACTTTTGTTTTGAATTCCACAATCACATTTATATGTGGAGCTTTTTACCTATTAATCTTTTAGCCAGTTGCTAAGGCAAACTAACTGGTTAACATTTTATGAATGTAAAGCTGACAGTTTCTTATTCAATTTTGGACAACCCTGAGGATCCTCTTCATGGGACTATCCTACAAAAACGGTGTCAGAGGCTTCTTCAGTTTTGCTGCGACACAGACTGCTACAGGAGATCATTCAGGATCTACAATAGCTCCTTGAAAAATTAAATAATATGAGCTACAATAACAATTAATTTCTCTCTGGGAGGAATTAAGTATTTTTTAATTGAAATTTTCTGACTAATAGAGGGATTATTTGTTTATCAACACCGAACCTTTACATTACTCCCTGGTTCCCACTGTTATTATTTGCAGTTATCAAACAGTTGTAATACTGTTTACGTGACAAGCGAGCACTAAAAGCAGCGTGGGTTTAATTGTGGGGTAAACAGGGCAGGTCATTCTGTGCATGCGTTAATTGCCTTCAAAAAATTAATGGCATTAATTCCACAAATTAATCGAACCGCATTAATGCATTCATTTTGACAGCCCTAATATATATATATATATATACATTAAGAAACTAGATAAGGGCAAATTTACAACACAAGAAATATAATGGTGTAGTTATTAAATATACTCAGAATGAAAGAAATGTGGAACTGAGTAGGGTAATTTAAAGAAAGACATGTACAAGACATGCAGGTTTATCTGTGCATAAAATATAACAGACAATTTAAAAGTAGTAGAAAACTGCAAACTACAGCAAAGTCATAAAGCATTGCTCACTTCTTGTGCAGGATCTGATTGGGTTGACTAAATACAACCAATATCAAAAAAAACACTTGGGCACTTCTATGTTAGCATTAGCTGGGTCTCAGAGGGATATTGAGGAAATCTGTTCAAATTTGTGAAATATATTTTGGATCAGTATGGGCCCCACTTTTTACCTAAAGGTGCATCAAACCTCTTTACTTTAGCTATAGGTAACCCATGCATAATCCCACCCGGGGCCCATTTCCCCACATAAATACGTATGAGTTGACTTTCTAAAAAAGGGTGAGAAAGAAGAGCTGTACTTGTACTGTGCCAGTAATACCAACATTTCCTCAGAATAGGCTACAGCTAAACCCAAGAATCACAGTGATACTTGTATCACAGTTTGGGAGCCACCCAATCAACACTTAGAAGTAGTTCGACAAATTAGAATATCATTTTGCTGATTATGGCTTGCAGATGATGAAAACTCAGAATTCTGTCTTAGAAAAATAGTATGTTATATAAGAACAATAAAGAATCTAATCAACAGAAATGCCGGGCCCCTGAAAAGTATGTTCACTTAAATTACTCAACACTTGGTTGGGACTCCTTTTGCATGAATTGCAAACTTTACTTTCATCTGAAAGAGGATTTTGGACCACAGGACAACAGTCCAGCTCTTTTTCTCCCGAGCTCGGGTAAGATACGTCTGACGTTGTCTCTGGTTCATGAGTGGGTTGACAAAAGGAATCCAACATTTCCAGCTAATGTGTGGCTCTTGATGTGATGACGCCTGCCTTAGTCCACTCAAAGTTCAAGGTTTTGAATGGATTTTGCTTGACAGTCCTCTCAGGGCTGTTGTTATACATCTTGCTGGTGCAGCTGTTCCTACCACACTTTTTCCTTCCACTAATCTTTTTATGAATATGCAATAACTGTTTCAAAATATTCAAACTTTCTGAGACACTGAATTTAGGGTTTTCATTATCTGTAAGCTATAATCATCAAAATGGCAAGAAATAAGTTTGACTCTATGTGTAATCAATCCATATAATACAATAAATAAAAAGAAATTACCTCAGGGGTAGAGCTAACAGTCAATGGAGGAGTTGTTTGGGTACACTGAATTTTTGTTGATAACTATCTAACATCCAGCATGACGTGACAACACTGAACCACAAACAAGAGCTGTTGGGTGTTATTGCTGTGTTTCTATCTACCTCTGAAGTTGAAACTCTGATCTGGGAACAACAGCACCCAACCCTCAATTACTTACTGCTCCAAGCTCAAAAACCATTTGGATTTAGACCAAGCTAACTAATTATCGCAGTGCTTGTTATTAACATGTTGACATTTTGGACTTTCAAACATTGTAATGTGTTAACTAAAGTTGCCTGTATGGTAAGTGAAAGATTTAGCAATATACAAAGTGTCAGAAGTACAAATAAAATTTGACTTCAGCTACTACTTTTACATGCAAGGCCCCCCTATTGCACTTTAAGGTTGGGATTGGTGAGAAAACCCTAACTTTCCCCTTTTTAAATTCAAACATTCAGGGATGTTCCTGTCAACTCTTTCAACTTCAATTGGAAATGCCGTCTCACTTTGACGCTTTGATCTAAACCAATAGTTCAGGACCCACTGTCCTGCATGTTTTAGTCGTTCCCCTGCTGCCACACACCTGCCTTAAACGAACGGGTGATTAACAACTTTCTGCAGCACTTGATGACATGCTGAGGAGGTAATGCAATCATTTAAATCAGGGTCTGCTGGAGCAGAGACACACCTAAAACATGAAGGATGTGAGTCGTGTGGACAAGGACGGAGAACCGCTGGTGCCTGCAGTAGTTCAGGCTGTATATATTTAAGGTTGTTTTCCTGCTGGAAGGGGGACCTCTGTTCTGTTCTAGTCTCAAGTGTTTCGCTTCCTCTAACAGGTTTTCTTTATTCTAGGACCGTAATGGATTTACCTAGCTCCATTCCTTCATCAACTCTGAGCAGCTTCCTGGTACTACACAAGAAAGCATGACGCTGCTTCCACCATGTATCGCAATGAGGTTGGAGTGTTTTGGGTGATTTGCTGTGTTATTTTTTCTTTCCCAAGTGTTTGTTGTGTTCACTAAAGGACTTGCGGCAACGATGTGGGCTACATTGATAACTGGCGAACATTTTGGGGAAAACCTGGTCTGATCCAGAGAGACGGCATCCATCCCACTTTGGATGGAGCAGCTCTTCTTTCTAGGAATATGGCCGAATTTATTAGTCCTCCAAAACACTGACAACCCAGGGTCCAGACCAGGAAGCAGAGTCGTAGTTTTACCCACCTCTCTGCTGCTTCTGTACTGTTACCCCCCCATTACCCTATAGAAACAGTGTCTTGCCCACGGCCAAAATTAAATGGATTAAAAGTTAAGCCAACAAAAGCAAATTATGGAAATCTCATTAAAATAAATACAACTTTGACTGAACAGAAAAATAAATCTATTAAATTTGGTTTATTAAACATAAGATCTCTCTCCTCAAACACTTTGTTAGTAAATGACTTGATTTGTGATAATCACATTGATTTTCTTTGAAACCTGGTTGCAGCAGGAGGATTATGTCAGTATAAATGAGTCAACTCCTTCCAGTCATTTAAATTTTCACATTCCTAGAAATACAGGGCGAGGAGGAGGAGTTGCAACCATTTTTCGTTCTGATTTACTAATTAGTCCCAGACCAATTGATAGCTACAGTTCTTTTGAACATCTAACCCTTAATTTTCCTCATCCAAGTTGCAAAACATTAAGACCATTTTTGTTTGTGGTTTTGTATCGTCCACCAGGCCCTTACTCTCAATTCTTGGATCACATCTCACATTTTTTATCTGATTTAGTATTAAATACTGATAGGGTCATTATAGTGGGGGACTTTAATATTCATGTGGATACTGAAAGTGATAGCCTAAATGCAGCTTTTAGTGCTATTTTAGACTCAATTGGCTTTACTCAAAAAGTACAGGGATCCCACTCGGGCAAACACACTTTGGACCTTGTACTGACATACGGTATTGAGTGTGAGGAAATAACAGTCCACTGACATAACCCGGTCCTGTCTAACCACTTCTTGATAACTGTTGAATTTACTTTAACTGACCATCTTAAATCTGAAAGAAAACTTCATTATAGTAGAGCTTTATCAGACAATGCTGTAACAATTTTTAAAGAATCTGTTCCATTCTTACTTTTCTTAGTGTCTCAGAGTAACACAGTGGATGGCAGCAATTCCATCTCTAACCCTTCAGAAATTGATGGTCTGGTTCACAGCGTTACGTCCTCATTGCGTTTGGCATTAGATAGTGTAGCCCCCTTAAAAAAGAAAGTGGCTAACCATAGGAGGCTGACTCCTTGGTTTAACGCAGAGTTGCGTGCTTTAAAGCAGAATACTAGGAAGTTGGAGAGAAAATGGCGCTCTACACATCTAGAGGATTCCTATTTAACCTGGAATAACAATCTACTGCTGTATAAAAAGACCCTTCGACAAGCTAGAACAGCATATTTTTCATCATTAATAGAGGCAAATAAAAACAATCCTAGGTTTCTTTTTAGTACAGTTGCCAAACTTACACAGAGTCATAGCTATGTTGAGCCAACTATTCCCCCAGCTCTTAGCAGTGATGATTTTATGGGATTCTTCATAAATAAAATAAATTTTATTAAAAATAAAATCATTGGCATCCTCCCAAACATGATTACTTCTTCCTTAGTAAATGAGGCAGTATCGGAAAGAACTGTAGAACCTCAGTTGTGCTTAGGCTGTTTTGATTCAGTCAAGCTTTCGGAATTATCAAAAATATTAGCCTCATCTAAACCTTCAACTTGTATGTTGGACCCAATTCCAACCAAATTATTTAAGGAAGTGTTCCATTTGGTTCCTGGCCCCATTTTGGATATGGTGAATCTATCCTTAGTAAATAGCTGTAATTAAACCTTTACTCAAGAAACCTTCCCTTGATCAAGATGACTTAGTGAATTACAGACCTATATCTAACCTTCCTTTCTTATCCAAAGTCCTTGAGAAAATTGTTGCTAATCAAGTCTGTGAGCATTTAAACAATAACGAGCTGTTTGAAGAGTTTCAGTCAGGTTTTAGAGCTCATCATAGCACTGAAACAGCACTGGTGAAGGTTACTAATGATATTCTCATGGCCTCAGATTATGGACTAGTGTCTGTTCTGGTTTTGTTAGATCTCAGTGCTGCTTTTGACACAGTCGATCATAATATTCTCTTAGAAAGGCTTGAACATGCTGCAGGGCTCAAAGGAACAGCACTAGGCTGGTTTAAATCATATTTGTCTGACAGATTCCAGTTTGTTCATCTAAATGATAAATCATCTTCACTCTCAAGGGTACTTGTGGAGTTCCACAGGGTTCTGTGCTTGGACCAATTCTGTTCACCATATATATGCTCCCAATTGGTAGAATCATTAGACGGCATGGGATAAATTTCCACAGCTATCCAGATGATACACAACTATATTTATCCATAAATCCTGATGAACCCAGTCAGTTAGGTAGATTACAGGCATGTCTGGAAGACATAAAAACATGGATGACCCTAAACTTTTTGCTTTTAAATTCTGACAAAACAGAAGTTGCTGTCTTTGGACCAGAAGTTCTTAAACAGAAACTGATTAGTCAATCACTTCATCTGGATGGCATTAAATTGGCCCCCTTTAATAACGTAAATAACCTTGGCGTTATTTTTGACAGAGACTTGACATTTAAATCCCATATTAAACAGGTTTCTAGGATTTCTTTCTTTCACCTCCGGAGTATTGCTAAAATTAGAAACATCCTGTCCAGGAGTGATGCTGAGAAACTAGTCCATGCATTTGTTACCTCAAGGCTGGACTACTGTAATTCTTTACTATCAGGAAGTCAACAAAATGCCATTAAAAGCCTTCAGTTGATCCAAAATGCGGCAGCAAGAGTTCTGATGAATATTAAAAAGAGAGATCACATTTCTCCTGTTTTAGCTTCCCTTCATTGGCTCCCTGTTAAATCCAGAATAGAATTTAAGATCCTTCTTCTTACATCTAAAGCCCTTAATAATCAAGCTCCATCATACATCAGAGATCTAATTGTTCCATGTGTTCCTAACAGAGCCCTTCGCTCTCAGACTGCCGGTTTACTTGTAGTTCCTAGGATTTCTAAAAGTAGAATGGGAGGCAGATCTTTTAGTTATCAGGCTCCTCTCCTGTGGAACCAGCTCCCAGCTTTAGTCCGTGAGGCAGACACTCTGTTTACTTTTAAGGCCAGGCTTAAAACTTTCCTTTTTGATAAAGCTTATAGTTAGAGTGGCTAAGGTCATCCTGAGCTATCTCTGTAGTTATGCTGCTATAGGCTTAGACTGCTGGAGGACAGACTTACCAATTTTCTTCACTCTGCTACTTCCTTTTCTCCTACTACTCTCCAGTTGTATTACAGTACATTCTTCTATTTCGACTGTTAACTTTGTTTTCTCTCAGTGTTTTTCTCTCCATAGAAGATATACCTGGTCTGGTATCCTGCTTGGCTGCAATGCCCTGTTGGACGGGGGGCATCGACTGGGATGATCCTCCCAGTAACTGAACATCCACTGTGTCCTGTTATCAACTTTTTACTTTCTGTAACATAGAAAGTTCTCTTATATCAGATCTTCTGTTCCTTCTGTGTCTCTGCTCTGTCTTCTCAAACCCCCAGACGGTCGTGGCAGATGGCCGCTCCTACTGAGCCTGGTTCTGTTGGAGGTTTCTTCCTGTTAAAGGGAAGTTTTTCCTCTCCACCGTCGCTACATGCTTGCTCAGTATGAGGGATTGCTGAAGGATTGCTGTGGTTGGAAAGTCTGCATCAACGGGGCCCAACCTCACGCCAATGACTGACGCAATCTGCTGGGATCCCTTAAATAGGAAACTTTTTAACTGATTGGAATGTTTGTATAAATGTATTGAAATGACTTCTTGTTAAGTGCCTTGAGATGACATCTGTTGTGAATTGGCGGTATATAAATAAACTGAATTGAATTGAATTGAACGTGCAGTCAGGACTTCCCATGGCTAATTTTTTGCCACTCTTCTATGAAGGGCAGATTTGTGGAGTCGTCCTGTCAACAGCTGAAGAAAAACATCCCCACAGAATGATGATGCTGCCACCACCATGTTTCACTGTGTGGTCTGGGTGATTATTTTGTTGTTTTTTGTCCCTCTTCTGTAAAACCCAGATTTGTGGCACTTAGAGCTAATAATTGTGTTGATAGATGTTTGATGATCTCTGAATCTCTTCCAGTTACGGTGTGGCCTCTTGGTTGCCTCTCTGATCAGTGATGTCTTTGCTCAGTCTTTCAGTTTCATTGGGCGGCACCAAGTCTTGGTAGGTTTGGACTCTTTCACATGATGTACTGAACAGAGCTCTGAAATGTTCAAAGCTTAACATAGTTTTTCATAACCTGCACCTTTATTCCTGACCTGTCTGCTGGGTTTCTTTTTCTTCACTGATGTTCTCGAACAAACCTCTGAGGCTTTCACAGAACAGCTCGATATACTGACTTCTGAAGACAATTATGCTCTACTTAGAGTTGGTCTATCACATTAAATCCTAATAAAGTACATTGAGGTTTGTGGTTGTGTGGCAAAATGGTCAAAGTTACTGATGATTCTTTCAACATTTAAATTAGCTTTCTGAAGATCCTCTCAAATTCTTAATCCGCCTTCGTGTTCCACAGCATGTTTCCAGCTGCAGCTGCTGTTCTGTAGTTAATAACATGCACCACAGTAGTTATTACTGGGGTCACTCTTCTGGAAATAAGCAAGTTTCTGGTTTGGTACGGTTTCGTAAGGGAAAAAAAATAGAAGTATATAATTATCTCAGAGATATTAAAATATCAGAATTGGTGAGAAAATACTTTGAGTATCTATGTTTTGTAATAAATGTATCAAACCAGTGCGATGGAAATCCAGCTGGATAAGTTGGTCAGGTTAGCGTAAACAATTAAAACACCTCTACGCTGCATCTTTTTGTTGCATGTTCTCTGACAGCAAATTGAGACGTATAAAGTCCATTAGGTCCATTTTTCACAAACTCTTGTTCTCGTTAATCAAATATATCACCTGAGCTGATTTTTGCTACCATTGAAGCAATGAAAGGCATTTCCTGTTTTTGCCAAGATGATAAGTGGCACAAGTATTTGCCAAAACATCTACCCCTGTAACATCAAACCGCCTTAAATTATTCATGGACCGAGTCCCGGGTGTGATTTGCAGCTTCAGCTTGTTCATCCTGATTTTATTAGACCGCTCAGAAAGCAGCCTATCCATTTTTGTCTTCAGCTTTTCACGCTCTGAGTCGAGCTCCTTTCTTTTCTGTCTGTTCCTCTTCAGTCTCATTGTTAATTACAGCTCAGCACTTCTAGAGGACTATTAATCTGCCAGGGGTGGCTTTTATTGCTGCTCTGCTGCCATCACATTATACCGTTATTATAGTTGCGGGCGCAGGCCTGTAATTGCTGTAAGTAGAAGGGAAAGGTAGGAGAGACTCAGGCAGCCTCAAGGCTTCTGGTCAGGCCAACCCTTCCTTTCATCGTCTGTCCTGGCAGTTTCTAAAAATGATAACACTGATTGCGAACAAACAAGCTCCTGTTCTGACTTGACTCCTGCTTCAAACCAAAGATGGCCAGAAACGAATGGAAAGCCTCTTCATTCATCAATGTGGCCTCGCCTCCATCTGTCAGCGCGTTCAGGAGGATCAGACAAACTGTGGGGCATCTCAGATCCATGGATCCCGCCCAGGTGGGGTGTCGTATGTGTGGGTTACAGAGCTGTAATGTGTGGCTTTAAGGAGAGGGGAAAAAAACAGACTTCCTTAAAAACAACTTCCAGCCTGCCGGCTTTTTTCTCCCTCTTTTTCCTTAAAGCCAAATATAGACAAGCCACTGCCACGTCATCCAACCCTGAGAGAGGGCGAGATGGGGTTCAGAGCCATGCCTCTCACCAGTTGTACTCTGTAATACGTCTGTAATATAAGTGAATCCATATTTTCCACAAAAACCTAATGATTTTGGCTGTCAGGAAGCAGTTTTATTGAGAAAAAAAAGCCGAAACAGTTACAAAAATAAATACAGACCAAACCACTGGGGGTTACTCTCAGGGAACATTTCCATCCATTATTCTTCTAATCTTTTCCATCTGCTGGCAGCAGGAGCCGCTTAAAATCTAATAACTACAACCAAACTGAAGGATGCGGCCTTGTTCTCTCATGGAGCCGACTCAAACCAGAGTCCAGCTCGTCTCTGAATAACAAAAGCAGTCCAGTCTGGGTTGAGACTGTTGCAGAGAAGCTGTCTAGGCCTCGTCTTCGTTCAGCAGCATGTTGGGGATTCCTTTGGAGATCGGGAATTCTCGACCCGATTCAGGACACTGCAGACATCCCTCTATCACCTCCACCTGAAACAGAAATGCAGGACAGACGAGAGCTCACCACTATCTGTCACCAAACACAGGACAAGAACACCACTTTAGTCTTATGTTCTTTGAGACTAAAACGTCGCACGAACGGCATAGCTGCTACCAGCTTCAGTGAATGGGCAGATTTAACATTTTTGCCAGATGTTTTTCTTAATCTTTAATTTCTTAATCTTCTTTTCCTTTCCTCAAGAGTGTCGAAATACCGTTTATTCCAAAATTATGCTGTTTTAGCTCCCATCATCAAAAAAATAATCTGATGAAAATCAGACGTTTAATGTAATTTCTAAATAAACTCAGCAAAAAAAGAAACGTCCCTTTTTCAGGACTGTGTATTTCAACAATAATACAAAAATCCAAATAACTTTACAGATCTTCATTGTAAAGGGTTTAAACAATGTTTTCCATGCATGTTCAATTAACCATAATCAATTAATTAACATGCACCTGTGGAATGGTCGTTAAGACCTTAACAGCTTACAGAAAGTAGGCATTTAAGGTCACAGTTCTAAAAACGCAGGACACTAAAGAGACTTGTCTACCGACTGTGAAAAACATCCAAAGAAAGATGCCCAGGGTCCCTGCTCATCTGCGTGAACGTGCATTAGACATGCTGCAGGGAGGCATGAGGACTGCTGATGTGGCAATTGCCATGTCCGCACTGTGAGACGCCTAAGACAGCGCTACAGGGAGACAGGAAGGACAGCTGATCATCCTCGCAGTGGAAGACCACGTGTAACAACACCTGCACAGGATCGGAACATCCGAATATCACACCTGCGTGACAGGTACAGGATGGCCACAACAACTGCCCGAGTCACACCAGGAACACACAATCCCTCCATCAGTGCTCAGACTGTCCGCAATAGGCTGAGAGAGGCTGGACTGAGGACTTGTAGGCCTGTTGTAAGGCAGGTCCTTACCAGACATCACCAGCAACAACGCCGCCTATGGGCACAAACCCACCTTCGCTGGACCAGACAGGAGTGGCAAAAAGTGCTCTTCACTGATGAGTCACAGTTTTGTCTCACCAGGGGTGATGGACGGATTCGTGTTTATCGTCGAAGGAATGAGCGTTACACCGAGGCCTGTACCCTGGAGCAGGATCGATTTGGAGGTGGGGGGTCCGTCATGGTCTGGGGCGGTATATCACATCATCATCGGACTGAGCTTGTTGTCATTGCAGGCAATCTCAATGCCTTGCGGTACAGGGAAGACCTCCTCCCTCATGTGGTACCCTTTATCCATGCTCATCCGGACATGATCCTCCAGCAGGACAATGCCACCAGCCATACTGCTCGTTCTGTGCGTGAGTTTCTGCATGACAGCAATGTTAGTGTTCTGCCATGGCCAGCGAAGAGCCCGGATCTCAATCCCATTGAGCACGTCTAGGACCTGTTGGATCGCAGGGTGAGGGCTAGGGCCATTCCCCCCAGAAATGTCCAGGAACTTGCAAGTGCCTTGGTGGAAGAGTGGGGTAACATCTCACAGCAAGAACTGACAAATCTGGTCCATCCATGAGGAGGAGATGCACTACAGTACTTCAAGCAGCTGGTGGCCACACCAGATACTGACTGGTACTTTTGATTTTGAGCCTCCCTTCATTCAAGGACACATTATTCTATTTCTGTTAGTCACATGTCTGTGAAACATTTTTAGTTTATGTCTTATGGTGTTGACTCTTTTAGTGTTCATACAAATATTTACACACATTAAGTTTACTGAAAGTAAAAACAGTTGAAAGTCAGAGGACTTTTCGTTTTTTGCTGAGTTTATATGCATCTTATCTAATAAGAGGTTCTAATCACTTTCTTTAGAATTTACTTGAATTTGTGGTCATGATTAACCCTAAATAAAATAGAGTGCAACCAATTTCTTTAAAATATCACTTAATTTGTAAAAAATGCCGTCCACTTGAGTGTAATTCAATCTCTGTTTGAATCAGTGAACAGGCAACATCTTGAAGACCAAGGAACACAGCAGACAGGTCAGGGAGAAAGTTGCGGAGATCCTTAAAGAATAGTTAGCTTATAAAACAATATCCCAAGCTTTCAACATCTCATACTGTACTATGCAATCCGACTGTAAACTGTAAAGCTACTGTGGTGGAAAATTGTTATGCAATTAGGAATTAAGTGTATATTCTCTGTTTAGTGAATCCATCTAGGGTAAAATGACAAGCTTATTGTTCCAGGTTAGTGTTATGAGAAAGATATATGTGTCAGGTCACCAGAGAGACAGACGCCGGGGCAGTAAGATAACAGTCTGGCCTTCGGATGAGCTGCTTTATGCGTTGCTATGACTCGCATGAAGCAGTTACTCTGGAGGCGGGGGTGAAGGTTGGAGAAGACATCTACAGAGATAAACAATGATTGCTGAATACTATTTAAGCGGTTAGTTAGAAAGGTTGGTTAGGGTGATGCACGAGTAACTCTGTCCCCTCCATGGTCTGGACAGACATGTTTGAATTAAATACTTCAACTCCTTCTGGGACTCAAGTCTTCTTTATTAAGGAAACCCTGAGATACTTTAATTTTCCATAACACTACAGAAGTCCTGTTTGCAGTGCAGAGCATGTGGTGGAAGGTGATCTGGTTGGAGCAGACCAAAATGTAACTTTCTGGCCTGGACAAAAAAAAACAATGTGTCATGAAAAACTAATCACAGCATTCCCATACTGAGACACGGTGGTGGCAGGATCATCCTGTGAGAATGCTATTCTGCAAAAACAGGGAAAGAGGTCATAGTTCATGGGAAGATAGAGCTATATAAAGGGTAAAACCTGCAGCTCTTCAGATGGTCCTTATTAGCTCCTACAAACTCTGACCAAAAATACGAGAACTGAGAATTGTTTATACCAATAAAATAGAAACCACAAACTAATCTAGAGCAATCAAAGACATTATCATTATGATTCCACACAAGACTCTGGAGTAAGTATTGCATCTAGGGATGCACCGATATGAACATTTGGGCCAATACCGATGTCCGATATTAATTCCTCTGTTATGGCCAATAACTGATACACACCGATATGGTATACGGTCTATTTCCCAACACTTTCGACACAGTGGAAAATCAACCACACCATCTACATCGCTTCTCTGCTTGAGTTAAACACCCCCACATTCCTGCGCTGCATCAATATCACATGACCAAACAAACACCACATGGATACCCCCCAACCCCCCCCCCCCCCCCCTCAAACACAGACAGAAACGTCAAAAAGATGGAAATAAATCAACATCGGTTGTTAATATCGTCCCTCTGTTACTTATCGGACCGATGCCTGATATGTTAAAAATCGCCTAACATCGGCCGATACCCATGTTGATGCCGATATATCGTGCATCCCTAGTTGCAGCAGCTCTGGAAGTAGACCGTAAAGTCTGTGTGATCTTCACCTCCAACAGTACTCGGTGCACTTTCTTCAGAAAGTCGTCGTTTTTCTCGTAGTCTGCCACCAGCTCACCTGGAAGGTCCTCTCGATGACCCAGCTGTGGAAAGAAAAACAAGCACTATTGTTTGCCTGGGTAACTGTTAAATACGTGCATACTTAAACAACACTTAATGAAGGCCCCGTCTACACAGAGATGAAACCAGGTGTAGCAGCAAAGATATTTAATCAGATAGGTGTCTCATCCACAAGGAGCTGGCGTTTCAGGACACCGTAAACGATCAGGTTTGAAACCGGGTCCCAGAGGGAAGAAATCTCACAACGCCGGCTCAGTTGTCTGTGTGATTATGAGCTCACTGAATTTTATTCTGAGTGGGTACAAGTTGCCGCCCCATTCCTATATTTAACACACAACTCTGTGAGCAAGTAAACAAACATGGCGCCGTATGGTGTTCCGGTCCTAATAAAGCAAATACTGACTTTATTATGGATCCTAGAATACGATTTAATGTCCCTCCTCTATCAGCAGGAACAAAAAAATGGATCCAGAGAACAACAGACACCAGATGCTTTTGAATAAATCTCTCATTTGAAGCTAGATTTGTCGTGTTTGCCACCGGGTTGACAGCGCAGGCTCAGTGTTCTTTTCTGTGTTTCTCTGACAGTGTCACAGCGCCACCAGTGGGCCTGGCATATGTACTGCAGCATATTAAGCCGGTTTGTTTGAATTCATGTGGACAGGCGTTTTAATTATTGTATACCCGTTTTGTCTCCGTGTAGAGCAGGCCAAAGTTTCCTGATTCTCCCATCTAGTGGTTGAAAGCCTACTTACAACTGTTGTAAACAAAACCTGCCGCAGCCTGTTTTTTGTTTTTGCAGATAACAATGTCGTCAGACAAGGTTTGTATTTGGCGTGTTTTTATGAATGTATGATTATTGGCAGTTCAGAAACAAAGAAAGAGCTAGGATTTTGAGTGCTACTTTCTTAGATGGTTTGAAACTGCAGAAGTGAACTGACTGCTGTAAAGCAGGTAGAGACCTCCTACTGGTGCCTACACAAACCACCAAAGTTGTTTAGTGCAGTTTCTGGCCAGCAGAGGGCTGCTGAGTGATGTCCCGTGTGAAGCTGCTCAAGTTTCTGTCTCAAGAACCACTGAAACCAGATTGAAAGCAATAGCTTAAAGTGTTAAAAACTCTTTAGTGTTGCTTTAAGCTGTAATTTTAGACCTGCCCTGCAGGGTGGGGGGACCTTCTAGGTCTAGAAAACCAAAGATCTCTGACTGACCTGGTCTGCTGCCTGGACCAGAGCGCTCCACTCCAGTTTGGGGATCATCCGGCAGACAAACTTAGGGTTGAACTCCACCTCATTCACCTTCACCTCAGTTGCCTACACAAAGATCACAGCGTTCATAAACACCAGATTGTCAGTTTGGACAATCAGAGTCTCTGATCAGCAGCAGCTGTTGATGTGTTGATAAAATATAAATTAATGCACAAGGGAAGCTATACTTTTACTAAAGGTCAAGAGCTAATCTAATCTGACACCATGTGAAAAAAAAATGTGTGACTTTGTTAAATCCTGGATTGATTGTGATTAACTACAGCCCACCCTGATCATTGTCTGACCTGCAGAATAGAGAAATATCTTTAATGCAATCTATTTGACAGCATGGAGTAGGCTAAAAGCTCAACAAAAAGTAACGCATCATCCTGTAATCTGAAGAAAATTAACAACAGATGAGAAAATATATATTTTTAAATGTATATCATCTAGGAGAGAGTTAAAAAGCCATTTCTAAGGCTTTGAGTTTAACCACAATGAGAGCCATTATCCAAAAATGGAGAAAACATGTATCAATACTGCCATTACTCCAGGAGCAGAGTGATGACTTATCCTTGGAGGTCATGAAGGAACCCAGAACATGTAAAGCTCTGCAGGGATCGCATGCCTCAGTCAGAGTCAGTGTTCATGATTCAACAATACATTAGCCAGAAAAGAATCCTGATGATCCTCAAGACTGTAGAAAATATATTCTTAGGAATGATGAGGCAACTAAAATGAATCTTTGGTAGATGTTTACATCTGTAGTAAAACTAACACAGACTTCAGAAAAAATGTAATAGTTAAACATAGCAGTGGTAGTTGGATGGTCTGGGACAGCCTGGCTAGTTTAAACTGCTTTGATTTACTTTAACAATAAAATACTCAATTAAAAACTGCATTTTATATTTGTTTTTTTATATAAAAATTTGCTGCATGATCTAAAATATTTAAATGTGACTAAACAGCTAAAATGTAAGAAATCTAAGGGGGAATATATTTTCAATAGCAGAGCAACTGTCAAATAAGCAACCGATGAACAAAATGATCAAAAACCATAAAAAAAAAGTAAAATATGGAAAAAATACCTTTACGTACACAAAAAATAAACATTTCGACATTTTTCTTTTTTACATTTAATCAAACTTCTTTAACCGCACTATAATAGGTGGCACTAAATCAGTTTAATTCTGAAAAACGTGTTTTTTTTTTATTGTTCGAATAGCAATTTAAGCAGAGGATTACCCCATGTATTACATGTAACTTTACAGACTTGAATACAGAAAATGAAATGAAGAAGCAGTTTAAATCGGAGGAGCTCGGTGTTAGCATTAGCCTGGTTGCTAGTCGGCTGTTAACCGTGTACCTTGATGAGCAGCGGGTATCCCTTGGTTACGCCCTTCACGTGCGACGTCAACATGTTGTGCGTGAGCAGCTTCATGTTTACAAAATAAGGTTTAAATGGTCACAGATGAAAAAAGCTGAATAAGCCACAAAGAGGCTGTTTGTTATCCAATATCACGCTGAAGCGCTAACATGTGTACCAGAAGCGCTGCTGTTGCACCACAGTAATGATTCCTGAAGGTCGCTGACTCAGTGACAGTGAGTTCCGGGATGGTACCTAAACTATGAAGCAGTAGTTACATTTGGAAAAGCTGTTTTCTGTACAGTTCTAGTACTCTCTCTCTGCATTTTCTAATCCCATCTGGATTTCTGTACATTATTTTGGTAAAAATGTTGCTGTGTTGTTGACACGAAATAACATGTTTGTCCAGGTTGTGTATTTTTTTCATGTTTTTTCTTCATGTCTGGCATGTGTTTTTTAAACTAAATAGAGGAATGGCATTGCCTAAGTATGATTTTGTGTCATTGAATTCAATTGAATATTTAAAAAAACTAATCTAAATGTCTAAATGTTTTCTATTTTATAAAATGTGTTGGTATTAAATGTCTTCCGAATTTCATGTGTTGGTGTTTTTCGCTTGTTTGATATTTTTTCATGCATTTTAAATTTAGTTTGCAAATACGAGATGGATGGGTGGATTTAAGTAAATAAAAGAAAGAAAGAAAGAAAGAAAGAAAGAAAGAAAGAAAGAAAGAAAGAAAGAAAGAAAGAAAGAAAGAAAGAAAGAAAGAAAGAAAGAAAGAAAGAAAGAAAGAAAGAAAGAAAGAAAGAAAGAAAGAAAGAAAGAAAGAAAGAAAATCCATCCATCCATCTTTGTTTTAACTTTTTTAAATTTAATTTTTTTTAACAAAAACTAAAAATTGTTTCCCAATGTAATCAGTTAATTCTAACTACTTTGAAATATTCCCATCACAATATGTTGATACAAGATACTTCCATGGCAATTTAAAAAAGAGCATTATTTAGCCATGGCACAGAGATGCTACAATTTATTTGCAAATAAGAAAACAAATGTTGCCCATTCTTGACCCACTCATGCTTAGATAACTTGCTTTTTTCTGAAAAGACAAAACCAAACCAAACAAATCTTGAAAATCCATAAATACTTGTCATGTACAGACACTTTACAGAAGCATGTGGATAAAATGGAACATCAGTTATGGAAATTAAGCACAGCCATGGTTTAAACATTCTGTGTATGTCCATGTTTTGAGTTTAATATTTCAATCTCTCAACATACTTTTTTGTAGTGTAAATTATTTTGTAAGCACAAGATTTTTTCCCGTATATTATTAGTCAACTTCACCATCACAGCATTAAATCATTTAAATACCAAACCTTGATCACAACAGGCGTGGTAACAGGTATTAAAGCTGCAGCCAGGTGTGACATAACAAACCAGACATATATTTAGGTTCTCTCTGCCGTAATTACAATAACAGCTTGTTTTCTTCAGGTACCACAGTATCTTACTTCCAAAAACTTACGGTCAGCTTCTGAAGATCAGGACAAGATTATAAATTATTTTCTCATTTGAACATAACAAAAAATATATACTTTAGTGAAAGGCATCTAATATTGAAAGGATTTAACTATATTGGAAGTCCTTCTAGTTTATTGGACACAGGAGATGGAAGAATCCAATCATAAAGAGCAAATGAATAAGAAAATAAATCTAAGTAATAATTTAAAAATACCATCCAGTGGATTTATTAAATACCAAATTACAGAGCAGTTCTTGTTGAACTTCACTGTTTTGACAGCTTCCCTGCTTGGAAGAAAAGACAAATACAGAATCATAAGAAGGCAAAGACTGAATTAATTGCAACCTTCCCGAGAGACGTAATTACGGCAGATGATGAATCTGGGATCCACAGTTGCCTAGTCGAGAAACTCACTTTTCCAGAGTTTAGTGACGAAAGCAGAATTATGAAACAAAGTCAAATGAGTTGGCACCTCTCAGGGTAAGCGGAGAAATGCCTCACCTTCTGCCCTACAGCCATGTGAATAATTACAAGAACTGCTGGATCTGGGTTGAATAGGTTTCATTCTGTTACCTTCTTATATTGCTTAACCATGAAATATGAGCATGCTTTTGTCAACATATGAACTTAAAGAAGGCCACTGACCAAGAATTACATCAGTGTCTTGATTATAGAGGGTACCCCAAGTCTGCACCCATATTATAACCAATTTCCACACAGCTAAACGGACAAAAGTCTTCACTAAATGGAGGTCAAAGGTCAGTTCAATCAGAGAGCAAAGGGGAACATTTAAACGTAGAGGACTCTTCAGCAGACAACCAATCCTGAATGAGCAACCACATGATCGGCCCAGCCAGTTAGCAACATGTGGGTGCACACTGTGATGCAAAGGTCAAAGAAAATAATAATAGCTCAACTTGGTCTGAGCTACTACATCTACAGCAGCTTAATAGTTCACTCTAAGCTGCTTTTATATTTCTTAGATAAAAGGTTTACTGGAAGGTTACCAAAGACAGCATTAAACCCATCAATAAAATATCCAGAATACTGCACATCACCACTTTCTGGGAAATGTTTTAGATTGCTTCAGTGCAGGAAAGAGTCCAACACCATCGGTCCGATAAGTAACAGAGGGACGATATTAACTGTAAAAAGGCACTTGGACACTTAAAAAAAAAAAAAAGCTAAATTACATGAATCATGTTTTCATACGTGTTGTTTAGGTTGTTGACATTTTGTCACAGGTGTTTGTGAGTGTGGCATCCGAGCTTGAAACACCAGATAAATATTTCCATCAGCAACAAAGTATCTTGTATATTATAGTATTTATATCCAGTTTTTTAAATATAAGAATGAGGAAAAAAATCTGCAAAAAGTACAAAACTTAAAATCAAAATCAGGGACAACAAAAAAACCAAAACATTTTCAGTTTTTATGTAATTTTTTAATTTTTGTATTAATTTGTATACTTGTTTTTGTAATATACAGGCCATTCATACACTTTTATAGTAAATAGTAAATACACACAAGTAGTGTAACAAGCATAAACCTGTCATCATCACAGACATGCATCCTCCACTCACTCGTTCTCTCACATTCACACAAATAATCCCTCACTTACAAAAAGGAAAACAAAGATAAAAATGTAAAACTCCTCATTTCCTTCCTCCATTGTCACCAGATTCAAATCCTCCCAACACTCATTATGAAACGAGGACAATACTTATGCTTCAACAAAAACACAAAAAAACAGTTAAGCATAAAAAACAAAACAAATAGAAAGGCATCTAAAGATGTCGATCGAGTCAGTCTGGGTTCGTTCAGACCCCAGAATCACTGTACGCAAAACAGAAGCAGGAAGGAGAGCCACCGACTGACATCTGTCTGTAAGAGCAACTAACTTCATAAAGTCCAGTATGCTACAGGATTTAGAAACTTCATGGATCTATTTAGTCACGTTTGGAGGGTACAGGTCAGAGGAAGGCAACAGATGGGTTCAAAGGTCACTCTGGAAGGTTTATGGCACCACTGAACAGCGCTGAGAGGAGTGGGTGCAAAACTAAACCAATGATTCAGGTCGAAGCCCATTCAGAAATTATAGGGATCTTCCTTCTTATTGCGCTTCAGGATCATTGATTTTACTGCTGCAGACTATGTGGTGAAGCTCTATCTTTGTGCATGTCTCCTGCTCACAGTCGTTGGGTTTAAACTAAATTAAAATCAGTTTCAGCAGGACACGAAGTGTCCACAATCTGCGTCTCCTTGTAATCCTTCCTGCTCCTGGTTGGGGTTGAAATCAAAGCCAGCCACGATAAAAACAGAGATATGTTTTTACAGAGACGTGAAGAACAATCGGCGGACTGAGAGGGACAGATATGATGAGCAGCAGAAGGATTAGGTGTGGTTACATGTACGTAAAACTCTGTGTCAGTGGCTGCAGTAGCAGTTAGTCCTTGTTTTTGCATTGCAGAGCAATCTTCCATACGAACATACAATCCCCACATCAGGTTTCCCACAGCTTCCCCGCTTCATGATCACGTGCGTTCATTCACAGAGACGCCGTCCTCATTCTTGTGCGTCTTCCGTGCGCCACTTGAGGAAGTCCTCTTTGCGGGCATCAGGTTTGATCTGGTTCCGCATGCCTCCCAGCAGGTTGGAGGTCGCCTCGGAGGCCACTATCAGGGGTCGGACTACTGTGGGCGGGATCTGACGCAGGACGCCGCCTACTGCGCCGGGGAGGCCTTTCTGTTCATGGCCGCGGGACGCCACGTCACACAGGGTCTGAGCCGTGTCGATTACTCCCTAGAGAGCAAAGAGGCAACACTGAGAATTAGGCAACCGTGGCCATAACTTCACCTGAAAAACGTTCTCGGTATCAAAAATATTCATACATCTTGAAGTTTTTCCACATTTAATCATGTTACAACCACAAACCTTTATGTATCTTACTTGGATTTCATGTGAAAGACCAACAAAATATAGTGTGCAGAATAGAGGTGGAAGGGCAACTAAATCTGGTTTTCAACATTTCTTTACAGACAAAAATGTGGAATGTGTGGCGTGCATTTGTTGTTAGCCCCCTTTATTCAGATACTCCAAAATAAAATTAAGAGGTCACCTAACTGGCAAACAGCATCATGAAGCCCGAGGAAGACAGCAGACATGTCAAGTATTAGGTGGTGAAGAAGTTTAAAGAAGAGCTGGACAATAAACCAATAGCCGAAGCTTTGAACATCTCAGAGCTGCTTAATCCATCACTCAAAAAGTAGAAACAGTACAATCTACCTGCAAACCCGCCAAGAAGTGGGTGTCCATCTTAACTGTCAGGCTGGCAAGGAGAGCATTAATCAGAGAAGCAGCCAAGAGGCACAGAGTAACCCAGAAGACCTGCAGAGATCCACAACTCAGGTGTTCAAGTCTGTCAACACGACAAGTCAGGTCGATCAAAAACCTGATCTCTAAGTTAGAGTGACAGGAAGAAAGCCTCGAGATGTCCTATGTGAAGTTTGCTACAAGGCATGTAGGTGAAACAAGGGGGTGGCAGCATCATGCTGTGGGGAGGCTTTTGTTCAGAAGGACGGGAAACATAATTTTAAAGTCTTGCAGCTGTAATTTCAAATTATTGACTCAGAGCGAAACACCACACTTTGCAAGTTTATATTTGAAACAAAAAAAGCAGAATCATTTACTTTCACTTCACAATTACTGCTCTGTGTTGATCTGTCACATAAAATCCCACAAATAAAAAATGTAAGTTGTGGCTATAAAGGTGGAAAAGTTTAAGTGATCTGAAAACTTTTGCAAGCTACGTACTATAAATTTGTGTTTTCTTCTTGTTTAACCACTATTTTTTCTTCTTCTTGCATATTCCAAAAAAAACCTCCCAGTTCAGCATTTTCCATAAGACAAAATCTAAAAATCCCAGAATGCATTAGCATGGTCGGTGTGATTTTATCAGCTCCTGCCCCTCTGGTTTGGTCCCACCTTTTTGAAATATGGAGTCAAATTTAAGATTTAACTGAAGGTGCACTGATAAACAGGTGGATAGAGGAGAGTGCACATCACTGCTTGTTTGGTTGGAAACACGGAGTTCACACAGCTAAAGTAGTCTGAAAATACAATTTTAGCGAATAGATGGGTATCTTTTGTGATGAAGGGTCTATAATTGTGTTTAAAGAGACAAATTCAGGCTCAGCACCTCTCTAACTGTGTCGTAAGCTTTGGCTACTCCTTCTCTGAGATCCGCTGGCTGCGCAGCTCTGCGGGGTCGGCTGGAGGGGGCCCGACCCTCGGTGATGGCGAAACGATTCAAGGGAGGCGTTGGAGACAAGATGTCATACACCGTCTCTGCTGTAGCCTGTAGACGGGTAACAAGCACCACATGACTTCAAGGAATCCAGAGGAAAAAAAATATCTGAAGGCTGTTTTGAGTGGATTTTCTTCCTACCTGGATAGCCTGCACCAGTCTGTTGCTAAGCTCCAGGGCAGCCGATGCTGTAGAGGTCCCAAAGGATGCCGCCCCCCTCTGGAGACCTCGAATAATGCGCCCATCTTTCCTGTACTGCTCTATGGGCAACCAGAAGAGATCCCTCACTCCATGGACTGAGCAAACAAAGATAGAGGAAGGACAAAAGAAAATTAACTAGTAAAAAAAAAACAGAAGCAGGTTTAAAAGGGGTTAATGATTCTGTAGCAAACAATTAATCTTACACAGCTGAACAACTGAGTGCATGGGGCCGACACCCCCCAGAATGCCTGGCAGCTGATTCTTCCTGATGTCTGTCAGCCACTCTGTGACAGCGTACTGAATCACCTTGTCAACACCGAGGAGACTGGAAACATTTCATACAGACTCCAGTCTTTCAGGATTTGATTTACAGATCAAACAGATGACCAGATTTAAAACTGCTTCATGATGTCTGAATGTCCATTTATACCCATGTCTGCAGCAGAGCCTCTTCAGCTTCAGTTCTGAACAGTTCAGCTGAGCCAGACCGATCAGAATCCCTGCAAACGTCCCCTGAGAAACAAAACACAATACTGTAGAGCAGCACTGACTGGGTTTCTGTTTCTGAGCTGTTGTTATGACCTCTCACCTGCTCAATGACCATATGTTTGCCATGGTAGTCGAGCCAGATAGGCACTTCAGAAGTGAAACGAAATTCCCTGAAAATCACAGAGAGAAGGAAAATTCATGCAGCTCTAATTGAAATAAAATACTGCGTTCATCCCTGCAACAGAGGGACACTTTTCTTCCCCTTTGGTCTCTTCAGGTCTCTTTTTATATCTGTGGAGAATCAGCGTCTACACACCGGAAGTAGATCGGCTGCTCAGATGAGGACGAGGAGGAGCCAGCAGAGGAGGAGCTCTGCTCGCTGTAGGTGGTTTCTACAGAAGCTGTGAGGTCAGGACCGAGACCAGCATCTGCTCCGGCCTCCTCAGACCCGTTCTGGGAGGGATCCACCTTCACTGTGAGAGATCAAAGCAAACACCGAGATTACAGACTCGGCAGGCCTCGTCTTGAAGAGTACAGTGCCTTCAAAACGTCCATACTGACAACCCCCAAGATAGACGAGCAAAAACATTAGGTGACATTCTTCGTAACTTCGTCCTGACCCAGCATGTCAAACAACCAACACACAAAAAAGGACACAATCTGGACTTAATTATCAGCAAAGGTTTAAATATATCTGACCATTTCTGCGTTTTCTTTGAAAGTACCATCTTTGCTAAACTATGTAGCCACAGTGAGACCACTACAAAACAGCGTTTTCTCGGGGACAGCTTAGTTGAAACCTTTAAACAAATTTACTCTTCCACCTTAGCTCCTTTATCCTCCAACTCAAACTCACAAAACAAGTTGGTACAAAACTTTCTCTCTAAAATTTCAGACATCCTTGATCCCATTGCTCCAATTAAAGTGAAAGTAGTGTCAGGTAGAAACAAGTCTCTGTGGACTAGGGATCCACTGGTACTTAGTGAAAAAAGGGAGGGTTGACGAGCCGAGAGAAAATGGCGGAAAACTCGACTCCAGGTTTACTGTGAAATCTACAAAGACAGACTGAACCGGTATCATTTAACTTTGAAAGATGCAAGGGAATCGTTCTTTTCGTAAATAATTAACAGAAACATTAATAATGCGACGACTTTATTTGCGACAGTTGTGAGACTAACTAATCCTCCAGTGACAATAGCCCCTGAACTAAACTCCTCCAGGGCCTGCAATGAATTTTTCAACTTTTTTTACTGAAAAAATTCTGACAATTAGACGTTCAATCCGTACATCAGTACCAAACCTATTACCAGTGTACCTCAATTACCTCAATTATTACCTCAATTAATACGAATGTAGAGAAAATGTCTGAATTCCATGAATAAAACCGAAAAACCTTGATTTAATTATAACAAATTAAGCTCCTCCTCTTGCTACCTCGATATCCTACACAGCTTTTCTTAAGTTTTCTTTAGTTTTCCCCGTCATTGGGTCTGATCTGATTAAAATAGTGAACTCATCCATCTTGTCAGGTGTCTTCCCCCAGGCTTTAAAAACAACAGTTATTAAACCACTTCCAAAAGAGAATAATCTGGACATGTTAACTCTGTGGATCATGATATACTATTAGAGCGACTGGAGAGCTAGTTCGGACTCTCTGGTACAGTACTTGGCTGGTTTGAGACTTCTATGTTTCATTAGGAAACTTTTCATCATAACAGACAGAAATCACATGTGGGGTGCCCCAGGGCTCCATCATGGGGTCCCTCTTATATAATATCTATATGCTCCAACTAGTCCAGATTATAACAACCAATAAGATTAGCTACCATAACTATGCAGATGATATTCAACTCTACATTACCATGTCACCAGGTGACTTTGAACCCATCCAAACCCTAAATAAATGTATTAAGCAAATCAATGGATGGATGTGCCCTAACTTTCTCCAGCTGAACAGAAACAAACCTGAAGAAATTACTGTTGGAACTAAAGAGGAACGATCAAGAGTCAGCACACAGCTTCAGTTAAGCCAGCTAGAAACTACTGATCAGGTCCAAAATCTAGGTGTAGTAATGGACTCAGACCTGAACCTCCAGGGTCACATAAAGGCAATACCAAGGTCAGCCTTCTATCATCCAAAGAACATTTCTAGGATTAAAGGACTAATGTCTCAACTGGACCTCTAAAATCCTAATGCGTTTATCTTTAGTCGGATTGATTACTGTAACAGCATCCTCACAGGTCTGCCTAAAAAGTCAATTAGACAGCTGCAGCTGATCCAGAATGCTGCTGCTAGAACTAGGAAAGTAGAGCACATCACCCCAGTTCTAAAGTCCTTACACTGGCTCCCTGTAGCTAAGAGAATAGACTGTAAGTACTTTTATTAGTTTATAAATCATTGAATGGCTTAGGACCAAAGTATGTGGAAGACTTGCCACCATTTTGTGACGACCAAGGCTCAGGTGGTAGGAGTTTGTCCCGGTGGTTGAAGGTTCGAACTCACTCTCGGTCATTGTGTCCTTAGGCAAGACACTTGGCCTGCTAGTGGTCAAAGGGCTGTGTGTACAGCAACAATGTAGCTCACCACCATCAGTGTGTGAATGGGTGAATGACTGAATGTAGTGTAAAGTGCTTTGTGATCCTCTGACTGGAAAAGCGCTATACAAATGGAGGTCATTTACCATTTTGAATTGAATGAATTTTACTAAGGAATATTAACACTTTTGCATGATAAACAGGCAAAAATCATTATGCTGCAGGCTGTGCTGAAGCAGCAATAATGTGCTGTATTTATATTAAACTGCACTGAATGCAGCACCTCTTCTAAATCATAAAAGAAAACAAATATCTGAAGCAGCCAAGAAAAAAATGTCGGCATTAACTGACCTTCAGCAGCAAGGTCCACAGGCATGTAGGGGTTAACAGAGGATGCTAGATTAGTAAAAAAGTCCTTCAAGAAAAACAGCGCGTCCTGGAAGAGAGACAAAAACAAAGTCTGACAGGAGCACAAAAACACAGAGAGAAACTGACAGATTATGATACAAAGACAGCTGGAACAAGTACAAGGCTCATTTTACATGAGATATGGAAAAGGGTAAATAAATAGTTATATACCTCAGAGTTCAGGGTGGTATAAAAAAAAAGGGACTTTAAGTTTTCTTTCTAAACTTAAAACACCAAAATCAACATGTCCATTAATTTTTGTAAATGTATAATTTTGTCCATGGCATGGAAGCAAACAATTGTTGGAACAAATCTTCTGGGGTTTATTTTAATAGATGAGATGAAAATGTTAAAGAGGTCCCTCTTGGTGTCATATCTTCATACAGATGAAAAGGGAGGCTTTTACATCCATATTTTGTCTATACTGCAGGAATTACCTGGTCAATGTTGAGTCGCAGCGGCAGCAGGCTGACCCGTAGGCAACACTCGGGCCCACCGAGTCCCGACTCAGGTAATACCTGCAGGGCCTTCACAGTCAGCTGCAACAAGGACAGAGGAAACATCTCATCCTAATCTACTTCCACTCTGTAAAAAAGCAGTCTAGAAACCAACACACACTGCCTCACCATGTTGGAGTGGGCTCGGCGAGGCATGCTCTCGCTCGTGTAGAGGTAGAGGAACTTGTTGAGTTGTGAAGAGGCCAGCCGGTCCCGAACTTCCAGCTCTTGTACGATGAAGACCTGCCTGTTAAGAGGCTGCTCCCCACTGGGACCGACCCCAGCGGTCAGTGACCCCTCCCCATCCTGGCCTGCTACTGCTACTGGGTAGGACTCATGTTGAAAGGACACCTGAAGGACACAAGGGGGAGAGATGTTGAAGGTAAAACACCTAGAACAAGATTACATTACAATTAACTACCAAGAAAGAAAAATGGTGAAAAATACACACACGATGTTGACCCAAAAAAAAGGTATTTACAACCTTGAACTTTTTCATATTTTGTCACATTACAACCACAACTTTCAATGAAAGCTATTGGGATTTTATGTGAAAGTGGATCATATCTGTAAAGTTGAGGGAAAATAAACAAAAGGATTTGAAAAAATAAAAAAATAATAAAAAGTTCTAAAGTAGTAAGGGGATACCAGTAAAACAAAGGTTTTGATCAAGTAAGTCCAAACCTTTTTTAAGGTTTTTTTGGTGCTAGTGGCCTTTATTCATCAGTAACAGGAAGCAGGGCAGAGAGAAGGGGAGGACATGCAGTAAATTACCCAGGGCTGGGAATTGAATCAGAGCTTTTTTCATTTTAGATCAAGCAATATGAACATTATTTCTGTAGTTGTAAAATGTCAGATTAAGGAGAGAGAATTATGTATTTTTATTACTTTAATCAAAGTCAGAAGTATATATTCACTAAGTTTATTGTCTTCAAACAAAAAGAAAACTCCAGATGATTCCATTCTGAGCTTTAGAAGCTTCTCTTGGAAAATTTAGTCCATTCGAGTTCTCTGGTGGCACACCTGTGAATGCATATAAAGGCACCCCCCAAACACAGAGCCTCTTTCTTTGACATCAAGGGAAAATCAAGAGAACTCAATCAGGACATCAGGAAAAGAACTGTAGACCTCCACCAGTGTGGCCCATCCTTAGGTGCACTTTCCAGATGCCTACAGTTCATCCGTTCAGACAGTAATACGCAAGTATTGGGAACGTACAACCATCATACCGCTCGGGAAGGAGATGGATTCTGAGTCCTAAAGAAAGCGTTTTTGGTGCGAAATGTGCAAAAACCAACCCAGGACAACACCAAAAGGCCTTGTGAAGATGCTGGCTGAAACTGGTAAGACAGAGTAACTATCAGAGTAAAACCAGTCCTGTACAACCAGGAGCTAAAGGTTACTCTGTGAAGAGGAAAAAATCACTTCAAAACCACCATAAAAAAAAGGTAGACTACAGTTTGCAACTGTTCATGGGGACAAAAGAATCTGAATTTCTGGAGACATGTCCTGTGGTCTGATGAAACAAAAACACAACTGTTCTGCCATAATTATAAACGGTACATTTGGAGGAAAAAGCCTCAGAAGTCAATCCCAACTGTGAAGTATGGGGGTGGCAGCATCATGCTGTGGGTCTGTTTTGCCGCAGTAGTAATTTGTGTACTTCAACAAATAGATGGCATCATGAGAAAAGAAAATTACGAGAACAACATCTGAAGACATCAGCCAGGAAGTTGAAGCTTTGGCAAAAATCGGCCTTCAAAATAGACAATGACCCCAAACTGACCTTCAAATTAGTTACAATGTGGTTTAAATATAACAAAGTCAAGGTATTGTAATGGCCATCACAAAGCCCAGATCTCAATGTCATGGAAAAATTTGTGGGCGGCGCTAAAAAGGCGAGTGCGAGCAAGAAGGCCGTCAAACTTGGTCCAATTACAACAGTTCTGTCCAGAGGAGTGGGCCAAGATTCCAGCAAACCCAAAACGTTTGGCCCAAGTTCAACGATGTCAGGGCAATTCTACCAAATACTAAGGAAGTGTATGTATACTTCTGACTTTGATGAAAGTAATAAAAAATACATAACAATTCTCTCTCTTTATTATGACATTTCAGAAATTAAAAAACAATCTTAATATTTATTGATCTAAAACAAAAACGTTTACTCTGATTTGGTGTTTGTTAGTAAAGAAAAATGTGTTTTTTGTTTTCTGAAGTGTATGTAAATACCTGGTTTCACCTGTAGTGTTGGTAGAATCTGGCCACAGGAAATTTGTAGTGAAAGCTGTTTTTTTTTAAACCAACAGTAGGGTGGGGGATGAACATCCCTGAATGAATATCCATACCACCCTTTTTTTTTTGATTTTTACATGTAACACAGTTTAACACAATGTTTCTTCTTCCTTCAACCCCATAATTATGTGCTACTTTGTGTTGGTTTACGACAATTCCTCTGAAAATATTCAAATTTGTTGTAACGCAACAAAATTCAGAAAAGTTTAAGGCATATGAATATTTTTGCAAGGTGCTGTAAAGTGTTATCTTACTCACAGGATCCTTTTATATGTAGGAGGAGAAAGCAAACATGTGGAACAAGGGGCTCTGCTCAGGTAAGATAAGAAATTAAGATTCATGGCCTGAATGCAAAACACTGTTTGGTGGAAAACTATAACCGCACCACATTCTAAACACACTGTCTCCCACAGTGAAACATGGTGGTGGCAGAATCATGCTGTGGGGATACATTTCACTATCAAGGACATGGAAGTGAGCAAAATGGATTGGAAGATAAAAGGAACCTAATATTCGGCAATCCTGGAGGAAAACTGGTTATGCGATGCAAAAATAATGTGCTGAAAAAAAATTTCATAGACATAAAGGGTAAATATGAACACATGAAAATCATCTATACAATAACGTATCTACTGGATAATAGCTGACCTTGGTGAGTTGGATCTCCATCAGCAGTGAGTGCTGACGGCCGCTGCCTCCACCCCAGCGCCAGGAGTTCTGGGGACGAGAGGAGGCGACAGAGCGAGACGGAGAACAACGAACACCAGCAGGGACAGAGCGACCCCTAAAACAGAGATGGAGCAGGACGCAAAAGTTTGTGAAACAGCGCCTAAACACAAGCAGTAACAGGCAAAATTGATACAAATAAAAAAATGAAAAAAACCTGTTGGAGTTCTGAGCATGTATTGACATCGGCTTGCCACCGAAGTCTTTGCCCCCGTAGAGATGCCACACCACAGAGATCTCCTTCAGCACTACCCTGGTGTGTGGTACTGGGAACCCGCTAGGAGCACGGAGAAGGTCCGAGCTTCCTCGAGGCCTGGAGAAGTGGCTGTCCTTCACCTTGATGGGCCCCTGACACAGCACAGTCACCACAGGCTCCCCGTCTCTGGGCTGCAAGAATTTCACAAGCATGACGAGTTTCAAAGAGAAAGAAAAAGCAGGAGAATAAAAAGCAATTCAGCACTCACAAGTATGCCCATGCCAGGCGCCTCCAGGATGCAGAAGTCATCGTTATCGGTGGACCCCTCGGAGCCATCATCGAGTATCATATCAGGCTGCGCCTCCATAGCTGTGCCAACCAGCCCGTCAAGCTCAGAGTCCTCCCTCTGCAGGACAGACGGACTTTGCTTCGAACCTTCGCCAGGAAACAAGTAGACGGAGACGGGCGAGCCCCTCGGTGCTGAAGGAGACTCTGGAAAAACAGAGAATCTGTCAGGGAGTTCCTTTGAACACAAAGCAACAGAAAAATGGTTGCCAAGATCTCTCTCTAAATCCATCCAGAGAGAGAAAAAAAAAATCTTACTCTGTAGTAGATATCAAGGTAAATCAATAACACTTGTTCAGCAATAATACCTGGTTCAAAACTGTTGTCTCTGTGGCTCTTCTCTGTGTCGATTAAGGCATCAGCTAAGTCGTACTGGTTGATTTCTGCAGTTTCAGCTGGAGGACAGGGCGGCAGAGACGCAGGACTTTCTGACAACTAACAGGACACAATATTACACAGAAATTAAAGTCAAGACTAGTTATGGAAACCTTGTTGCTTTATTCAATATATATTGTTGGGATTTTCTGTAATAAACCCAAAGAAAGTTGTACATTATTCCAAAATGTCTCATTATTATTTATTGCTGTATCCGGTCTAACTAGGGTTTATAACTTCAGCCTCATAGCTCCTAGCTATGTGGATTTGTTATTGGTGATTTCCATTAACTAAAAAGCACAGGTAAGGTAAACACAATTTAAAAAGTTAATATGGTGTATTGAATGTAATGTCTCACCGGTAGTTTCTGACCAGCTATTTCAGTAGGTGAGGTGTGGCGGGGCGGGGGGTGCAAGTCCCCCTGGGCCACCAGATACTGCAGCAGATTGACGAGGGCGGCGCAGGAATCTGCGCAGGTATAGAGGTGCACCACGTTGTTGGAGCAGCGCAGCTCAAAGAGAGGCTGGGACTGGAACAGAAACAAGCAGCTGAACTGAAAGAAGAGCATCCATCAGACCTACCTTCATGACAAAAAACTAAGTAGGCTCAACGCGACAGTCCTGGCCTGGATGGAAACAATAATGGAAGTGAACAACAACAACCTTTGGATGGTGTGGATTTTTCAGGAGAGAGACCTCTGCTCATTTCCCATAAATGCTGTCAAATTGACATCTGAACATTTTAAAGACTCTTCATCATTATCACTCATTCCTAAGTGGGGCCCTGAGAAGTCCTTTGGGGCGGACTGGGACTGGAAAAGGAGTACTGCAGCCATGTCTGAGCTGATTGCAGCATTGCACGCACAGCAGTCCCCAAATGTCTCTCTGTGCACATTTATCTTCCCAGTTATATACTGTTTAGCAAGATTTAAGAGTCAATGCTCACATATTGTGACAGTTTACAAACTAAATAACCAAAGTTCTTCAAATAAGCTATATGAATAAACTAAAACAAGCTTTGATTAGCCTTGATTGGCTGGCTCAGCGTACAGCTGCATCATTGCTGCGGAAAGGCTTGTTTAGCATTTTTTTTGTGCTGATTTTGGTTTCAGGTCCAGTTGAGTAAAACTCAAGCCAAATTACTGTCTGAAGCTATTATTATAGTGAAATCTAATTATGGTTAAATAAATATTTATACACATGGGGCCAACTGCTTGTTAGTGGCTTTTTGTGGACCGTGAACATAATTATAATGTTTGTTTGCAATTTTACTGGTTGGTGGGGTTGTGTTTCCTTTTTTGGGGAGGGCTAGCAGCCAAATATGATGAAAAATAAAATGAAATAAAAATAGGTCAGTAAGGTGATAGAGCAGAACTCACCAGCTTTCCAGTATCGCTGCCTTTCCACGTGGTGATGGCGAGCTCTAGCAGGTCGATGTCCAGAACACATACATAATCTATGGGACACAAACACACAGAAGGGGATTTTATATTACTTCTTATTTCTGCCACTCCTGCTAACACTTACAACTTTTTGACTTTTGTGGGTTTTTTTCTTTAATTTTATTTCATCATAAACAGGAACATTGATATCCAATAAAGTTAAACCAACACAGGTTTATGTCTCAGGTTCACTTTAATAAAACCCGAGTCCATCATTCTGTAGATTGGCTAAGATGGGGTCACCAAGAGGACAATCATACCAAACGCAGCAGGAACACTTTGATTAGGCAAGGCAATTTTATTTGTATAGCACACTTTCAACAGCAGGGTAATTCAAGGTGCTTTACATGATTTGGTGATTTAAAAAAAAAACACATGATACACAATAAAGCAAGAGAAAGATCCAAAAAAAGCAAGAGAGCATGAACACATTCCATACATATGACATCAAGCATTTACTCGAAGGCAATTCTAAACAGATGGGTTTTTAGTCTCGATTTAAAGTAGTTCAGAGTTTCAGCATCTCTACACTCGTCAGGAAGTTTGTTCCAGATAAGGGGAGCATAAAAACTGAAAGCTGCTTCTCCATGTTTAGTTCTGAGTCTAGGGATGTTTAGTAGGCTAGATTTGGAGGACCTGAGTGGTCTTGGTGGTTGATTAGCAACACGTAGCTGTCCTGCTTTAGCTCCATCTTTGTTTAATAAATAACTATATTATTTTTATATGCTTGAGGTTGGATTTAAATCATTTAACATTTAGCAAGGACCAGATGATTTTTATGAGACATAAGAAACAAGAATTGTTGAGGGTGTGCTTTTTAATGTGACTGAACAAAGATGGAAAATGGCAAAAACATTAGAACACGTGTGACTTGGAGACGAAGGTCCACTGCATGTCCTACCTTTCCTCAAGTCCACTGTGTCCGTCTCACATTTGTCAGAGAGGTAGAGAGCAGAATCATCCAGGATGAATCTGAGGACAGCAAAATAAACATTTAAAAAGATTTGGTAATAATAATAAAAAAACATCATTGGATCTATTGCAGTACATCTCAGTTTCTAGGGTAGATTTTTAAATATTCCCTGGGTTAATTAGCCCTCGTGAAACATTGCCAGTCCAACTGCTGTGACCAGTTAGTGGTAACCAGTACCTGAGGTGGAAGGTGGCGGTGTCTACGATGATGTTACTGGACACAGAAAATGACTCTGCTGTGAAGAGGACTCTCAGGGGCAGATACAGAGGCCTTGGAAGTAAAACAAAAGAGGAATTTAACATCATATTAGAGCAAGTTGAATAAGCGCTCCAAGGGTCCATACCTGTAGTCTACAGCACAGGAAGCGAGGTGAGTGTGGAGGACGGTAATGACAGCAGGTGCCGTGTATCCCAGAATGGGGTCGTCGATGACGTCCAGAAAGTCAATCAGCTGAAAGCAACAAAGACAAACAGGTGGATAATAAACATTTCTAAGGTTTTACTGGGAGGTAAAACAAACACTATTAGCATTCACTATCAGCTAAAGACCTTTGAGGTTATGAAAACGGTCACATTAAATCACATTTTACTTGTCAGAGTGTAACTTCACACGCTTGTTATCGCTGGCAGGAATGCTTTAGTTTTTGGAAGGGCTGGTTATTTTGTTCTAAAGTGCCTCCAGATGGAAAGCAGACTAATTACAGCGACAAGTATAATTACACTTGGATCACGTGTGTCCAAACAGTCTGCGGTTATTTTTTGTTCCCTTCTGCCTCCAAGGAAATAAAACATCTCAGATTAACATTTTTTCAGCTCAGCCGTGTCCAGCTGTGCTAAAATGAATCTGTTTTTTTCTTCCCTCAAGCGAGCATCTGAGTGATGTAACCCCAAGAAATACAAACATTTTATCACCAGAAAAAAATATTCCTTCCTGACAGAGTAACAGTATGAAGGTTCAGAAGAGCTTAGCAAGTCTATAAACTCAATTCAGTAAACTCAGAGCTAAAAAAGAAAGAAAGAACTTAAATAGGGACTAAAAATAAGATTCTAGAAATATAAACATCTGTACGTTGGGGTTTACCCCGGTGAACGAGAGGGTAGCATCCCTTCGCCTACGGGTGGGGGGACGGGTCCTGACTGTTTGTGCTTACGCGCCAAACGGCAGATCAGATTACCCACCCTTTTTGGAGTCTTTGGAGGGGGTGCTGGAGAGCTCTCCTCCCGGGGACTCCCTTGTTCTGCTGGGGGACTTCAACGCTCACATGGGCAATGACAGTGAGACCTGGATGGGTGTGGTTGGGCGGAATGGCCCCCCCAATCTAAACCCGAGTGGTGTCTTGTTGTTGGACTTCTGTGCTCGTCATGGATTGTCCATAACGAACACCTTGTTCAAGCATAAAGGTGTCCATATGTGCACTTGGCACCAGGACACCCTAGGTCGCAGCTCGATGATCGACTTGGTTGTCGTCTCATCCAATCTGCGGACGCATGTTTTGGACACTCGGGTGAAGAGAGGGGCTGAGCTGTCCACTGACCACTACCTGGTGATGAGTTAGCTCCGATGGTGGGGGAGGACGCCGGACAGACTTGGAAGGCCCAAACATGTTGTGAGGGTCTGCTGGGAACATCTGGCAGTCTCCTGTCAGAAGGGGTTTCAACTCATACCTCCGGCAGAACTTCGAACACGTCCCGGGGTGGCGGAGGACATTGAGTCCGAGTGGACCATGTTCCGCGCCTCCATTGTTGAGGCGGTTGACCGAAGCTGTGGCCGCAAGGTAGTCAGGGCCTGTCGCTGCGGCAACCCCCGAACCCGCTGGTGGACACCGGCAGTAAGGGATGCGGTCAGGCTGAAGAAGAGTCCTATCGGGTCTTTTTGGCTTGTTGGACCCCTGAAGCAGCTGATAGGTACCGGCAGGCCAAGCGGAGTGTGGCTCAGATGGTCGCGGAGGCAAAAACTCGGGCGTGGGAGGAGTTTGGAGAGGCCATGGAGAACGACTTCCGTACGGCTTCAAAGCGATTCTGGTCCACCATCCGACGTCTCAGGGGGGGAAACGGTCTGCCACAAACTCTGTTTACAGTGGGGATAGTGTGCTGCTGACCTCAACGCGGGACGTTTTGGGTCAGTGGATGGAATACTTTGAAGACCTCCTTAATCCCACCAGCACGCCTTCCAATCTGGAAGCAGGATTTGGGGACTTTGGGTCGAGCTCTCCAATCTCTGGTGCTGAGGTCGCCGAGGTCGTTAAAAAGCTCCTTGGTGGCAAGGCTCCGGTGGTGGATGAGATTCGGCCGGAGTTCCTCAAGGCCCTGGATGTTGTGGGGCTGTGTTGGTTAACGCGGCTCTACAATATTGCGTGGACATCTGGGGCAGTTCCCTTGGATTGGCAGACCAGGGTGGTGGTCCCCCTGTTTAAAAAGGGGGACCACAGAGTGTGTTCCAACTACAGGGGGATCACACTTCTGAGCCTCCCTGGTAAGGTCTATTCAGGGGTTCTGGAGAGGAGGGTCCGCCGGATAGTCGAACCTCGAATCCAGGGGGAACAATGCGGTTTTCGTCCTGGCCGTGGAACACTGGACCAGCTCTACACCCTCAGCAGGGTCCTGAAGGGTGCGTGGGAGTTCGCCCAAGCAGTCTACATGTGTTTTGAGGACTTGGAGAAGGCGTTCGACCGTGTCCCTTGGAGGGTCCTGTGGGGGGTGCTCTGGGAGTTTGGGGTACCAGGCCCCTTGATACGGGCTGTTGGGTCCCTGTATGACCGGTGCCAGAGTTTGGTTAGCATTGCCGGCAGTAAGTTGGGCTTGTTTCCAGTGAGAGTTGGACTCCGCCAAGGTTGCCCTTTGTCACCGATCCTTTTCATAACTTTAATGGACAGGATTTCTAGGCGCAGCCAAGGTATTGAGGAGATCCGCTTTGGTGGCCTCAGGATCAGGTCTCTGCTTTTTGCAGATGACGTGGTCCTGTTGGCTTCATCGGAACGTGATCTACGGCTTTCACTGGAGCGGTTTGCAGCAGAGTGTGAAGCGGCTGGGATGAGAATCAGCACCTCCAAATCCGAGGCCATGGTCTTGAGCAGGAAAAGGGTGGGGTGCCTTCTCCGGGTCGGGGATGAGGTCCTTCCCCAAATGGAGGAGTTGAAGTATCTGGGGGTCTTGTTCACGAATGAGGGAAAAATGGAGCGGGAGATCGATAGACTGATTGGTAGAGCGTCTGCAGTTATGGGGGCGCTGTACCAGTCTGTCGTGGTGAAGAGAGAGCTGAGCTGAAAGGCGAAGCTCTCGATTTGCCGGTCGATCTACGTTCCTACCCTCATCTATGATCACGAACTCTGGGTGGTGACCGAAAGAACGAGATCACGGATACAAGCGGCTGAAATGAGTTTCCTCCGAAGAGTGTCTGGGCTCTCCCTTAGAGATAGGGTGAGAAGCTCAGTCATCCGGAGGGGGCTGAGAGTAGAGCCGCTGCTCCTCCACATCATGAGGAGTCAGTTGAGGTGGCTCGGGCATCTGATTAGGACGCCTCCTGGACGCCTCCCTGGTGAGGTGTTTCGGGCACGTCCCACCGGGAGGAGGCCCAGGGGAAGGCCCAGGACACGCTGAAGGGACTATGTTTCTCGGCTGGCCTGGGAACGCCTTGGGATTCCTCCCAAGGAGCTGGAACAAGTGGCTGGGGAGAGGGAAGTCTGTGTGTCCATGTTTAAGCTGCTGCCCCCGCGACCCGACCCCGGATAAGCAGGAGAAAATGGATGGATGGATGGATAAACATCTTTCTTTTCCTAAATGCTAAACTACAATTCCAGACGGTGCTGAAACCCTGTTATGTATTAAGACTGAATCTACTAAAGATTGAATAAGAATTTTTTTTTAGCTGGAAGGACTAAGAAATGAAACAGGCCTCGTTTCATTTTCTCACCTGCTCGTGCCAGCTCTGGTTGGTCTGCGTCATGTAATGTCTCATGGTGGCACCTTGCAGCTGAAAAGCAACCAGGAACTCCTATAAAAAGACAACAAATATAAACTTCATTTGAGGTTGATACTAAATTTGTAGAAGTAAAGTGAAGCAGGTGCACAAGAAGGGCAAACCTTGACATTCCTCTGGAGGTCCAATGTGATTTTGATGGCTGTAGACAACATCTGTGGCTCCCCTTCCCGTCCTCTCACACTCCTCACTCCCACCTCTGTGGGGTAGATGGTAGGGTCCAAATGGTTGGGTGGTGTGAAGCTGGGCATTTCCAACCTCTGTGGGATGGGGGTGTCCTTAACCACAGCTAAAAGGTAAAAATGAAAATACTACAATGAGTCACAAAGGCATGTATACTTCCTAACCAACAATAAGTCTAGTTAACTGAGCTCCCAGAGATTTTCCAGGTCAAAATTAAACCCTTTTCCTTGACTCGAATGCGAAGTTCAGACAGATATTTTAAAGGATGGATACAAAAGATCACAATAACTGTATGAGAGATATTTCTACGGAGTTCATAACCTGCAGAACCTCAGATTGGATGGATGGACTAAAAGACGGATGAAAGGACGGATCAACAAACGAATAGAGGGCAGATGGGCAACAGATGGATTTAGGGACAGACAGACAGATGGAAGGATGGAGAGATGGACAGAGTGATGAATTGTCAAATGGATGGAAGAAAGATGAACGCAGATGGATGTACGGATAGACAAACTGCAAGATGGATGGAAGAGCAGAATAATTACTGAGTAGATGCAAGGACATAAACTATAGATAGAGGGGCCGACAAACAGATGGACGAACAAACAAACAGATGGATGGATGGTTAGAAAAATGGGTAGACAGACAGATAAACTGCTGAATGGAGGAACAAATGGATGGAAGAGTGGAATTAAAGGATCGCTGGATGGATGATAGGAAAGTTGAACTGGAGGATGGACAGACAAACAGATGCATGGAAGCAAGGATGGATAAACAGTTGGTTAAATGGGCAGAAAAATGGTTGGATGAATGGGGGGTAAAATGAAAGGAGATATTGATAGATGGATGGATAGATAGACAGATGGATGGATGACCCTTTTAAGATAACTGGACAGAGAATAAAGTCTGGAAAACAAATGTTTTTTCCCCCAGATTTCATTCTCTTTTCACAGCTGTAAAGTGATTAAAGCAGAATTTTCAAGACATAACAGGAGGCTTTCAAATTATCAGCCTTTTCAAACAACAAAAATGTTTGCAAATGGGACCAGCGTGTGCACCTCGATGGTAGAGCTCCACTCGTTTGCTCTCCAGAGTCAGGAAGTTGAGGTTGGGATCATTTTGATGCTGCGCGACACTAAACATCTTCCCCCCTTCCAGGTCGAGCACAAGCTCTCCCTGAGTTTGATCCTCCTGGATGTGGAAAAACACAAAAACTACATGAACAAAGAAACTTTAAACTGCTCCGACTGTTCATTTGCACCATCGAAGATCTAAGATTTAGTTTACAGAGTATTAACTTTAAAGCATCTGCAAACATATATTAATATATTATAAACAGTAGTTAATGTAGAGAAATTATAGGAGATTCAGATGTGAGTTTTGTCTCATTTATTTAAAAATAGCTAAATTATGGTTAGTGGATGATGTACATTATACATTTATATAAAGTATAAGGTCTGGAGAGAAAGGCTAAAACGTGACTGCTGAATCACTTAAGCACATATAAAAAAAGGGAGAAAAAGGTTTCATATTATATCATCTGATGCAGTTAAACTCATCAGTGCCCTCCTCTAAATTCATCTTCCTCCTGGCTCACCTTCCTGTCAGTTCTGGCTTGCAGGCGACCTTTCCCGATAATCAAAGTGAGGGAGAGGAGGCTGAGGTTGTGGCTGGGAAGAGGAGCTGACTGCTGCATCCTTCCAGATGAATCGCTGGCCAAGTAAAACTGAGGCTCATCCTCTTCTGAGTCAGAGTCTGTGGCAGAGTGCAAAGCAAACTATTTGATCCAAAAACAACACAAAAGCCAACATTTGATGTTTTGGCACCATGGCTGTTATTGTTTGTTACAAACCGACGTCAGGATAAAAAACATTTTCCCCATCAGAGGAGCAAAACTTGCCCAGTCTGAAGGCCGACTTGCACAGCTGGAACTCGTCGTAGGGACGGCGGCTCAGGTTGGGGCTGTGGGCTGAGGGGGGAGGAGGGGGAGGAGACTCCCACATCAAGAGGTCATTATTGATCCTTTTGGAATAAAATGGGAGGATGAATGAGAACTAACATCATTCCTCAATATTGATATAAAGCCAGCACAGAAAACAACAACCAGCTAAAAAGGCAGCTAAACTTTCAATATACAGCCTTGAGTAAAACAGCTGTACGTAAATCACACTTTGCTTCCAGAAGCCAGATCTACTTGTAATCATTTAGGAGGTCTTGATCAATGGTTCCAAAAGCTTTTTAAAAATCAAGGCTTTTTCTTTGGACTCTGGCTGATTTTTCACAAGTTTTCTGTCTAATTTTATTTATGCATTTCATAGCTTACTGTGTGCTGAAAATGTGTCAAGTGGAAAAATGGAAAAACCAATAAATCCCAGGCCTAATCTGCAGCACAAAAACAGTACCTGAAAGTCATGTGCTTGAGAGATATGACAGAACCTGAGAGGCATATCATTGCTCAGTTGATCATGTAGGTACAGTGCCTTGCAAAAGTACTCGGAGCCCTTAAACTTGAACCTTCACCCCAATCTCAAGTCTTTCCCAGCCGCTAGCAGGTTCCTCTCCAAAATGACCCTGAATTTACAATCTCATAAACTCTGATCAGTCTGTCTGTCGCTGCCACCACCATGTTTAACAGTGGAGATGTGGTTCCCAGGCTGATGTGCAAGGTCAGTATTCTGCAACACCACATTTTGCATGCAGGTCAAAAGCTACCAGGGGCCTCTTATATTTGTGTGTTTTTATTTATATGTTCTAGACTGAACAGTGCGCTGTCAGATGTTGGGATACTTCTGTCTAACCTAACCTTTCTTTAAAGATCTCCACATCTTCCTGTCAGGCCTGTTTTGATGTGTTCTTTGGTCTTCACGATGCCGTTTGCTCACTAATTATCTCTTAGAAACCTCTGAGGCCTTCACAGAAGAGCTAGATTTTTACTTCGTAAATCATACATAGTTGGACTCCGTTTAGTAATTGGGCGACTTGTGAAGACACCGAAAAATAAAAGACATTGGGTTTTATTTAGGGTTATCTGAGTGAAAGGGGCTGAATTCAAAGGCATGCCACACTTTTTAAAGGGGGGGTATTATGCATAATGGACTTTCTGAAGCTTAATATCCTGAGAACCTGTCTTTCCCTCATTAAAAACATACCTGAAGTGTTGTTTTGACCCATTCACTCATATTAGAGTAATCTTTGAGTCTCTGCTGGTAGTTCTCGGGGTTGCTGAAACGCCAGCTCCCACCTATCCCCGCCTTTTCCACCCATCTCCTCCTCCGACCTTACGTACTCAGCAGAGAGCCTCGCCCCTGCAGAGCTCCCCTACCCCTCCACACAACTCTGACTGAGTCCCAGGTATATATATGACAGACTTTTAAAAGACTTAAGGTGACCATTTTATTGGAGCATGCTATAGAAGAGTAATATGTGCCTGGAAGAAGCATAATATCCCCCCTTTAAGCTTTTTACTGTGAAATATTTTTTGAAAATCATGCATCATTTTTTTCCCCTTTTACAATTGCAAGGCACTGTAAGACAAGTTTTCAACTAAAACGCATTTTAGGAACCACCTTGTTGGCGGCAGAACTTTATCAAATGGCTACCTTTGGTATTTACTTTATATACAACTAAATAAATTGAAAAAAACATATCTTGTAGTAACAAATAATGCCTTAGGATAAAAACAAACATTCAGTTACTTTTTTGGCCAAGTTGTCCGTTATATCAAAACAGCGTCAGTCCCGGAGAGCTACTACACTCAAACCTTTAGATACAGCCGTCCTCCAACAAGCCTGAATCAAATGGTTGAATTCCCTCATCGACATGTCATTCAGCTCTGCAGAGGCCTGGTAAGGAGCTCTTCATTTGATTCAGGTGTGTTGGAGAAGGGACGCATCTAGTCGACGGTTGGTAGCTCTCCACGACTGCACTTGGATGTTTACACCTCAGATGTATGGGTAGCGGTTAATTGGCTTAAACAAAAACATTTCTCGATAAATGACAAAATAAAAATCAGCCAAAGTAAAAAAAAAACAACAAAAAAATATTATATATATATATATATATATATATATATATATATATATATATATATATATATATATATATATATATATATATATATATATATATATATATATATATACACACACACTACCGTTCAAAAGTTTGGGGTCACATTGAAATGTCCTTATTTTTGAAGGAAAAGCACTGTACTTTTCAATGAAGATAACTTTAAACTAGTCTTAACTTTAAAGAAATACACTCTATACATTGCTAATGTGGTAAATGACTATTCTAGCTGCAAATGTCTGGTTTTTGGTGCAATATCTACATAGGTGTATAGAGGCCCATTTCCAGCAACTATCACTCCAGTGTTCTAATGGTACAATGTGTTTGCTCATTGGCTCAGAAGGCTAATTGATGATTAGAAAACCCTTGTGCAATCATGTTCACACATCTGAAAACAGTTTAGCTCGGTACAGAAGCTACAAAACTGACCTTCCTTGGAGCAGATTGAGTTTCTGGAGCATCACATTTGTGGGGTCAATTAAACGCTCAAAATGGCCAGAAAAAGAGAACTTTCATCTGAAACTCGACAGTCTATTCTTGTTCTTAGAAATGAAGGCTATTCCATGCGAGAAATTGCTAAGAAATTGAAGATTTCCTACAACGGTGTGTACTACTCCCTTCAGAGGACAGCACAAACAGGCTCTAACCAGAGTAGAAAAAGAAGTGGGAGGCCGCGTTGCACAACTGAGCAAGAAGATAAGTACATTAGAGTCTCTAGTTTGAGAAACAGACGCCTCACAGGTCCCCAACTGGCATCTTCATTAAATAGTACCTGCAAAACACCAGTGTCAACATCTACAGTGAAGAGGCGGCTGCGGGATTCTGGGCTTCAGGGCAGAGTGGCAAAGAAAAAGCCATATCTGAGACTGGCCAATAAAAGAAAAAGATTAAGATGGGCAAAACAACACAGACATTGGACAGAGGAAGACTGGAAAAAAGTGTTGTGGACGGATGAATCCAAGTTTGAGGTGTTTGGATCACAAAGAAGAACGTTTGTGAGACGCAGAACAACTGAAAAGATGCTGGAAGAATGCCTGACGCCATCAGTTAAGCATGGTGGAGGTAATGTGATGGTCTGGGGTTGCTTTGGTGCTGGTAAGGTGGGAGATTTGTACAGGGTAAAAGGGATTCTGAATAAGGAAGGCTATCACTCCATTTTGCAACGCCATGCCATACCCAGTGGACAGCGCTTGATTGGAGCCAATTTCATCCTACAACAGGACAATGACCCAAAACACACCTCCAAATTGTGCAAGAACTATTTAGAGAAGAAGCAGGCAGCTGGTATTCTATCAGTAATGGAGTGGCCAGCGCAGTCACCAGATTTGAACCCCATTGAACTGTTGTGGGAGCAGCTTGACCGTATGGTACGCAAGAAGTGCCCATCCAACCAATCCAAATTGTGGGAGCTGCTTCTAGAAGCGTGGGGTGCAATTTCTCCAGATTACCTCAACAAATTAACAGCTAGAATGCCAAAGGTCTGCAATGCTGTAATTGCTGCAAATGGAGGATTCTTTGACGAAAGCAAAGTTTGATGTAAAAAAAATCTTCTTTCAAATACAAATCATTATTTCTAACCTTGTCAATGTCTTGACTCTATTTTCTATTCATTTCACAACGTATGGTGGTGAATAAGTGTGACTTTTCATGGAAAACACAAAATTGTTTGGGTGACCCCAAACTTTTGAACGGTAGTGTATATTGGGAATAAAATAAGGAAAACTGATTGATGTAAGAATTTGGAAGAATTTAGAAAAATTCTAAACTATAGAAGGAATATTTGTATCCAGGATTAGAGTGGCTGGATGAGACCTGTTGTAGATGCTCTGGAAAGCCTGTTTGCTGGGCAGGAGGATGTAAGCCAGTGGCAGGCTGATGTCCACCGCACACTGACACTGAGTGACACACTGTTCCTGAAACTGCAGCATTTCCTCCGGGTCAGCCGGAATCACCATCTAATTTAGGTGAAACGGATCGAGTTAGCAACAAGAAGGTGCACTGGCAGTATTTTTGTCCCTCTTTGAGTGTTAGCGCACCTCCTCCGTCTCAAACATAGTGCGGTTTGAAGAAAACGGAGAGCTGGATTTCTCGCTGAATTCACAGTGGCTTTCGAAGAATGTGGCCCCGAGATCCTTCATGAGGCCCAGGTTCATCCCACTCAGACCTGCTGCTGGGCCCTGAGCCTCACCTCCACGCACTCGCACAGATATCCTGTTGATGGAAATGTTTTTCAGCATAAGTTTGCTGGCTTACAGAGAGTAGTAACAACCATTCAAGTCCAATTAAACAGTCCCAGAGAAGGCCAATCAGAATCTCAAAAGTAATTTCCTATATAAAATTACTGAAAAATATATCCACTTGTACTTGTTTACCAATAGAAATGCTCAGCGCTGAAAAGGGTGCGAGAGTTTTGTTACAGTCTCGCATTTAGGCCATTATAGTAATTATTCTCATCACCACAGGGACTGACCTTGGCACAGAGTCTTGGTTTTTTATCACTCTGATGCAGGGGAAGGAGCCTCCTTCCCAGCCCTCATATGATCCTGGTGAAACATATCAAGTTAAATATGTAATAAAGTATTTACAAAACAGGAAGACAAACATCCAATTTAAAAGACACATGGTAAAATAAAGGACATTGAAGAAACAGACTAGGAAGTCATATGTTAGAAATCAAACTGGCTTTTACCAGCAATATAGCAGTATGTCAGTCTTTAGTGAATAGTGTATTATCTTTTTTAAATATTGTACTTTTTCCTTTCAAACTGCCCTTGAATGCATGGCTTACTCGGAAACAAATGATCTGTGCAAAAGGTTCAGTGAAATGTCTCCTTTTGAATTTCATCTACAAATCACAACCAAATATGACAATGATACTAGTGCCTCCTAGTGGATTAAACTGCTGCAGCAAATCACTTGCCAGTGTCATTTTCATCCAATTCAATAAAATGTGTATACATTTAATTAGAATCAACTATTTGAAAGAAAATCTGCAAAAAAAACATTTTAGATTTAATAGGTCAAGTTTACCATCATGACAACTCTGAGGGGGATGAATTTTTTATAACTCATCTGTTTGAATATCATTTAAGCTTGAAATTAATAATAAGAGTCGTGTCCTTTGGATTGACAGGTCTTAGATGAGCCATCAATGCTAGCGCTTGTGGCTAGCGTGAGGTGAAGCAGAACCTATTTGTTGGCAAAGAATAAAGAGACACTGGTATAATAATGCCACACAAAAAAAAACCCAACCAAAACCCGTTTTTGTGGCTCTGTATGCTCCCACCATGCATGTCTGTGAAAGAGGCCTCCAGCAGCTGGGTGAGACAGGGACCCCACGGCTGCCCAGGGGCCGGCTGCTCGCTCTGCAGATCCGGGGCCTCCTGGTGCTTCAGCTCCAGCTCCGTCAGCTCCAGCACCAACGTCTCCTCCCTCACTGCCCTCTGGAACGGCGGCCGTCGCAGGGGGAGAGGTCGCAGATCCGGGATGGGGAACCGAAGTCTGAGTACGGCGCTGGGGGACAGGAGGGTGAAGGAGGAGCAAAGCTCAATGCTCTGGGTCTGAGAAGAAAGAAAAGAGATACTTCTTGGAGTCCTTTCCAGAACAAAAACTAAGCTAAACTTGGATTTAACAAAAAATAAAATCAACCCTGTAATCACAGCAGACCACTGCTTTATTACGGAGCCGGGCTGCTGAAAGGCTGATATTAGGATGAATGAAGGACTACTGATTCCCTCTGAAACCAGACAATTTTGGTAATGTTTGTGTCAGCACAAGTTTGATCTGTCAGACGTGACAGAATAAAATTTTCAGACAAAGATTTTAATAGTTTTGGTATCTCTGTATGGTGATGACATAAAAAGTTCATGACTCTGGTCAACCGCACAGGCTCACTTTAAATAACATTACGAGAGGTGAGCTTTAAACATGCTTTTCTGCTTAGTCAGCAGTATAATTAGGATACTTTGTGGTCTTGGTTGCCAACAGTTAACAGGAGAAAATAAGCACATGTATAAAATGCTGATTTATATTTCAAGTTGCCTGGGTTCCTTTAGTCTTTTCTGTCTTAGGTCCCTTCATTTTTTACGGTTTTTGGTCTGTGTTACATTTATATTTAAAGGGCAGCACAGTATTGGCGGTTCCACCTGTACGAGTCCAGGTCCAGAGTTCTGGTTTGGACAGTGGCTGAAGGCTCTGCTGAGGCTCCCCAGGCGGCTGAGGATGTCCAGGTCCAGCTCAGCGTTCAACTCCGCCAGCTCTACCCGTACCACGCTGTCTCGCCGCACCATGTGCTGTTTACCCTGTAAACACACAGAAAAAAACCCCACATTAAATTAGATAGTTAAAAATTCTGAGATCCACCTTCAAGTTTTATCCTTCAGCACAAACAAAACTCAGAGTAAAGCCCAGTTTGTGTGTTAGCTGACTCATCAGAACCTAAAACTTCAATGGTGAGATTTATCAGTTAAATACAATCTTTCTGGATCAAGATTTGTTAACACTTGTAAGACAAATATCTTTTTTTTTTGACAATTTCGCATTTTTCAGACAATATTTTATCAACTGGAACTTCCCTTAATGGCAGAGTAAGAATTTTATTGAAAGGTTTAATACATTAATAAAAAATCATCACAGCTAAATGTGGGTGGGTTAGAGAAAAATGCGTAACTTGATCTTGATTTAAATCAGAAAATCAACAATTACTCCAACACTTTGCTTCATATAGCTGCAGGAAGCTCCCCAGTGGTTCTTCTGGCATCTCATTTGAACCACAGAGTTGATATTATGGATCATTTTTACAGCTTTTGGATCAGTAACTTCATAAAATCACTGTGTTTGTTGTGCAGAGTAACACAGCCTCAGTTGCTGATGCAAATGAGGCTTAAGAGAAGAATAAAGCAAAGACATTAATTATAAAAACAAGGAGGATAAGCCTCACATTTATAGAAATTATTGAGCCGAGCACATATTTAACATATTAAATGGGAGCCATAAGACAATTCAATATTTTAGATGACAGTAAGCGGAAAGTGAGGCAGTGGAGTTAAAAAGAGACTCTTATGGAGGTTCTAGTGTGACACTCAGTACATCTACTGTACTTTTCCAGTCCTATAAGTGTAAAAAAAATGTGTTTAAAACAAGTATTTTCACGTCTGTGAGTTGGAGTGATAATCACAAGCTGACCTTCTAATTAAATGAGAATGTGCCAGAGGGTTTTGTGCGTTAATCAGTGGGCAAAAAACATCTGAGTAAAGATTACATTGACCTGTTAAGACCTAAAAGGTGCTTAAACATAATTCATACTTTTCGCAGGTGTTTTTCAGTGAGGCTGTAGTGTAGCTGGGCACATGGTCTGGCAACAGCTCCGACTGTAAACAGTCCAGCTTTCTGGAACTGAAGTAACTGCAAAGCAAAAAGAAAAAAAGAGGAAACTGTTAATACAAGATTTTAATGGCTTTAGAGTCTAAGGTAGCAAAATATTACAGATAAGGTTACTTTACAAACACATGAATCTTATATTTTACATTAAAAAGCAGAGGACAAAGAAAAAAAGAAAAACAATTATTCTAATTTTACATAAAGGCAGGGTTATATGCTCTACAGACTTTGATTTAATTATAAAAACAGAAGTTCAGAATTAATTTACAGAAACAAATTTCTGTCAGTATTGGAAGCAATCAATGGGTCAGTGGAAGAAATACCAGAACAATATTTAGAAAAACAAGTAAAGTCTGGAGATACAAGCATTTTACCTAACGTTCCCTTCTTTGTTCAAACGTAAAAAATACTTAAAATAAACTCCAGACTTTACTGCAAAGCAGCTTTTCGTTGATAGTAAAACTGCTTTAGACAGCATGACCGATAACGACTAAATGTGATGCTTTAGCAAACTTTAGAGGGTAAACCGTTCCCATGTTCACAAAGAGGAAGAAAAAACCCAGCATGTTTTGTACCTCACAGTACTGAGGTTTTCCATCCTGCCAGAGGCACTCCAACAGTTCCAGTCTGCTGAAAGAAAGGTCTGAAGTCACAGCCCGACAGCGGCGCCTCCCGCTGCGCGTCTCACATGTCACCTGCACCGCTGCCCCCGTTAACCTACGAGAGAAAGGAAGATACTGAGTCAGCTTGATGAAGCAACACGTAGAGGGAATTAACTCCACTTTCGGAAACATGAGAAAACTTGTAACATATTACTCCAAAAACATACCTACTCACCCTGTTTCTTTATTTTGATTTGTTAAGTAAACTAGCAACTATTCTTAGTAAGAAATACATTTAGCTAAGTTTGTATAAACTCCAACCTCAAAGAAAAAGTCTGCTCCTTTTTCTCTACCTGAGATTGGAGAGCGGGCAGGCTGTGGCGAAGCAGTCTCTCAGGGGGTTGACGCTTTTACTGGTCAACATGTTCTCCTTGAATTTTGAAAGCAGCCCTTGAAAGAACACCTTAGAAACCTGAGCTAATGACGAGGGTCCATCAGAGGGTGGGTCCTCCTGCAGCATGGTCAGAGTGAGCCCACCGAGGGTCAAACGAAGCAAGGTCTCAGGTTTCAGCTGCTCTGCCTGGCCGCTGTGCGAGCGCCCTGCAGTTCAGGACAGCAAAAACAACAATAAGCTGTCATTTGAACGTAACTTGTAATTTTAAAGAAAGCACGGGTGCAGCAATGTTTTATTCCATCAATGAAAGTAACTCTTTTTGCCACCCAAATAGCTGACTTTACCTCTGATCCTGGAGGCATGTGGCATACTGGATAAGCATCCTGCTACAGGATATCTTCTTGGACAGTTTGCCAAGCCCTGGCATGAAAAAGCGTAAAGTAAAAAAATAAATATGAAATTTATTCCAATATGTTGCAAAAACTTATTTTGCAAAGCGTTATGTCCAAAAATTGATTTTATTTGAGACTTTACCTCTTGAATAAATCTTTATCCTGAATACAAATGCCCTATTTCTAGCCTCCTGCTAGATGCCTAAACCGTGAACACATGTAAACAGAGGCTGTACCTGTGCTGCCAGGGCCGCCGGGTGCGTCAGGCTGCTCAGACTGTGCATGGAGGACTCCATGTCACTGTCTGACAGCTCACTGCCAGAGCGAGTAGATGTAACACTGCTGCTCATCCCTGCAGGGCCCATGGAGTAAAACATTTCTGCACAAACACAAAGTCAAAAGGTAAACACTCAAGCGTACACAGACTTCACAATCGTATAGTATATAGTATGAAACAGGGCGGCAGGAGGTGTTTTTCCTGAAACGCAGAGCTATGAATAAGTGTCTCCCCACTAATAGATTTTTTAAAATTTTTTTTTTGCTTTTTTGTCACACTTTAAACTAATCTTACTAACAGACCAAAATAACCTAAATAAATTCAAAAAGCAGATTTGTAGCATGATACTTTTGTTTGTTAAGGGAGACAAGCTATCCAAAGCAACCCATTCCTATGTGAAACAATAATTGCATCAAAAACCTGACTGGTTGTGTCACTCAACAACTGCCAGGTCATTATATTTAACTCCAGACTTGGGACTTTTTTGCGCAATTTAGAGGCAGACTTTGCTGGTGTCTTTAAGCTTACAGTCACAAATTGTTGGTCAAATGTTCTCCTTCAGGATATTTTGGTACGGAGCAGAATCCAAGGTTTGATCAACTACAGCAGGTTTTTCAGTACTTGAAGAAAAAAAGCAGCCCCAGACCACCATTTTTCTGAAATGCAGTGATAGTTTTAAGTCAAAGGTAATGGGACACGCACATTCCCAAAAGGTTGTACTTTTCTCTCGTTAGTCCACAGAATATTTTCCAAAAAGTATTGGGAATCAGAAGATGTTTTTCGGAGGATGTGAGATGGGCAGGTGTGTCATTTTTGGCCAACAGTGGTTTTGGCCTTGGAACTCAACCAATTTCTACCCAACTATCTTACAGCCTACTTCATGTTGTCTGGGATATTCTATTTAACTCTTTACAACGCACTCACTGAAATACTTAAAAAGAAATTTAACTCCAGAGTGCTATTATGATATATAACAACTTTATCTGTTACATTTCTTTCAAAAAATATATATTTAATCACAGAAAACACAGTGATCAAATATAGTCACTTGCCCTGTTCAGATTTAAAAAAAAAGAAAGAATTCCCACTAGTGTATGTGAAAACATATACGAAAAACATGAGTATATATATCAATAGTTGTCTCCCTCTTCTTTCCATAGAAAATACTGATTTTATTACTGTTACCATTATTATGAATGAAGATAATTCATTATATACTTAAAAAGCAATAAATTCAGGTATAACACAACAGCCATGACACCCTCAAAAACCTCTTAGATTGAGTAGTTTTAGCTTTATAATTTTTAAGTGAGTTATATTTCTCACTGAAAAATGTCCTAAAACATCTAGGCACGATTGTGATGTACCGGTGTTATCTCAACTTATAATGCCCGTTTGGAAAAAATAACCTTAACAAGTATGGCTTACTAGACACATAGGGCATAAAAATAGACAATTGTTTTTACATAAAAACAATTGTCTTTTTGGGGCATATGATGCAAATATGGTTCCTCCAATTTTCATGTAATAATTTTACCAATTTAATAGAAATTCACATATACAACACATTTATTCAGCAAAACTAGTCAACCATGTAATGTGAAAGTTTCATAAACTTACCATAGTTAGTTTTAGAGATCTGACTGTAAACATGAGAGAAGAGGGGCAGCGGGATTGCACTGTTTCGCTGCTAGAGACAGACTAACGTTTGGCAAAATGCAGTGAAAAGTGATGGAATTGAACTCTGCTGATTGGTTGAGTGAAATCACGTGATTCTAAGAGTTCGCGAAAAGGTACGCTGACATAATTTAGGATGCGTGTGGAAGTGACTAAATATAGTCATTGCCTAGTAAAGGGTTGAGTGTTCTATTAATTCCACTAATCGGGGATGAATAATCAGGCCTGGGTGATGTGACTGAAATTGATCTCTGCTTTACAAAAAAGTTCTTAATCACAGATCATAATAATGACACATTTTATTTGAGGGTGCCTTTCTAAAACCCAAGGTCATTTTACAGAGAAAAAAACCCTGAAAAATACATAGACAAACAATCAACAAAACAATTAAATAGCAAATAAGAAAACAGCACAACAACCAAAATCAGTATCTAAAGTGAATAGGCCCGTTTGAGCTGTGATTTAAATAAAAGAAGAGTCAACATGTCCGATGTCGGGAGGAAGTGAGTTCCAGAGCCGAGGAGCAGAGCGACTGAAAGCTCTGCTCCCCATTGTGACAAGCAGGGCAAAAAGAACAACAAGATGAATGGCTGACGAAGATTTGAGAGAGCAGGAAGGAGTGGCGATGTGAAGCAGGTCACGCAGACAAGGAATGGCAAGGCTATAGATGCACTTAAACGCGAGAATTAGAATTTTAAAGTTCATCAGATTGTGTCATGCCTTTGTAAGCTTGCCCTTGCTTACCATTGAAAAACACAAAGAACCCAGTTTGGAGTGCTACCATGGTTAACGCTAGCAGCAATGACGTAAGCAGCAAAGACGTTAGCAATTTAGCAAGCCATAACAAAGCTCTTTGCCAAACTTCCCCAGCTACCTCTGTTCCTTGAGAGACACTGTTTAGCGCAAAATAAATGGGCAGCTTTGCAACCAGAAAACGTGATCAAGCTGGTCTGTCTCAGCGACTGGCCGAAAAATAAATAAGTATGAGTTTAGCATAGCTGCAATGTCATCTGTATCCCACAAGAAGCAAGTGCATGATGTTATTTTAGCACTTAATTTTGTGATAAACAATGTCATTTTTGATGTGCTAACTTAAAGCACTCATGCACATCTAACTCCATGCGAATCTAAATTGATGCACATCTAAATCAAGCTTTTGGCAAAAATCGAGCTAATACCATAACTACAATGGGAGTCTTTATCCCAGTTTACATATAACTCAGAAAATGTAATTATTGAATGAAGTGCGTTCGACTCCGCGACTCACATTGACATTCTTCCAGTTGGCCACAATATGCACAATGAGCAAAGAAATGGAGAACAACAACTCTGTAGCATAGTACATGTAGTACATACTGTACTGCTTGACTCTGTTACTCTCGTTGTTCATCCTCATTCCAAAGTTGTTATTCCCGCTTCCGCGGTCTCGTCACTTCCCAGTGCACAAGCAGCTAATAGCTCGGCTAAGATGTGTTGGAGTTTACATGCAGAAAAATGTGGTTTTCTAACCGCATTATCTGGGTGCCTTAGCTCGATTAAGAGAAGTCCAGTTTGGTTCGACTTCAGCCGGACTAAAGCATTAATTCGGTTTTCAGTGTATTTGATGGATCCGTCTTATTTAGATTATCTGAAGAAGAAATAAAAACTTCAGTGGTCAATAATTCTATTCCTCAGAAAAGTGTTCCTACTGTTTTTTTATGTGTTAACTTACAGCACTGTATATGGACCTTATTTTCATTTTCAAATTATTGGAGATTGACAACAGAACAGTATTATTTCCTCTTGGTGGCATAAAAGTAAAAGGTTGCAGGCAGCACTTGGGACTTGTCTCAAAAACAGCAGAATGTAAATGGCTGGGACTACATTTGCTCTGTTAAAAACAATAAATTGCTTCATAAAGCCCCTTTTTTGTTATATATCAATCTTTTGGTCTGCTACAATAATGTAATACATTTAAATGAAAATACCTTAAGATGAGGGCTTTTCGCTGCAATTATTTGGTGAGATTAAAAACAGAGATTAATTAAATACAGATCATAATCTCTCATTTCTTTTAAAGCTCTTGACAGCACTAATATAAAATATCTAAATCGGACATGGATTTAAGCTGCAGGTGTTTATGAGCAGCACAGGTGAACTTCTGATCTTTGTACCTCCGTTTTCCAGGCTGGTGACGTAGGGCTCCAGGTCAGGCTCATTCTCCCACTCCCTGTCTTTGGGACTGGATCCCAGCTGTTTACTGAGGTCCTCCTCAATCAATCGCAGGTCTTCTGAGTCTAACGGGCGACTGTTTACTCCACCACACTTCTGCTCTGGCTCTGAGGGTAAAACAAAATGAAATAAAACCAATTTTAGCAAAAGAAAATACAACACATAGAAACCATGCATAAAAAAATACCATCCTTGAGTCAGTTAATAAAATTAGATTCAGTTCAGTTTATTGATGCCGCCCTGAGTCAGAACAAATGTCAGCTCAAGGCACTTTACAAGACAAACAGATCCAAAAGTATCACTGCAATTTCACAACATTTGTGACCCAGATCAGCAGCAGAAAAACAAACTAAGCCACGATAGATCAGGTCAGAGGCTCTGTGCTTTCCAGGTAGTTTTCAGTGACAATTAATAAATAAAGGTTTTAATTAAGCTTCCTAAAGTATTCATTCCCTTCCAATTCTTTCAACATTTTGTCTCGTTACAACTACAAACCATGTATTTTATTGGGATTTTAGTCCGAAACAAAAGAGAATGTGAGGACACAGTCACCTAATTACAGTGTTGAGCTGTGTGTGATTTAGTCTCGGTAACAACACAGCTGTTCAGTGAAGGCCTCAACAGCCTAAAGACCAGGGAAGACAGCAGATAGGTCAGGGTTGAAGTTGTGGAAACTTTTAAAGGTTACAAAAACATCCCGAACTCTGGACATCTCATACAGCTCTGTTCAACGTATAATCTGAAAGTGGTAAGAGTGGCAAAACAACAGGATTAGGGCCATCCACCTAAACTGACAGGTTAGGCAAAGAATGCAATAATCAGAGAAGCAGCTAAGAGACCCTTGTTAACTCTGGAGGAGCTGTGGTTATCCAGAGCTCAGGTGGGAGAATCTGACTGGTAAACTTTTAGTTGAGCACACCCTAATGGTTCTGCCACATCTTTTCATGGATGAGAGACATAATTAAAGCTTTGAAGGGTCATGCTTGTCACATGCCACGTAGGAAACGAGACCAACAAGAAACTTGTTGGCCTACATGGAAAACGCTGTGGAAGGAACAAGAACTGCATCTCATCCTGAACACACCATCCCTACAGAGATGCATGGTGGTGGAAACATAATGCTGTTGGAATTCTTCTAATTATATAATAATGAACTTTATTTATTGGGCGCTTTACATTTTAGGACCTAAATCCAATTGAGAAACTGTGGAAAGGCTTGAAAACTGATGTCAACAGAAGCTCTCCACCAAATATGACTGAGCTTGACCTGTTTTACAAAGTGTGGGTACGGATTTAGTCACTATATGTGCAGAGCTGGTAAAAAAACAAAACAAAAAGACCTTAAAAGTGCTCAGATACAAATACACGCCGCACTTTTTAAAACGTTTATTTGTAAGAAAACAAACCAAAAAACTTGTGTCTAATTCTTCCAATTCACCAATATGAATGACTGTTTGTCTATCACACAAATCCCAAACTATGTTCTGTGGTTGCAACATGACGAATGTGAGAAAGCTCTAGGGGCACGAATATGTTCACAAGGCACTGGATCTCAACCACTGATACGAATAACACACTCAGAACCAAGCTAATAAAATGATGATCAGAAAAGCAAAATCAATGATCCAAACCATTCCTATTTTAAACTGTACCAGTGTCTATGCACAGGGCCTCCAGAAGGTCTGCTAGACGGGTTATTTGATCCGGAGACAGCAGCAAATGGACACATGCCCCCTTCCCGTCCAGCTCCAACTGATGAGCAGAGAACAGAAGAATCAACACGAGAGGACATCCATTTTCCAGAAGTTTTATGAGATGGAAACACACACCTTTGGTCCAGGCAGCATGTCGTTCTGTTTGATCTTCACCGTGGTTTCAATGGAACCAGAGCAACTCCCTATGACCAGTGGCTGAGGGCGGGAGGTGGTCTTCAAGGGTTCTGCTTCTTCCTCTTTCTCCTCATCATCCTCTTCCTCTCCTTCACTTGCTGTGGCTGAATTTAGATGCACCCCCCCAGGAGGACCCTGGGAAATAATGACAAGCATTTTAACAACATTTTGGAGTTTTACCCCTCTCATATAAAACATGGCTGTACTATGTTGAAAATATTTGCCAACCCTGAGTGTAAAACCTTTTAGTAGTGGCTGTATTAGTCTGATAAAGTGATAGCACCGAAACCTTTTTAAACTTCGATGTTCCTGAAAATGAAAAGAAATCTCCACACTTCAGTCTGCGAAAGTGATTTATTCTTCTCAAGCTTTCGGTCAAAGACCTTCTTCAGGAATGATTCGATGTTCCTAAAAGAGGGTTACACGGTGGAGCAGTTGGTAGCCTCGCTGCCTTTTTAGCTTGGGTTTGATCTCTCAGCCTGCAGTCTTTCTGCATGAGTTATAGTACTCCAACTTCCTCCCACGGTCCAAAAAACATTATAGTTAGGTTAACTGAATGCTCTAAAATGCTCTTAGGTGTGACTCTGTTTGCGGATGGTTGTTTGTCCTGTGTGTCTCTGTTGTCCTGTGATGGACTGCAACCTGTCCAGGGTGTTACCCTGCATCTCGCCCAGCAGCAAGAGAATGGATGGATTCCTAATAGTCATACTGTACTCAGACCCGTATTGTTCAGAGCCACAGTGACACAGAATCCAGTAAGACAAAATCAGCATATTGCAAAAGGATCGAATTAGATCAAAACAGAGAATACTGCGAAATATCTCCCAAATATTTTGTTCAGATGGTGTGGAAGAGGTTGGACAGCAATGTGTTGTACAGATCATACAGTTCATAGCATGTGTCTGGAATGCCAGTCCTTCACATTTTGGATGCATCCCTACCCCTGAATCAAAAGGCAGGTCCGCAGGTTTTTCAAAGGCCTGGTCATCAAGCATACATTTGATTCAGGTGTGTTGGAGCTGGGATGCATCTAGAAGTAGCAGGACAGTGGCACTGCAGGACTGGAGTTGTGGATCCCTGGTTTGTAGAGTGGCGACCTTTACCTGTACAACACCGATGACTTCGTACAACAGCTTAACATCGTTCAGCTGGAGGATCTTGTGCAGAAAGGCGGGCGGCTGGTGGATGTCAACAGGCACGGCACTCTGGGCTGCTGGATCTTTCACGGCTTCATCAAAGTACTCCAGGCTGGAAACACACACAAACAGAACACAAACAACCAAGATATTTGCACCATTTAGCAGATAGAATTAGAAGAAAAAAAACTTTAGGAAGTGAGAGAAAAAATGCCATTATTCTTCTGAATGAACTGTAGTGACAATACCTGCAGTGCGACAGCAGTCACACTGGCTTTCGTTGAGCAAATAAGATCATTGATGAATTGATTTGACTGAACAGATTTGGATCAGCGCCTGGTGGCTTTCAATTTTTACCAGCTAAAGGGCCAAAGTTTTACCCACTGTCCTTTACTCTTTGGATCAGAGGTCTTCATTTAAATCCCAGTGAGTTCAATCAAAACAGATATCTCTCAAATGTCGTGAATAAGGAAACTTACGATAACTGAACACAAGCTTAAATATAGTTGGGGTTTGTCGGCATCTCTAAATGCAGAAAACAATTTAACATCAAGGCTTTCAAAGTGTAAACATTTTTACTTCAACAATCTTTATAGAGAGCATGTGGGTAAGGTCCAGAGTGATATGAATATTTTTATGTTTATAAGGAAACCACACATAAACAGCTTCTTTAGTGAAGTTAGAAAACACGACAGTGTGATTTTGCTTCTTTTTTGAGACTTTTCAGATTTACAAATAAAAGAGCAAGTGCTCTGATTTGATTTTATCATAGAAAGGGAAGCAATGTTAAAGATGCACTTATCAAGCTTTTACTGACTGATATTTATTTCCGGTATTCTTTGAGGCCCGACATGCTGATATCGACCGATTGTGATGTTTTTCTTTTCCAGTGGACTGTAACATATAAAAAAGCAAATAATTTGATGCAGATGCTGTGATAGAGGTTGTGGGAATAAGTCAAACAGAAAATGAAGAAATGACACAGTTATCGTCTTATATACATCACAGCGTATTTATTTAAACCTTTCTGATTTTTTTTCAACTGAATCAAAGTCCATCAGAGTGTATGGTGTTAGTTGATCCATTCATACACTGAAAATGGTAAGAGTTCTTAGTTTTAAGTAGGAATGTGTATTGGCAAGAATCTGGCCATACGATATCTATCAAGATATAGGGAAGACGATACGATATATTGCGATACTATGAGTAAGACTATATATAGTAATTTTTAAAACTGAATTTAACTGTAGAGAAACTGTCACAGCATTCTAAACACTCCAACCTGTTTCATACTTTAACACATTCAGTTTTATTACTAGATCTAGTTGATCCACTGGAACGAAGAAGGTGAAAAATTTTAACATACTTTTAATTAAACTACAAAAATTACTTATTAATGGTTCCATTCAAATGCTAAAATATAAAATAAAAATCAATACATTGCTTTTGAATATCGATACAATGTCGTGACATAAAATATCGCGATATATCAGCGTATCAATATTTTCTTACATCCCTAGTTTTAAGTCATGAGCAGACGCAAGAAAGCTGTTTTTTCCACCTTCTTTTTTAGGAGCACACCTGCTGAGGATCGATCAGAGGGAAATTTAGGCAGTACTAATCTCTGGACGACTAATTGGTGCATTTTCAGTTATAATTACGTCGCATTTTCCCCACAACTCTCCATGGGCTTTAGCCTCTTAGTCATTAAAAATATAAACCGGGTGTGGGCATTAAGAGCAGGTAGAGTCCCCCCAACAAGCCAAATATTTAATATTTAAGCAGAGGTTGAATTCATAGCACTTGAAATGAAGCATCCAAGAAGACAGTGACATTACACATACTGATTTAGCTGTGATTGCAATTACGTATCTTGAATTTGAAAATCAATTCGACAATGTACACCCTAAACATGTCAGAAAAAGAAAAAAAATCAAATATAGTGAAGCGAGGGGCCATTTAACTCTCATATTTAGATGCCATGTTATTTAAAATGGATACTTATAAATAAGAATGTACACTTTGTAAACTGGTCACCAATAATCGAATGTACCAGGTGCAGCTTCTTCAGCCAAGTGTTCTTGACTCCTGCTTGATTATCACAAGTGGCATAAACACAAGAAAGATTGTGCACATTAACATTTTCTTTACCATAAAGAGACGAAAAGATCCACGGTTAAAAAACATATCAGACTGAAATCTAACAACAGATGAGTCCAGATTAAGCTCGATTTATCTCTGGATCTGATGCGCAGTGTTCAAGCTTCTGTAGTCAAAGATTCCTGCATCACATGAGCTCTTTTTCACACGTTATTGAACTCCAAAATGTTGTCCTGCTGAAAACATGACAGGAAAGTCACTGACCGCAGATGCACACAGCTCACCTGAGCAGCTCTGTCAACAAGCCAGCATAACAGGAAGAGTTCAAAGGCGGGGGATGCATGTCGTAAAAACAAAAGTTTGGCTACATCAGTCCGAGCATATTTATAGTAAACATGTTGTTACACATAATGTTGGGTTTATGATGTTACACTCATGAAAACTAAGATAGATTTTCTTTCCTGTGATTTTGCAGAACTGAGCTAAACATAAAAACTAAATGAATATTCATATAAACTGCTGAACTCTTTTTTTGTTATCCAGTTAAAATACCAGTAGCATGAAAAATAAAATAAAGCATGATGGGAAGAATTTATCAACTTGTGTTTTTCGTAAAATGCGGGCTACTGTGATCACTCTGTAAATTAACGCTAAAGAACTGACCACTGCACCCAACATGATTACCTACACTGCAGTAAAAGACAGACATCTTCTCTCTGCTGATTGTGACCACATCAAACATAATTATTAAACGTCCTGTACGCCTTTAGTGGTACAACATGCTCTCTGATCAAACACAGCGGAGGGGAATAAACTTGTCAGTTCTGACCAGGTTGGAAATCAGCTTCACCATAAAGCTCTTTGGTGAAAACATTCAAGTTTATCTCAGAGTGAGGGCCTCTTCTTTATACCTGCTGAGGAACAGGGAAGTTGAAACTAATTACAGGTCTCCATTTTGCTTCCTTTCATAACTGGTAGCAACACAAATGCTGATGTAAGAGTTTCTTAACGTCACTGATAACAAAAGCGGAGATTTTTATTTTTACTTGCCATCACGAGGTATCCAAATTCTGATTATAGAGCTTTAAATCCAGGATTTAACAAAGACTACAGATTGGATTCATATATAAGAGAGATCCGTTGCAGGCTGTGTATCAAGCGAGCATCCCTCTGTTGGCATATTTATACCTCTCATCGCATTTTCACACCATGCATCATTGTCAAATAGCATCTACTGTAAAAAGAAAAAGCGAAAAACATGTGTTTTTTCCTTTACATTTCATGTTATTCCAGAAAATATTAAAAAGAAAGCATAAGCTTACCGTTGGATGTGCACTTCTAAGGCAACGCCCGTTTTCAGGTCCAGCGGTTGGTGCTCAATGCGGACGATGGTGTCTATAAATGTGACTTTGATGCGACGGAGAACTGCAAACACAGATGATTTTATTGATCAAACGTTTCACAACTTAACCCACAATTTATGAATGCTAGCTCCGTTTATTTTATAAGACAAAGAAAGATAAACTAACCAGGTAAAGTACTGTATTTAGGTTGACTTCTGAGAACTCATAGGTGGCTGAACACAAGGTTAAAAGCTTCTGATGACGATAAGGTTTTAGTGGATTGTAGGCACCCAAAGTATCAACTCACCCGTCTCTATAGTCTGTGCAAACATCTCAAGTCCCTCCAGTGGGGCAGGCGGCTCTTCGGACGCCTCCGGAGGGTCCTTTAGGCACTCCTGAGCCAGCTGCATGCTGGAGGTCATGCTGGATGACCATCCCTGTGAATCCCAGTTTCCGCCTTCAGGTGAAAACAACAAGACGGGATGCTGTGATGACAGTAATCATGCAGTTTAAGTGGTTTAACCACAGATCAGCTATGGCTTTCCTTGCATAACTGCGCTTTTAGACATCGCATAGGAAATGCTGCCGAGTCACCATGCGGGACAAACAACATAACTGATAATGAATATGTCTAAATGTCTTGAGTTTTTAGCAGACCAGCAAGAAAATAACTAGTCTACATGTGTTTTCTTATTTTTGTTAGGTGTAAAATGTAAATATGATGATTTATGGAGGTAAATAATATTTAATAAAGCTAAAATCTTACATATGATTCAATTTAAATTTCTTTGGGGGGGAAATTTAGTACACCCCATTTCCATTAAAGGGATATACTATCCTTAAGTGAAATTTAGTCTGTTCCCATCTTCCCCAGAGTTTGATAAATGAGAAAAAGCATTTTGTAACCAGTCTAGTCATTCTGCTCATCTGGCAGCAGTCTGTCTGCTTTAGCTTAGCATGAACAATGTAAGTGAATGGTAATGGCAGTTTGTGAGCAAAAGTCGTCAAAGTTACTCAATGATCTTAATTGTTCCTGGTGACCTTAATAATCATATTGATTAAAAATGACAATAATAAGTAACACGAAGTAATTACAGTTACAAAGTGTTTTTTCTCACTTATCTAACTCTGGAGAAGATGGGAACAGACTAAATTTCACTTAGGGGTGGAATATCACTTTAATTATGGTTCTGATCCCCATTGAGCCAGCTGATTTATGGAAAAGTGACAGATTATGACACCTAATCAAACTAAAATAAACATGAGTGACCTCCTGCTGCTAGATCTCATTTAGTAGATTCAGACAACCACACTTTATTACAGTACAGGTGGTATAAAATCACTTTCAATCATCTGCTTTGAAAGTGGGTTCGGCATCCTGTGGCAGACGACCACTTTTCAGGTATGAAATAACAAACTGTTAAAGTATAGAGTGGCAAATGGGGGGTGGGGAAATCCACTGCCTCTTAGTTTTATCTTTATACTTTCACACTACAAAGGCCACTATACTGTAACTACCAGAAAGGCCACAGGCAGCCATTTTTACTGTTGTATTTAAAGCCTAATTTAATTACCTTGCAAGTTTACTACTGAGATAATACAAAAAATAATTAGCTAAACAATGTTTTAAAAACCACAATAAGGCAAAAATAACCATTTTTAATTGAATAGACTAAGTTGATTTATGCAAGCTTTTACCTGAATCCAACATCAGCCTCAAACTATTAGTGTAACATACATAGAAGAGCATTTCTTTCAATCAACTCATTTGAAAAATGTAACATAAACACATTACTATAAATTTACAACAATTTAGTTCCCTTTATTACAGAAACTAAATAGAAACGATTTTTATATGATCAAAGTAGATGTACTAAAGTAGGGATGCACGATATATCGGCATCAACATTGGTATCGGCCGATGTTAGCCATTTTTTAACATATCGGCATCGGTCCGATAAGTAACAGAGGGCCGATATTAACAACCAATTATTTATTTCCATCTTTTTGACGTTTGTGTCTTTGTTTTGGGGGGGGTGTTATCCATGTGGTGTTTGTTTGGTCATGTGACAGCGATAGTGATGCGGCACAGGAATGTGGGGGTGCTTAACTCAAGCAGAGAAGCGATGTAGATGGTGTGGTTGATTTTCCATGGTGTCGAAAGTGTAAGGAAATATACCGTACACCATATCGGTGCGTATCGGTTATCGGCTATAACAGCGGGATTAATATCGGACATCGGTATCGGCCCAAATTTTCATATCGGTGCATCCCTATACTAAAGGATAACGGCAAGCATGTAATAGAAGCAACAGAACAAGCTGGATGTCAAAACTCAGTAAAAGGAGCTATAAATGCAAGAGTATCAATATTATTTCAACTATTTACAGCTATAAGGGGCGCTGGGTAAGCCGGCTGCCACCACGGTCTTCCATATCCTGTTTGGATTGGTTGTACTGAAACTTAATTTCCCCACGGGGATTTTTAAAGTATTTCTTATCTTATCTTACACTATTTACAATGAGGCTAATAACATTATTTACTGCACAAAGGAAGCGCTCGTCGCTGCGGCAGGAATTTACATCGTGGGATCTGGGTGCCAACGCACTTCTGGAACGGCACATGGGCATTTATTCCTGCAAGGTCAAGAATATTATAATAAAAAGTGACGGGCCATCTCTGTGTACCACCCTTTGTGGAAGACTTCTAGCCATCTGATCCAGGATATCCGGGCCATTGTTTCGTTGTAGTATTGTTGTAGTATTGCACAGACTCCGGCTTTGTTTTCGACCCATCAATTATGCCCACAGCCATGTCCACAGTGCTAAGTACACAGACATCTTTGTGGGGCTTTCCCTAATAAATGGTATGATTCTAAATCTATTTCTGGACATCGTTTCCTTGAAAAAGGACCTCTGGTGCTGAAATGCGGAGGTGTGACCCAAGAAACTGCACTAAAAAGAAAACTTCCGACACCTGCAGCAGATGCGGCAGAGCTATGTGCGGGAGTTGCGCAAAGCTAAGAGAGGTGATTTGCGCTTCCTATGTCCTGTAAATAATTTTATTAGCCTCACTGTAAATAGTTAAAATAATATAGATATTCTTGCATTTATGAGCTATAGCCTACATGTTTTACTGTATTTTGACATCTAGCTTGTTCTGTTGCTTCTATTTCATACTTAGCTTACATACTTTCACCGTTACCCTTCAGTAGGCCACATATATTTTGACAATATAAAAATCGTTTCTATTTTTTTCTGTGATAAAGAAAACTAATATTGTTGTCAATGTATAGAAGGCAAATGTGTGTTTGTTAATTTTTTTCAAATGAGTTGATTGAAAAAAATGCGCTATGTATGTTACACTAATAGTTTGAGGTTGAAGTTCGATTCAGGTAAAAGTTTGCATAATTAAATTTTGTCTATCAAATAAAAAAAAATCATTTTTGCCCTATTGTGGTTTTAAAAACATTGTTTAGCTGATTAACTTTCATATTTTCTCAGTAGTAAACTTGCAAGGTAATTAAATATTTAAATACAACAGTCAAAATGACTGCCTGTGGCCGAAATAGGTAGAAATGATTGTATTTCATCTATCCTTTGAACACTAAATATGAAATCTTTTTTTTATGAAAGTTTACAGAGTTTTAGGAAAAGTCATAAAACAAGGCTTTTTTTTTTTTTCATAAAGTAGCCTAATTAAAGATACAAATTGAAAAACAGTCAAAATGACTGCCATGGCCGTTCTAATGTTAATAAAAGCCTAATTCGGTTAAAATCAAGTCACTGATTTAATCTTTACCTTTTAAATTTCTGGTTAGCTTTATGGTTTTTGTTATGATGAGTCCCTCTTCTGAAGGACCTGAATCTGGGCTGACAGAAAGTCTGTCTGTCTCATTATCACACAGCTGAAAGGCAGAGGTTTCACACCCCATTTAAAGAAACCATCATCTGCCACAGAGGCCCTGATGTTGTATCAGCTCCAGCAGCACTGGCAGTGAAGACAGCCCCGTTAATCATATGGCTGACGCAACTGCATCAAGTATGCCAGCCACTACTACAGTCTACATGTTAAACACTCCATTAAACAGGATGCATTGTAGACTCCTAACCTACTCACGTACTTTTATATATGTTGTAAGAAATTAATAACACAACAAAACTAGACTGCTTGCTGACTGTTGCCCCTGCAGCACCGACAACCCAATAAACAACCCCTTCATTTGAAAGAGATTCTCTCTTTCTCTGTGAAGAACAAAAATCGCCAATAAATACACTATTTCTACTGTCACATTATCAGTCAACATTAGTGGCCCTTTGATCGCCTACTTATTGAGTGGACATGATCTAAAAGAATTTGTGAGCCACTGTCAGAAACATTTTATTCAGGAGATCAGGACTCTGTGCCCAACGGTCAAGTTCTTCACACCAAACTCTCTCATCTATGTCCTTATAGACCTTGCTTCGTGCAGCGTTTCACCGTCACGTGAAACCATGAATGAGACATTCTCAAACCGTTTCCACAAAGCTAGGAGCATCCAATTGTCCAAAATATCTTCATATGTTGAAGCAATAACGCTCCATTCCCTGGACCTGTGGAGACAAGCCCAAGTTCTGAACAACAACCCCACACCCACGTTCTCCTAACAAATGCAGAACCCAGACTCGCCACTCCAGAGAGCATGTCTCCACTGCTACAGAGTCCAGTAGCGGTGTGCTTTACACCAGTGCATCAGACATGCGGCGCCGCGGTTGGCAATGTAAGGCTTGGATGCTGCAGCTCAGCCATTGAAACCCATTTCTCAAAGCTCCCTGCACACTGATCTTCAGCGAAGTCTGGAGATCTGCTACGTCGGTGAACTGTGCCCCAGAGGAAGTTTCGCAACTGGACTTGTTGAACAGATGGTGTCTAATCACGGAACCACACTGGAATTTACTGAGGTTCTGAGAGCGACCCATTTTTCACAAGTGCTTGTCGAAGCAGCCTGCATGTCTAGCTGGTGGATTTTGTAGGGCTGGAGACCTGAAACACTGAATTTAATGATTTGGGATAGCAGTGGGTGATATCAAAGGTATAAGGTAGAAAAGATATACATTTTGCAAAAGGTAGAGATTTTGACCATACCGGCCCTTGTTGTTTTCCATTTAACGGAAAAGAAACCTGTTGAACCTGAAGCATTTTTAATTCAAAAATGTGCAGCTTTATTTTTGTGCGATGTTGAATTTATAAACAAGAAATAACCAGGAAAGCAGACAACTTTGAACTTTTTTCATAACAAGTAGCTTTTAATTTATTTTAAAATATCTTCATCTATGTTATGAGAATTTTTGTGTTGCATTTTCTGGAATAAAAACAATTTTTTTTAATGCATTTTGCACAATGAGTGATCTTTAAATGGCATTCTATACTTTTTTGAAGTTGTTCTGCTGCAGTGTATGAATGTTCATTAACAGTCAATAGATATCGTCATTGCACACACTTTTGACCAAATCGCAATATAGATTTGAGGCCATATCGCCCAGCCCTAATTTGTTCTTTTCCTGTTCAATTGGCTTTAAACAGGAAGACTGATGATTCAGCAAGTAACCAGTCTGATTTGAAAAATAAAGATAACTAGGAATTACCCTCCATGCCCTTGTCATGGGAGCCCTAAGTATTAAGGTTGGCTACCGGTATTAGGTATTTTCCATCAATCAGTTGGTATGGTTTACAGCACCAACTTCACATGTTGCTGCAGACTGATGGTCAGCTGGCTGAAGAGAGGCTACTACACCTTTTCCTCGCTTCAAAAGAAAGACAGACTCAGGCGTAACACTAGAAGACCCAGGATTTTTTGCTCTACCTATAAAACCCAGAGGGCAGCCGATCGGCTGGAAGGCCACCTGTGAACCCTCCTTTGGTTATGTAAACGAGGCAATCACTGGGGCACCACAGGAGGGGACATGCTGAGCCACTTCACGTCACAAGGGTTTACTTCTTCCAGGACCATGTCCAGTGCCCGTTGAGTGCGGAATCTTCTCTGCATCTTCGTTCCTTGGAGAGGAGGTCCGTACGCCACAGAATTCTTGAGGGTACTGAAGTGGTAGGCTATTTACAGTGAGCCATTTATCCACCTCCTCAGTGAGCTATTTATCCACAATGTGATAAATTGTCAATCAAACAGTGATTAGTGAGTCGTCAGTGAGTCAGGTGGATCAACGGCCACAAAACTAGTCGGGGTGGTTGCAGTCACATGAGCCATTATGGCCACATTGGTCATTAGCATGGCAGTGCCTCTTGGGTGCGTCCTCTGAGCACGTGTGAGAATTGAGGTGTGAATGTTTTTTGTCTTCTGTGTAAAGGCGACCTGAGGAGTTGAGCAGAACCTGGCACAGCTCAAATCCATAACTGACATATAATATCATATCTTTGACATAACATCACATTACAGTGTGGGCAAACAGCAACAGTCAGTCTGGTTTTCTATGAGTTGAGACAGGGAGAGACAGGAAAAGAGAAAATAGAGGGAAAGAGCAAAACAGACAAAAACAATATACAAATTCTAAAATAAAACAAATCAAATACGTTTCTGGTGTATCTCAGTTTGAATTTTTTTTTACATAAAATAAATCATTATCTTGTACAGATATCAACTTGATGAGCAATTCTGTAAATGACTAGTGGGGCTACCACAGATTTTGAGTGCTTTTTCTTAATGAGGTTCTGTTCTTTTACTTTTCCTATGTGTCTGGTGGGGATGTTGGAAGCCCAGTGTTGTAGGGTCCTGATAACTTCTACATATATTACATTTTGATTCAGCTCATATGTTCTGCCCAGGCTGCCACCTTGGGAAACTGGTGAAAGACAGACAGACAGTCAGTTAGCAGCTCGGACAAAGCAATCCTGCTCCTATCCGATTCTCCCCACTCCCCCATTTTATGTCAAGGTGTTTTGAGTGAAGTGGCTCAGCATGTCCCCTCCTGTGGTGCCCCAGTGATTGCCTCGTTTACATAACCAAAGGAGGGTTCACAGGTGGCCTTCCAGCCGATCGGCTGACCTGTGGGTTTTATAGGTAGAAAAGCCAAATGGCTGCTCTCTGGGAGTTCTAGTGGTAATCAATCAATATATTATTTTAGCAGCAGCTGGAGTAATTGTTGCTCTCCTGCATAAAAGCAAATGTAGATCTGAGAGGACTTACTGGTTCGGTACTTTGGTCGACATGTTATCTGAAGGCCAGAAACTTCTAAGGTGCAGTTGTCAGTCAGGAGAGCCTGCCAGGGGATGGTGACCTTTATGCTCCCCACAAAGCCGTCCACTATCTCCAGAGGAGCCCCAAGAGACTCCAGGAGCTCATTGACCGCCTGTAAGTACGTCAAACACAGAGGAAAAACAAACAAGGATGTGTTACAAAGGGAAAGAGACGCCTCCTCAGACTGGCGATGGACGTTTTGTTTGCAGAGCATGTGGTAAATAGATCTCGGTAAGTAACCGATAACACTAGTCTGGAGGGGGAGAGGGGGGGCGATGCTTTTCTCCTGAATGAATTTCCTCGAAGAAACAGGAGCTAGGCTAAAAACACGACGGTGGAGATTGTTGTTGAACTCGGGACTGCAGTTGCGAAACAGTCAGGAGTCCCACAATAACACAAGACGCCTCGCTGCTCCTTCACGTGAACTCACCCACACATCGAGGTGAATACCCTTGATGTCACCGCTGCCGTTGTACAGGTCCAAGCTGAGCTGGTCCAGGCTCAGTCGCTCCTGCAAAAAGTGACCGAGGTAGTGCTGCAAAAGGTACCGACAGGCCCGCTTCTTGATTGAGCCCGACCAGGGGAAAAGCCAGCGAGACATAGGGCCAGAGAGTGCGGGGAGAGGGAGCAGAGAGGCGGCGGAGGAGAACGAGTGCGGCTACAGTCCACTGGAAACTGCATAACAGACTGAAACAAAGTGTTCAGGAACCAGGACTGAGCCGCAGCTAGCTACAGGGAGCTAAGGAAGGGGACAAACCGTAACTCCACTTCTCCCCCGAACTTCACGCAAAAACTACTAAATCCTGTGTGTCAGGAGCAGCGAGGCTCCTCTGGCTCATGAAAAGGACTCACTCCGACCGAGCGTGGCTCTCTCTGCTCATCTTTTCGTTTCGTTTCTGTCGAATTGCGGCGACAAGTCCGGCTGATGCGTCTCTCTTGTTTCGGGGTTGTTTATTGTTATCATACGCCAACTGATGGAACGGCGAGTTTACGTGCGTAATGCGTCACCACGACGAGTGCAAAACCCGGAAGGACGAAGAAACCTACCCAAGCGCCATCTTACTCAGGGCATTTTTATTTACATGTGAACAGAGGTGGGTATAGTACCCAAGATTGTACTCAAGAGTAGCACTACCTCAACATATTTTTACTCAAGTGAAAGTAAAGAGTAGTCGTTCAAGAAATGACAAGAGTAAGAAAGATACCCAACTACTGAGTAACATCTGAGCTAATATTTTTACATCAATAGACATAAAAATACGTTAGGGGTAAATTCTAGTATTTTAAAGAATAAAATAAAAAACTGATACAAATAAAAAGCATAGTTACAAAATAAATTTTAAGCAGAGTAGACATTTTGCCAAGTTATACTTTTTTCAGTATAATACCAATACATACAGTAATTTTATATATCTTAGATCAAGGTAAAAAGTTCTTCCAATGACAATTTATGGCGTTTGCTTTATATTCACTTGACCTTAAAATGCAACCTCAAAAGATTAACAAAGTTACATTAGAAAACCAAAGCTTGTGTAGAAACAGGTGGTGCCCCCATAGGTGTCTGTTTTATTTTTTGGTGAAACATGCTTGTTTTTCATTCAGTGAAGTTACTTACAGTAGGTAGAGCATTAGAGCATCAAGAAATTTTATTCGAGTAGCAATAATTCAAAAATATTACTCAAGTTAAAGTACGGTGCAGTCAAACTACTTAAAGGTACTTTTTATCCAGTTACTCGAGTAAATGTAACAGAGTAATGTAATTACTACCCACCTCTGCATATGAACAAATTTTTAATACAAGCTTTGAAATTGAATTTTTTAAAGTGTGGGGTAACAACAATCAAATGTCCAGATTTCTGTTAATTATTTGGCCTACTTTTATTGTACATTTACAAATATCCAAATCAAATCCACAAATACTTTAATTCTAATAGGAAATTATACATATTATCCAAGTTTCTTCAAAGAGTTGTAGATACTCAGACCTGTAGGCAGAAACAATCTCTTTTAGCAGTCTGCATTACTGGAGCTCTGAAGCAGCATCTGACGCTTAGGGTTGTCTTAACATTAATTATTTTATGCAGTATCCTTTGCACAGACCTCCATTGATTTAATTGTGAAAATGGATTCTTCTCTTCTGCAACTGGGAAACGACAAAGGACGACTCACAGCCCACTAAAAAGTGGCACTAAGAAAAAGAAGTATGTCTCTGTGAAGAGGTATGTTTTTTTGTGAAGCGGTGAAGCGGCTGGCTGCGGTTGCTTGCAGTGCCGGCCGCGTCGCTCATGAGTTTCGTTTCTTCTTTCTGCCCCCTGCTCCTTTAAGCACTTTGATGATCTCTACATGACATATTCCCGAGATGCATTTCCTCAGAATGTAACCAATTAATCCAAATTACTTGGTAATAAAAAGCAGGTGGTGTGATGGGAATATTTCTAATTTACAGTAATAACCTAAACATTAAGGGAATATTTCAAGACTATCACAATTTGAGGGTTGGGTGCCATTACTGTTGAGGAAAAAATAGCTTCTTCTTAAATAGATATTAAAATCCAGTATAGAAAAACACAATAATGCAAAAAGCAAGAAAATGTAATTAGGTTTTAATTTCGTCTAAGTAAGTACCTTTAAATTCTGTTTTTAAACCTCCAAACCTTTCTGCTGAAGCAAATACCATTTTCTCAATGTTCTTTAATCAAATCTGAATTAAATGTGAGAAATTCAACAATCTAATCTTTAAGCAGAAAAAAGCCCCACATTGTCAAAATATATTTTATTGTTTAACACGAAGAAATTTAGATCAACAAATTTAAATCCAGACTGTATGTCTATTCTATGAACAGCTCCACTAGTGTCTATACAAATGACTATCAAGTAACATTATGACAACAAAAACGGCATCATCAGTCCTCGGGTCAAAGTTGCCATTTAGCTGGTAAAATCGTTAACACAAGTAAACCAAATCTTGATAAGCGAATAAAAGAAAAAGGCTTTAAATAAAAATTACAGCTGATTTTATTTCACAGAAACTTGAAGGGAAGCTTATTTTATGAAGGCTACATCTGGGATCTTGCCTTCCGCCTAAAGAGAGGAAAGCAGCATATTAGGGCTTTACCAAACAAATAATTTCAATAGATGAAGCTAAATTGCTGTCAATTGTTACCTTCAACTGGGTGAAAATCTGTGCTGCTCTGTTGAAATCCCACTCATTGTCTTGCAGACACCTATTAAAGTAGTATTTCATTATTTTAGTAAATATTTTATGAAATGATTTTTTTGTTAAGTATATTTTAAAAACAGACTTACTTTTGGGACCATTCCAGATTCATGCCAGACATCAGCGAGAACGCAGTGAGCATCTCTTGCTGTGGTGCGGTGAGGGTTGGGACAGGACTGGAAGATGGAGTTGGGGCTGGGGCCACGAAAGCTCGTCGGATCTCCTCTGTTGTGGCCATTCGGATGAAAAGCTGATCGTTGACAATGCATAGGCTGAAAGCAAAAACAGAAGGAAGTTGCTGAGATTTTTTTAGAACTTTTGGCTAGCTTAAGCATCTCTTATTTACAAAAAAAACCAACAGTATTTTTATTTTTTTCACAACAATCTGACACCTATGGATCGCCATTTAATAAACCAACCCAGAATTCCCCGCTGGGACAGTGATGAAGACCCGGGAGAAGGCCATCGTAGATTCTCTGGACTTGCCATCAACAACAACTGAAAACAAAACAAAATGCAGTTCAGCTCAAACTTTTATTGTTCACGAAAACAAAACACTTTAATCGAGGACTGCACAAACTGACCTTCTTTAAAGACTCCACTCACTGTGAATGATAGTAGTGTATTCTGGAAAAGGAAAATATTTTTGCACCGTTTGAACAGAGGAACCAAGAGGAAGAGGAAGAGGGCATGTGAAGGGTGTTGGAATATCTATTAGCTTACGGTGTAGGTATTCACATCCACTGTAAAAGAGGCAATGTCGTGTTGTGTTTTTGGAAGCTCGTTGAGGAATGCCACAACGTTTAGTCTTGTGTGTTTCAGCAGTCGAAATCTCATCGCTAAAGAAGGCAAGAATCAGAGAGGGAAACATTAGGCATCTAGAAGAAAACGTTGAGCTGAAAACATGAGATGAACAACTTTAACTCACTTGTGTCTTTGATCCTCTTCAGGTTTCTGCTGTCTTTGTAGTACTCCCCCAAACTGCTCCTAAATGCCAGAAAACAGACATAAATGGAGCTGCTGAGGCTCAGATTCTATAGATATATCTATATCTCTCGCGGTCTTGTGTTGCTCTCCAACCTGGAGGGGTTCTGGGAGGTGTAAGGTGTTGTGATGGATAAAGAAGCTCCATCATGGTAAGCATCCAGCAGAGGCTGTCTGTTCCCCGAGTCATATATACTGTAGTACCTGCAACACATTCACATGTTCAGTCTTCCTCATGTTGTTTCAGGATGTATTGGAAAGAGCTACAGTTGCCCAATCAATAGATAGGCAGGATTATTTTTTATATGCAACGAAATAAATTAAACTCACTGCTGCAAGAAGCGAAGGATGAGGACCTTGATTTCATCTGATCCAAAACAGCTTCCCTAAATGAACAAATAGATACTCTTAAGACACATTAAAAGGTCCAGTGTGTAAAACAATTTGACTCTTTGGTGGCACAGTTAAGAGTAGGTATTGCAGCTAAGGTAGCCCACACGCATCAAAAATCGATGTCATCAAGACTTTCAGCTTTTAATGCAGCGATCAGGTCTGTTGTTTTAATCTGTATTCTTTTCAAAATTTTATCTAAATATGTGTTAAGTGATTAAAAACTGTTTTCATGTTAGCTATGTTGCTGTTAATTAAGCTTGCTGTATTTCATGGCTAACTGCCACTATCAAATTTGTAATGACTCCGATCTAATGTACCAAGCAAACCATATTGTTTTATTTCATATATTTGAGGCTATTTATTTGATCATTTGGCATTTTGGGTAAACACAAGGTAGTGGATGGAGTCTGTAGTATTTCCCCCCCCTCTGTACTCAGATATCATCCGACAAGTCAGCGTCAGCTGAGACATGCAGAGGACACAGCGAGGTAGAGCACAGACAGGCAGAGGTGTGTCGCACGCAGTTGAAGCAGGGCAAGCTACCCAAAAGGAAGGAGCAGAATTTCCCCAAACCGGCCAGGCTGAAACGGAGAGAACCGGCACCATCTTCCACACAACGTTTAGAGGGAGGAGAACTGCTACAACATCTCGAAGATCAGAGATTTCAAGAGAACGCGAAACGCAGAGCATTATACAGTGGCTTGCAAAAGTATTCGGCCCCCTTGAACTTTTCCACATTTTGTCACATTACAGCCACAAACATGAATCAATATTATTGGAATTCCAGGTGAAAGACCAATACAAAGTGGTGTACACATGAGAAGTGGAACAAAAATCATACATGATTCCGAACATTTTTTACAAATAAATAAGTGAAAAGTGGGGTGTGCGTAATTATTCAGCCCCCTGAGTCAATACTTTGTAGAACCACCTTTTGCTGCAATTACAGCTGCCAGTCTTTTAGGGTATGTCTCTACCAGCTTTGCACATCTAGAGACTGAAATTCTTGCCGAATCTTCTTTGCAAAACAGCTCCAGCTCAGTCAGATTAGATGGACAGCGTTTGTGAACAGTAGTTTTCAGATCTTGCCACAGATTCTCGATTGGATTTAGATCTGGAGTTTGACTGGGCCATTCTAACACATGGATATGTTTTGTTTTAAACCATTCCATTGTTGCCCTGGCTTTATGTTTAGGGTCGTTGTCCTGCTGGAAGGTGAACCTCCGCCCCAGTCTCAAGTCTTTTGCAGACTCCAAGAGGTTTTCTTCCAAGATTGCCCTGTATTTGGCTCCATCCATCTTCCCATCAACTCTGACCAGCTTCCCTGTCCCTGCTGAAGAGAAGCACCCCCAGAGCATGATGCTGCCACCACCATATTTGACAGTGGGGATGGTGTGTTCAGAGTGATGTGCAGTGTTAGTTTTCTGCCACACATAGCGTTTTGGCCAAAAAGTTCCATTTTGGTCTCATCTGACCAGAGCACCTTCTTCCACATGTTTGCTGTGTCCCCCAGATGGCTTGTGGCAAACTGCAAACAGGACTTCTTATGGTTTTCCTTTAACAATGGCTTTCTTCTTGCCACTCTTCCATAAAGGCCAACTTTGTGCAGTTCACGACTAATAGTTGTCCTATGGACAGATTCCCCCACCTGAGCTGCAGATCTCTGCAGCTCGTCCAGAGTCACCATGGGCCTCTTGGCTGCATTTCTGATCAGCGCTCTCCTTGTTCGGCCTGTGAGTTTAGGTGGACGGCCTTGTCTTGGTAGGTTTACAGTTGTGCCATACTCCTTCCATTTCTGAATGATCGCTTGAACAATGCTCCGTGGGATGTTCAAGGCTTGGGAAATCTTTTTGTAGCCTAAGCCTGCTTTAAATTTCTCAATAACTTTATCTCTGACCTGTCTGGTGTGTTCTTTGGACTTCATGGTGTTGTTGCTCCCAACATTCTCTTAGACAACCTCTGAGGCCGTCACAGGGCAGCTGTATTTGTACTGACATTAGATTACACACAGGTGCACTCTATTTAGTCATTAGCACTCATCAGACAATGTCTATGGGCAACTGACTGCACTCAGACCAAAGGGGGCTGAATAATTACGCACACCCCACTTTTCAGTTATTTATTTGTAAAAAAAAAAATTGGAATCATTTATGATTTTCGTTCCACTTCTCACGTGTACACCACTTTGTATTGATCTTTCACGTGGAATTCCAATAAAATTGATTCATGTTTGTGGCTGTAATGTGACAAAATGTGGAAAGGTTTAAGGGGGCCGAATACTTTTGCAAGCCACTGTATCTTGTATGTCCCTAATCAGCTACCGTATTTCAAGATGGCGCATCACTATGGACGGTCGACCACAGTTTATGTAAATAGTATGTAAAATTTAAAGCTAATAGGAATACTTAGAATAGATGGTGAAAAATATTAATGATAAAGGACAAGTTTGTTAACAGGATACACAGAAATTAAAACAAGTAAAAACATTACACACTGTACCTTTAAAAGGAGGATGGTCAACAATATAGCATTAAAATTAATAAAGATAGTATAATGAATAGCATCTTCTACAGAAGGAAAATAATGGTGCATTCGTGCGAGTACAACCTTGCATGGGGGGATTGCAGTCGGAGTTTCAACATCAAATCCAATGGGTGGTGGAAGGTCATGGCCATCCTGGCAGGAAACCACACAGGGAGACAGTTTTATCCTAAGGGATGTGTTCGGTCACTAATGCATTCAGAACTTTGACAAAGTGTCACATTCCTTAAAACCTTTTAATGTTTTGTCACATCATGACCACAAACGTGTATTTTATTGGGATTTTAATCTTATAGACCAAAGTAACATAGCACATTTGTTGTAAAGGGAATGGAAATTGAGTAAAAATTAAAAACTTTAGGTGTAGCATATATTTATGTCCATCTCCCTTCACTCTGGTACCAGTAAAAAAATAAATAAATCCAGTGTAAGTCATTGCCTTACCTAGAGTCCCTGTTTGAAATGTAATCTCAGAACCAACAGCTTTGCTGTAAGACGCACAACAAACGCGCCAGGGACAACAGAATATACCAAGCTTTGAACATATCCCTGTCCACTCCCTTATCTGGAAAGTGAAATGATACACCAAAACACGTAGAATGTGGCTGACTTTTTGGCCTGGATGCGAAACGCGATGCGCGGCAGAACCACATTGGCAAACACTGGGCTGGCAGTATTATGCTGCCACCACCGTAGGACGCTCTTCTTCTGAAAGGACAAGGCAGCTATTTAAAGTTGCCGTGAAGATGGATGGGGCAACATACTGGACAAGAAAAACGGCTTTAAAAAAAAACCAAACACTGCATGTATGACACCTGTAGTTATACTGTAGAAAAGCCCTCAAAGTCAGTAGTTTATGGGTTCATTTACTGTTAAATTGCCTTTAATTTAAATTGTGCACCATCCTAGAGTTTGAATTATTGGATGGACAGCCTCAGGGAATTGTATATTAGTGACGTCACACTTTGTTTCTGTTTTGTGATTTTCTATTCTCTGGATAGTGAGAGACGGTTGTGCACCACCACAATAAAGTTCAAGTATATGTTTATGTAAATGACAAGTATATTATTATTGACATGTTAGCTTTGAGATGATATGATTAAGTTCATGAGTTCTCGGTGGGAATTTCATTGCTCAATTTCCATCCGCTTCGGCTGTTGGCTCGGTCTTGCTAAAAGCCACCTAGCCCTCCCTGTTGTGGTGCAAAGAGTATAAATGTGGTGTATTTATGTTGATTTATGCATATTGGCTCCCTGTATAATTTCAGTACATTTTATAGTGAGTTACTGCTGCGCTAAATTGTATATTATGCATTCTTAACCCGAAGTTGTATGTTAACATTATTGGTAACTTGATGAACCTGAGAGTTTTATCTGCTGAGTGTTTACTTATGGGAAAGTGGTAAATGGTGACATTTGATTACTGAGTCTATATTACATTTGAATTATGTGATGTTTAACACAGACGGGTGATATCCAAATGTTAAGTTTATTCATATATCTTGGTTAGCTCTACCCAAGTTGAATTTGTTTTTCTCGGAGACCACACATACATTCATCTCCCTCCTCAAATGTACACCATCCAAACCTGCATCAGCAGCTTTGTGGAAATAATATAAAGAGCAGGAAAAATATAACAGCCTTTTCTCTGAGCCATATCTTCTCATAAGCTGAATGGCCTTAAGTGGTGCTCTGGCTGATACTGCCAGTGTGATCCCACCCTGAATCCGTACCTCAATAGACAGCTCAGTGTTTCCTCCACTACACATACACTAGACTTTAATTGCAGCAAAACATGGTTTTACATGTTAGTGACACAGGAGACAGGAGTACAAATGAGCTCTACACTTGCAGGTTAATCAAAAAATCCCAATAAAATAAACTGAAGTTTGTGTTTGTACCCATGACAAAATGTGACAATAATAATGGCTTGCATTTATATAGCGCTTTTTGAGATCCTTCAAGCACTTTACAACTCCATTATTCATTCACACACTGGTGGAAGCAAGCTACGATTGTAGCCACAGACTGACAGAAGCGAGGGTGACATATTGTGCCATCGGCCCCTCTGGCCAACACCAGTAGGCAGGTAGGTGAAGTGTCTTGCCCAAGGACACAACGACATGTAGCATGCGGAAGCAGGAATCGAACCCACGATTTCTGGGTCGCAGGCCAACAACACTAGCATTGAACTGCAGCTGCCCCAGAAAAGTAGAATAAAATAGTTTTAATGCCAGGAAGTTCTCCAAAAAAAAAAAAGAAAAAAAAAGTGGTTCACGTTGCATTCATTCTGTAGGTGGCGTTGACCTGACTTGCGATGACGCTGAGAGATTATTAAAACATGCAGACCTACCAGTTTGAGGAGCCGGGGGAACCTCTGCCGCACGGAACTGATACAGAAAAAAAGAAAGAAAAAGAAAAAAGGTTATCATCCCACACTACCCAGAACACAGCCAATACTAAGAGATCCCCTGCTGATCCACCAATTTCAATTTAATTTCATAATGCTACTTTCTCTTCAAATATTTTCACAAATGAGTATACTACTGCCACAAGATACTTTGTCTTCCAGATGTACAAGTAAATCGACTAACTTCCACACCTTAACCTTTCCCTCAGTTTAATGCAGTGCACCCTTCTCCCCTCCCAGAGTGTACTTACCAGCAGTATACTCACGCTCTCCCCCCCACATTGGTGATATACAAAGATCTGACACGGCAGAGCAACACAAGCACACCTTTTCCAGGAGTACACACATACAAACATGCCACCACCTACTAGACTGAGCTGAAAACCAGGATACAAATCCGTTTTGAGTTAGTAAAACAAAGAGGTTATGTATGGCTGGGAGAGGGGTGGTTACCGGCAGTCTTCTGTTAACTGCCCCCCCACAAAACTCTCGCCAACATGTTGAGGAGATGAGTCTATGTCTGGGTAAAAAATATAAGGTCAATTTCACACAGAAATGGTCACAACGGGGCCCAACATTCAGTCTGTCTTTGTTAATCACATAGTTGTCTGTCAGCGCAGACAACCAACAGCAAAGAGAGACGACCTGAGAACAGAGCTGAAAACACAGAAGACAGCAGGCCTCCAAGGGAGCTGGACCCAGCAGTCCCACCACTCATTTTATAGTTTTCCTCTTCTGAACAAACTTAGCAGCTAGCAGTTTGATAGCATAGCTTAAGGAGATGGCACAGCTTTTTACATGCCTGGACTTTATGTGAGCTTTTCTTTTTTTTTATTTGTTTTTTTAAGCTTCATTTGGGATTGTTAGAGCAGCTAGGTGAACACTCGAGAGATGGGATGCAGCATCATTTGCTTATCAAAGTGCTTTTTTGTGCTGGTTGCAGCTTTTGGAAACTTGAGTTTTCTGCGCGTTTTGTCTTTTTGCCACTTGCCGAGGTTTCAACTCATTTCAGAATCGCCTTCTTCTAAGAGGCTTTTGAAGGCTAACTGCCAACTTTTCCATTGATTGCACTGTAAAGCAGAGGGCTGTTATAGGCCATAAGATCAGACATAGTGGAAGAGACTAAATTTTTCTCTTTGGCTCTCTTCACATTGATCACTGATCATGACAAATCCCGCTCCACCTCTGCCCGAATGGCTTCACCTGTCAAGTCCCAACTCTTCTGTTTCATCTCGCCGTGCTCTCGGTGAGCCTGAGCTCACAGGGACTGAGGCCGAGTAATCGTGACTGTGCCTGCCTTAGGTTGTCCCGAGGTTTCGAGGTGGGATCTTACCCGTCATTGGCTATCCAGCCTTCCATACTCGCCTGAGACAGGGGCCGACAGGGCACTGATGCTGTGAGGGGAGGGGAGAAAATGGCTGCAGATTTTCTTTGCTTCATCCAGACATCTTTCAAAATGGCAACGAGTTTCCTTTTCCAATACAGCACATGCACACAGGAGTGCTGTAATTTCAAAGTTTTGAATGCACAAAACACTTGATCTGTGTCCCTCTTATTGAATTAGAATATAATTTGATATTAAGATTGTGTTTTTTGCAACAGATGAGAGGAAAACTAACTAGAATGACAGCAGGGGAGTGGTGGGTAGAGCATCAGCACAGAACCATAAACAGAGGACCAAAGCTGGAAAAGATGCCCCAAAGTTACACTGAAAACTGGCACCATGTAGCTCAAGGGTCAGAGTGAAACAGGCTTAAGCAAACTGAAAGAAAAATTAGATTATTCTGCAGTCTTAAATCCTCTCAGCAACATTTGGAGGGGAGGAATGTTTAGCTCGCAGTGTGAAAGGAAAAGATTAAGACTTTTTTTCTTTTTTTAACCATTTAATGCAAATAAGAGGAAAACTTCTGCACGCATTAGACTACATGTGCTCTGGTACAACAACAAACTTTATGCAATCAAGAGACTTGGAAATAATCTCATTAATGGCCTTGTTTGTCAGTCCTCTAAGAAACCATCTGTTATGATTTAGGTAAGATGGTTTCTCAGATGCATGTTTGCCTTCACAGAAACAAAAATTATTTAGTAGATATCAGCTGCTTGGTCCCAAAGTTCACCCTGCTTTGTTAAATAAGAAGTAGTTATGGTAAAATAACAGTTGTTTCACACTCTTGTTTGGTAGGTGGGGCTTCCTGGTTACATACAACCATCTGCTATCATCTGCATCATTGACTGACCTGATGTACGCAGCCTGATCCTTGAAGAGGTCACACAGAGGGTTCCTGCTCAGCCACAGCTCCACCAGCTTTAGGCCTTTTATTTTTTCCAGCTCACGGTCCGTCTTTAACTAAAACAGCCGCATCAAAAACAGATTAAATAGGTGCTTTGAGGAGAAACAATCTGTAGTATATTACGGCGCCATGGAGAATTCAAACTGAAACTTTTCACATTGTTACATTAAACCACAAGCTTTAAGGTATTTTAATTGGATTATGTGACAGATCAACACAAGGAATGAATTTGCATTAAGCCTTTTACTGAGATACTCCTATATAAAACACAGCGAAACAATTCCTCTCAGAAATAACCTAGGCAGCAGGTTTTTCCAGCCCCTTAGAGGCCTTAACGGTTGAGTTACTGCAGAGATACACAGCATAGATGGGATATTCTGTTGACAGGACAACAATTAGCCACATGTTCCACAAATCTTAGCTGCAAGACGACTAAATTGCAAAATACAACAACCCTGGAAGAAAACTAGTGAAAAGCTGCAAAACACTGGAGATTGAGGTCAAGGATCACCTAATAGCAGGGTAACAAGTACAGAACATGTTCTGGCAAGTGTAATTTGGTGGTTCGAAAAAACCCAATGTATTGGTCTATCACATAAGTTCCCAATGCCGTGAATTAAAGTGTTTGGCTACAACAAGACAAATGGGAAAAAACTTCAAACATAATAAATTTAGCAAGACAATAGATCAGGGGTCTGCAACCTTTACAATACAAAGAGCCCTTTTGCCCTCAGTTCAGCCAAATAAACCTTGCTTGGAGTCAAATGTTACATAATCATTTTGTGAAAAGGACAAGTATTAATTTTTGATAAGTCAAGTAAAGGAAATTTGTCGTCATTTTTTGAGAACCAACATTTTTACTTCTAGTTTTAGGTAAAAAACAAATAAACTTCTGCACAAAAGGTGCAGAACATGTTAGTTGGGATGTTGATATTTGTATGAAATAAAATAAAGCATAGCTTTAAAGCTAGTGACACGAAAAATAAATTAAAAAACATTAGTTTTTTTTTTATATCATGAGTCTGCCACCTCTGTAATCCAAAGAGCCATTTTTTGCTTTCAGTTGAGCTTAATGAAACTGGTTTAGAGACGCTAATTTTACTTGCCTCTTTAAAAAAGGTGAGATGGGATGTGCTACCGATATCTCTTTTGGCTAGAGGCCGTCAAAATGAATCTGCTACCTAGGCTTTTGTTCCTCTTTCGAGCTTGGATTAATAATGACAGAATGCGTAAAGACAGAGCAGAGCTTATTGCTAATTATAGCTCTGTCCTCTCTAGTGCTTTTGAACAAGCAGTCCCAGAAGAAATTGGAAATCTCAAATGTATGGGTAAAACACACCTTAAAAGTATGGTCGACGGTCCAAAAGAAAATTAAGGGGACAGCAGCAATTTCATAGGCACTGCAAATCTTCGAAAACCAGGACACGTTAATGCAAGTCTTTTATTTTGTAGAATTAACGCAAATTTTTTTTTTTTTTTTTTACGCAGTTAACGCACAGGATGGCCCACCCTGTTTATCCTACAATTCAGCTCACACTGCGTTCAGTGCTCCTCACATATACAGCATGGCAGATCCAAACTGCATCCATGGATCCATGTGAACGTCTCTTCCGTTGCTGGCCAGATAGAAGGATTTTTGGTCTACGTCTCTCCCTGCTCTATGAGCGTTTAGTCTGCAGAAAGAAACGCGATCAGGTGTTGTAAGCGACCGGAAGAAGCCTTTGTGGCATATTTTATTATCTGCTCGTTCCAATCTGCATCAGGTAAGCCTTGGCTAAAAAACAAGCTAATATAGTTAACCAACAATACAGCTGCAAGATAACCACAAATAACAGTGGGAACTAGAGTTATGTTAAGGTTAGGCTCCACACAATTTGCGCTCATGTTGATAAGCAAATAATCCCTTTATTGTTCAGAAGAATACAATTCAATTCAAAAATACTTTATGGATCCTAGTAGGAAAATAAGTGCGGTTGTAGCTCATACTATTTAATTCTTCAAGGACTTGTTGTTGGAAGGATCTCCTGTAGCAGTCTGTGTTGCAGCGAAACTGAAGAAGTCTCTGATTGAAAACTCTGTTGTAGGATAGTCCTATGAAGACGATGCTCAGGGTTGTCCAATATTAATAAAAAACTGTCAGCTTTACATTCAGAAAATGTTAACCAGTTAGTTTGCCTTAGCAGCCAGCTCTAAGATAAATAGGTTAAAAGGGCCACGTGTAAATGTGATTGTGGAATTCAAAACAAAAGATCCATGGAAAAAAAAAAGAACCAACAACATCCGGTTTTGTCCTTTATTTACACCCAAAATTGTAGTTTTTCAGTCATATTTAGGAATGTTAATCGTAATTAATTCACAGCTACTCTGTGATTAATTACATTAAGATTTTTAAATCGTTTGAGAGCCCTAGTTTAAATAAATTTGTTTCAGCCAAAGTTGTTTAAAGCCATTCTGATGTGGAAATTCAATACTATTATCCCATAAAAACTGGCAAAACCTGCATTTGTTATAACTGTATTTAAAATCATCATCATTTATAACCAAATCTATTAGGGAGCCAATGTGCAAGGTTCAAAGAGCAACAAGTTGCAGACCCCTGGTCAGTTTATTACCCAGCGAGCCAAGCAGCTAGTCTCACCTCATTTTGAGAAAGGTTGAGTGCCTTCAGATTAGGCACTTTGGTAACCACATCAGCAAGATCATCCAGTTTGTGAATACGGTTGTTACTCAGGTTCAAACATGTCAGCTGGAAAGATAAAATAACTATTAGGAGCTCAAATTGATTCATAACATTATTCACATCTCTTCTGCTTCTCCCAACAGAAGCTAAGGATCACCAGGAACCTCAATTACCTCAGGAATGTTTTCTTCGATGATCTTAATGACAGCCTCCATGTTTGTCTTTCTGTTCAAGATTACTTCAATGTTCTGAGACACCAAGTCTGTCAAATAAATTCAAGAATTCATAAATATCCCACATTAAGCTGTAATAATATATGTGGCTTTTTAGTGTGAACAAACTGAGGTGATGTAGCTTTGCATTACAACTCAACACTCACTAAACAGCATTTTATAATAAATAATTTATGGGTAAATAAACATATGACCTTACTACTTCTCCATGAAGGAAAAGTTTAATTACCTGGGTCAGTTCGAATGTTGTTCAGGTCGAGTGCTTGCTGGGAACCATCAAAACGCTTCGCCATACATTGCTGTCAAAGATAAAACAGTGATAATAAAAATTTATGCTATTTATATCTTGCTTTAGGGCTGCAGTGAATTAGTCAACTTTTTTGTGAATCATTTTAACCATCCATTTTCCTTCCCGGAACTGCTGCACATTTCTCCAGTCTGCACCCCTGGGAACCTCTTGCTTGTTCCCCTCTACATAATTTACATTTAACAGATTAAATGAATGTTGAAAAGTGAATTTAAAAAACACTTCTGCATCCTGATCATGATCTAACTCAGAAAACTAAGACAAATCAGACATTAATTCGGTCCTCCTTTATCCGTTAGGTTCTTTAAAACAGTTTGTGATTTTTTGAACATTTTTATTACTGAGGCCGATTCCACTTTAATCGGCATGTAAACCCACCTCTGATCAGTCAAAGCATAGAAGCTACAAAAAGTCTGGAGTTAAACTATATTTTTCAACACTGGAAATACCTATTTTAAAGGAATAAAACAGTTTTTTCAAAGTCAGTCCTTGGAGAGCATATTGCAAGTTAAATATTTTCTAAAATGCATATAAAATGTTCACCAAAATTACTATTCAAAACATTTATTGAGCATATTTTTGTTTTTACAATACATAATGCCAGAAATGTTAATAAAATTTTATGATCTGGACGTGTGACGTAAGCAAAGGGAGTCATATGCTATGCGCTGCCTCAGCTCAGTGTAGCGAGTAGGTAGTTATCGGGTAGAGCGATTATGTTATTGAAAGTTACTGTGTTCACTAGTTTTGTATTGGGTGGATTTGTCTTAAAAATTTTAAGTTATTGTGTCTGCGGAAGCTGTACAAACACCAGGCTGTCAGGACATCAAGTCCACAAATTTCCAAATAAAAACAAATACGGAGCCATCTTCCGTTCCTGGGTGTGTTTTGTGCAGCTGAAAAGACGAGATTTCACTTCTGCTTAGGGTACGAAAAACGCAGTGTTTCTGGGGCTGCAGCAGGCGGGAGACGCGGTCACAGATCCATCAGAGGCTCAGCTCCACACAGACAGGATCTTGTAGAGTCTTGTTGTCTACGCTGCCAATTACCAACTTTGTTGAACGAACAATATCAAAAATTTGATGCAACGTAATATATATGGGTTGTCAAATAAGCAGTACAAAAGAGGCATCAGGAAAATGTGTATGTCGCCTTTCTCTCTCTCTTTCTAAAGTGCTATGCCACGTTACATGAACAGATATTAACCAGTTTGAGACAACTTAGGGAAGCTCGTTATTGTTTATTATTGGCAAGGATCAGTACTATATTAGCTGACAAATACTAGCGTTTGATTATTTTCTGCTACATGACATTAATCTGTACGAAATTGTGACGTTAGCACACGAGTTTATGCTAACATCGGTCTCACCACGACACCTGCCCGACTCTCCAATGATTGTCCTGACATCACAGCTCCATCTCTTTTCTTTGGCCAATAATACTTCCCCATGTCTCTCTCTTTGCTCTCTTGGACGCGCAGCAGGCTCAAAGCTGTATGGCTGTGGTCCATCATATGTGTAATTGTAAAAAAAATTCAGTGTCGGATCCAGCATTAAAATCCACTGTTTTCTATTGATGGACCTGATGGGTCTCCCTTCGCTATGTCACTTCCGGTCCGGCGGAGGTTAAATCTTCTCACAAAAACAACTCCAGAAGTCTAAATAATTTTTTTACGAGTAATTTTTTTATTTAGAACCAGTTCCTAATATATTTCTAGTTTAAGGTAGGGTTTAACCTGCAATATGCTTTTTATGGTTCCTGTACAACCTAAAGACTAGGGATATAAGAAAATACAGACACACCGATAATATCACGATATTTTATTTCCCAATATTGTATCAATGTTCAAAAGCAAAATATCGATACAAAACAAGGATTTGAATAGAACCATTAATGATTACAGTAATTTTTGTAGTAAAATTAAAAGTATAACTGGTAGTTTGTAGCTGTTTTCAACTTCTTCGTTTCAGTGGATCAACTGGATCTAGTAATAAAAGTGGATGTGTTAAAGTATGAAACAGGTTGGAGTGTTCAGAATGCTGTCAGTTTTTCGACAGTTAAATTTTGTTTTAAAAATCACAGTATACAGTCTTGCTCACAGTATCACAATATATCATATCGTCTCCACCACATATTGTATCATCCGCTTTTTACCAATACACATCACTACTAAAGACATAAGCGTAGATTATACTTCTCAGTCAGCAAGTTTGCACTCACACACAGACTTATTGAAGACGTTTTTCGTTTATACTTCTCCGTCGGTGTCAGTGTTAAGAAGCAATACTGTGCCAGGACAGCAGGGGGGCAGACCCTTTCTTTAAAGTCTGCCTACTATTGCAGTGATGTCTCTGTTCAACAATATTTACTTCAGCGTTTTTTGTGTATTTTACGGTGTTTTATGTGCGGCTCTAACCAGGACAGAAAAATATAAGAAGTGGGGACTTTGCTACCACCAGCATCGCCACTGCTCCACTTTAAAGTCTTTTTTTAACGGACAAATATGTCCCTCATTCTCCTCCATCGTGCATTCCCCCACCTCCAATCCCAAGTTTCCTTTGATTTCCTTCCAGGAGTTGAAAGTCAGCTGAGCGACTTTGTTTTCCTTCAGAGAAGGGTTGTACAAATGTACACATTTTCTGACTTCTTCTGCCAGACGTTCCTCAATCTGCTCCATGTCTGCTTCAGTGAAATTTTTCCACAATTCTGTCAACACCGGCGCGGTTGACAAATTTACAGCAAGTAGCTTCAAGCCGGAAATGATGGCTGTTGTTGAGCTGACCAATCGCAGCGAGCGTTCTCCATTTCGTTCGACGAATAGTTAGAACATTGTGCTCTACTCCGTGCGTCCTTGTGTAGGTCACGGAGAGACCTTGCGTTGATGGATAATGGCGTTGCGTTTATCCGTTCCGACGTAGAAGTATAAACTAGTCTTTACTGGGGAGGTCATTCTTGAGAGGGGACCGCAGCTCTTTAATACTAGAGATGTGTACACCTTACATAAAAGATTTTAGAAAAGGATTTTTCAGGAAAATCTGCTTAGAGTGGAATAATTAATTCCATGTTTGATAATTTCACACATTTAATTGTTTTTGTACAGATCAGTTCTGTCTCAGTGTGATGCATTCAATGTGTAGTAATGGTGAGAAATGTAATACTACGGTGCATTATGGTCTCAATGGCCTGAAAGTTAATAGTCTTCATTCATTGCAGCAGCGCTAGCTTTAAAGGATGGCTCTGCTCTCAGACAATAGACTCTTCCCACATACCATCCTGTAGTTAACTGCACCCATTACATGTTGACAGTCAGTTTATACTGGGTGTCGATATTCCTGTGAAACCAAAATAAACCATTAAACAATCGGTCTCCGGCGCTCACCTTTAGGTGCTCCAAGTCTTCAGGCTTCAGGTCTGACTGCAGGAAGGACGGAGGATTACTTGGGTTGACGTGAACTTCAACCTAAAAGGATCGACACCCAATGGAAACACAGGAAAGTAATGAGATAAAAATGCAGATGAGTTTTGGTGGAAAACCTTTAACTACAAAAACTGCCAAAATTAGCATTTTCTGACAATATTAATAAGATGACTGATAATTAAAAGGCGCTACCTTAAAGTTATTATTATAGCATACCTTATAGCCATCTGAATCGGTAATCTTGTGAGAACATCTGCGCAAAGCACTGGCTGCAGCTGAATCCTCCACATAGAAATGGGCCCTCTGGTGGTCAACGTGGTACTACATGGACAGAGTAATGAGACAACGGTTCTATAAATTGTTCAGTAACATTTATACAGAATAGCCGATGAGGCAGAGCTTCAACTCACCTGTACAGGTGTGTACTGAACCGTGCAGATGTTCTGGAGTGCTGTAATCAACCATTTCTTCTCATATTTTCTTCCATGTGGTATCTGACGATCAGAAAACGCACATTATCTCTGCTGTTAAGTTGTAATGCAGGGATGTTAATGTCAACAGAAATATAAGCTCCCTCACCGTAACTTTGTACCAGCTTAACCGGCTTCTCAAACCTCCTCCACCTCGGTCTCCTCTGAAACCACTGCTGCCGCCACCACCTCCTGATAGTCCTCTTCCTCCTCCTTTACCCTGTCGTCTGTCTCTGTCAAACCGTCCATCTCCTTTCCGAAACGGTCTTCCATATGGGTTGCTAAAGAACGCCCAAAGAAATAAACAAGTAAAATTAAATTCCGCATAATATTCTAAAAAAAAAAATTCTGAAACCATGTGTGAATGTTTGTAACATCCCGACATTTCAAGCTCAGGAGTTGGTTCCGTAAACCGCTAAAATCTTAAATGTCTGTGCTCAATAGATATCTTAAACCAGCATCCACTACACGTCTAAGCATGTGTACAAGTAGAAAGTCAGATAAAGCAGGTGGGGCTAATATTTGAAACAAGGTTTGCATCTTTACTCACACTCCCCTAATAAACTTAGTCGCAGTAAAAGAAGAATTCCTCTAGACATATTGAACAGAAAGCTGAGTTTCATATGATCTCTTACACTGTCCAAGGTAAATTAGAGGTCCATGAGAGATTACAAAGCTCCTACATAAATTCTGTTTTAAAACTCCAACACTCAAACCTGCAGATTTTTCTTTTTTTTGTCCATCGTTTCATGTACATTTACAATAAAATGAGAAATAAATTATTGGACGGTGGCAAGAAACTATTAAAGAACAGGAGACTATTCAAATGGATAACATGGTATTGTACACCTGCCAAAAAACAAAAAAAGAAGCTTCTTTTGAAACAGATTCTGTTGTGCTTATGGTCCAAATCCTCAACAGTACTTGATGTTTGGTTAGTATTTGGCACAGAAGCCGCTGAATGGCAGAGGGCAACACACAGAAGGTAATTTGGGTTCATTTGGACCCAGACCAGTTGGTTAGAACTCTGATTTTATCAAGCGCCAACTTATGGATGTGTAACATCCTGAATACTCTGACAGAGTATATTGAGGCTTAGCAATGTCATTCTCCTCAACACATCTGCAGCATGCCATTCACTTTTTTTATTTGGGGGTTTCCATATTTATTAAAGATCTTTTTTTGAAAGAAAGATTATCTTTTCAAAATGAAAAAAAGAAATTCTGCTGCTCAACGAATTTCAAAACTGAAGAACATTTTTTTTAAGTCTAAAATATAGCTTTGCAATTATTCTTGATTCAGTTCACCTATTTTACATATTCTGGATAAAGCCATTTTACAAAGTAAGGAGTTTTTCCTCAAGTGACTTGAAAGTCAATGCGAAACATGAAAGCCGCCTTCATGTCTGAAAGGCCGTAGCTGTGCATGAGATTCCTCCCTCCTTTATAACTCTTGTTTCTAATAAATAGACCCTTATAATGTCAAAGTAGCCCTGTAATCACAGATAAATCACAGCAGCAAACGCTACAGGTTATTTTTGAGATGTTTAAGTTCAATAATTTTAGATTGCTTGCCAAATACTTGTAGGAATTTTTCCCGTCCCTGTGACTGACTGGTGCCCAGAATGATGAAAGAGTGCAGGAGCTATAGAGTTCCTTCAGTTTACTGTCACTTTTCAGCTCAATAAGCTGGTCCTGCATATCAATAGAGTGACCATATTTTGATTTCAAAAAAAGGGGCCATCTGGCACAGTACTGAAACACCTTCAGGACTTGGCCAAGACTTGATTTTAACATATTTAAAGTGTGCATTCTCAATGTGGTCTAATAATAAGATTAGTTAAATAAACTTCAAAAAGGCTTTCACAAGAAGAAAATGATTTTATAATCTCTGGAAATAAATTATAATAGAAATAGTGACTCTTCTGAATTAAAAAAAAAAGTCACCAGCAACAATATTAGTTTACTTTTTAAATTGCACTGGACAAAAACTGAAGAAAAATCTGAAATAATCTTCTGAGAAAACAAGTATTTTCTTTTCACTGTAATAAAAGTAAACAGCTACAGACTAAAAAAACAATAAAAAAGTGCTTACTCTGTTTAGTTTGCATCTTAATCCTCCACAGTCAGTTTACAGATCAACTCTCACTTTGCTCAGCCTTTCTATAGTTTTTGTGTTCATGTGATCTATTGGTTATTTGCCACTTTTGTCACACAGAAGCACTTTTTGAATGGCGCACTCCGCCACCAATTTGTTGCGAGTGGACGGTATATCTTTTGTGGTTCGTGCATGAAGCTTGTGCGTTGACTTCTTGTAAGCAAAAGAGTGATAATCCTCTTTAAAGTACATCACTAATAGTTTTCTCATTGCTGACAGGCGCTCAGACGCAGATTGTAACAGAGAGGAGAAATCGTGTGACGAGCCTGCATCAGTGATAAAGTCTACAAGGCTGGGGAACATGTCGCAGTTCCCTCCACTGATGCGGCCAAAGATGTCTAGTTTTTGTGTGAAGGCGTGCACTTTGTCTGCAAGGAGCAAAATATGAGTTTCGCGGCCTTGCAAAGACAGGTTAAGACCATTCAAGCGGTCAAATATATCGACCAAATAAGACAGAGAAGCAAGCCACATATAGTGTCATCCAGATGCTTCGCCAGATCTGATTTGATTTATGTCAAAAACCACTTCACCTCCTCTCGCAGCTCATACAACCACTGTGACACCCGCCCCCCCAGGAGCGTGTCTGCGCCCCACAGGTTGAGAATCACTGATGTAACAGCATGTTCATGCATACATCTTCAGATTACATAGTGAATGCACTTATTGGGGCATTAATTATGGTAAGGTGTGTAGCAATAGGCGTGATTACAGAGTAGAAATACAAAACACTGCAGTGGCACTCATGCATAATGCTACACAATTGATGTGCTGGCACTCATTGAAGATCAGCCAATGGCACAATCTGGATGGGGGGAATTTTTAGGGATTTCCTGACCCATGAAGATGACCGAAAGATCAGCCGATTTAGATAACCTAATGCAGTCCTATTAGATCTATGTGCTGAACTGGGCCCGAAGTTGGATCTACCGACCCGCCAAAACCGTAGGTTTCCCCATCTGTGACAGACACACACTGACTGTGGCATGCCATCTTCCTCTTTGGCTCCACCGTCTTTTTTTTATGTTTGCCATGGGGTTGCAACAGCGCTGCATCACTCGCAGCACTTCCGCTTCTTTGTGATCCCCAAATAATATTTGATAGATGCTTTAAAAGCCCGACAGAGAATGTGCATTTTAAGTCGACTTTAATAGAGTTCTGAAACTTCTTAGGAATGTGTATTGGCAAAAATCTGGCGATACGATATGTATCGCGATACAGGGGAGACGATACGATATATCACGATACTATGAGTAAGACGATATATTGTGATTGTTAAAACTCAATTTAACAGTAGGAAAACTGTCACAGCATTCTAAACGCTCCAACCTGTGTAATACTTTAACACATCCAGTTTTATTAGTAGCTCTAGGTGATCCACTGGAACGAAGAAGGTGACAGCCACAACTACCAGTCATGCTTTTAATTTTACTACAAAAATTACTGTCATCATTAATGGTTCCATCCAAATCCTTTAAAAAAATTGAGATTTTTGTTTTGAATATGGATACAATATAGGGTTATAAAATATCGCGATATATATCGCTGTATCGATATTTTCTTAAATCCCTAAAACTTATGTTCTGTTATAATTTGATTTTATTTTCATTTTATTGTTGCTACCACAAGTAATCATAATTTAAGCTTTATATTTATTGTTCTTATTTGTTGGATCGCTTCTGCTTTCATTTTTTATTTTAATCTCTGTACTCTTGTTGCACATTTTCTTATTGCTAACTATAATTTGTTTATAACTGTGACGCACTTGCTTTTTCCGCCTCTCGGTTGCCATAGATGCATGGAAAACCTGATTAGCAAGCTTAAGTCTATGCAGGATATTCACTTTGCATTGACCATTCATGGCAGAGAGTAGGCGGGATATAGTCCAAAATGACCTGAGCACATTTCTAGGGAGAGTGTGATTTATAAAGCGGAATTTGTGTGCAGCTGTGCTTACTTAAAAGTTATACAGATTGAAATATTTATTTGCAAAAGTAAAAAAATAAAATAATTGTTGCTGAGCTTAAGTACAGTTATAGTAAGGATTATGCACAAAGTTTTATAAATGAGGTCCCTGATCCATAAGTATATTTTAACTGAAAAGCGTGGTACCACAGCAGCAGATCATCCAGCCTTGCTGTTCCTTTTATTCCAGTGGATAAATAAAGGGGAACATGTCATCTAGATTAAGTTTATAGTTAGAGTGGCTTAGGTCATCCTGAGCTATCTCCGTAGTTATGCTGCTATAAGCTTAGACTGCTGGAGGACAAACTCACCACTTTTCTTCAGACTGTATTTTATTTTATACTACTATCCAGTTGCATTATCTGCTGTTATTTCGACTGTTAACTTTGTTTTTTCTCAGCGTTTCTCTCCATAGAAGCTAAACCTGGTCTGGTATCCTGCCTAGCTGCAATGCTAAGGGGCATTGCAGTAACTGAGCATCCCCCTTTGTCCTATTATCAACTTTTTACTAGGGCTGGGCGATAAATGGATTTTATCGATTCATTCGAATTTGCCATTTAAGTAGATTTACTTTTAGGAAAATCGAGATTTTTCACACAACTCTGAATTGAGGTAGACTCCCAAAGGAGATATTAAAAATAAGCTTTTAAAAAATAGATTGTCATTTGTTATTTATGTTTAAGAAAGTAAAAGGAGAAAGAAAAAAATCAGAAATCGAATTTGGTGTGAAAAAATCTGAGATTTTATTTTCAGGCCATATCGCCCAGCCCTACTTTTTACTTTCTTTAATATAGAAAGTACTCTTACATTAATTTATCTATTCTGTGTCTGTCTTCTCAACCCCCCCAGATGATCGTGGCAGATGGCCGGTCCTACTGAGCCTGGTTCTGCTGGAGGTTTCTGTCTGTTAAAGGGGAGTTTTTCCTCTCCACTGTCGTTACATGCTTGCTCAGTATGAGGGATTGCTGTGGTTGGAACTCTGCATCAACGGGACGCAATGAATGTTTGTATGATTGTTTTGAAAAAACATTTCTTGCAAAGTGCCTTGAGATGACATCTGTTGTGAATCAGCGCTATATAAATAAACTGAATTTAATCTAAAATATGGAGGCACTTTAGGACAGACTATGGACACCACCATTTTAGGACTATGTGCTATGTACTAACAATATTTACTGACAGAGAATAGAGCACCCTTTATATATGCCTGCTTATAAGTTCATAAGTTTACAAGAATTGATCTAAAAAACACTTACAATCTGTTCTGTGAGCTGCTGTCCTGAGAGCTGTCACTCATGGTAACATCTCCATCTGTGTCGTCAAGCAGCCTGGACCGCGGTCCAGGGCCCCCAAACCCTCCTGAGTGACCACCTCGTTGACGGTCCCTCCGAGATCTGTCAAATGACCGGCCCTTGTGGCCCCTGCCTTTACGGTTGCGAAACGGTGCGGTTCTGTCATCATGCTCTGTTGGGAAAAGGAATAAATGTGTCAGAATTAAGCAAGATTTGAATATCATAAAACTGATTGAACACAGTAAGCCCCCCACTGAGCTTTCCATGTTATAAACTAAATTAACTAAGAATCTGGTAAAGAAGCTAAATGTTTTCTGTACGGTTCAACAAAAGGCACATTTCCACAATCGAACTTCACCAGATCTTTTACCTGATGGGGTAAATCTGTTGGCCTGCTCCCCTTAGCCGTCGTTTCCATTCAATAATGGCCCTTTAAGGAATAAGCGAACCCCTACTTTCAAACCAACGCGTAAGCGGCATGTAACGTCTGTGAAGCATAATGCGCAGCTGATATCCGCCATTATATTCAATGGGACCATTTCCACTGGGCGCGAAGCAGCACGAATCGGATGAGTCTTTGAAACGTGCTGCGGTCCTCTCCTAAATTTACGCGGCAGGTCTATTTTTACACTTCACTTCTAAAACTCGTCAATCTCAGCAGTTTAGACAGGGCCAGACAGGAAATCAGCCACGGAATTAATGTAAAATAGCCAGAAATTCCGAAATGAAAGACAGATTGCCGTCTGCTTAACTACGAAAAAACGAAAAACGTCATCACATTTGACACCAGTGTTGAAGTCAGGTGGTCTGCGGGTCTTAATTGTTGGTTTTTAATCATGGATGACTAGAATTTAATCCTTGAAGTGGCGAATCACCCAGTTTAAGTGACACCAGTGATCACTTTTAAAAAGGACATGAAAAAAGGAGAAGGCATGGACAGAAATATCTCCACTTTTGAGAGTGGACTGTTAGTTTTTTCTACCCATTAACATAGAATAAAAAATTTTCCCCTGTATAGTACCCTTTAAGTTATGCAACTGCAAGTCTCCTGTGATTTCGCGATCTCCCAGGGCCAGCTGTGTGGAACACTATCGAGTGATACGTGTCTAAAACACACCCATTGGGCAGGGACGCATTGCTTGAATTCGCAGGTAAAATGCGGCTATTACGTTACACGCCGCCTACGCCGGTGGAAAGCATAGTTTATACTTCCTCTAATTCCAGTCTACTCAAAATTAAAACCAAAACACAGAGAAGCAGCTTTCAGTTTCTATGCTCCTCTAATCTGGAACAAACCTCCAGAAAACTGCAAAGCTGCTGAAACACAGAGTCCTTTAAAGTCACAACTAAAAACTTATGTTTAGAGCTGCCTTTGAGAAATGTTTTGATGCATCATATTTTGTGTATGCGTCTAGCCGTTTTTACTTTATATGCTTTGCTGCTATTTTTATTTTACCTCTTAATCATGTAAAAAGCACCTTGAATTACCTTGTTGTTGAAAGTGTGCTACACAAATAAAATTGCCTTGCCTTGGTGTGTCAGCGTTGCAAAGCATTTCTCCGACAGGACACCAGGTGGTGCAGACCTTTCCTGGCTGGTCTGCAGTGACCTTTCTGGTCAATGAACTAAATTTGCAGCTGGTAAACGCACATCCACTCAAGGAGCAATTGCTGACAGAAATTGAGTTTTTATTGAGCTGGAAAGCTATTTACTAGAAGTGCAGCTCATTCAACACTAAAAACACATGTAAACAAACAATGGTCTGTTTTATTGACTACACCTCACGGTGTTCACAATTGCTCAAAGACCATATTAGATTAACTGGCCTTGAAATATGAAGTATCTAGTGGCCAAAAGCTGCATTGACTACCAATTACATCGACTATAGAGCACTGTTCTGCTATTATGATGTTGGACTGACCAGTCACAGACCTGAATTTTCTATTGTTCGACGGATGGTTATAAAATTGAGCTCAACTCCATCTGTCGTTGCATGCTAGTCGGAGACCCCTTGCATCGACGGCTAATGGCGCTGCGTGTCTCCGCACCTCTACAGATGGAGAAGTTTAAACTAGGCTTAAGGCTGTCTGGGTTCATTAGGATAGTTAGAGCAAATATTTACCAATATGGCCTTTTAGCAATCTCTTAAATGAAAAAATAAAATGAAATTTAATCACGGCAACAAGACAGTGTTACATGCTCAGTGCTGGCTGAAGAAACATACTTTTGTGTCTGAGGAGATGCGGAGATCCGTCGATGCAATGGCTTCTCGTCACTTACACAAGGACTGACGGAGTAGAGCCCAATTTTTTAAACTATCTGTCAAACACAATGGAGAACGCATGTCTGATTGGTCAGCCCAACATCATTTCACCAGAACAGTGTTCTATAGTCTTTGTCGTTAGTGGTCAATGCAGCTTTTGGCCATTAGATGCTTTGTATTTTAAGGCCAGTTTATCTAATATGGTATTCTGGTGATTTTGAACACCACAAGGTGTATAAAACAACAAAACAGACCGCTGTATTTGTTTACATACGTTTTTATGGCATTTAATGAGCTGCAGTTCCAGTAAAAAGCTTTCCAGCTCAATCAATACTTGCTCTCTGTGGCCCATTGCTCCTTGAGTGGGTGTGAGTTTACAAGCTGGAGAAAATAAACTTTCGTCGACCAGAGACGTCAGAAAAGGTCTGCACCACCTGTTGTCCTTCCGGAGAAATACTTTGCAACGCTGACACGCCAATTAAGTAGTAACGAAAGGAAAACGTCTCCTGCGTCAATACGCGTGCGTGTGCGTGGAAACTTGCTGATGGAGAAGTATAAACTAGGCTTTACACTGGGTGCTAGCTTGTTTTAAACGGCCATTTATGTTAAAACATATTGCTCTCGGTTTTCGCCTTGTATGGTTTATATCAATATTACGTGGATTAATTACGGTCAGTAAAGTAACTATAGAAATTAACACATGAAAACATTTACAGTAATGGCAAGGTGTATTGTGAGGCTCGATACACATGTTACCTCTGCAGAGCGTGAAATCTGCTCGAGTGACTTCTCTCCTCACCATGAAGTCTTCGTGGTCTGAAGGGAAGCGATTGAAGCAGGAGAGAAGATGTGAGGCTAATGCTAAAGTAAACGTGGTACTCACCGTTGTAGTAATGCCCGCTGTCCGCCATATTCTTTCAATAGTGTTCGCTTGGAAGCGGAAAAAAAGACAGAAAAGCGCCGCCCTTGTTGAGGGGGAAACAGCCCGTGGGCCTCAACTTTTCTATTTTATAAAAAGACACAAGCCAGACACGGTGAAAACAGCTCGAACATCCCACATGGCCCAGGAGGAAACAAAGGGCCAGTGGATCGTCCTAGCTTTTAAGGTAGCTTCCCCTGCTATCAAAGACGACGACGGAAGCAACACCATTTCTGTTCCGGGGCAAAAATACAGAGGCGTGGCATTTTATTTTAGAGTCTATTTTAAATCAGAAGAGAAAACACTAATGGCAAAAAGTATCACTGTTAACCTTTCTTTTTTTTTTTTTTTTGTCTGTCTCCGAAACTTTTTTTTTTTTTTCTTTCTTTCTTTCCACATTTATTGTACAGATCTCTGTGGCATACAACCATACAAAACAGAAGCTTGTATATCTTACAGGCACACGGAACAACAGATAGTTAATACCGGGGGGAACATATAGCCTAACTTTAACAGAAGGGTGAAGAAAAAAAAAAAAAAAAAAAAATCCATCCACATTTCTGTAGCTAGTAAAGGGGCAAAAGGGGTGAGACAACAAGATACAAGAGCTAAGTTTTCTCCAAATATTCTAAGATCTTCATAAGCATTAAGGAGCTGTATACCATGTTTGTTTTTTATCAGTCTTAATGAGCTGAGGTGGTTGTCCATCAAGTACCTTTTAAAAACCGAAAAGATGGGTTTTCTATTTCCCCATTTACATGTGTGGATAAAGAATTTGGCGAGGATCAGCAGGTTGTTAAGGTGTATAGGTGAGGTAAGCTGTTCTCCACTTTTTAACCTCTGAATCAGAAAACAATTGAATAATGGAATTTCTATTTGACTGGATGGGGAAAATTTCATTAGTTAGATGCAGACGCATCAGTTTATTAGAGATGCATTTATCCAGGAAGTCTGTTCCATATATTCGAAGTGCAGGTAGCTGAAGTTCAGAGATTTGTATGTTTGTATTTTGAATGAGATGTTTGACTGAAGGAGGGATAGACTTTATTACATTGTTAAATTGAGAGCGTGTGCAATTCACACTGAACTTTAAGCAAAAGCTTTCGTAAGACAGCCATCCTCCTTGATCATTTAATAAGTGTCTTACAGACCAAATGTTTTTTTCCATCCAGTGATCCAAATACAAAGACTTATTTCTGTACAGTACATATCTGTTATTCCAGATAGGAGTTTGATGAGGAGTGAAATTGTGTGTGTACATAAGTTTCCAGCATAACAGTACCTGTTGGTGGAACGAGGATAGTTTAACAGGAAGTTTATTAATATTAAAGTCACATCTAAGGACAAATTCTATGTTTCCCATCTTCCTAAATAATCCCTTGGGAAGACAGTACCAAATGCTATTTTGACTCATCATAAAGGATTTCAACCAATTTATTTTTAATACTGCATTTAGGCATTCAAAGTCAATAGCTTGCAAACCCCCGTCCTTAAAGTCCTTTACCATTTCTGATTTTTTTATGTAGTGGACTCGATTTTTCCAGATGAAGTTAAAGTTCATCTGATTTATAGCTTTTATGTACTTATTTGGTATGGCCATTGAATATGCAGGATATATGCACCGAGCTAGAGATTCCATTTTGGTTAGATAGGTTCTACCAAAAAGTGTTAGGTCTCTTTGAAGCCATTTATTTAATTGAGATTTGCAGTTCTGGATTTTGTTTCCTATGTTCATAGTTTCTTTGAGTTTAACATCTTTAGTTATTTGGATTCCAAGATACTTCACTGATGTTTTTATGGGAATATTGTAGGCTTCTGTGAGATTAATGTTATGTATTGCCATCAATTCACATTTCTGGAGATTCAATGTCAACCCTGATGCTTTAGAAAATGTATTAATTAATTTAAGAACCTTGGAAATTTGGTCTAGATTTTTTAGAAAAATGGTGTCGTCAGCTAGTTGGCTAATTATAATTTGATCATCAAATACTTTTAATTTTTCTATTTCTGAGTGTTTTATAAGAATGGCCATGATTTCAGCTCCTAATATGAAGAGAAAGGGAGAAACATTACATCCTTGTTTTACACCTCTATTAATTGTAAAGCGCGGAGAAGTGCCATGTGTGAGTGCTACTGAGCTTGTTGTACCATTGTAGAAACATTTTATTATATTACAGAAGTTTGGCCCGAAACCAAACATATGTAAGACTTTGAAAAGAAACTGATGTTCTAACATATCAAAGGCCTTGTAGAAATCCAGGAACAGAATAAAACCTCTGTCCTCAATCACGTCACTATATTCTAATAAATCATGTACCAATCTGATGTTATTGTGTATGGATCTTTTGCTCATAAAACCAGTTTGTGTCTCACTTATAACATCATTAAGACCCTTCTTTAGTCTGTTAGTGTATATATAAGTCAATAATTTATAGTCACAGTTCAATAGAGAAATCGGGCGGTAGTTATCTAGAATCTTGTTATCTTTTCCTTGTTTTGGTATAAGAGTGATGATACCCTGTTTCATACTTTCTGGGAGTGAGTAATTGCACATTGTTTCTTTAAAGACCTGAAATAAGAAGTCTCGAAGATATTCCCAGAAGTGCCTGTAAAAGTTGGCAGTTAAGCCATCTGGGCCTGGAGATTTATCAAGTTTTAAGCAACCCATAGCAATATCTAGTTCCTCTAAAAGTATGTCTTTATCGCAGTCTTCCCTAAAATCCTTAGTGATTTGTGGGATAAATTCTTTAACCTGACCCAATAAGTGGTCACAGTCTTGGGCTGAAAAGGATGAGCAATATAGGTTTTAATAAAACTGGCTGATTTCTTTTGCAATTAAATTTTGATCTGTGCATTCTATGTCATCAATGATGAGGGATTTTATGTGGTTTTTATCTTGCCCCCTTTTCTCCAGTCTGCAAAAATATGCAGAACTTTTCTCCCCGTCCTCAATCCACCTGGCCCTGGATCTGATGAAAGCACCACGAGCCTTTCGTTCATAAATGTTGTCTAGTTTAGATTGTAGGACGGAAAGGTTGTTTTTTTCAGCATCTGTTAACGTTTGTTTTGTGCAAATTGAATATAATTCTTTAACTATCTTTTCTTCTTCCATGTTATTGAGTTTCTTAAGGTTCTTGCTAAAAGATATGGAGTGAACTCGTATTTTGTATTTTAAGAATTCCCACTTTGTGGTGAAAGTTAATAATGTATTATCTTGTAAGGTTTTTCTAATCAGTTCTTTTATTTCGCAGCAGTATAAGTCATGTTTTAGAAGGTTGGCATTAAATTTCCAGTAACCTCTGTGTCTAAAATATTCAGGAGGTGACAAAACTGACAAATCAATGCTACAGTGATCAGTAAGAGGCGTTGGAGAAATATTACAGTGAGATGTGTTACTGAGAATTTCATCTGTACCTAACCAAAAATCTATTCTCGATTTGCTCGATGCATCTGACTTATGCCAGGAAAACTGTGTCTCATTTAGGTGTTTTTCTCTCCACAGGTCAATAAGTCCAAGGTTGTTACCAAAATCACATAAAATGCGATTTGAGCGGATGTTTGTTGCTCTAGAGGGGTATCTATCTAGGATCTCATCCATAACCATGTTCCAGTCACCACCGATTAAGATGTGATCAGTAAAGTATCTTTGTTTAAGCTCTTTGATATTTTCTTCTATGGCAGTGAGGAGGTCTTTCTTTTTTAACACATTACAGTATCCATAAATGTTTCCTAAAATCATTAATGAGTCATCAATATGTAACACAGTAAGAATCCAATGGCCATCATTACTGAGTTTTGTTGATACTATCTTCCCAGGAAAGTTATTCAACAAGATGGCCACCCCTGCTGATTTGGACGTCCCATGCGAATAAATTATCCTGTCACCCCATTGGTTGGACCAAAATTTTTCATCACATTCATTTGAATGGGTTTCTTGGAGAAGAATACAGTGTGGGTTTTTGTTTCTGCAATATAAAAACATTGCTTTTCTTTTGATGTTGTCCTTTAAGCCCCTTACATTCAGCGACAAAAACTTAAGACTGGTTTTAAAAAACATAAAAAACGAAAAAAGGTAGGTAAAGTTTAAACACAGGAACGTTAATAATTACAGGTTATATTAAACTGGTGTAAACTTAAGGCAAGCCCCTAAAATTTGAATTTGAAATTACCCTTTAACAAACAGTAGTAACTTGGAAATTACCCTGCAACAACGGTTTATGTTTTAATTGCTATCTATTCTAATTATCTTTTACACGAGTAGAACATCAAAAGAGTGTGCTACAACAGTAGCTACTTTAGGTTATGAACGAATATTTAAGGATAAAACACTTTTCATGAAAAGTCTAACAGAGGTATAAAGCATAGCTATGAATATTAATGTCTCAGAAGGGAGTTGAAGCTTTCATCACACGACCATCAATCACTGCGATGTGGCCTCTGTAAAAGGCCACCTTACCCTGGGATCTGGCGTGTTTAATTTTTGGCCACAGTTCCTCTCTTGCCTGTCGGTCTTCTTTGATGAAGTCTTGGACAAAGCGAAGCCCTTGATCTTTGCAGACTGCCGACTCCTTCGTCACCTTCCAGACCATGTCCCGATGGAGTCTCCTGGTGAACTGCAAGATGACCTGGCGGCTTTTCCCTTCTTCCTTTCTCCCCACGCGGTGGATTGTGTCGACAACATCTTCGATATGATCTGCCCATTGTGGAATGATCTTTGAAAGAAGTTTTTCAACTACCTCTCTAAGATTTTCTCCTTCTTGTTCTTTGAGGCCCGACAGCCTTAGGTTCCATCTGCGTTTATATCTTTCCGCCTCCAGAAGCCTCCCTTTCAGGTCGCAGTTTTCTTTTTTCGCGGCAATAAATTCCTGCTCCAAGTTGTCCACTTTAGATTTGCATTCAGCAACGCCAAGTGAATTTAGTTCAACTCGTTGCGTGATGCGGGCAAACATTTCTGAGCTTTCTCTCAGTTGCTTTCCGAAATCATCCACTTTGTTGTCAAGACTTTTAATTGCATTTAAAACAGCAGCCAAAGATACCTCGGTCTCAGTAGCCTGTTTTTTAGCAGGTGGGAGCTTTGTTGGAGTTGTGTTCAGCTGTCGTCTCATACTGGAGGAGCTTTTCGACGTGTCCATCGGAGTCACCGTGGAGTGAGCGGAGCTAGCAGCAGCGGCATAGTTATGCATATCTAGCTTAGAGGTGGTGTTAGCATTCGAGTTAGCACTCTTCAAAGCAGGAAAGTCTTTGTCATTAACGACTGACATTCTTCTCAAACCTCTTATGCCTCTTTTAACTTTATATCGTAGTTGTGCTGGTCTTCTTTTTAAGGTAGAATAGTTTGTCAAAGGCGAGTTTTTTAAGAGTAGTTTGGGGCCGTGTAGACGGAGCTCAGAACAACGTGTATGCCCGCTTCGCCATCTTGCCGGAAGTCCCTGTTAACCTTTCTTGATATCGGTAGTAAGCTTTAGCATAGCTGGAGAGAAAGTTTTTAAACTGTGAGCAACTTTTACAAGGACGAGAGGCGGAGCTCACATTAGTCGTCTTCTTCTTGATTGGCGAAGGTCGACAAGCCTGTTGTTGCATTACCGCGACCAAGCGGCAAGGAGTGAGAATCAGGACGAGCTAGGTCAAATAAACCCATATTCCGCCATTTTTTCTTTGAATTCTCCTTTACTGAACAATCACCTTAGTTTTCCCACTCTCCTTACTCAATGCTGAGGTCAAATTCTCTCGGAGGTTGAGGTGACCTCACATCCCTGGTGACCAATCACCAGAGGTGGGTAGAGTACCCCCATCTGTACTTGAGCAAGAGTAGCACTACTTCAACGTGTTTTTACTCAAGTAAAAGTAGCCATCCAAAAACTTACTTGAGTAAAAATGTATTTGGTAAAGAGGCTACTTGAGTACTGAGTAACATCTGATTTAATATTTCTAAAATTATGTAATCAGAGAAAAGAATATGAATTTACAAATTCTAGTATTTTAAAGACTAAAACGGAAAAAAATGTTACTACAAATAAATAAAATAAAACACATTTTAAGCAGAAAAAACCTTTTATTTCCATCTATCTATTAGAACAAGGTAAACAGTATTTCCAATGACAATTTATGGTGATTACTGAATATTCACTTGACCTCAAAATGCAACAAGCTCAACAGATAGAAAATAACATTACAAAAACAAAGCTTGTGTAGAAACAAGTGGTCTCCTTTAATAATCTGAAGGGGTGCGTCTGTCTAGTGTAATTTTGTTAAAACATGCTTTTTCTCCATTCTATGACGTAACTCCCAGTAGATAAAGTATTTTATTCAAGTAGGAGTAGCGATACTTCACAATAATATTACTCACGTACAAGTAAAAAGTATGGTGTAATAAAACTACTCTTAAAAGTGTTTTTCCCCAAAGAAAGTTACTCAAGTAAATCTGACTAGTTACTACCCACCTCTCCCAATCACTAGAAATGTTGGGTTAATTTTGAGCTAATAAATATAATTAGCTAAACACCCTGACACTCATTTAGCATTTAATACATCCAAACAACATAGCAAGTTATTTAATACAACAGGAATCCCCACAGTATTAAGAATAGCTTTTCCTCGTAACACAAGTATCGCACTAGTTTAATATTAGCGTGCAAATAACCAGACTTAGTAAAAATTGTTTAGTCATAAAAAAGTTTCTACTTTTCTTTTATATTTCTCCTTTATGTAAATGATTAAATCTGCGTTTTTTACTTTTACATATCCTAAAATCTGCCCTAAGACATGATGAGCATTATTATTCATTCCTGAGTTAATCCATGCAGGGTAAAAGGGGTGCTAGCCCCAACTCCAACTATCAGTAAGCAAGGCATATGCTTAACAGGTGGCCAGTCCATCACAGCAACACACACTAACACCTAAGGGTAATTTGAATTTAAGAGAGATAATTTAACTCATGCATTTCTCATGCTTTGGGAAAGAGGGAGGAAGCCACAACACTCAGAGAGAAGCCATGCATGCACAAGTCATTGGTCCTGAGGCTCAGAGAGAGAAACTTTTACCAAAACTACAATTACTGTCTTTTAATCCTTCTTTACAAATGAAGAACCTGGGCATGATTTTTTATGCTGAGCCAAATTTTATCCCTAACATTAAAAACATTATTAAAATAGGTTTTTATAATTTAAGAACATCGCCAGAGTTCGCCCCATTCTCTCTTGGGCCAACCCGGAGACACTGATGCATGCTTTTATCACCAGTAGAATTGATTACTGTAATGCCCTCCTTTCTGGTCTTCCCAAAAAGAATATCTCAGGTTTACAACTTTTACAAAATTCATCAGTGCGTGTCCTGACGAAGACCAGGCACATTGTCCCCACCTTAAATTCATTGCATTGGCTCCCCATATCTTTTAGGATCGATTTTAAGGTTCTTTGAATAGTTTTAAAGTGTCTTACCCCTGCTTTCCACCGGATGCATAAGCGGCGCGTAACGTGATAGACAAATTTTACTTGCAAATTCACCAGCGCGTCTTCCCACTGGGTGTGTCTTAGACGCATATTCCACCCAGCTTGCCCCGGGAGATCATAAAGACACAGGAGAATTGCAATTGGATAATTTGGAGATTAGTATTCAGGGAAATTTTTTTAAATTCTATGTTAATTCTAGAATTGTTCTGCTCTGGGTGGCTGCATGTTGGAGTGGCTCTGTTGGCCAAATATTGAGTTTTGTTTTAACTAACGTTGTTTCTTTTGTTTTATTAAGGAAGATAAAATTTTTTGGACCTGTGTACTTTCTACTTTTTAGTTCTTTAAAGCTGGAAGGATTTTTGCTGTTAGTTTTTCACTTTTTGATAACTTGTTATGATGTGTAACCATGGCAATATAGGTGGCTTAAAGCTGGAGCAGCTGATTAACCTTGCAAAACCTGAAATAATACTTCAACTGAAGCTACAGATCCCTGATGAGTTGAGGAGGAGGAGGCGTGGATGCAAAGCAGGAGCAAAAAGGAGACACAGAAGGAGGAAGTTCAAACCATCTCTTCCATCGATCATAATGGGCAACGTGAGTTTCACTGAGAGATGGCTGAAGAATTACAGGTCCTTCTCAAAAAATTAGCATATTGTGATAAAGTTAATTCTTTTCCATAATGTAATGATAAAAATTAAACTTTCATATATTTTAGATTCATTGCACACCAACTGAAATATTTCAGGTCTTTTATTGTTTTAAAACTGATGATTTTGGCATACAGCTCATGAAAACCCAAAATTCCTATCTCAAAAAATTAGCATATCATGAAAGGTTCTCTAAACGAGCAATTAACCTAATCATCGGAATCAACTAATTAACTCTAAACACCTGCAAAAGATTCCTGAGGCTTTTAAAAACTCCCAGCCTGGTTCATTACTCAAAACCGCAATCATGGGTAAGACTGCCAACCTGACTGCTGCCCAGAAGGCCATCATTGACACCCTCAAGCAAGAGGGTAAGACACAGAAAGAAATTTCTGAACGAATAGGCTGTTCCCAGAGTGCTGTATCAAGGCACCTCAGTGGGAAGTCTGTGGGAAGGAAACAGTGTGGCAGAAAACGCTGCACAAAGAGAAGAGGTGACCGGACCCTGAGGAAGATTGTGGAGAAGGACCGATTCCAGACCTTGGGGGACCTGCAGAAGCAGTGGACTGAGTCTGGAGTAGAAACATCCAGAGCCACCGTGCACAGGCGTGTGCAGGAAATGGGCTACAGGTGCCGCATTCCCCAGGTCAAGCCACTTTTGAACCAGAAACAGCGGCAGAAGCGCCTGACCTGGGCTACAGAGAAGCAGCACTGGACTGTTGCTCAGTGGTCCAAAGTACTTTTTTCGGATGAAAGCAAATTTTGCATGTCATTCGTAAATCAAGGTGCCAGAGTCTGGAGGAAGATTGGGGAGAAGGAAATGCCAAAATGCCAGAAGTCCAGTGTCAAGTACCCACAGTCAGTGATGGTCTGGGGTGCCATGTCAGCTGCTGGTGTTGGTCCACTGTGTTTTATCAAGGGCAGGGTCAATGCAGCTAGCTATCAGGAGATTTTGGAGCACTTCATGCTTCCATCTGCTGAAAAGCTTTATGGAGATGAAGATTTCATTTTTCAGCATGACCTGGCACCTGCTCACAGTGCCAAAACCACTGGTAAATGGTTTACTGACCATGGTATTACTGTGCTCAATTGGCCTGCCAACTCTCCTGACCTGAACCCCATAGAGAATCTGTGGGATATTGTGAAGAGGAAGTTGAGAGACGCAAGACCCAACATTCTGGATGAGCTTAAGGCCGCTATCGAAGCATCCTGGGCCTCCATAACACCTCAGCAGTACCACAGGCTGATTGCCTCCATGTCACGCCGCATTGAAGCAGTCATTTCTGTAAAAGGATTCCCAACCAAGTATTGAGTGCATAACTGAACATAATTATTTGAAGGTTGACTTTTTTTGTATTAAAAACACTTTTCTTTTATTGGTCGGATGAAATACGCTATTTTTTTGAGATAGGAATTTTGGGTTTTCATGAGCTGTATGCCAAAATCATCAGTTTTAAAACAATAAAAGACCTGAAATATTTCAGTTGGTGTGCAATGAATCAAAAATATATGAAAGTTTAATTTTTATCATTACATTATGGAAAATAATTAACTTTATCACAATATGCTAATTTTTTGAGAAGGACCTGTATATCCCCAACTCCAATGTCTCTCTGCCAGGCTTCCTGACTGTACAAGCAGACAGAGATCTGAAGACGAGCAGGAGAAGGAGGTGGAGTAGCAGTGCTTGTCAACAACAAATGGTGTCATCCAGGACATGTTACTATGAAGTGTCGTCCCTGCAGCCCAGATATTGAACTCTTGGCAGTAGGTTTTCGTCCATATTATTTACCAAGAGACTTCACCGGTGTTATTTTGGCAGTAGTTTACATTTCACCTTCAGCCATTGCAGACAATGCATGTGATGTCATCAGTTCCATTATTGCTAAGCTACAGACCCAGCACCCCAAAGGATTTGTGGCAATATCTGGTGATTTTAATCATGCCTCTCTGTCGTCTAGACTTCCAACATTCAGTTTGTCAGCGGCTCCACAAGAGAAAACAAGATCTTGGATTTGTTTTATGCAAATGTAAAGGATGCATACATGTCCAAACCAGGACGTCCTCTCAGACAATCAGATCACAGTCTTGTTTTTCTCTGCTCAGAATATAAACCACTTGTTCAGAGGCAACCTGTGACAAAAATAACTGTGAGAAATGGTCACATGAAGCTGAAGAAGCCCTGAAAGGTTGTTATGAGACCACAAACTGGATGACTTTTGGCCAAGCACATGGAGAGGACATCAATGCCATGACTGAGTGTGTGACTGCCTGTATAAACATCTGTATGGACAACATCATCCCCACCAGAACAGTGAGATGTTTCCCTAATAACAAACCCTGGATCAACAGTGACCTGAAGGAACTGCTAAACAAGAAAAAAAGAGAGAGAGGGAATTACTGAGTATACAGAAGCAACTTAAAGTCAAGATCAGAGAAAGCAAAGATGCATATAGGAAGAAACTGGAGAACAAACTACAGAGGAACAATATCAAAGATGTCTGGTCAGGAATGAAAAAGATCACAGACTTTAAGCACAGGAAGGATTGGATAGACGGAAGTCTGGACAGAGCCAATGAACGGAACACATTCTTCAACAGATTCAGTTCAGGAACTAGCTCAGCATCCTCCTCTCCTATCCCCAGCCAAACAGACATCCCACCCTCCTCTGACCAACAGCTTTCCTGTCACACCTCGGATGTTTTATCCTTCACCTCAGTCATGGACTCTTCTGATTCCACAAGTTTGTCTTCAACCAAGTCAGGAGATATTGCTACTCCCTTTGCCTCCCCCTCCCACTTGTCTGTCTCTAAGAGTCAGGTGAAGAGGCAGGTGGAAAACTGAACCGGAACATGGCTGTAGGTCCAGATGGTGTCAGCCCCAGAGTCCTGAACCCCTGTGTAGAGCAGCTCTGTGGGATTCTGCAGCACCTCTTCAAAGTTAGTCTAACCAAGGAGAAGGTCCCAGTGTTGTGGAAGATATCATGCCTTGTTCCAGTACCAAAGAAAAATCACCCATCAGTCATAAATGACTATAGAGCTGTTGTCATGACATCCCACATCATGAAGGTCCTGGAGGGACTCCTGCTGGCCCACCTGAATAAGCAAACAAGAACATATCAAGACCCGCTGCAGTTTGCTTATCGCAGTGGAGTTGGGAGTTGAAGATGCCATCATTCTCCTGCTTCAACCAACCCACTGTCATCTGGACAAAGCAGGGAGCATGTTGAGGATCATGTTCTTTGATTTCTCCAGTGCATTTAACACAATTCAGCCTGATTTGCTTCGTCAGAAACTCCTGAAGACACAGGTGGAGCCCTCAACAATCACCTGGATCAACGACTACCTAAGAGACCACAGTTTGTAAAACTGAAGGATTGTGTGTCAGACCAGATGGTCAGCAGCACAGGAGCACCACAGGGGACCGTACTCTCACCATTCCTTTTCACTCTGTACACCTCAGACTTCCAGTACAAATCAGCGACCTGTTAATACTTGGGTGTATCAGAGATGGACAAGAAGCTGAATACAGAGAGCTGGTGGACCGCTTTGTGACATGGTGTGGAAACAATCGTCTTACCTTGAATGTGAACAAAACAAAGGAGATGATTGTAGATTTCAGAAGAAACGGGGATAAGTAAAACACTGTTTCCATGATGGGAGAAGAAGTGGAGGTGGTTGAGGAGTATAAATACCTCGGAGTTCACCTTGACAACAGACTGGACTGGAGGCGCATTAGTGAAGCTGTTACAAGAATGGACAGAGCAGACTGTACTTCTTGAGGAGGCTTAAGTCCTTCAAGGTTTGCAGCAAGATGCTGCAAATCTTCTACAAGTCTGTTGTGGCGAGTGTAATCTCTTCAGCTATAATCTGTTGGGGTAGCAACATCAGAGCCAGGGATTTAAAAAGGCTAAACAACCTGATAAAGAAGGCCGCTTCTGTTCTGGGGACAACTGTGGAACGTCTGGAGATGATGATGCAAAGAAGTATTCTTCATAAAATCAAATAAAATTATGGTCAACCATGAGCATCCTCTTCATGAGACTATCCTGCAACAGCAGTGTCTTCAGTCGGAGGCTTTATTCAGTTTTGCTGGAACAGAGACCGCTACAGGAAATCTTTCCTGCCCACAGCCATCATGATCTATAACAACTCCTTAAAGAATCAATTATATGAGCTATACCAACACTTAATTTCCCTCTGGGATCAATAAAGTATTTTTGAATTGAATTGAATTAACAGGTGTCAAACTCACCCTCCACTCCCCAAACTGCAGATATTTCTGTCCATGCCTTCCTCCTTTTCATGTTGTTCTTGTGAAAAGTGATCACTGGTGTCATATAAATTGAGTGATTCTCCACTTCAGAGAATAAATTCTAGTTGTCCATGATAAAAACTAGGGATTAGGGATGGGCATTCGATTAAACTGTCTTCATTGATCATCTGGAGAATTAACGATCAATTTTCGATTAATCATTGATATGTTTATATTAAAATTCAGTGTTCATAGGCTATATTTAAATGCAGTGATAATAGAAAAATAGCGTGTTTCCTCATTGAGCCTCTAGAATCTTGTTTAATTCATTTTCCACCAGTCTGTAGGGGTGCAATCCAGGGGTGGCAGAGCCTCCCTCAGAAAGTAATCGGTGAGTAAGTTTCTCTGCTCGTTGTGCATCTCGGCTCCTCCATGCTAACACCGACTTGATGCTAGGTTGAGACCAAGAGCAGGATGCTCCGCTTCTAACCAGGGTTGGAAGTGCGTTCAAGTACTTATACACAGCTTCGCAATGTTGGCAGTGAACCGAGACTTTTTTTGTGTCAGTTTTTTTAGTCAAAGTGGTCCCAGGCCACACTTTGCTGCGACCTCTTCATGACAATGCTACTTTTAAAATACACAGAAACTGGCAAGAAACTGAGTCGGCCTGTGGGATTTATTTTCAGTCATCGCCCTCGTGTGGTAAAGAGTTTATTTACTGCCACATAGCAATATTAATTGCATTCCTTCAAAACTCACACTACGCAACAGAACATATGCAGTAATTGATCGGTGAAATAAAATGTCATCGATGAAATTCTTAATTGATTAAGTGATTTATAAATAAAGTTTGATTATTTGATTGACAAGAATATTCTACATCAACTTAGCCATATAACACCATTAACTAAGACTATAGACTTTTTTTCATCACATCAAATTTATAAAACTATTAAGTTTTAAGCTGCCAGTCTAGGGTTCAAATTCAAAGATCTCTTTAAAGGTTGGGTATTATTATTATTGACCTGTAATTTCCTACACTGACAGACCAGAATGTTTACAGTTATGATATAGTTTCACTCCTAGCAGAGTAGCAGTGAAATTGAGATAACACTAACAGGATAGCCATAATAAAATAGAAAGAAAATGCTTAATTTTGTAAGTGATTCCTGATACAAAAAAAATTTAAAACGCCAATGCAGCTATTCTAGCTTCTTTTTTTCTCTGGGCTTTTCCCTTCAGAGGTCACGACAGCGAATCATCTGTCTCCACTTCATCCAGTCATTGTCCATGGAGACTCTTGTCGAACCTCATCTGTCAGCCTGTCCATCACCAAAGCAAACAAGAAAGGGCTTAGAGCCGATCCTTGATGCAGTCCCACTTCCACCTTGAACTCCTGTCACTCCCACAGCACACCTCACTGCTGTCTCACAGCTCTCATACATGTCCTTCACCACTTTAACATAATTCTCTACATGTCCTTCACCACTTTAACATAATGCAACGCAGCTCCCTCTGACCTTCTCTGTTATTCTCCATCAGCATCCTTAAAGCAAAAAATTGCATTTGTAGTACTCTTTTAGTCTGTCTTGGCATAAAACCGCACTGCTGTTTACAAATGCTCCCTTTGGACCGAAGCCTAGCTTCCACCACTCTTTCCTCAGTTTCGTTTCTCTGTAGTTGCCACAATTCGGTACATCTGCCTTGTCCTTAATAATCGGCAATAAAACACTTTTCCTCCATTCCTCAGGCATCTTCTCACTCTTCAGGATCTTGTTGAAGAACCTAGTCAAAAACTCTACTGCCACCTCTCCTAGGCACTTCCATACCTCCACAGGTTTGTCATCAGGAACAAACTGCCTTTCTCCTCTTCAAAGCTTTCCTCACTTCATCCTTACTTATCTGAGCTACTTCCTGATCCACAACAGTCACCTCTTCTACTCTACATTCTCTCTCGTTTTCCTCATTCATCAGCTCTTCAAAGTACTCTTTCCATCTTCCCATCACACACTTGGCACCTGTCAGTACATTTCCAGCACTAACCTTAATCACCCTAACCTGTTGCACATCATTTCCATCTCTATCTTTCTGCCTTACCAACCTCCACAGATCATGCTCTCCCTCCTTACTGTGCTACCTAGCATAGAGGTCATCATGAGCCCTTTCTTTGCCCTCTGCGCCTCTACCTTCACCATACCCTGCATCTCCCTGTTACTCGTGTCTACTCTCCTCAGTCCTCTGTGTCCCCCCGTCTTCTTAGCTTCTTAGCCTCCTTGCAACTATTCTAGCTAAACTTCAAAATTTGCAGGCGCTATTTATGACTTCATACCACAGAAAGAGTACAAGGAGAAACGAACCAGGAACAGCAGGTGCCGAATTCAGGCACCGAGAAAGCCAGCTACCATTTATTTACCTTTGAATACATTCTATCCCCTTTCCAAATTTAACCGAAAAGCATCAACAATTAAGTAGATAGTTAAGAAACCAGGGCCGTACGGGGCTAACTTGAAAGAACTGGTGTCGTTTGTATGACTTACCATCATTTATCACGTGGCTCACCACGGCCAGGTTAGGGTAGCTTCTACGAAACATAATCAACCAGGGTCCTCAGGTCTTTTTGCCTTTAGACAACTGTTTACGGTGTGATAAAACAAAACATGCCGGTCAAATAAAATGTAAATAAATTTCAGATGCACCAACTTTGATTGTTTTCTATCTTTACCTGGGCTTAGAGGAGCGGTTGAAATTAGCGCGACGAATTTTCCTTGACCTTAGTGAACACCTTTTAACGACTAAATTACTTAAATGTCGTTATTCTCCCCCCTAAAAAATGTTAGGAAGAACCTCTTGGGGGTGACCCGTCTCTGTCCCTCTCAGTTTGTCACAGGAATCGGTAAGTTTTTCTTCTGGACAAACTGCGTCATGACGCCACCTAGCGGAATGGACCAAAACCTGCAGGTGCAATTTAGCGACCAAAATTAGGCGGACTGATTAACCTCTTTGTTTTAATATAATATGCAAGTTTTCATTTAATACTTCGTTCTATTTCACCGTTCTTTATATCTAAAAAGGAATATATCCTACTTTTAAAACAAAGCAGAACTGTGTCCATGTATTGTAAAGATACAGACTGAAAGAAGCTGAGTACTCTTGCCTCACTGTTTTGTTTTCTCCACCTGGGGAATCTACACACTTTCTAGTAATATAGTTCGTAATTATTCTCTGCGTTTCCTTTAGTTAATTTCCCTAAGTGTTACAGATGGTTTTTCTTTGCAAATTTGGGGTGCCCATGAAATTTCTCATTACCACCAACTGTCTGAGGTTACAAATGCGTTTTTTGTTGTAAAAATCATAAAGAAAAGGTGAGAAAGTAAGTCAAAAACCATATGTTTGCCCTTAAATGGCAACTATTTGACAAGACATAAATTAAATTATCAAATTTATTGGTAGAAAGAATAAATATAAAGTCTAAATTTTGGTCTTTCCAGGTTTAAACAGGGCAATGTATATTTACATTGTTCACTCTGACAAAATTATCTGTGATTACTCAGATCTTAGTTTAACCTCTTATCAAAGTTAAGATGTATGTAGCTTATTGGCAAATAAACAGAAAACATACCGTGCTAATCACAAGTTTGCACACAGTTATGTTTAAGCATGAGTATTCATGTTTCAGTTTTTTTCAATGCATTTGAATTTAATTCTATTTTTTTTATGTCAGCGGTAGACACAACATAAAATTCAACAAAATTCTAAAACAGGAATTGGGTGCACAACATTAAATTTGTTGGAGATGTGCTTTAAACACAGGCCCAAAAGTAAGCCTAGCTGCTAGGACGTATAGAATTACACTCCCATTATTGTTTAGGCAAGTCACAGAGAAGCCACATGTATTTTGTAGCTTTAGCAAGCTTCTGTTATGATTCTGTCTGGATACTTGACCACGTCTCTGTTCAGAAGGATGCTCTTTGTGGACTTTAGCTCTGCTTTCAACACCATCCTTCCTCACAAACTGATGGACCTTGGCATTCCACACTCCACCTGTATGTGGATTAACAGCTTCCTCACTTGTCGCACCCACAGAGTTTGAGTGGGCCATCACACATCCACGGCCCTTAGCCTCAGCACCGGCTCCCCACAGGGCTGCGTGTTGAGCCCCCTGCTGTACAAACTCTACATGCATGACTGCATCTCCACCCACCACAACAACTTCATAGTGAAGTTTGTGGATGACGTTACAGTTGTGGGGCTCATCTCTGGAGCAGACGAGTCTGCTTACAGAGATGAAGTTGAACATCTGTCAGTGTGGTGTAGGGAGAATAACCTTCTCCTCAACACAGCGAAGACCAAGGAGCTGGTGATTGATTACTGGAGGAAAAAGACTGACATTGTACTACTTATCATCAGCGGGGATCATGTGGAGCAGGTGTTAAGAGTTCCGCTTCCTTGGTCTGTTCATCGAGGAGGGCCTGACCTGGAGTGTAAACACTATGAAGGTGCTTAAAAAGGCCCAGCAACGACTGCACTACCTGAGGGTCCTCAGGAGAAACAACATCACACAGAGACTGCTGTTATCCTTCTACAGGTGCTCCATAGAATCCATCCTCACATACTGCCTATGTGTGTGGTTCAACAGCTGCACAGCAGCCCAGAAAAAGGCTCTCCAACGGGTCATTAACCATAGTCATTAACACAGTCCAGAGGATAGTCGGTTGCCCCCTCCCCTCACTGGACGATCTTCACAGTGCTCGCTGTGCTAGAAAAGCCCAGAGCATTGTCAGAGACTCTTTCCATCCCGATCACTCTTTGTTTGAACCGTTGCCATCAGGCAGACTATACAGGACAATCTAGCCAAAAACAGACAGACTTAAAAACTGTTTCTATCCGACAGCAATTACTACCCTCAATGCCATAAAAATAACTTCTTAACTCTACATCGGGCTGCATCTCCATAACTGGAAAAGGTTTATCTTCATGGGACACAATCTCAGTGCAAACAGATATCAAGATAATATTCTGCAAGTAGTGAAAATCCCATATCCCCACTCTTAGGGACCAAACTGTAGCCTCCAAGGTGTCAATGCACAACAGAGCAGGGGTCATGAGACACCAACTCCAGAATTTGATCTAAACCTGACTGAACACTTATTGGATGTGCTGCTTGTGTTAGACTGACCAACACAGCCTCACATTTCAACAAACACTGGTTGAAGGATGTGATAATGTCCCACATCTGTGTGGGACTAAACTGGTGACCAGCATGAAGACCATGGACTATCTAGGGCCTTGTTTGTTAAATGAATTGTTTCTTCAAACTTAAGTCACCCAATGAAATAACCAACACCAAAACTAGAGCTGATAGCAGAATAAGGTGTTCGAAATCGGTACATGATGAGGTAACAACCCCCATCCTCGACTCTTGTGCTCAACCCAGAAATGCATTTTCATTACAAATGATCCACCATTTAAAAATGAATAAAACAGACTTTACAACTATATAAGATTTATTGCTAAAAAGCATTGTTACTGCACAGAAGTAATCGATCAAGCACAAATTTTCTTAATTTCTGTGCTAAATATCAACATAATAATGAGGTGGATAAAGACTTTCGCAGTTGTTTATTTAACTGGGCCACCAAATACCAGAGAAAGTGTCTGACCACCAGACCAAAAGTAAAAAAAGTAAAAACATTTAATTGGAATCAAATATATATTTTATAGATCCTAGAAGAGCAACACATGCATTTTATCAGTTTATCTTATGTAAAAGCAAAGTTACCATTAACCATACAAACATGTACTGACTTAAAACAGGCAGAACAGGAGGTTTTGTGCGTGATGTAGTTCTTAAAGATACTATAGTATTAATTTTTTTTCTAATCTAACATTTAATACTAAATGCACACAAAAAAAAAATCAGCAAATGAATTCTTCACAACGCCTCCAACTGTTGCCTTATGTACATACCAGATGTACAATAAGCAAGACTAGCTTCCACTTCATGTGTCTTTGAAATTCAGCTTCACTGAAGCAGCCATTGTTCCTGCTTTATCCTGGAATCCAGGTGCTGGTGTCACAGACACCCAGAGAACTTTGTGTTTCACACATTTTATGTTTGCACTCAGCTGCCCTTCTGCTGCCCCTCGGCCACGCTGATGGCCTGGCTCAGAGCCGTGAGGATGGAGGTCAGTCCAATTAGGTAGCCATCCTCCCTGTTTCCCTCAACCCAAGGGACGCTGTGCTCGATCTCCATGGACTTCGGAAGAGGCATAGTCTTCCCAAAGTCTATCATCCAAACGCTGGCCTTGTTGTGGTCGTGCACAAAGAGAAGTGAGCTGCCGATAACCTGAGCAGGAAATAAGATATTCAGTGAACGGTTAGAAGATCAAAGCCAATGGGATCTCTGTGTGTTTCCTTTTCCTCCTTGTTTACCAACCTCATGGGTTCGGAAGAACTCTGAACTCCTGAGTGCATCCTTCAGGCCCAAGAGTCTGGAGTAGTACGTTTTCTGAGAACACACATGGACACGAATATCTGTGCTTCAGTGGCAACTGATTGCACACACATCACAGGGTGATATACGAGTAAACTCAAAGTGAGGAGAGTGAACATGTGAGGTTAAAACATTTCTTCCAGTAAACAGAATTTACTGTCATGTTTCATCAACAGCTCTTCAGACGTTCTGGATTTCATTAAAGATTTTCCTATTGTCTTGACTGCTTTGAACTAATCTTATAACAAATATGCAAAGAATTTCTAAAATGACACTTTTTGGGGGGGGTCGAGAGATAAGTTACTTCAGCCTTACTGTTAAGAATTTGTGTCTAGATTGAGGATGCTCAAAAATGCAAAATGCTGTCCTTGTTAATCCTTGTTAACAAGCTGCAATCAATTCTCAAAAGATTAAAGAAATTGTTTTTATCCATTTATAACGGAAATTGTCCAACAAGGATACTTTTTATTTCTAAAAGTGTTGCATGTGAAAAGTGATTGTAGATTTGTATTCATCACCTCACTTGCGTTAATCATTTGTAGAACCACCTTTCATTACAATTACAGTTACACATGTTTGGAAGCGCAAAATAACCCAAGCTCAATCAGATTGGATGGAGAGCATCTGTGAACAACAATTTTCCAGTTTTGTCACAGATTTTCAATTGGATTTAGGTGTTCTAAAGAATAGCTATATTATTTAATCCAAACCATTTCATTGTGTGCCTGTATGTTTAGGATTGTTGTTATGAGGATTAAGAAGCTATTTTGCAGAAATCCATCCATTAACTAATACATTTCTCCATCCCTCTCAAAGCATCTCCACATCATGATGCTGCCACAACCATGTTTCCCCATGAAGACAGAGTTAGTTTTTCACTGGATATAGTATTTATAGTATATAGTGTGCATTTTGTGTTGGTTGTATTAGTCTATCACATGAAGAATTATTAAAATACATTGAAATCTGTAGTTCTAGTTTAAAGAAAATGTAGAAAATGTCTTCAGCTGATAATAGAAACAAATTAGGTGATAATTTCTGACTTTTTAAAGACTTTCTATAGCATGTCTTCCATTAAAACCTTAAGAGAGTGTGATGGCATACAGTAAATTGTTGTACCTTCAAATTTGTGTCATCAGACAGGTTTAATGATGGTTGTATTTAGATTAACTTTAGATTCAAATATAATTTGTGGCAATTGTAATCTGATTTGAGGTTATATTTACCACTGCTACAGTGGTGTGTAACTGTGACTGACCAGAGTGTCCAGTTGACTCCTGGTAAAGTAGAGCAATGCCTCTGTGACCTGAGTCAAAGTGTGGATTTTTCTAAAATCCCGCTGGACACTGCCGTCCTCCATCTGCAAATCAGAAATGACAACAAACATTTTGCACTGTTAGATCAGCATCATTCTTCGTGAAGGAATGCTAGAACGAGCTTCTCTCGTACCATGATGCCCTCAATCCTGAAACCCAGAGTGGACGTGGAGCTGGTTGTGTCTCTCCACTGTAGGTAGCGCCATTTGGTCACTCCTTTCTGTTCGTGCTCCTCGGCTGTTGGTGCTGATGGCTCCACTTTCACCATCTTCTGGTACATGTCGCTCCTCGGATTGGGCTTGGTCTGCGCTTTGATCAGTTCTTCCTCCTGGAATGTCCTGAGAGGGAAAATTCTCACATAGTACATCCTTTAAAAAGGCACTTAATTTGGCACTATTTTGGAAATTCAATCTCCTTCCATCCTTCAGGTGGAATTAGACCCTCAGTGCTGCATATCAGAAAATCAAACATTTGGTTTCGGTTTATTGCATTTCTGTATCAAACGTCATCTCCAGCTGCTATGGTTTGCATAAATGTTAGGTTGCATGTTTCACCATTTTGAAATGGGCTTTTTGGCTGTAATCTTCAGTCATTATCTTGCAGTCATGTTAAAAAAAAGTATATTAAAGAATGGCAGTTTTGGAATTTTGACCCAGTCATTTTTACAAAGCCGATTGCTTAGATGAATTTGTTTATGCTAAGCTTCAGCTGTTAGAAAGATGGTTTCACATTTGGTTTAGGAATAGTTTGGTAGCAGAGGACTTCCTGACCAGCTTAACAACTTCAAGTTTCTGTAGGTCACATGGCTGCAAAGCAAGTCCAAATCATTAACCATCCATCACCATGCTTAACAATGAGTGAGTTGTTTTAGTTAATATCCTGTGTTTGTCATAATTCTGGGGAAGTTGTATGTTTTGTATCAGACACACCTGATCATCTCATCAGGCCCCAACATTAAAGAACAATCCAGATATTAAAAAGAGTTAAAAGAAGCTATCATACCATCCCTCGAGCCTCCTCAGATGACCTTCAGAACGCCTTTAAAACACTTACCTGGGTTACAAATCTTTTCTCACGAGTCAACCATTGGTCCTTCTCCTCCCTCTGTCCAACCATAACTCACCTGGCTGTCCATTGTCGCCATCCATCTTCAGATACTTCCAAGCCTAAATACTGAAAAAAAGAGAAAACCCCCAAAACACTCACGCTCTGCCTTCAGCCTAAACCGCGCCAGGATCGACCTCGTCCCTTTGCACAGGTAACTTACCAAGTAGGAACAGATCCAATACTCACCAACAATCCATTTACTGCTGAGTGTTGCTCACTCTTCTTTTCCTCTACTCAGGTCTACTGGTCTGCTGCAGGGATAAGCAGCTTCCTCTGAACATCCATGTATTCATTGCCTATAGCCACGTATCCTTGCAGGCTCGGGGTACAGTGGGGTGCACCCGAGACAGGTCGCCAATCCATCCCAGAGACACACAGGACAGACAACCATGTACACACACATTAACATTTAAGGGTAATTTAGAGAGAGACCAGTTAACCCAGTGTTTCTCAAACTTTTTTTATCATTCCCCACTTTGGACAAAGGAGCATACACAAGCACCCCCCTGCTTTTATCGCCCCAACAGAATGGTGACCACGCCTGATTTTTAAAGTGTTTTATTTATTTAAATAGCTGAGTTAGTCTACAAGTTTTTAAGGGTATAAATTAGTTGGAAAAAGGGGTTGCGCACTGGTATAAAACCGGCTCAGAAATATATGCTGTCAGTAGTTGCTACATGTAGAACTTCAGCTCACAGTTGGAGAAAATAAAAGTTGTAGTTTTATCAAATTTACAAAGCTTTCAAAAGTACAAAAAAATAAATAAATAAAATAAAGAGCAAGATACTCATCCCTGTATTTCCTCCATGGTTGACCGTGTGACTTCTCTGACTCTGAAATAGGGGTGCACGATTTTGACAAAAAACCTAATTGCGGTTTTTCTGACAAATATTGCTATGCGATTTTCGATTTTTACTTTCGATACTTTTAAGTGCATAAAACTAAAATTATGAATGAAATATATTGTTACTTTTACAACACAGTCTTGTACAACTTGACACACGCGAACAATATACAATAACCTAAAAAATATTTATGTGGCCAGGGCCCTCTTCTGGCTTTTGTCTGCTGTTGAACCTGAAAAATCTCTAATATAAACTACATAGTGATGATGAGGTAATGAGATTATTCAATGCTTCGTGATTATTAAATACCTGAACCTAAATACCAAAGAATAAGACATAATGGAAATTAATTTAAACGGGTAGCTTAATTTTTTTTTATTATTAACGAATCTTTGCCATTGAAAAATAGAAAATGAACTCTTATTGGATTTAGATTCACAATTACAAAACAAAATCTTCTGCAGTCCACTGCCATTTACTAAATATGAAACCGTTATATTGCACACATTTTAAATAAATGACAATAACAAATAAAAACAAGACCTTATCCAGCCTTCTGCAAGATAAGACGTAGTAACCTGACAGTAGGGTTGCCAACTCCCAGCAAAAAAAAATAAGGAACCACCCCCCACCCTACGCCTCCTGATGCTTAATCGACCTAATCGACTTTAATTTAATGCACGTGTAAAACAAATGCACAGAAATTATTATTTTTCTATAATATAGGATTATAATAATAATAATAATAATAGATTGAACATCTTTCTTTGACAGAACTGCAGACTGCACAGATGGTACCTTACCGAAGGAAAAAGTACTATAGCTTAGTAGGATACTGTATTAGACTTAATATTAGCTGTATACGATAAAGGATTTATGACCACTACATCCAATTGGTTGTAAGAGTCAGATAATTATTTATCAAAAGCTAGACATTTTAAATGAGAATAAGAAAGAAAAGTATGTATTTGTGCCCCTTTTCCTGTTAATGCCCTACCTGGCCCCCAGGCAAAACTTTGCTAGAGCCGCCCCTGCACAGTTACCAGCTGTCAGCTAGAAGATCCTGGTGTGATTTGTCTCTCAGAAACAGTTGATAACTTCCCATCAACTCATTCATATCACCTAAAAGGTAAACCTGTTTCTCCATCACCTGTTCAGCTCTGATGATTCAGTAAGAACATCTCCTGGTTTCATCTTCATGTTTCCATCTCACCTCATATCCAAACTGATATCATGACCAGTAGCTGTTACGACTGTGGCTTCAGCAAACATCAGAAAGTAATATTAAATCAATTCTAACAACAGTTTATCAAGCTTAAACGTGCTGCTGTTGTTTAGCGCGACACCCGCTGGTTTCCTCTATCTGCTAAAAGTCCGCGATAAACAAACAGAAACGGGACTGCGACAGAAAAGCCATCAGCTGATCATTGATCAGTTTCATGATTGAAGGAGCAACAGGAGAGGGAGGGGAGAGAATGAGAGAAGACGAGGCTGCTGCGCAGCGTAAAGACACAGAATAACTTCAGCTTTGTGTCTTTTGATTCTAGCTGACATACGGGACAAATCGCGTTCCTTCTCACCTTAATCGGACTTGGACCTTGCCCTAAATCATCTATACCCGTTATTATCAGCAGAGAGCGGACAAATAATAAAAAACGTAGCAAATGCAACTCTAATAATCTCAAACAGTTACCAAAAGTCCTACCCCCAGTAAATCATACAGTCACTCCATCTCCAACCACTATTAATATGGCACTTTTAAATGTCCGCTCTCTGCTGAATAAAACTTTTATAATAAATGACCTAATTTTAGATCATAATATACATTGTTTATTTTTAACAGAAACATGGCTGAGTACAGATGCCCCTGTTGTTCTTACAGAGGCCTCCCCACCAAATTTTAACTGCACTTATTCCACGAGGATTTGCAAAAGGGGAGGCGGAACTGCTTTTATTAGTTCATCAACGCTTTCTGCCAAACCTGTTTTATTTGATAATTTTAGTTCTTTTGAATATAATGCAACTGTTTTTAGCACTCCTCAGATTTTATGTGTCATAGTTTACAGGCCTCCTAAAAAGAGTGCACTTTTTATTCAAGAATTTTCAGAGTTTTTATCAATTTTGTACAACTCCTTTGAAAGGATCATTTTAGCTGGTGATTTTAATCTACACATGGATAACCTTTTAGACCCTTTATCAACAGAATTTTTAAATATTTTGAATTATATGGATTTTAGTCAGCATGTCATGCAGCCAACTCACAACAGAGGACACACCCTGGACTTGGTCATCACGCATGGCCTGTCCACCCGTGTGTCCTCTGTTGTTGACTTGGCTGTCTCTGACCATTACTGCGTGTTTTTTAACATCACCAGTTTTATCCAGCAGGAGAACTCTGTGAGAACTGTCAGGAAGCGCCATCTAACCCCTGAAGTGGCTGCAGGTTTTCTAGAAGTTTTCCAAAAGTTTCCTCCTACTCTCTTACCTGCCCCCTGTGATTTTATCGCCAGTGATTTTAACAGAAGACTTCAGTCCGCTCTTGAACTGCTGGCTCCACTTAGAGTGAAACGCTCACATTCAAAACTTGCAGCGCCATGAAGAAATAACAATCTTAAAAAACTAAAGAGGAACTGCAGGGCGGCAGAGAGAAAATGGAGAAAAAATAAAACCACGATAAACCATCAATTATACACAGAACTTCTCAAATCCTATAATAATGCTGTAAGAAATTCAAGAAATGCTTACTTTGCAAAAATCATATCGGACAATAAAAGTAATCCTAAAATTCTTTTTTCCACTATTGATAACATTTTTAACTGTACTACTAATGCATTTCAGAAAACCCCCTCAAACAATCTTTGTGAAGAGTTCTCAGACCACTTCAGAGGGAAGGTAGACACCATCAGATGTAATATTTTATCTTTTCAGTGTAACATGGTTTTAGACAAATCTGAATGTGTGTCTCTACCAGAGGAAACGCAGGACAGTTTTGTCCTGGTAGAAGCTGGGACTCTTGATAAAGTTTTCTCCTCAGTGAGGCCCACCACATGTGTTTTGGACCCGATTCCCACTTCATTTTTTAAGCCATTTTATGAATCTTTTAAGGATGAGATTCACAGGTACGTCGACGTGGTTCGGGCTACGGGGGCCTCCGGTGTGCGGGTGGCGCATTTTGTTTCCTACCTCTCTTCTTCATCTTCCTTCTTTCTTCTCCTTAATTTTCCGTCTCCGTGTCCATAACATCAGGAAATAAAAAACCCAACAATTCATAATAAAGATTTTTCACACATAAATCAAGTGGAGTAGTATAGCAAAAGCTGTACTGCTCCGCTTGTGAAAGTAAATCTGTTGGGTTTCTACTTGGTACTCAGACACCAATTCTGAGCTCCACACTGCCAAACAGGACACTTAAAAAAAAAAAAAAAAAAAAAAAAAGGATGAGATTCAACCGAACTCAACCTGGGTGTCCAGTGTCTTTTGTGTTTTGAGAGTAGAGCGAATGTCAGGGTGGGTTTAGTTCCCCTTCTGGGATGGGGCTCGGGGGGCTGCCTTGGGGTCCGTGGGGCTTTGTGGTGCTGTGGCCGTGGGCCCCGGGTCAGACGTGCCATGGCCTCCCTCCCCTGGTGGATCCCAGTGAACAGCGGTGCCTATTGGGGTCAGTGGGGGAGCTGGCTCCCTGGGAAGACATTTTGTCTCCCAGTCCTTCCCTCCCCATCCCTGGACACCTCTGTCCACCCGCTCCATCACTTTACCACTGATATAGGGTCTTGGGGCATGGGCACATCACTGGGGTGCGACGTGGTGTCCTGGGTCCCATTTTTAATATACAACTTAGACACTCCCACTTATAACATTTTCACACGACACATATGTAGGGACTTTGGGGTGGGCACACTTTTCGGCATCCAGAGGGGGAGCGGTACAATCAGCTTCACCTCTGGTGCCGGTGCCCACTGTTAAACCACATATAGACACTGAGGGCCCAGGGTGGGGGTTGGGGGATGTGTGGCTGCCTCCCCCACATCCCACCCCTCTGTTTTAAATGCACATTATAACAACACGCATCAACACCATACTCGAGCAGGAGGATGGAGGCTAGGGGTCTTTTCCCACCCCTGTTCGCTACGGGCCATCAGGGGTTGGGGTTCGGAGGAGGACAGGAGGTCTGGTCGGGGTCCTGGGCTGTCGGGCTGCTTTGCCACTGTGGGGCCCTTGGCAGTCTGCTTGTCTCCATCCTAGAAGTTAGGGGGTCCACCTCCTGGGTCCGGGGGCTGGTGGCTCTACGGGGGCATCAGTACCTGGACCTGGGAGCATAAAGTGTGCATGGGGTGTGTGAGTGAGGGTACAGCGTCATTTTTTTGGGTGTCTTGGTGAGTCAGTGAGAATGTATGTGTTTGAGAGGGAGGGAACGTATGACTGTGTCTGTATGTCTTTGTCTACCTGTCAGGTTGGATCTTGGTCTGCCCCCTCGCCTGGCGCACCTCAGGCCTTACACTTAATGGGGGGCCTATTTCCCCTCCGTCACTCCCCGCCGGTGACGGGGGCCCCTGCCTGCTGGTGCGGCGGTGGTCAATCCGGTTCGGACCTGGTGCGTGCCTGGCCGGGCCTGGGGGGGGCGGTGTGTCGGTCGGCCGATGCGCTGGGCCGATATCTTCCTTTGGTTGGTTGGGGCACCTCTTTTAGAGGTGCCAGGTTTGGGATTGTTGGGTGGTGCCTGCTCGGTGGCTCGGCGGGATGCGGATCCGGTGTCTCTGCTCGTTTGATCACCTGTTCTGTGCGCACCGTGAGTGGCCGGTTCATTGGCGGGTTGGACCGGCCCTGGCCCTCGTTGGATGCCTGGTCTCGGCGCCCTGCGTTGCGCGGGATCAGGACCCGGGAGCTGGTACAACTTGGCGTCCAGATGCTGACTGAGCCCGGCCTGGGGATGCTGTCCGTCCCCTGTGGCTATTGATGGGGCGCTGGGATGTTGGCGGTGGGGATTGGCCTAGGGAGGAGGTGTCGCGTGGCGGCCGGCCGCGGCCCCTGCAGTGCCGGGGGCCCCTCGTCGGCCGGTCCCTTGTCGGGTCCCTGCTGGGCGGTGGGGTGCCCCTGGCCCCCGGCTCCCCCGGTCCGTTGACCGCCCCGCCCCGGCGCGGCCGGTTGCCGGCGGAGCCCGTGGGCTCGTCACTGCTGCCCCCCGGGCCCCTGCATAGTGGCCGCTGGATGGTCCCCTGGGGTTCTCCTTTTCTCCTCTCTTGGGGGATGCGGTCGGCCCCGCCCGGGTCCGCCTGGGGCTCTGGCGGTCCTTTGGACGTCTTTGCTCCGATCTCCTTCATGTCTGCACCGATTCCTGGGAGACGGATTGATGTCTTCTCACACCAACTATCGAACACTCTTATGGAGAAACCTTATATGCACCAGCATGCTAACACACACACATAGATGTGGGGTCTCTGGTGTTTAAGGATATATTCTTGGGCTGAGGTTATCATTACTAGAGCTTGATTAATCGGTACCATGAGTTTTTCTGTGACATTGTTGTTGTATTTTTATATCTATTTTTGTGTGATGTGGTTGTGTAATTCTTAGTTCACAATGTTTGGTTGGTTTTGTCGATGTTCCTTTTTCGTGTTTTGTTTTTCCCCCTCTTACTGCCGTCCTGTGGGTATGGAGGCAGACTTCAATGTTTTCCTGTGTTTTCTTTGTTCCCCTTCCTCTCTTGTATTTTCAACTCACCCTCTCTCATGATATTTTGTTTCCTACCTCTCTTCTTCATCTTCCTTCTTTCTTCTTCTTAATTTTCCATCTCCGTGTCCATAACATCAGGAAATAAAAACCCCAACAATTCATAATAAAGATTTTTCACACATAAATCAAGTGGAGTACTATAGCAAAAGCTGTACTGCTCCGCTTGTGAAAGTAAATCTGTTGGGCTTCTACTTGGTACTCAGACACCAATTCTGAGCTCCACACTGCCAAACAGGACACGTAAAAAAAAAAAAAAAAAAAAAAAAGGATGAGATTCAACCGAACTCAACCTGGGTGTCCAGTGTCTTTTGTGTTTTGAGAGTAGAGCGAATGTCAGGGTGGGTTTAGTTCCCCTTCTGGGATGGGGCTGGGGGGACTGCCTTGGGGTCCGTGGGGCTTTGTGGTGCTGTGGCCGTGGGCCCCGGGTCGGACGTGCCATGGCCTCCCTCCCCTGGTGGATCCCGGTGAACAGCGGTGCCTATTGGGGTCAGTGGGGGAGCTGGCTCCCTGGGAAGACATTTTGTCTCCCAGTCCTTCCCTCCCCATCCCCGCACACCTCTGTCCACCCGCTCCATCACTTTACCACTCATATAGGGTCTTCGGGCATGGGCACATCACTGGGGTGCGAGGAGGGGCTTCCCTCCTCGCTGTCCCATGGTGTCCTGGGTCCCAATTTTAATATACAACTTTGGACCGGCCCTGGCCCTCGTTTGAAGCCTGGTCTCGGCGCCCAGCAGAGATCTGCAGCCAGGTTCCTCTCCCGCTACCCGCTGAGAACAGTGAGAAATACATTCTGCTTTCACATTGAACAAGTCGCCAAAAGTCTCTAGCAACACATGGAAAAGCCGCTAGATCTGTCACTAGTCACTTAAAAAAAAAACCCGTTGCCATGGGGGTCGGAAAAGTGGCTGAACATAGTGACAAAGTCGCCAAGTTGGCAACACTGCTCTGCATACAGGCTTGTTTCCCATCACCGTTTCTGATTGGCCAGCAAGCCAGGAATGTGAGACTCAACCATTTTGATTGGGGAATAGGTTTGTCACTCAAATGTCAGGGGCGGGGAAAAAACCTCAGCCTCCTGATGTTATTCTTCTTCTTCTTTTTCTTCTTCTTCTTCTTCTTTTGTTTATTGGCGGGTGGCAACCAACTTTAGGTGCATTTCCGCCACCTACTGTATGGGAGTGTGAGTCGCAGTGGGAAGTATCCTATTAATATTTCCACTAAATTCTATTTATTATTGTATTTTTCCTTAAAAATTCCAGTACTAATCTATACAATTCTATCTCTCCATTTAACAGATTCTTTAGACTTAATTTTCCATATCCCTTAACTTTTAATTTTTCTTCTAATACTTTCCTATTTATTACATACTTCCTACAATATTATAATACATGTTCAACTGTTTCCCTATTATTCCCACAATCACACAATCCTGTATTGTTTTCCTATTATATAAAGTGTACTATTTAAACCTGTATGTCCAAATCTCATCCTTGAAACTATTACTTGATTTCTATTATTCATTTGAATATTTTCCATTCTCCCCACCTTTCCTTTAATATTATATAAATGCCTTCCTTTCTCTTCCTTTATCCATTGTTCTTAACATTCCTCCATTATCTGTTTCTTAATAATTGCTTTAATCTCTTCTACACCATATGGTACCTCTATTATAGTTTTTAGTTTTGTTGCCTGCTTTGCATAATAATCAGCTACTTCATTACCCTCTACCCCTCTATGTGATGGAACCCACATAAATTTAACTTGTGAATTATTCATTATTAATCTAAGTAAGCATTCATATATTTCAAGTAAAATATCTGGTCTTTTATCTGCTGATAATGCTTTAATTGATAATAATAATACTGACATTGAATCTGAACATATAACACTTTTTTAAATTCCATTTTGTTCTATCCACTGTAAACTAAAAGAAATAGCTAACATTTCCACTGTGTATATTGATAGATTATTAGAAGTTCTACTTTTATTATATATACCTAATTTTGGAATCCAAAAAGAAAAACCTGTTGTTTCTTTACCTGATTCTTTTGATCCGTCTGTGAATATAGGGATAAATGTTTTATGTGTTTCACTCAACCTTTTTTCAACAATATTATCCCAATTTCTATTACCTTTTCTCCTCTCCAATTCATTTTTTATATAAAAATTAATGACTACTTTTGGAAATAACCAAATTGGGGTAGGTGAATATAAAAAATTTTTAACAAATGTTTTATCATTTAATTAAAATTATTCCGCTAGTCTACATGATTTCCAGATCATACTCTCGTATTTTCTATTAATATATTCCCCTCCTGCTTTCATCTCACCCTTAACCAGATGTTCACCCTCTTAACTTCCCTGTACATTAGGCCAATAATTCATTTTCAATAATTTCAATCTTAGATTCAAAGGCATCTCTCCCATTTCTACTTGTAATGATACTATAGGAGTGGTTTTCATTGCTCCACAGCATAATCTTAAAGCCTGATTTTGAATTACTTCAATCCTTTTTAATAATGTTTTACTTGCTGAACTATATACTATACTACCATACTCAATAACAGATCTAATCATTGCTGTATAAATTTGTTTTAATGCTTTAGCACTAGCTAACTATTATTGCTTCTCGTATCTTTTTCTGTAGATATTGGATGTTTCTTCCCCTTTTCCATAGTATTCCATCATCTGCAAACAATGCTTTCCCAATATCATATCCTATATCTTTAAATACATCATTGACCATAATAGAGAAAAGAACTGGACTGATCACACTTCCTTGTGGTGTCCCGTTATATACTTTATAACTTTTTGACATTTTATCTCCTATTTTTACTTGAATATATCTATTAAACAAAAAATCCTTTATCCAATCATATGTTCTTCCTTCAATCCCTAATCTCTTTAATTTAATCATTAATCCCTCCTTCCACACCATATCATATGCTTTCTCCATATCAAAATAAACTATAACTAAACTTTCTTTATTGTTTTGTGCTTTCCTAATTTCATTTTCCAAACTTACTATTGAATCCATCGTTATCAATTTCCTACTTTCTAAATAATAATTTATTCTTTCTGTAATCATTTTTTCCATTAATTTCCCTATATGAGAAGTCAGTGCTATTGGCCTATAGCTCTCTGGATTACTCGACTCTTTCCCTGGTTTAATTATCGGTATTATTATTGCCTCCTTCCAATTTTTTGGTAACTGACCTCTCTCCCAGACTTTATTATATAATCCTAATAATTTTGCCTTCATTTTATCCCCTAACTGTTTAAGCATCACATAATTAATAATATCTTTGCCAGGTGACGTTATTTTAGTTTTCCCCATTGCTCGCTCCAATTCAAATAATGTAAATGGAGCATCTATTGCTGTCAGTCTTTTTCCTCTATCATTTTCTACATTATTTTTCTTTCTAGTTTCTTCTCTTCTATCCCATCAATCTTCGGATAAATTATAATTACTATTAATTCTTATAAATGTTTTAGCTAACATTTCTGCTTTCTCTTCATTTTTAATAGCTACATCTTCTCCTATTTTAAGTATTGGATATTTAAACTCTCTATAAACTCCTTTCATTTTTCTTATCATTCCCCATACCTCACTAACTAATGTTGTTCTCCCTATTTTATCACAAAACCCCCTCCAATTTTCTCTTTTTGCCCTTTTAATTACTCTCCTTGCTTCAGCCTGTAACCTTTTATATTTTATTAAACTATCAAAATTATGTGTCTTTTGTAACTCTTTCATGCTTTTATTTCTCTCTTTAATTGCCTTTCCCCATTGCTCATTCCACCAAGGAACATTCTTCTTTTTCATTGTTCCTTTACTTTTAGGAATAGTTATTTCTGCTCCTTCAATAAATACTTCCCTAAAAGTTTGTTCCACTGTTTCTATATCTTCCTCCATGTTTATCCTACCCTGTTCTTTTTCACATATATCTCTAAATTTATCCCATTTTGCTTTTATAAATACCCATCTTCCTTCTCTTTTTTCAAAATGTATTTCTTTATCCCCATCAGTTTTTGTTAAAATTATATAATGATCACTCCCTAAATTATTTTCCTGAACTTCCCAATTACATTTTCCTGCTATTTCATTTGACACTAGTGTGAGATCTATAGCAGAACTTTTACCTGTATTTATATTTATCATTGTCCCTCTATCATCATTTATACATGCTAAATTCATATAATCTATTAACTCCTCAATTATCTCACCATTTTTATCTACTTTATTTCCTCCCCATAATGTATTATGAGAGTTGAAATCTCCAGATAATACCACATGCTTATAATTACCTTCTATAATTAATTTAAGATGATTAATATCTAATTTCTTGCATGGATTATAATAATTAACTATATATATCTTCTCCTTATTTAAATAAACTTCTATTTCTATATATTCTTCTTCTTTTCCTATTTTAATTATTCTATAATTCAGATTATTATTAAAAGTAGCACATCCTCCTCCAATACCATCCTCTCTATCACATCTAATTATTGTATATGGAAATAATTTATATTCTAATTTCTTGTTTAACCATGTTTATTGAATACATATAATATCTGGTTTATCTAATAATTCATCAATATATCTTTTAAACTCATGACCATTAGCTATCAAACTCCTAGCATTCCATTGTAGAATTAGTACCATTCATTAACCCTCCCCCTCTTGGCTTGTATGTGCGCTGAGATTATTCCTGATCTCCTCCCATGACAACACGTTAATGTCCAGATGATTTACTGCTGCTTTCACAATGATTTGTATTCTTTCCGTTTTTGACTTTGTTTCCATTGTCGCATTTATTACCCCTGCAAGTTACTAGTTTTTTCATATCTATCCACACTTTTCCTTCTCTTCCCATTCCTTGAGATGATTCTTGTGTTCTAATTTCAGTTCTTTTCTCTGGATCCTTCCCCACCATTTTGACTGCATCAGCATATGAAACTTTGTTTTGAACTTTAGTTTGCTGTATCTTCATTTCTCTCCTCATCACTTGACAGCCTGCATAAGCTGCAATGTGATCCCCCCCACAATTACAACACTTTGGTATCATCCTATTTCTGCACTCTTCAAAACTATGATTCTCTCCACATCTTGGGCATCTCGTCTTTCCTTTGCATTTGCTGTATGTCCAAATCTCTGACAGTTGAAGCATCAAACTGGTTTTGGAGTGTATTCCCTCACTGTATATGACAAGCAACCCAAAAATACTATATGGTAGGATGTTTCCTTGAAATTCAATCAACACTGAATATGTTTCCTTCCTTGTTCCATCTCGAAATTCTGTAAATCTTTTAGCTTCTTTCACTTTTCCACCTTTTAGATTAAATTTAATTTCCTCAATTGTTACTTCAATAGGTATTCCCCAAATCACTCCTTTCGGTCCCTGTCCACTCATTCCCACCTTACTCACACTGATTACTTAATGTTTTCCCACTTCTCTTATTTTACAAGCCTTCTCTCTCTGTTCTTCAGTCTTGCATATGATTAACAAGTTTCCATCTCTTAGTACTTTAGCCATTTTTATGTCTCCAACTTGATTTTTTAGGGTAGAAGTTAGCTTGACAGGACTCACTGAATTCACTCCATTTCCCTCACTAAATCTCAATAGGATTTTGAATTCTCTTTCCTCTTCATCTCCACTTTCATTTAATGCAACCCTTCTCTGTTTCCTAGTTTTATCTTCATCTGAATTGTTAACTCTCTTTCCTTTCAACAAATCCTGCCCAAAACTCATCTCCATATTACTATCCTCACTCTCATATTCCTCTATTTCTCCCCACTCCTTCTCATTCACCACACAGCCGTGCCTACCCGCCATTGATTGTCGTTCTTTCTTTCTTGGCATTTCGTCCAACGAAACTCCTTTTCTTCTGATCATCAGAAAATTCCCAAGACTTTTATCCTTTCCATTCGTTTTCAGCTTATTATTTCCCAATGAATGTCCTTTTACCATTCGCTTCTCAAACAAGCTTTAACCAAAAAACCTCCGTGCGCTTCCTCGTCACGTGATCCACACATTCTTCCGGAAGTCATGGGCTTCACTCTAAAACCTCCTGAGGTTAGATTATCGCAGGAGTTAAAACCTCAATATCGATGGGATAAAGGTTAATCGTGCAGCCCTACTCTGAAACGTTCCCTGATCTTTTTAGATATTTGTACATTTTGTAGATAGAATCTGTGATAATGCGGCTACTTCAGCTTGTTTTGTTCTGCTGCGATATATTCCAACGTCAAACTCCCAGCTCGATGTTCCAGGTCCTGGTTCTGTTTACAACGTTCATCACAATTGCTAATTTATTTGAGTGTGTTTAATTTTGTGAGAGGGGGGAGCTGGTTGATTTAATTTACAGTGCAGTCAAACATTCACAACAAGAGAATCTAGGGGGGGGAAACTATTTAAATCCCATTGATGTCACGCCCCACCTGCAATACCTCTGCGCCCCACTAGTGGGGCTCGCCCCGTAGTTTGAGAAACACTGAGTTAACCTAAGTCATGTTTTTGGACTGTGGGAAGAAGCCGAAGTACCCGGAGAGAACCCATGCAACACAAAAAGACCACAGACCGGGATTCCAACCAAGGACCTTCTTGCTGAAGGCAACAGTGCTACCAGCTGTGCCACCGTGCATCTCTTCTCTATTGAACAGTAAATCACATTATATTCTAATTCTTCTTTATCTGTAACAAATCATCTCCACTTTGGTTTTGCCTGTCCAAAGAACATTATTTCCCCATCTTGCATTATCCAGATGCAACTTTGCAAACCTAAATTGTGCTGCCACAACCAGAGGCTCTGTCCTGGCAACCCTTCCATATCCATATCTAATTTTACCATGATATAGAATATTTACATCCAAACTAATACCTGGAAAGTCTACGATAATAATAATGGCTTGCATTTATATAGCGCTTTTCAAGACCCTCAAAGCACTTTATAACTCCATTATTCATTCACTCTCACATTTACATACTGGTGGAAGCAAGCCATGATTAAAGCCACAGGTGCCCTGGGGCAGACTGACAGAGGCGAGTGTCTCATATCGCGCCATCGGCCCCTCTGCCAACACCAGTAGGTGGGTTGGTGGTAGGTGAGGTGACTTGCCCAAGGACACAACGGCATGTGCCGACAACGCCACCACTCAACTACAGCCACCCAGTGATGGGTTGAATTTGCTGTATAGTCCACTCTTGAAATATAGGTCACTGTTTTCCAACAGCTTCTCTTGGATTATTACCAATGTCTTCACATGTTGGCATTGTGTCAGGACACACCTGAATTCTTCAGACAAACAAACCCCAAAATTCTCCCTTTCATGAGGCGTTTATCCTAATGGCCACTAGTGTATTTGATTAGCATTACATAGTTGCTGCTTCCTCCCATAAAAGTCCATAAAAATAAAAGGTGTCCTTCGTCTTTCCTCACACACAGAAATGTATGACTTTTGCTTCTTTTTGTTTGAAAAATTATAGCAGTCCAGGTTCTGTTCTGTGGTTTTGAACACTTCAAGTTAACATTAAATAATCGTAAAGCCTGGGAATTAGATCATTTAAATTATGTATAGAAACTGATGTGGAATTAATCATGTTAGAAGGTTAGTCTCTTTGTTAACCGGGATGTGTTGTTATGCTGAACCAACATGCTCAGGGATACGTCTGTATCTTGGGTCACCGACATGTGTTACGGTCCCCTTATGTTGTGTTGTGTTGTTTTCTCTCTCCTCCGCTTTCCTTTGTTTGCCGGTGTTTGTATTTGTATTTTTTTTAAATACTAGTTGCCTGAGCACCTGCAACACCAAGAAGGAAGAGGGCTGATCATTGGAGTTTGCCATCGCCATGGAAATCAATCCCAAAGGCAGCATCTGACATCATCAGGGCCATGCGGCTGTGCAGGGGCAGGTGCTGTCAATTGGACTGATTGCTGCTTATTCCAGACCAGATAAAAATCCAGTGGAACCACATGTCATGGAGCTACTTCAACCATATTAGTCTCCACTTTGCTGAACTCCATTTATGTGGTTTGACCAACTTTGTTAAAAGATTGTAAGCGGGTGTTCTAAAAGTGAAAAGGTTACCTTAGACCTTAAGTTTTTATAACAACTTAGTATTTGTTTACTTGAGAGTAAACTGTTGTTCTTATTTTAACTGTTTCAAATGTTATACTGGAAAGTACCGATAGTGCTTTGTTTAAGAGTTTTGGTGTGTTTGACACTACTTTCCTTGGTTAACTGGTTTGCTGTTTACTTTTATTACCTTGTTCCAGCTTAAAAGGAGCTGTGATTTTCGTAGTGGGCAAACTCTCACCTTTGAACTAACCTTTGTGGTATATATTTTTTTGTTTTAGGTTGGGCATTCTCCAGGGCCATGTTTAGGAGAATTTGTTAGTTCCCGACCCTTAAATCTGTAAACCTTAAGGATAATCTAGGGTTGTTTAAATAAATCGCAAATCCTTGTACACTGTTGTCCTCTTCCCTTCCCTCCTTGCCTGTTGGAGGGGGTGCATAACAACATGTGAGATGTGTTTACATGTGGACTGAAGGAAGTCAGAACCACTCCATATCTGCACTCTGACCCAGGGAGAACGAGCTGCGTTCTACTATCAAGGTTATGGTTAGTCTATTTTACTGAAGTCAGACACCTAGTCTAAGGAGGAGGAGCTGTAGATTATTAAATTCTATATAGTAAAATGTCAGTATCTGCAATGCTTGTATGTGCTGAACTCCTTGTTGAACAACAAGCTGAATTAAAGCTCTTGAACTAAGAAGGAATTCTTTCTCATCCTTGTAAAATAATATTTCCATAATAAAACATAACATCCCTGGGACTAAAATAGGATGTACTTTCTTTCCAAGTTAAGACTCCAAAGACAGCTTGTCCAGATACAGAACAACAGTCTTAAGTATAAATATTTAATAGTTTATGTAAATAATGATCAAATAAAAATGTGACGGCATAAAGGTTCAGAAAATGGAACTCTCATAAATAATTGGGATTGCTTAAAATGTCAGAAATCCCCAAAGTGGACTTCTGACCGGATGGATTTGACTAGCTGTTAGCTAAGCTACCTGTTTTCTGCTATAGGCTTAGGATGAGCAAAACTACAGACCACTTTTCCTCACTATATTTTTTTGAACTACTCTCCAATATTGCATTATCTGCCATTAGCTTTATATTATTAGTTTTTTTCTTCATAGAAATTTCATCTGGCCCCTGTTTCTGTGTTTAGCTGTAAAACCTTCCTGGAGGGGTCTATCAGTGGAACGATTGCTGCCAATAAAATTTTTTTCCATCTCTATTCATAATACCTTTAGCTCCGTCTTTCTGTTTTTAACCCTTTCTTTCTCTCCTGGGTGAGTGAGCCTCAGAGGTAAATGGATAACTGAGGAGGTATTTCTGCTACTAAATATGTGTAAATTTTACTACTGGGTCAGAGCTTGTTTCTCTCCTAGATCAAGCCACTAAATGAGTTGATGCTGAGATTACGTTTTTACCTTTTCTTTAACAGAAAATACTCTTGGATCAGAGATTCTGGATTTTTTGTGTGTGTTTATGCTCGGTCTTTCTGAACCCTCCCAGACAGTCGTGGCACATAGTCACTCACACAGAGCCATGTTCTGTTGTATGTTTCCTTCTGTTTAAAGGGAGTTTTCCTTTCCCCTTTTGAGGCTCTGGGCAATCAATTGTTTCATAGACAGAAAAAGGTTTTACCAATTGAAATAAACCGACGTTTACAAAATGAAATTAATAGTAAGAAGGAACTTGAATGTATGTAATGGATTGGATTGAACTCACTCTGTATTATGTAAAAAAAATTGAGTCTGTTTATTTTTGTTAAGTGCCTTGAGAAAACATTTGTTGTGAGTTTGTGTCGGGGTTGACTGTGGCTCGATGGGTAGAGTAGGTGGCTTGAAATTGGAGTGTTGTAGGTTCGATTACATGTCGATGTGCCCTTGGGCAAGGCACTTAACCCCAAGTTGCCTACCGATCTGTGCATCGCTATATGTGTGTGCCCGTTTGTGAGTGCAAATGGGTGAATGTGGCTCCAGTGTAAAGTGCTTTGAGTGGTCAGGATGACTAGAAAAGTGATATATAACTTCAGTCTATTTACCAGTCTGTGCTATATAAATTAAACAGAATTTATTTTAACACAATCTGGGAGCAAAAATATAGTTTGCATTTACTTTCAAATAAAATATAGTTAAATCTTGAAATTAACAGATCCAAACATTGTGTGAGCTAATTAAGCATGTGCTCATGTTTCAAATTAGTTCATTTTTAGCAGATAAAGGCACTTGAAAACATAAACTATGTGACTATTTGGTTGATGTAAGAGTAATAGACTCATCTTATAGTAAATCCAATACGTTTTATCAACAAAAGTTTCAACAAGAGCTCCTTCTCTGTCTTTAACTATGGAGAACAAACGACAGCCAGATAATAACATGCCTACTACAGCTAGCTTAATGTCCTAGGAGAACTTTGACATTTTTCTTCAAACTGAGATAAAACAAACAGAAAAAAAGGTAAACTACCCTTTGGTTTTAAATAATCTCGAGTCAGCTAATTGGGCAGGTGATCACTTGCAGAGAAAACCCACCTGACTCCCATTTTGCAGTCCATGATAACAGGCCTCCTCAGGCCGTTTAGTAAATCCTCCAGGCGGATGTAGCGGTGCTCCTCTCTGGTGACCAAACCATGGTACTGTGGGACAAAGGGTCTCAGCTGGTCTCTCATCAGGCAGTCTAGACACTTTGCCTCCAGTTCACTGTACAGTTTCAGCACCTCCCCTCCTTTACTAACCTGAAAGTTACCTGGTGATGGAACAACATGATAAGATACAAGAAGCAGCAAGATATTCTGAGACAGAATCTACTGATCTACTCAATTTAATTGGACACATTTGTTTTAGCAAAACATTTTGTCATAATGGGAGTGATGCACATCCAATGATTAACACTGCATTTGCCATCTTACAATCACAAACTTCTGGGTATTTCATTGGAATTTTATGTAATTGATCAACACAAAATGATCTATGATTGCAAAATGTAAAGGGCTCAAAGGTTTGGTAAGAACATCAGTACACAAACAGCATCATGAAGACCAAGGAACACAGCAGACAGGTCAGGGATAACTTTGTGGAGAAGTTAAAGAAGCATCTCATGGAGCTCTGTTGAATCTATCATATTAAAATGGAAAGAGTGTGGGACACCTGCAAACCCACTAAGGCATGACCATCTACCTAAACTGACAGGCTTGGTAAGGAGAGCATGATTCGGGAAAAGCAGCCAAGAGGCCAATAGTAATGTTGAAGAAGCTGCAGAGACCCTGCAATTGTGTATTTCATAAAACAGCCCTCTTTGATTGTGTCATAATAATTAGGCTATGAAGACAGCTGGTTTGAGTTGAAGACCAGACAGATGGAGATAAATTCAAAGCCATCCTGGAAGAAAACATGTCAGAGGCTCCAAAACACTTAAGACTGGGAAGGAGATACACCTTCCAGCAGGACGACAAAGACCCCAAACATGCAGCAAATGGCAGGACTCAATCTAATCTGACTGAGGTTGGACATTAATTTCAGTCTTAGATGTCTAAAGCTGGCAGAGACAGATCCAACTGACTAGGAGCGATAACTGCAGCTAAAGGTGCTTCAACAAAACAATCTATTAGTGGGGCTGAATACAAACGCAACCCGTTCTTTTTGGTTTCTAAAAACATTTGAAAACGATGTCGACTTTTCGTTTCCAATTAAGCATTAAAACAATATGAAGTTTGTTGTTGTAACCTGCGAAAGAATAAAAGAGTTAAGAAGTATAGACAATGCGAGGCACTGTGTAAAGTACATGCCTTGATGCCCAGCCAGCTGGACCCAGGAGCTCTGCCGCCGAAGCGACCAGTGCATCATGGTCATGAAGGTTTTCCAGGTGCGACTCTAAAGGACAACCAAAGACAAAATGTGGGTTCTTCATGTAGGAGAGATATTGGAACCTTTATTATGAGTCACTGACATATTATCAAAAACTTGTGCAAATTCTTACTTCTGTTTTTATTCCAGGATTTAAATTTATTTAGCCTTATTTTCTAAAAATGTCTTGTGAATGTTTGAGTGAACCAGAAGTGTTAAATGTGTGCCTGGTTATTGTCCTCAAACAGAGCATAGCTGTTAACTTAAGATCTGCTTTGTATATACACAAAACAGATGCTACCAGACTCAGACGTGACACATAAAAACTGAACAACAACAGCCATAGCAGATCTGAGCATGCTCAGTAGAGACACCGGAGCAAAATGAAAACATGGCTTCAGTTTTTGTTGCTTGTTTAGCAAAATCTAGTTTTAATAAATAAAACTATTCTAGCTTTTATTCCACGTGATGAATGATTGTTGATTTAAACCATTCTGTGTAAAACTCATCACCCCAGGTCCCGCTACTAACGACTGCTTTTCTTTACTGTTTGACAATGCAAACACCCTGAAGCCAGGGAATGAAACATCTACTTTCTAGTCGTCCTCCCACCATTTGCTCCTCCCTTTACTCATATCTGGTGCAGAAGCAGCAGGTTGCCATGCAAACGGCATTCAAATCTGACAGTGTCAAAGTCCTCTTTCAAGCCCATGCAAATCAGCAGGACCACAGGTGCAGAGAACAGTTGAGAAACATGGTTTTATTTCTTTTCCATGGAAAACCAGAGCTGACAGATGCACAGAGGGGATAGCAGAGTAATGAACTGGATAAATCCCCAAAAATGTGCAGAAGAAAAATGTAGTTTTGAGGTAAAGTGGTACTTGATGAATGAGGTGTTCTCACCTTTTTGAAGGTTTTTCTTTTAGTCATTGCGTCTTCTACATCACTGAAGACATCGTCGCTATCGGATGAGAGGTTGATGGAGGAACAAGAGGAGGAGGTGGAGGAGTGCAACAGCTTGGAGAGGATTGGATGCCGATGACTTGAGGACTCTGTCACCTCGTTAGCCTCCTGGTTCTGCCCCTTGGGGGTCTCCACACTGCTGCTGTTCCCCTGGGCTGCTGAGGTGGGAGAAAGTCTCCTCTCCTCCTTCTCCTCATTGTTCGCCCCTCTCTCCAAGTCAGAGGTACTGCCTCTCGGGTGTTTCCCCTCATCCCTCTCCTCGTTATTATGTTCCCCTTGTGTCCCACTCTTCTCCACCCTCCTCTTCCCACTCCACCTCCCTCTCTCGCAGCCGTCTGTGCCAACGTCGAAGCTGCCTCCTAATCTCTCTTTCTTCCTGGACTTCCATTTGGCTCTGAGAACTTCCCGGGAATACTTTGCATTGTTGTCCATTTCACGAACTTCAACAGATGTCTCTTCCTTTGCATTTGACTGGCAAGCCATGAGCGACTCAGAGTTAAGATCATTCTCCCAGTCTACGTCTTCTCCAAGTCCACCTATACACTGGCTGTAAGGGGGGAAACTTTTGGTAGCCAGGAGCCTGGGCCTAAACTTGCCTCTGACTTCAGTGCGGCTGCTGGACGGCCCATCACCAATTGACAGATGTTGGTGCGTCTCATCTGAGAGTCCAGTGCATGAGTCAGTGTCTTCTATCTCCATTTTAATCCCTTCCATCTTTAAGCCCAATCGATCCTCTCCTGTATCCATACTTGTGTCCCGAACGGAGCAGAGATGGCGATTCTGCTCCATGGGCACAACATGTGCTTGCACAACAAGGAAAATGTTTACAAGAGAGCCACAGTTTTGAATACGATTCAGGAAATGCATTTGCAAGTGTAAAAAAAAAGCAATAACATTTTTCAAAGCTTTCTCAAAAATGGTACAAGTTGCAGAATAAAGCTTCATTAAGCTGAAGGATGCACCTTACCTTCATCCAGCGTTGAATTCAGAGAGAAGCAAAGCCTTGTGCCTGACACCAAGTTACGTCCCCTCTCTCATTCTTTCTGCTGGAACCACAGTTTGCATGTGATGACGTTATGATGTTTCCAAAGCTTGGCTCTGGGCAGGCTGATGGAGCTCAGCCAACAGTGCCTCAGGGCAGGATGACATCCAGGAATGACAGAGTCAAGCAGCGTGGGGTGCCATGTCCTCCCTGCGCTTTTATTACACTAGCCACACTCTTAATTATGATTAGATAGAGCCTGTACAGCTTACTAAAAATTAAAGAGGTCTCAAGTGGTAAAAACATCCCAAAAAATTTTTTTTAATGCATGATACTTGGTAGCAACTAAAAGAGAAGCTCCACAATCTGATTTGTAAAGATTAAAAATCCATACCCAAATTTAAAACAAGGTGGAGGAGCCTTCATGGTTTTATCATTTTTCTGTTGCTTCTGACAGGAAAGCTTGTTTACATAGACAAAGATAAATAAATTTGGAATACCAGTGAATCCTAAATTGACATTTGTGTGTTATATCCGTTTCAAAAGGAAGCTATTCATGCAGCAAGATGATAATCCAAAGCGCACAAACTCTAGACAAAGGAATGGCTGGAAACTGATGCTGATGTGTAAAAACGATGAAGTTACTGAGAGTGTTTAGCTGATGTGGTTCTGAGATTTGTCTTGAAATGTTTTGCTTATGTTGTACAGGTTGTGTGTAGAAAAGGGCTAAAATAAACTCCAAGCACAACAAAATTCCATGGAAAAACAGAATAGATTAAACAACAGAGATAATCATCCACAGTAAAACTACTTTATTGAGAAGCACAGCATATAAACTAAAGAAACAGTTTAGTTTTATTGCTCAGAGTTGCTGAACAGTCTGTTAAGGGATTTAAAGTTAGTGTGAGTTGGACAGGTTTAGGATAATTAGGGTTAGGGTTAAGAGCATTAAAAATATATGTATCTTCAAACTGTAAAAAGTTACTCCAACCATTGGATTTTACATTACTGGTTTTTAGATAGTAAAACTCCAAAGAGTTTAATCCATTCAGTCCAATTGATCCATGAATTAATCCAATTAATGCATCCATCCATCTTAATTTGGTCTTACTTCCATTAATTCATCCATCCATCCATCCATCCATCCATCCATCCAAACTGCAGAACCATGTTCTAAATATTTCACTTTGTGTGTCTCTAAGGCATTTTAAAGGTTTTTTTCCTCATTTCTAAATTTATATCACAGAGCATAACACAATCAGTAAATATAAATGATTAATAGTCATTTTAGAGAACAAAGGTGACAGCAAGCTAAAAGTTGAAAATCAATATGTAGACAGGATTCAGAGTATATGATGGAAATTACATTTCAGTGTTAAACTCTGATACTTTACTTAAATCTCCAGATTAATTTTCAGGCTCTTCTTAAAATAAACACTTCAGGCTGCGTCAAATTGGCTCATTTCACCCTGATTAAGCGTGTGTCCATTCTGAATGTCTGTATTGCAAAATTGCAGGTGGTGTTCATCCTCACTGAGGTCTGTGGGATCAGTGTGCAGGGAGCCCAGCTGCTCCGCAGCATCTGTCAAAGAATTTATACCAACAGTCAAGATCAGCCTCAGGTTTTAGTGTTCTGAAATTTAAAGCTGTGCCAGAATGTCTAATTGCTTTGCACCTGCACTAAGATCCTTTTCATCTTGAGGATGGTTGCTCACATCATTCCTCTCTGGCTGGTGTCCATCTGTTGTTAGCTGTAATACGGACCTCAGAGATGGATCACACTGATTACGCAGCAACATATTTTAAGGCTCCAGCCCTGCTGACTTGAGTTTGTCTGGTTTAAAATCTCACCTGCTCTGGTTTAAGCCCCAGTGTCAGCAGCTGCCTCATGTAGCTCAGGATGAAGAGGAGGCTGAGGAAGGTGAAGTTAGTGGCAACACCTATGAGGGCTGACAGGACGGGGAAGTAAAACAGCAAATATCTGGGGGGGAACACACAAAAAAGTGAAATTAATATGGATGTTAGATTTGGGAAAACAGTCTTTTCAGTCTGCTGCTTTGATCCCTAAGAGGGATGTGACTCATCATCTACATTAAGCATTACAGAGGTTGTACAGGATTAACAAGGCTATGAAAAAGGATTTCTTTTTTTGCAAAGATTAGACGAAGATAACTTGAATAAAAACAACAAACAAGGATTTCATTGATTTAGAGGGGTAAAACGACCCAAACAAACTTGGGTTTGTGTTAAAAAGTAATTGCCCTCCTGAATCAAGACTAAAAGCCAATTTCTTTTAAAGCTGAGTTAAATTTCACCAGCTTTTTCTTGGTGTGATCATTGGCTCACCTTTAGAATGAAGAAATCAACTTAACAGAACCTGTCTGACATAATTTTTTTCGATTTAAAGAAACTCAAGAACATGTGAGAAACAAAGTCATTGATATCTGGAGGTCTGGACAAGTTCACCAAGCCATTTCTAAGGCAGAGAAGCACAGTGGGAACCATCATCCCCAAACGGATAAAACTTGGAACAGTGATGAACCTTCCCAGGAGTGGCTGGCACACCAAAATTACTCCAAGAGCTCATCAACGAATCATCCAAGAGGTCACAAAATAACCCCAAATAACATCTAAACTTCTCCAAGCCTCATTTTCCCCATTAAAGATTGGTGATTTTGATTCTCCAATCAGAAACATGGCCTGATTCTGTAGAACAAGACGAAAGTGGAACTTTTACAAAGGTCCACATTCTGTTACAGCTTAAAACTAAAAAAGCATTTTAGAAAAAGGTAATCATGCCTGCAATCAAGCATAGTGGTGGTGGTAGTGCAACAGTCTGTAGCTGCTTTGCTGCTTTAGGACCCAGACAATTTGCAGTGAGAGATGAAACCATAAAATCTGCGCTCTAGTATAATATCACAAAGGAGAATATTCAACATATATCAGTTTGTGAACTTAAGATCAAATGTACACAAGAAGAAAAGTTTTTCACTGCACTGCATGTGAGGCAATGACCCTTTAAGACAAACAAAATCTGCCCCTCTTCTTTCCTAACAGCAGGACGATCATATTAGCTCTACTTTGTGCCTCTTGACAATTGTTTTACATTATTTTGTTGTTGTTTTGTGTCTGCCTTAAAGCAGTGACCTTACAAAATTTATATCAAGTACTTCATGTAGACCTTACTGAAAGATTCTTGATCCCAGTTAGGCCTTAGAGCTTCAAAGGAAACCCAACTATTTCATGTATAATATCAGAGATGCATGATTTTGTGCAGGACTGTGTGTGCCGTCAGTCTCACCTCAAGCCAGTGAAATGGGCGTGCACGTACAGATGAGACGAGTAGATCTGGACCTTGCTGGACAGGATCTCAATGACAGCCATGACTGAGGGGGCATACTGAGCAAAAACAAAGGAAACACATTGGCCTGAACTTCCTAGAGTCAAATACTCTTCTCACCAACAAATATATCTCCATTTTCAGATTAAAAAATAAAATATTCCTGTGACTCACCGGGTCGTCTGTCAACTCTGAGAAGAGCTCCACTTCCAGAACCTGCTTCTGCTCGGCTGCTCCGGTCAGAAAGGCAGGGAGGAAGAGGAGCGTCCCGAGAGTCTTAAGCAGGTCAGATCGGTACCGCAGCATTCCCTAAACACAATGAAACAACACATTTTATATACAGATGTTGGCAAATATGTTGGCACCCTTGTAAAAATATGTAAAAATCCATGATAGAATCAGTTTACTGCTGAAGAAGAATCAAAGTTGAAGCAAAGGCAGAGGGAGCATTGACATAGTACACTGTCTCTTTAGGGCATCCAGAGTCCTGGGTCTTCTTTGACGGTCTCCTCAGCTAACAGCAAGGCTTTTACAGGATTTAGGTCTGGGGATTGAACTGGCCATGAAAGAAAGTTGGTGTTTTGTATCGCTGTCGTGTTGTAAAACTCAGCCATGAGTCATTTTAGCTTGCTCACAGAGGTCTCTAGGTTTTGTCTTTAAAATATTCCTGTATTTCAAAGAGTTTATAATACCACCGACCAGCAAGAGAAACCCACAGCATCGCAGGTCCTCTCCCATACGTAACAGTGGGAATGGGGATATCACATGTTATTCCACTACTGGTTAGAATGGTTAGATATTTCAAATTGAAAAACGTTTAATCTTTGTGTATTTTCTGATTATGATATGATTAACAGAGAAATTAAACATTTTGTTGGAACATGCCAAATTAGATAATACAGTGCCTTTTGTGCTTTAGTTAAAGTTCCCGGTAGAGTTGAACAAACTCCACTTGTTTGCATTTGTAACTGTAGAAAAGAGAAAAAAAAAACATTTTAATCTCTAAATAACTCTAAAATTTAAGATCCTTGTATGGTTGTTATAGTGTCTTGTTAATTTCAAGAAGCCATTCTTTGCTACAATTATCCATCAGTGAGTTTACCTCCCTGACTATGAATATGGGTCCTAGTCCAGCCTGGTGGTCACTGGCAAAATGTCTTCTGTGCCATGTCTTTTTTATACCCCCAGGAAAAACAGAAAGTAATAGATCAAATGTTCTCCAATGAACTTACAAAGTAATGTATGAATTGAAAAGAAATGCATTAGCTGAATTTGTTTTAAAGGGATTGTTAGAGGGTAGCAACAACTGTGCCACCAGTGATATTTTTTGAAAACAATGATTTCTCACCATAAAAACAGAAATTAACACAGATCAAAGATTAGATTTTTTTCATTGTGAGATTTTGCAAATGTAAGAAGCAGATTAATTTATTTTTTAAAACCTTTGATACATTTCTAACAGGGGTGTTAATAAATGTGGCTAACAGATATAAAAGAGTATCAATGTTTAACAATAAAAAATAAAAATCAAGAAATCAACTAAAGCTAATTGGGTTACATGCTCATTTTCAATGAATGTTAGAGGGGATCTCTGGTGGCTCCTTCCAGGAAATTTCATCAATGTGGAAAACTTTAAACCTCAATTAAAATTGTGCTTCCAGTAAGTCAAGTTTCTCCTAACAAAGGCTTAAAATGAGGGGGGTGACAATATGATGGGCAACTACTATCAGGCCTGAGAGAAGCATCATCCTTCAGTGGATCACCAATTGTATGCCAGGTTTTCATAGAATATTTCCTTGGGAATCACCTTGTTCATAACATTTTCTTTATGCATTTTTCTTAAATTCAAATAAAGAAAAAGGATGAAGGTTTGAGAAACTATGAATGTATTGTTTAGGACCTCCTTAAAAATCTGGCTGCTTGGAAGCAAATACAGAGAAAGTCAGGGATGCCCTAAAACCTTTGCCCAGCACATCATGTGCAACATTATCTTCTCAAAAAAGCTGGGACCCTTTGTGTAATGAAATCTAGTTTCTTTCTTTATCATTACATTAATATTAAAAAGCCATAATGCAAAGAAAACAAATTTAATCAAACTTTTGGAAATCAAGAACAGTACTTTTTATGGCAAAGCAATTTTATTTGTATATCACAATTTCAACAACAGGGTAATTCAAGTTGCTATGGTCTAAAGAGGAGAGCAGAGTTCAAATGTCAGCATCTGTGAATTTAAAGTTATGTTACGTACATCAGTTCAGAGAATTTCAAATCAGTGAAATAAAAAATGCTATTGAAGAATTTAAACTTGTTCTTTGGTGACATTTGTTGGCATAGAAAACTGTCCAGAAGATGCATTTCAGCATGGGTTGTAGTTTCAGTGTTTGTATACGTCATATCTGTGACATTCGCTCTGGGGCCTGTGGCACCATAACACTGAGATTACCGTCTGTTCCAGCAAAGCTCAGGACAAGCAGCCCTAATCTAGCTCAGGCCGGGGTCGTGGTTAAAGAGTTATTATGCGTCAGTGCTATACTTACGAAGCGAGAGCTGGAGGCCTTCTGCAGCTGGCTTGCCTGAGAAACACAGCCTTTTGCAAATTACTGCAGAAAAGGATGATTTTTTTAAGCAGAAATTGTGTTTGTAGATCAAAGTGAGTACTTCTTACAGTGCGAGCAGAGGAAGCCACTTGGCCTCCATCCTGAGAGAAACAGGTCGTCTTGATCATGAACATTCCCACCTCATGGTTGGTCGGAGAGTCGGGCATCTCCAGCTGCAAATACATCCGATACGCCTGGCCAAATGTCAATGCCTGTAAAAGATGATGATCTGAAGGAAACTCCTCAAATACAGAATTATTTGAAAGACATACAGGGCCGTGAAAAAATATTCAACTGTTTCACATTTTGTCAAATTGCAATCACGTCAATGAATTTTATTTGGATTTTAATTTTAATTTATTGAACAACCCAAAGTATCACAACAAGACTATGGAGTTTGGTATTTTTTTTACAAAAACAAACTGTTGTGTGCATTTTCATTCACCACTCACAACACTTTGTAGAATCACCTTTCAGTGCAGTCACAGCTCCAAGTCTTTTGAGATATATTTCTTCAAGTTTTACATATTGAGGGACAGAACCTTTTGCTCCTTCTTTGCAAAACAGCTCAAGCTCAGTCAGTTGGATGAAATGTGTCTGTTATTCACTGAAACCAAAGACTGCAAATAAAGAGTAGTCTCTCCAGCAACTGGGTGGGAAAAACAGTATTTTTCCCCATCTCAACTACAAGCTTTATTTAAAAAAAAGTCTTATTTATCTGCATCTTTTGTTTTGACAATAAAACATATTGGTTGTAGTTCATTTATGACTTTACCAGAACATCTTCATGTCCTCCTAAAACCTTTTTCTGATGCTTTAAACAACAAGCGTCACCAAATACATTGCTTGCATAGAGCACAATAATAATTTAATTAGCTTGTATTTCTTGCAGTCCAAGCAGTTCTTAAATGTGCAGCCCTAATGGGCAACTCTTGTTTGCACTTGTGCCGTATCTTCATATTTCAGATGATGAACAAAATGGTACTCCATGAGATGTTCAAAGCTTGGGATGTTGTTTCATACGCTAACCCTGTGCAACACTTCTCCACAGATTTATCTCTGACCTGTCTGCTGTGTTTCTTGGTCTTCATGATGCCATTTGATAAACTTCTGCTCCCATATATGATAAGATATGGATCATGACCCAAAGCACGAGATCCTCGATCCAAGCAGATGAAATGAACGTCCTCTGATGGTTGGCTGGAGCAGCTCTGCTACGTTGGTTCTGATCTGTTTCTAGTTTTTTGTTCATTGTGTTTCTGGTTGAATCGTTGCTGTGTGGACAATTATTCATTCTAGTTCTGGATGCTGAGAAGCTGCAAGGAGTTTTTCTCTTACTTTTTTACTTTCAGACGGTTCCTATAACATGTAACAGTGGCAACAAGGTATTGTTTTTACAGCTGGGAGCAGCTAATTAGCATCCCCAAAGCTCTAGGAACTATACCTGAACTACAACTCCAACTCCCAGATGAGTTGAAAAGGAGGTTTCATAGATGCAGAGCAGAGAGAGGAGAAAGTTCAAACCATCAAAGATCTTATTCCTGACTCTAACATCTCTCCAACCATACGGCCTGACAGAGATTTGAAGAGGAGCGGCAAGAGCAAATGAGGTGGATTAGCAGAGCTTGCCAACAACTGATGGTGTCATCCAGAACATGCTACTGTGGAATATTGTCTCTGCAGCCTGGATGTTGAGCTGTTAGCATTTCATGATGGTCATGAGATTGTCATACAGCAACAGTCTTCAGTCAGAGGCTTCGTTAAAAGACTGACTGCTACTTGAGATCCCTCTCGCTCACAGCATCACCATCAACAGTGACTCTTTAAAGGTACTTGGGTGATATGTGTAAATGGCCTGCATTTGTGTAGTGCTTTTTCAGTCAGAGGACCCCAAAGCACTTCACACTACTTTCAGTCATTCACCCATTCACGTACACATTCACACGCTGGTGGTGGTGAGCTACATTGTAGCCACAGCTGACCTGGGGCACACTGACAGAGGCGAGGCTGCCATAGAAATAGGCGTGGCGCCCTCTGACCACCATCAGCAGGCATGCAAAGAACATGCAATCACCATGCAGAAAGACCCCAGGCTGGGATTTAAACCCAAGACAGTCTTGCTGCAAGGCAACCATGAAACTATGCACTACTTTTTGTTGCTTTACCACACAAAAAAAATCACATTAAAACACATTAAAGGTTGGGGTTGTCACATGACAAAGTACTGAAAAGTTAAAGGAGTATCATTGCTTTTTGATGCCACTGGAAGTAATTCTGTAGATGATCAATTGTGTACCTACATGTTTCCTGTTCCTCATCAAAGAGACATTGGCCACAGGATAAGAGCACCAGAAAGATGATGGTGAGTCACAGTCTGTCCTGTGATAATAAAAAAAAAACATGTTAACAAAAAGTTTTCTGGATTTCTTAGTAGCTACACCAAACCCACTGTACCCACCTGTAGTAGTAATACACCGGTGCAGAAAAAGCTGCTTTGGGCATGTAAGAGTAGTAGAAAGTCCCGTATAAAAAAGCTGCGATCCAGAGGAGCAGAAGGACTACGGAGAACACAGTGAACCCCTGCAGGAGTCTGCGACGTGCCCGGGAGATTCCCAGAACGACTGCATGCTGGAACCTTAGCAGAACCTGACCGATGATGACTGACGGTTCTCCAACTTCTTCTACTGAGGGCTGGCGGCTTTTTTGATCCATAAGATCTGAAACTACAGAAAATGTAGGCAATTAGAAAATTTTGGCAAAAAAAACAACAACAACTGACCCAGTAAACATTAAGTGATAGTGAATATTCACTTATAATGAAAAAGAATGTGCGAATATTTCCATTTTTTTCTTGGAAACCATAACACGAAGCACTGCGCATATCAGAAAAAAAAAGCGTAGCAGATAACGTCATAAATGAAGGGCACATGCCTTTAAATTCAAGGAAATGAGATCACCAAAACCACCGAATCCAATCAGAGTCACAATGTGAGGCCTTTCATATCAGATGACTCCAAACTGTGCCAAAATATCCCAAAGAGCTGCACTGAAACCAATTAAAGAAACTATTAAAAAGAGGTGCAGTAACAGCAAGCCAATAAAAAAAGATAAAATGACACAAAATAAAATATTCAAGAGAAAACCTGTTTAAACAAGAAAGAGTCCTATAGCTGTAGAGGTAGACTGCTCCACAGCCTTGTGCCTGAAACCCCCATGGTTTGTACTTAGAAGCAGAGATAAAACTATGTTTTTAAGATTAATGCATATTAAAGGTCATGGATCAGGCACTATCAAAACAAGTCATTAGTTCACTAACCTTAGTTGAAGATTTGATATCTAAAAATGTAAGAAAACTTTACCAGTCCAACACTTTAGGTTATTAATGGGTGTTCCCTTTAAAGTCAAAGCTACAAAAACACATCTATTGGGTAACCAGCAGCAGAAGGCTTTCGGCTGTCCTCTGCCTTTCTGTAAGAACTCACCTCTGGTTTCTGTTGGCAGGCGACTGAGAGCCATTAAGAAATCACTCCCTGAAATATCTCTGTCCACGCGGATCGTGGTGAAATGCAAAAACAACTCCTCTACATGTCTTATCATCAGGGTTTTAAAAATCTGCCATTGGATGGAGTCTAGCCCAGCCCACATGAAGACAGATGCTTCATCTAACTGAGACTGAGACCTCAAACAGCCCCAAAAACATTGTTATATCTAAAAGTTTTTTATGTTTGTATTTTTATTTAATTTCTTGATTTTACAACTTTTTTTAAAAAACATTTCAAGTTGTTGCCTGGATATTGATATGCAATGGCAAACGATTTTATCTTTTGGTTTCTGGGTGTTTGCTCTTTGTGAGATAATTGCTGCTTAATTTCTTGTTCTTTTTGTGTTATTGTTAGTTCCTTTTTCTGTTTTTGATTTTGTTTTCTGTCTTCTGTCTTGTTTTCTGTTTACTTCCCTGACCTTTACTGTCATTACCATTTGATCACCTGTTCTGTTCCTTGTTTACTCACCTGCATTCAATCCAGTAATTATTTGCTTGAAAAGAAATACTTTTGAATTGCTCTGTTTTTTCACCTACCTGTTTCCTTTGACATATGTTACCTCGGTTTTTCTTTCCGGTAGGCTACCGCAGTACAGTTCAGTTCGATCTGAATCAATTTAGTAATATAGTTTAGTTCAGTTTCGTTCAAAAAAGTGCAATTTGGTTCACTACAGCTTAGTTTGGTTCAGTAGAGCTCACTTCGGTTTAGTTGATACAAATCAGTTCAATTCTGTACAGTTCAGTTTGGTTTAAATGCAAATCAGTTCAGTTCAGTTGCTTTGATTCGGTTCAATTTAGGTCGGTTCAATTTAGGTCAGTTCAATACAGGTTCAAGTTAGTGCAATTAGTTTTGGATCAGTAGAGTATAGTTCAGTTCAGTTCAGTTCAGTTTGACTTTGTTCATTTCAGGACAGTTTGGTTCAGTTTAGTTCAATACAGCCCAGCCTAGGTCACTTCAGTTTAGTACAGTTTAGTTTGGTGGAGCTCAGATCAGTTCAGTTCAGTTCACTACAGTGCTGTTTAGTTTTATAGATTTAGTTTAATTTGTTTTTTGTATTCAGTTCTTTGCAGCTCAGAACAGATCAGTTCAGTTTAGTTCAATACAGAATGATTCAGTTAAACAGAGTTAATTTCAGCTTTGTTTTATTCCATTCTCTTTAGTTTAATATTAAGGTGTTTGGTACAGCACATTTAAGTGCAGTTTCATTCAATTCAATTCATTACTGTTCAGGTAAATTAGTTCACTTTAATTTAACATTACATCATTTTAATGGTATAGTTTAGATCATCTCAGTTCAGTTCATTTCCATAAGGTGCAGTGCAGTTCACTACAGCACGTTAGGTTCATTTCTTTTCAGTTCAGTTCAGGGCAATTAAGTTATGTTTAGCTCAATAGAGGGATGTGTATTTTAACTGAACACAGATTATAATATACGGTTGGTTTGGGTTCATTTATTTCAGTTTATTATAGTTCAGTTCAGATTAATTAAGTTTAATTCAAGTCATTTTTGTTCACTATGGCTGAATACAGTTAAGTTCAATTCAGGTCAGTACATTTCAATTTGGTTCAATTCAGTGTAATACAGTCCAGAAAACTCACAGGTTAAAATACATATTTTATAGTGTATTTTGTATTCAGAAATTACTTTCAGAAATAAAAACTAGTAATGTGGCATCGCCCATAAATTATAAACTGAGTTGCATTTGAGTATGCATATATTTTAACGTATATATTTGAATGTTTTGGGGGTTTATGTTGTCTCTGATCACGTTTATGTAGAGAAAAATACAGACATGCCACCTGATTACCAGGTGGCATGTTGCTGTTTCATTTCTACCTGAGATATGCATTTGGTAGAATGGCCACTGTGGCTGGAAAAGTTAGAAGTTCCAGTCACACATGATACTACCTGGTCATGGATCTGTGAGGGTGGCTGTTTTGTGTTTGGAGAGCTGTTATGGAGTTACAACTGGTTAATTTGGTGGTATTTTTAAGTGGAAAAAACTCCTTTTAGTAATATTATGATGTAGAGACCCAAGGAAATGTTGGCACATTCTGCATAGTTAGTGGTTTGTTGTGCTCCCTCTGGCCCTTAACATTTGAGTTGCAAGAAAAGAATCACTGTCCTTAATGTTCAGAGGAATTTACGTTGTTTTTTTCTTAGAAAATGATTTTAAACTCACAGACTGTCATGCAAATACTGTTCTTTGCAGGCTTACCTTATCAGTCAAATTTCTAGTCACATTTTAGGTATTAATTGTTTTTAAATTAGCTTTTCATATTTTTTTTTCTTTGTATGCAATGTTACATTTGAGAATTGCTATTTGAATGTGACAGCAATCTAATGTCCTTTATATTAATCTCTCTTAATCTCTGCCCCTTTTTTCCCTGCAAAGAACTCTCTGTATGAATGGTGCGGTAAAGATTTAGTTTAAAACTGGTATTTGAACAATTGTTTTTTGTGTAAACAAAACACACGCTCTGCTGAGGTAAGTAGCTTGATAAACATTTTTTCTGAAAAGAGATAGTGGATTGTTTTTTCTTGTCTTGCAATAAATTTGCAATAAATTTGCGAATACACCCACCAAGTCTATTTTGTATACTGTCACAGTGATAACAAATGTCTATTTAAAATTGCAAATATGCACACTTTTAAATATCCTCAGTAAAAACGTGTTTTACATTCTTATTTGGTGCAGAAAACAGTTTGAAACTCGATCTATTAACTGGGTGTTTATGTTTGTGTAATATCTTTCAGTGGACAAATAAAAAGTGGCAGGAGACAGGACTGCACAAGAAAACTGGTCCTTTATTAACCAGACTGCCAACACGAAAAACACTCCACTACCAATAACTGTCAACAGATGGCAGTATTACCCCATGAAAATAACACAAAACAGCCCAAATAGTTTGGATGTCTCTATTCTTCCTTACTTTCCTTCTTGCAAATAGTTTCTATCATGTTTATGTTTTAGAGGGGGCATGGAAAGCCCATGATTCACCTGTTGTGCCTTCGGCAAAGTCTGAGGTGTGTTTGTATATGGAAAAATATATAAAACTTCAGATATCTTACAAACGAGATATCAACCTATATGTAAAAGCCTTGCATATATATATAGCAGGAAACAAGAAAAGGTGTCAAGGTATTTGTGCAGTACAGTAATTTAGGGGTTCCGGGAAGATTTTTTCTGTAAAGGATCAAATTCAAAAATACTTTGTTGATCCCAGAGGGAAATTAAGTGTTGTTGTAGCTCATATAATTAATTATTTAAGGAGTTGTTGTAGATAATCAGTTCACCTCAACTAAAATTTTCCAGCAGTTAAAATCTGTAACAATATGGCGGCACTCTAAAACCTAAAATAAGGCCATAAACAGGAACAATAAGGGGGGAAAGCTACGTTTTCTCTCTGCTCTCACAAAACAAATCAAATAGGATTGCCTCCGACCAGTAGGGGGAAACATCCCCTGCCTGAATAGAAACACCGCGCCAAAAAAGAAGACACCTGGCGGAAAGGGTGCATGTTTACAGCTCCTGTTACATTTGGAAAACAGCAGAAAGGTAAAAAGTGTTTTATTCTATGGATAACAAAGCTTTACCGATACATTTTAGTAATATTTGAAGCAAGATAATGCTGGTTCGTTTTCATTTAAAAAAGCCGTGGTTAATTTATTTCTCAATGACGGGACATTAAATCAAGCTACTAATAAAGCCATAATCATGGTTTTAATCATGATATAATAAAGTGCACTCTGTTGTAATGTAGGGTTTTAATGTAAAATGACAGTGAAAATGGTTCGCTCTTTTTCTGGTTTTTCTATTTCTTTAAATCTAACAGATTCCGCATGGATATTATTAATTAAACGAAGATGAAGCTAAAATGGGAGAAAAACTAAGTACACCCACTGATTTAGTAGCGTGTAGAACCTCCTGTAACAGCCATAACTCTCTGAGGAGGGATTTTGGCCAACATTGCTTCAGTTCGAGGTTTGCAGACATTTGTTGAATATTTTATGCTCGCACCAAAGCATTTTAATCCGGTTGAGGACCTTGAACATTTGCTTGATTCTTGTTTTTTTTTTAAGCCATTCTGTTGTCGATTTGCTGCTGTGTTTGCTGAGATCATTTGTCATGCTGATGGACTCTAGAATATGTTGGGGTTCAGTTCATGGTCAACTCAGGGAATCCAACAGGACCGGGTCCTGTTGCAGCAAATCAAGCCCGAATCATCACTCCTCCACCACCATGCCTCACTGCTGGTTTGAGGTGTTTGTGGTGAAATGCTATGAAACCTTCACGTTCGTCTCTTCTGTCTAAAATACATTGTTCCAGACATTTTGTGTTAAACTTCATTCTTTCACATTTAAAACAAGGCCTACAAGCTGTTAGGGTGTCTGCTATTTTTCTGAGCTGGTGTATTTTCTTCTCTTTTTTTTATACCATAACTATTTAAATGTAGTGCCCATAAATCAGTAAAGTAAAACTTTATTTATGTAGCACCTTTCTAAAAATGATCACAAAGTGCTTTACAGTAAAACGATGGCTACAGTCACAGAACATATAAAATCAAAAGTGATGTAGGAGTTGCAACTATCTTGCTGTTAAAGTAAATCCATTGTATATACAGTACTGACTGTGTACGTGTGCAAAATAAGACAATTCGAGTGAGATATACATTTTTTAAGTGATAACAAAAGGAATTAATCTAGCAGCTGATTAAAGTTAATAGTTTACAAAGTTTCCAGGCATCTGATGAAAACTAAATATGGAAAAGAAAACTTAGAACTGGTCAACATGCAGGAACTGAAAGAGACGTTTTTATTTTTGGCGTTGCTCTGTCATCTGAGTCTGAAACCGTAACTACATTTTGCATTTATTTTCCACCTAGCTTCATGTTGCAGATAGAAAATCTGAAATAGTTCTTGCAGCTTAGAAATGAATCATCAGTCAAGCCTGAAATTACTTAATGTCAACAAAGAAATAACAATTTTCTAGATTTCATTGGGGCGATTTCTCCTCTCTTGTCTTGTGTTTGCAGGATGTCCTGTAACGCCACGGTTACTCGTCTCCATCTGTCCTCGCTAAGACAGGCAGAGAAAGGCACGGTCCACCTCATGCCCTGCGAGATTGAGCACAACGGGCTCGCCCAGGTCTCACAGTATTTCACTGCTACAACAAAAGAACACAAAAAAGGTACACAGACAAATTATAGTCCTGTATTTGCTACTGGTATTACCTGTCTACAAGCAGAGCTCCCTGTTTCTCCATCATGTTTCAGACATCGGTAGATGCAGCGATTTACTGCCGTGATAAAGCATTAATGCTAAACAATAAAAATGTATAATTTTCCTCCCACGTCCCAATTATGTGCTGCTTTATGTTGACTGCATGTAACGTATCTGTCCATTTGCAGAGAAGACGGTGTCATTCAGAGGACGCGGGTTAAAGGGACAGGAGATCAGCTGTCCTCAGGGCCACACGGGTCTGGTCCTGAAGGAGGTCGACAGACACGGCTCTGACCAGGAGGTAAGCTGATGTTCTCCACAAGAGTGAAAATCTCTGCAACACTTAAACATTTAGAAATCTACCATCCATCCAATCCAAGAGACAGAACATCAGATATAAGCATATGTATTTGAAGGAATGACTCGCTGTGTCTCACTGTTTCTGCATCTCCAGGACAGGGCAGTGAAGGTGACCTCAGTGTTCGACAAGTTGACCTACTGGAACCTGGAAACTCCTCCGACTTCAGATGATACCGTGGTGATGGCGATGGACTGGGCTGAGCTGGCTGAGGCGGTAAGACATTTATGTAGTTTACTGAAGAAATGAGATGTAGTCAAATACTATTCTGCTCCTCCTTATATTATAGGGCTTTACTGTTGTATCTTTTCACGAAGATACTTCGCCATTAGGGCGCTTTATTCGAACTCTAGTTCATTTGCTCCAAAAGTCCGGTTCGCCTGGGGAAGTGTGAATGCTCAAACTCTGATGCAGACCAAAAAAAGCCATACTCTGGTCCCCCGAAAACTCTCGGCTCGGTTAAAGTGAACTCTGGTGCGGTTCGAATGCATATGTGAATGTCAAGCTGGCAGGGGCCAATCCAAAAGCTGGAATTGGACTATAACACAGGGCATTCTGGGTAAATACAACCTAAACAACCATGCAACAACAACTCTGCCTCGTTCTCTGCTCATGCTGACCCCGTTGCTGCAACGTATTTGTCTGGGAGATTTGCCAAAGACAACAGAGCGATCCTAAAATCGCTAATATCTGACGCCACTCCATGTTTACATTTCACAGAACAAAAAGTGTCCCTGTTTTATGTGGTTCTTGGTGCAGCGCCACCACAGGCGAGGAGGTAAACATGTTGCTCAAAAGCCTTAGTTCGTTTGACAAAGTAGAGTGTGAAAGCGAACCGCAATAAATAAAACATAAAAAAAAGCAACAATTCTGCAATTTTGGGCCCCAATCAAAAAGAGTATCAGGTGTGAATGCAGCCTTAGTGCACAGAGAATATTTTGGTCATGTTTCTCTTTTTTTTTATTTAAAACTCCTATTCTAACTTTGCACCTTGATCTAAGCTTCAGTCATGAATATAAAACCTTTTCCGCATCCAACCCTGGCCCACTGATACTGAAGAGGTTGGTTTTCTTCTGTCTTTTGGAGTCGTTCAGACTTTCAGATCAATCACAGGGAATTGTGGCTGGTCACAAAATGTTGTGAATTTTTTTTGTCACTTTGACTTTTACATATTTTCCCCATTTCTTCCTCCTTGTAATTCAAACTTTTTTCTCGTATTTCCATCTTTAATCTTAAAACATGCTTCAGGGTGTCATAAATACTGCTTTAGTGTGAACAGTGAGCGCAGGACCCGCGCTTCCATTTTAAGTCCCAGTTGTTCCCGAACATCCCAACAAATTTTCATTCAATGTGAGGGTGACGGTTTGTGTCAGATGGTTGAACCTTGGACGCATTGAGGTGTTAAAGACAATGATCTCAAACACAAAACTTGTTTGATAATTAATACAGCAGGTTATGCTGTAATGTACCCAGAAATACTGACTAACCCGTGAATGTATCTTCCAGAGACAGCTGTCTTTATTCTGTAATCACTTGAGGCACTCACTGCACTCAGGTGATCACCTTTCCTCTCACTGTGAGACTACTAGCACCAATTGGCTGGACCTATGTTGAATTAGGTCAGTCACTTTAAAACTGGGTGAATATTTATGCTATCACTTTATTTTATGTTGGATGTTTTTGCAATTATTTTGTAGAAATCAGTTTTTATTTGTACATATTTCTGTCAAAAATGCCTAATGTTGTTGATCATGATTGATTTGTAAAAGTAATAAAACGGGTACAACATCCAAGGCTGTGAATACTTTTCATAGAGACTGTATCCAGCCAGAACTAACAATTTATTCTGGAATAAAACCAAGCAGGTGGCATATGTTGGCTGATGCTCATTTTTTGTTTCTTCACAGATCCATGGGACAGTTGAAGACTGAAGATACTTGAGAAAGATGGAAAAATTATCACATTAAAATATTATATTTCTCCTTATAACCCAACGATAACATAAACATTTTTTTTAAAGTGTGCGTTACCGATTCAGAGCAATAAGAAACAACTGTTTTGTACATGTTTTTTGTAAATAAAGAGACAACCAAAACACTCTGGCTGAAGGGCTTTTTGTGAAATAGTAAAACACAACCAACTCTTCTTGCCACAGAACACCATTTATTCACAAGGTGACATTTAAATATTGGACATTGGCACTCTCAAACCCCTCTAAATGCTCCCTGCTGTTGTCCATTAAAAGCAGTTGAAAATTCTTGGGGGGGGGTTTAACAGTAACTTCAACTTTTTCTTTTTTTAAAGTGTCTCAAAACATTTAAAACAGTGCAGAACAAGAAATCCCACAGAGTCAATCAGGCACATAGAAAGACATTAAAGATAAGGCAAACATTTACTGGATTACCTCCTTTTTTACTCCACCCTTAACCTGTTATTCTGCCTCAGGATAAAGGCCAGAAAGTGGAAATAGTGAACGCTTTACAGTGAGCCTATGTTGGTCCATTCAAAGTGCAGGTGTTTAGAGAATCTCAACTCCTAACGGATCGTCCTGACTTTCAAAGTATGAATCAGCTGCAACCTTAAATGGTTTATGTTACTAAAAGGATGAAATGGAGGCAACACAGGGTGAATACTGAAATACAGGAAATATACAACAGATGCATCGAAACAGACTAAAGGTATGAGATTAAAATTGTTATAAATGACCAACGTTAAAATGTAGCTGCTTTCGGTTTCATCCCATCAATCACCAAACAGAACAACGTTAAAATCATCTCCATCTAAATCTGCTGGCACAGTCACAGTAACAGGACACTAATACGTATTAAAACTCATAACAATATAAATTCTTCCTTTTTTGACCTACCGTGGTAAACACTTGGTGTATAATGTTTCAATTCTTTATAACATTTGAATAAAGCTTATTAATCACAGATTGTTACGACATTGCCATAAGAGTATTTAGCTGAATACACAATGACAAATACATTGTATGCTACAACTTAAACTATAAAATGTTCCTCAGATATTATAAACAGCACAGAGGTAAAGAAAATCAGCTTTATTACGCCGATATGTCAATGTCAGTCATCCTGTTGTGGTTTTGTGCTTACAGGGATGTTAAAACAGAATAAAACACGATGGTTTCAGCTCCTGCTGTTAGGAAGAGGAGATTTTTGGACTTTAACAATCAGTATTTACCTGTGTAATCTTATTTTTTTTTTAAACAAAGTTACATATTAATCTCTATGAAACTGAAGATAACCATTAAATGAGTTTGGTAGCTTTTTCTAACCTGAAAATACAAACTGTAAACAAGGCAAAAAATAAACCTGAATTTATGGACAATTAAGAAAAGACTAAAGTTGCTGTCTTCAAAAACAAATTACTCTTTCTGGTTCTAAGGTCAATTAAAGCTAATATTTGATTATTCCTAAATTGCTTCTTTTTTTTGTACAGTATACCATATGGCTTAAACATGGAGTTGTGCAGCGAATAATATATTCTGCTCCATTTTGTCCAGTGATTTACCTTTGAATTTGTTGCATTTTTAACATAAAATGTCAACTAGTTCAACAGGTATTTTCTTTTAACGAACTGTACATCCCATTTACTGCTAGGTCTCGATGTAATTCTTCTTAGTGGTTAATATAATCCAATTTTTATAAATAAGCAAACAAGCACAAACTAACTTTGGTTGGTGAAAACTGGTTGTCCCCAAAATAAGACTGTTGCATGTCTTAAAACTTTCACAAATAAAAATAGATAATTGGTTGATCTGATCATAAAAAAATTGTTAGTAGTTCCAATACTAAATGTACATTTTAAACTTAAAGAGTTAAGATATCAGGTTAAAGTTCACATATTTGGAAAGAAGTGTGTTAGCTGTGAGGAGGGGGCTGTGGTAGTAGGGCTCCCTCTGTGTCTGCCTTGCTGCGCTTCGCAGGCAGCGTCTGGTCGTGAGCTTTGCGAATGTGTCGGTACAAGTCCCCAGACTGCGTGTAGCTCCGGTAGCAGTAGCGGCACTCGTAGGGACGCTCACGCGTGTGCACGATGGCATGGCGCCGTAGGGTGTATGTGCAAGAAAAGGTCTTCCCGCAGACCCCGCATGTCGGCACGTCTTCCACAAAGTTGCCCATGGAGTCCTGGAGCTCTTGGAAGTAGGCGGGGGGGTCAAGATGCTGCTGAGATGAGGACGGAGGAACGAGGGAGGTAGAGAAGGAGGAAGTGTCCTGGGAGGAAGGTCCAGCACCGGAAGATGAGGAGGAGGGAGAGAGGGGGTAGGAGTAGTCATCTGAATGGGGGTTTATTCGTAAGAGTCCCTGTGAATGTGTGGAAACAAACTGAGGACTATTTAGCTCTTCTTCCTGGATATCCTCTTCATACTCCTCTTCCACATCCATCCCCGATTCTTTCTCCCCGGCGTCCTCTCTCTCCTCCTCCAACTCTTCATCAGAAATAATAATTGCCTCCTCTTTGATTTTCAAACGCTCTTCATGCTCGCCTGTCCTCGCTCCACCTAGAGGGCCTGATCTTCTTCCAGCAACGAGTGAAGCTTCAGTTTCCTCCTCGGGCCGTTGAAGTGTTCTTGTTTGAGGAGCGCGCTGAAGGTCCGAGCTCTGGTGCTGGAGTGTTACTGCACTCTGAATCTTGATTTGTACCGGACCTTGTTGAAGAGCAGCGCGTCTCGAGTTTGTCTGGAGGGTTTTGGTCAGGGCGGGTGCTTGGATGGATGTGACCATCCGCTGTTCTCTGTTGAGAGTGTTTCTGTGATCGGTTTCTGAGAGGTTCTCAGGGTGTTCAACAGACGGCCTGAGCTGCTCTGGATGTCCGCCGATGGAAAGACGGGACTCTGAGAGGCTGAGGGAGACCACAGAACGACCAGCAGACTGGCTCAGATGAATCAGGGAGGAGGAGGATGAGGAGGAAGGCTGCTGGATAGCACTGTAGCTGGTTAAAAATGGACAAACAGATTCAGACTCCATGATACAAAAAAAAAGAGCGTCCAGATAACCTAGTAAAGCCTTCGATAAACTATCGCAGTACCTTAACAACACAAATTCAAGTTATGTTTTATATAGATGTCAATCAATATTTAAATTATAATTAAAGCAGCCTAGAGGTCAATTCACTGATTCACTGCTGGTTTTTAGCCAGACCGGTTCTGACCCATAATCAACCAGCCAGAAATGTTCAAATCTGATTTTGTCCCATTCAGTGAATGGATCATAATCACAACACTCTTCAGTGTTAAAGTTGTTACTGCAGGAAGACTCAAAGCTAGATGTTTTCTGCACCATAGCGGTATAATCTGGAAAGGTTGAGTCTACTGACATCCCAGAGGTCAGGTCAGGGTCTCCATACTCTTACCAGGAATACACAGAGACTCACCCTTACAGCTAGTAATGCTAAATCCAATAACAGTGTTGATAGCTGATGAGCACTACATGCTAATATTAGATACTAAAGACAACTCCAACTCATTTTGTCTTTGTTTTAAACTATGATAGCGGCCCTCTCTCACACACACTGTAATGTTACCTTTGAAAATTGTGCAAGCGTCACTGAATATGATCCATTTCTGGGAGTGTTTGGAATCAAAACCCCATACAATGTTAACCCATTCCATTGTTTTTTTGTTTTTGAATTCATATGAAACATTATGATCATTTAGTGTTTTTTTTTTCTTCTCAGACCAACTACAGTCGTTATGCAGACATGTTTCAGATTATATATTTTGCTAACTTACATAAAACAAAAACGTTTAAAAACTTTGTACTCTATGATTACTGGAGATAAAGGTAGAGGAAACAGAGTTTTATTTAAATTGATTAAAACAGAAAAACGTTTACCTGTATGTCTCTGTGGTGCTACATGGACTGCAGAGAGCGGATCCTTCACCCTGACCCCCTGGGCTCATCTTGGTGAGACCTACAGGGAGATGGGCAGATATGTTCTTTTGGTTCTGCACCAGCTCCCCGGGTGGGGCCAACGGAGGGACGTCCATGCCAGGCTGGGTGGTGTCAGCAAGGTCAGGACTCAGAGGAGTTTGTGTCTTTGATGAACCTCCACCAGTCCTCTGCTCGGACTTCACACACTCCAACCGACTCCTGTCTGGCACTTCAGACACCGAGGACAGTGGCACCGCGATGGTCACCGGATTTGAGTGGTCTGCAACCATGGCCACCAGGGGCTCAGCTGCGCGGTCGCTCGCTGCTTCTGGTACCTTCCTCAGGGTGCTGCTCTCTTCAGAGCGCGTGCTGTCCGCCTCAGCCAGAGGCCCTCGTCTCTGCAGCCGTTTCTTACACACTCTCACCACCTCATTCATGTGAAGAAAGCTTGCTGCAGCCAAGATGTCCTCCACAGGAGGGGATTCATCCAGTTGCAGCACACCTTCATAGACAAAGTCCAAGAGCAAGCCAAAGGCAGCAGATGTGACGATGTCATTGTCGAGTGTGACACAGCTGCTGGTGCTGTTCCCCGCTGGAGAGTCTGAGTAGAACATGTGAAAGAAAGGCGAGCATGAAGCCAACACTGCCCGGTGAGCCAGGAAACGGGATGAGCCCACTTGTACGGTGCAATCGCAAAGGAAGCCCCTCTGCCGCTGGGAACGCAGAGCTGATAGCAACTGGTGGGAATGCTGAGGAAACTCCATGACCTGAGACAAGAAGAGAAAATGTAGAAAGGCAAAACAAAACAATTCCCCAAAAGACTAAATAAAACACAAAATAAATATTTTAAATGTGCATTAACGAGAAAACTGATGCAAAACGTTGCAAATGGATCAACCAAAAAACTTTTAATTCCTGTTTTCCCCTCCATGGCAACTCCACAACTAAAATCCTTTGTCCATCACATTAACTAAACCAACCTTCGCTGTGCGTTTCCAACTTTGTCTGGAGCGAACCTGCTAGCAGCAAACCCTTTAAGTCCTATAGGTTGTGAGTTGGAGCCTCCATGAACCAGACCTGTATTCTAGCACATGCTAGATGCTTGATTGCATTGAGATCTGAGAAATTAGGAGGTCAAGTCAACACCTGAAACTTGTAATGCTCCTCCACATACTCTTAAAACTATTTCTGCTTTGACACAGGATGCATTGTCCTGCTAAAGACACCTTCAGTAAATATCCACCATATCTAAGTTAATGTTTGGAGGTGTGGGGCAATACATATGTGACTAACATAAAGCCTTTGATTATTTTACAGAAAAGCGAATCCAAGAGAGCACACGAATATACTATTTATCGTGTCAGGACTTAAGAAACGAGTTAAACACATTATTAGCTATGTACAGGGCAAAAAGTCAAGTATTACCAGCAAGTTTGCAGAAGTTGTTTGTTTTTAGTTCAGAAGATCAGGACAAGAGAAGGACATTTCATTTTAAACATCAATTTGCAAGGATTACTTTAAAACAGAGGTGCATCTCAATATGTGGTGTCAAATTTTATGACAGAATGAGTTGAAGATGTGTGTATATATTTTTCAGTTTAAGATGGTGAATAAAAACAGAATACTAAGAATGTATGAACTCGATGATTGATAGGTTATTAAGGAAACTGTAAATGGGTGAAATATGATTATTATATTTGATATTGAGTGTTGAATGTCAAGTAATTGACTGACAGGCCATCGACCTGTTTTTTTATGTTCAAGAAAGGGACAGGTGTAATATTTAACTCTTCCTGCTCCTTTTCAATCATGGTGGTGTATTAGGAAGTGTTTTTTTCTATTTATTAATTTGAATTGTTTTGTTTCGATTGAGGCGGAATAAATAAATGTGCAAAATAAATTCAAATGAAATGAAAAATGAAATATGGCCTGCAACAATGCTTAGGAAGGTGGTAGTGTGCCAAAGTAACATCCAGATGAAAGGCAGGACCAAATGTTTCACAGCAAAATGTTGCCTAAAGCATCCCACTAGCTTAGAAAGCTTCCCTCCAGAAGTCTATTGATTAGAAAAGGTCACGCTCCACTTTCATCATTGAACCTTTGCTCCCCATGATCCTGTTACTGGTTCACCGCTGTTTTTTCTTTGATAGATATGGACCACTTCAGACCAGTAACACCCCAAAAGTAGCTGCAGTTTTTGGATAGGTTTGGACCCCGTTATCTAGATACAACAACTACGGTCTCTGTAGGTTTGCCCATTATTCAAACTTCAAACACATTAAATTTGAAGACAAAATGCTCAGTTATTGCCATATACAGCACATCTCAACCCCAAATTCTTGGAGGAGAGATAAGACGATGGAGGGGAAAATCAGTGGTTTTCTCTTCAATTCATAGATAGATAGATAGATAGATAGATAGATAGATAGATAGATAGATAGATAGATAGATAGATAGATAGATAGATAGATAGATAGATAGATAGATAGATAGATTCTTTTTTTTATTGAACGTTACTTAGCTGCATATAAGGGTGCGCAAGTAGCCTATGCTGTACGTAAGCTGTATGGGTTTTATTTGTTTGTTTTTGTGATGTTTATTTCTAATTTGACGTTATATATATATCGTAGTAAAATACAAATAAAAAACAACTCTTACAAATAAATGAAAAACTCACTATGAGGACAGTATGTCTCCTTCTCCGAGCTCCTTTTCTGACGGATGAATCCTCAAAGTGCTGCTCTGCTTCACCGTATCTCACTCTCCATGGCAACCAGGCTGAAATTCTGGCTCCTAAGGCAAAAAACTGAACATTAACACAGGACGACACATATTAACAAGGTATAACACGAAGATGGAAAAACAGCAGCGACCCTAACAACACTGTACACAACAGATTAAAACAAAAATGTCTCCAAATAATATGCAAGCACAAAACAACAAGCATTAGCTCAACGATGCTAACACTTTCTCGACGTCTGAGTTTGAATTTCAGCGCCCGAAGCTTTGAGGCTGAGTGGAGTCTAAACCAGAAACGACACGTTTAAATGCAATGTAGTGGTATATCCTTTTACCTGTGTCCACTGTTATGTTTCCCAAAACAGTGGCTGCGGTTTTTACTCTGTGGTTCCAGTTTAGCGCATCGCGATGTGCTGCTGCCACCTACAGGCGGCGGTATGAAACAGATAGGAAGTGGGAGCAAGCGCGACTTTGGCTGAATCTACTGACCGCAAGAATACGGGTTACTGCTTCTTAAATATAATTATAGAACTGGGCTGACACAACTAAATGAAGCATGAAAGGTGTTTAGGTGAAATGTAGATTAATTAAATTAAAGACACTTTCCCATAGCTCCAGCACAAACTCTGATCTGACTGTATTTGAATGGACAGAGGAAAGGGAAAAAGAGGAGGCAGAGGGAATCGTAGTGGAGAGGTGAGAGCTCTATTCTTTGCTAAATCATTTTTGACTTATAAGGTGTCTAATCGTGTCTGTCAGGAAGCATGAGAGGTTTGACACAGTGAAGTCTCGGTTCTAAATATAAATCTAAGATATTATTAGGGTGGAAGGAACTTGAGTGTGCATCAAATGAGACCTTCTTTACCACCAGGACAGAGATGTGCGTCTGTCTAAATCCATGTCTTATGTGCTTCGTCATGGAGCCACACAGATGGGGCTTCAAATGGCCACAGGTGAGCTGACACTATCACAGTTTCAGACACAATTGTGAATGATACATTTTAAGTGAATGACTCTTCCTGACTCTTGTTATCATTCATTTGATCAGATTTATGTCTCTTAAACTGACACAGTGTTAAACTAAACTAAACTAAACTAAAACAGCTCTCATCACCCCACAGATGGCTTCCTGTTCGTGGAGGACCTCTTGGCTCACCCACAGTTCCACTTGTACACATTAGAAGACGTCGAGAGAGTCGTGGCCACAAATGAAAAGCAGCGCTTCAAGCTGCGCTCCCACCCGGAGGATGGCCGGCTGCAGATTCGAGCCAATCAGGGACATTCAGTACAGGCAGGCAGAACAGAACAGACACTTTCTAAATTCACAACTAATGTAGTAACTTTTCAAATTCATATGCAATTATATGCAATCAAATTTAGACCTGTTTCAATCCAGAATAATTCCAGTAGAGCATACACGTATGGTCAGATTCAGATCCAGTTGCATAGTCTAATTTGATAAAAGCTATCATACAATATACTTTTAGTTAGTTATTTATTACGAACTGATAAGATACCTAAAGAAATTCAATTCATGAAGTCTTTGACTTTGCAGTAATCTCTTATCTTGAGCAAGCACGTGGTGACAGTGGAAAAAAAAAAAAACATCTCTCTTTTAAACAGGAAAAACTTCCAGGCATGTATGATAGTCCACTTGCCAAAACTGCCTGGGAGTTGAGAGAACAGTAAGAGACAAAGTAGCATTCGACCAGGAGTGCTTTCGATGGGAGGAGAAGACAAACATTTCACAAAATTAATAGCAGGAAAAACTCTGTCAGTGGCTCTGTTCAGGAGAGAGACATGCCTAAACACAGAAACACTGAGCCCAGAGTACTTTCTTTGGGAGTGCAAGGGTTGTATAAAGGTAATGGCAGCAGTAGTTCCTTGAAGGTGACATAGATTTTTTTTTAAATAGCCAGGAGCTCTTTCTATGGGAAGAAAAAGAACAAGTACAGAAAGCTGGTGACCGTGATGGCTCTGTAATTAGAGCTATCCAGGAACTTGACACAGGTAAACACAGAAGCAATTGTTCAGAAGTGCTTTCTATTGCAGAAATCCCCAAGAAATTACACCTAGGTAATAGCTATAATAGCTCTGTCAATGGCTCCTTACAGGAAAGAGACACAGTTGAGCACAAAAGCACTGAACCAGGTATGAACAAATATCACAGTTTATTAGGGATATGTATTGGCAAAAATCTGGCGATACGATGTGTATCGCAATACAGGGGAGATAATACGATATATCACGATACTATGAGTAAGACGATATATTGTGATTTTTAAAACTGAATTTAACTGTAGGGAAACTGTCACAGCATTCTAAACACTCCAACCTGTTTCATGCTTTAACACATTCAGCTTTATTACTAGATCTAGTTGATCCACTGGAATGAAGAAGGGACAACAGCCACAAACTACCATTATCATTAGTGGTTCCATTCAAATCCTTAAAAAAAAAACCCTCAATATTTTAGTTTTGAATATCGATACAATATTGGGAAATAAAATATCGCGATATATCAGTGTATCAATATTTTCTTACATCCCTACAGTTTATACTACTGAAACTTTTTCACATACATTGATTTTCACTTTTCTTTGGTTAAAAATATAATTCCCATCTTATCTGTGAGTGTAAAATGGAAAATCTACAATCAGCATGCTTTATTCGCATACTGTTTCTTTGGTTGCTAACAAACCGGATAAAATGTGTCTAAAGAATGATATTTATTTAAGTGTAAATTTCCTTGCAGTCAGTTAATGGTAATAGTAAAAGGTTTGAATTTCTGAATTTAGCCCTTTTCCTAGTCATAGCAAACACTCACTAGAGCCACATTCACCGCGCATATTTCCATACACAGATCAGTAGACAACTTGGGGTTAACTGCCTTGCCCAGGGGGATGACTACAATCTCTCTTGCACACTGAGCCCCAGTAGAAAAGAAGTGTTCTTCTCTGACCTGAGATTCAGTCATATTGTCTTCTGTTCCTTGTCACATGTGTAGATATTTTTCATAGCTTATCACTTTAAACAATTTCTTTGCTATATTAAAGTAACCGTTATAAACCCTAAATCTCATCGAAAAAACCTTTATGTATCTGGCTTCAGGTTGTGGATCTGGAGCTAAAACCAGTTCTGGCTGGTTCCCCCGACTGCCCCGCCGAGGCCGTTCATGGCTCCTATCTCCGCAACTGGCTGTCCATTCAACAGCAGGGTCTGAGCCGCATGAATCGGACTCATATTCACCTGGCGTCGGGGCTTCCAGGGGAAGATGCTGTCGTGAGTGGTATGATCTTTGTTTGAATCTGAGAAAGAAAAGCTTATTAGTTAAAGATCAGATAGTAGCGTTGTTTCTTCTCCCACCAGGTATGAGGAAAAACTGTGATCTAGCTGTGTTTATTGATGTCCCCAGAGCTCTGGCTGGTAAGATTAGCTGGTAATGGCTGCAGTCTAATACTCTCCATCCATCCTGTGTGAGTAAAGAAATCAATCCTTTTTACAAGTGTTTTATGTGTGTTTCCGACTTGTACAGAGGGTATTGAGTTCTTCTGGTCAGAGAATGGTGTGTTGCTGACTGCAGGTGATGCTGAGGGTAAACTCCTTCCTAAATACTTCATCCGAGCCCTAAGACTCAAACCTACAAGTAAGGAAAACTAAAAAAAACATTTTATTTCTTGTCAAAATGCCAAACTACCAGTATGTTCTAGTTAATTTCTTTTTCTGTGTTTCAGGAAGCATCCTTCCCCTGCAGTAAAAGCTGCTGAGCTTGATGTTCTGACCGAGCTTGAATCCCACTGTTGCCGTATTTTATTCCTTTTTCTTTTGCATTTCCTATAAACGACCGGATGACGTACATTTGTACCCCTAATTTATCTTCATAATAAACACTTTACCAGATAAATATAAAATGATATGGTATTTATTTCTCTATACTGTGCGTTATTAAAGTAGTCATGTCACATGAGGTTTTTCACATTTCAGCCACAAACCTTCAACATATTTTATTGGGATTTAATGTGACAAAGCAAAGAAGTCAACACTTATGAGATGGAGGGAAACTTGTATTCAGCCCCCTTTGCTCTGATTCCCCTAAATACAATCTGCACTTTGACAAGGTCACTGGTAAATAAATTGTGGCGCACATTAACTAATAAAGCATTTTAACTATTTTTAAATAAAAGGAGTATATGTTGCGGTTAGTCTGAAGATTTAGCCTGAGAAAACAGGATGCAGACACTGTGGTTTAACGGACAGCCTCAACAGTTTCTTGTAAGATTATGGAAACACAGGCACACATTCTGCATTTTTGAGATAATTGGTTAGGAGCTTTCAAAGACAAAACAAGTTCTGTTGTGACCATGGTGACAGGAGATAAGACAAAACTCGAAGCGCTGTTTTCTTTTTTCTTATATTTTCAGTGTAAACAGTTAATGTAGGCACTTTTAAAGTCTCAGCTGTGGGATTATGCAGTCATGTTCAATAAATTAGAATATCTTTAAAAGTTCAGTTATTTAAGGAACTCAGTTCACTGAATGAAACACAATTACACACAGACCGATGTTTTCAAGCCTTTATTTCTGTTAATTATAAGGATTTTCCACTTACAGCTATTTAAAAGAAAACATTTAATATCAGACCAATAAAAAAACAAAATTTTTATTACAGAAATGTGGGCTTGATGAAAGTATGTTCAATTCCTGCTTAAAGGTTGTTACTCTTAAAAGGTACTTTTAATCTGACTAACAAGCCTCATCAGAACCCATATTTTAATTGATCAAATATGACCATTTTCATTATTAATACCAGTCTTCCCAGAGCAATAATTATTATAGTTATTGTTAGAGTCTGGTAAAAAAAAAAAAAAAAGAGAGAGACGTGGCTGTCTGAGTTAGATGTGGATTCAGTTCTTCTATAAGTTTGATCACCAGGCTTCTGGCTTTGGTACATCTATAATTTGCCCCAGCAGTGGTCCATCACAAAAGGAGTCAACATGTGAATGTTCGCCAAACTCTGTGTTAAACAACGTGTGCGTTTTGACCAAATGGTAAATTAAAATCCAGGGGTTGAAAGACTATGATGGATCCTCTTTTTAAAACAAAAACAAAAAAGAAATCAGTCTTTGTGTATTTCGGTATTATAGAGCTTCATGGCCTCCGGTCAGCTTATGGAAGAGCTCTTCATTGAGCGTGTCACTCTTCTCACGGCTGCGCGTCGACATGAAAATGTAGCCTCCGATGAACTCATGAACGATTTTACAGTCAGCCGTTATGCAGCTGAAGGCGATGTTCACGTTCCCTTCAAACTCAATGGCCATCTGGACAAAAAGGTGGCAGAAGGAGACATTAGTTTGAGAAGCAGATTGGGTTTGGGGAAAACAAAGAAATGGAATTAAAAGTGGTTAATCTTTACATTATAAAGAGGATTTGCACTCTGTGGACTGTTGGTCAAGCATTATTTAGCGACATTTTAGGACGTAATTGAATTCAGTCTAGCTCTGCTGGTCAGACTCTAAAAAGAAAATCACAAACTTACGTATCTACGACATTAAACTTCCGCTTATAACTGAAAAAAAAAACAACAACTTCAAATGGATGTATTATTCCAGCATCTCTCGGGGAGAAGAAACTGACAATGAGATGAGTGTGACCTGTTTAATGTCCCAGTTCACGTTCCACTGTTTCATGTTGTTGTAACGCCAAGTCTTCACAACATCACCCACTCCCAAGTCGATACGGATCAGGCGGTTGGGGGCCATACCCAGCACCTCGTCCTTTCTGCTACCCTTAAACCTGTTGGGCAGAAACGATCTATAAACCTCATACAAAACTCCTAAGGTGCAATTTCTGTACCTTTAGACCTATCTTTGATAATGGTTCTGTCATGCTTGTTGTTATTCCTAATATTTTATACTCCGTTATGTGTAAGGGCCTCGAGCCTAATGAGGAGGTGGTCATCAGTAGGCAATAATTTTACAAGAAAGAGGGTCGTCAATTGCAAATGATAATTTCCAATTATGTACAGTGGCTTGCAAAAGTATTCGGCCCCCTTGAACTTTTCCACATTTTGTCACATTACAGCCACAACCATGAATCAATTTTATTGGAATTCCACGTGAAAGACCAATACAAAGTGGTGTACACGTGAGAAGTAGAACGAAAATCATACATGATTCCAAACATTTTTTACAAATAAATGACTGAAAAATGGGGTGTGCGTAATTATTCAGCCCCCTTTGGTCTGAGTGTAATCAGTTGCCCATAGACATTGCCTGATGAGTGCTAATGACTAAATAGAGTGCACCTGTGTGTAATCTAATGTCAGTACAAATACAGCTGCCCTGTGACGGCCTCAGAGGTTGTCTAAGAGAATGTTGGGAGCAACAACACCATGAAGTCCAAAGAACACACCAGACAGGTCAGAGATAAAGTTATTGAGAAATTTAAAGCAGGCTTAGGCTACAAAAAGATTTCCCAAGCCTTGAACATCCCACGGAGCACTGTTCAAGCGATCATTCAGAAATGGAAGGAGTATGGCACAACTGTAAACCTACCAAGACAAGGTCGTCCACCTAAACTCACAGGCCGAACAAGGAGAGCGCTGATCAGAAATGCAGCCAAGAGGCCCATGGTGACTCTGGACGAGCTGCAGAGATCTACAGCTCAGGTGGGGGAATCTTTCCATAGGACAACTATTAGTCGTGCTCTGCACAAAGTTGGCCTTTATGGAAGAGTGGCAAGAAGAAAGCCATTGTTAAAGGAAAACCATAAGAAGTCCCGTTTGCAGTTTGCCACAAGCCATGTGGGGGACACAGCAAACATGTGGAAGAAGGTGCTCTGGTCAGATGAGACCAAAATGCAAAACACTATGTGTGGCGGAAAAAACTCACACTGCACATCACTCTGAACACACCATCTCCACTGTCAAATATGGTGGTTGCAGCATCATGCTCTGGGGGTGCTTCTCTTCAGCAGGGACAGGGAAGCTGGTCAGAGTTGATGGGAAGATGGATGGAGGCAAATACAGGGCAATCTTGGAAGAAAACCTCTTGGAGTCTGCAAAAGACTTGAGACTGGGGCGGAGGTTCACCTTCCAGCAGGACAACAACATAAAGCCAGGGCAACAATGGAATGGTTTAAAACAAAACATATCCATGTGTTAGAATGGCCCAGTCAAAGTCCAGATCTAAATCCAATCGAGAATCTGTGGCAAGATCTGAAAACTTCTGTTCACAAACGCTGTCCATCTAATCTGACTGAGCTGGAGCTGTTTTGCAAAGAAGAATGGGCAAGAATTTCAGTCTCTAGATGTGCAAAGCTGGTAGAGACATACCCTAAAAGACTGGCAGCTGTAATTGCAGCAAAAGGTGGTTCTACAAAGTATTGACTCAGGGGGCTGAATAATTACACACACCCCACTTTTCAGTTATTTATTTGTAAAAAATGTTTGGAATCATGTATGATTTTCGTTCCACTTCTCACGTGTACACCACTTTGTATTGGTCTTTCACGTGGAATTCCAATAAAATTGATTCATGTTTGTGGCTGTAATGTGACAAAATGTGGAAAAGTTTAAGGGGGCCGAATACTTTTGCAAGCCACTGTATATCCTTCACAATAATCAATGCAAACTCTTCTTATAATTGCTGACCAGCTTTTTTGGGTGTTTCCACTGGTATTTATATAATTTATCTGCGGCAGTGAGCTCCAAATCTTTGAGGTTGGAAAGCCTCCTTACCATCACCCTAATCTGTAGCTCCTGCCATCAATAAGAGCGATGAGTGGCGCTTTACGCTGGTTTTTAATGACTGGAAATCTTAATCTTATTCTTTCAAGCAAGGTAAAAGTTTAAACTTTTTACAGACAAGCAACCAACAGTGTGCAGCAACATGTGCTCCATAGAGCTAGAGAAAACTCCAGCCAGTTTTAGACTGCTACATTTCTAAACTCCTGTAGCAGAAACAGAAACAAGAAGTAAAGATTCAGTTTCAGATGGTATTTTAGGTTCTTTGTGTTCTGCTATAACAGGGCTAATGCTAACATGAGATTTTTCAGGGATTATGGGGGAGGTGTAAATTCTTTTCTTTCTACTGGGCGGTTTATATTAACCATGCTACACCAAATTTAATCTCTGGTGTGTTCTGCAGCATCAAATCTATTTAAACTTTACCTGACAACCACATATGAGAGTCCAAAATCAGGTAGGGCCTGCCAGATCTGCAGGAAGCGCATCAGTGCGTCCATCAGAGAGAGCTGAGCTACATTCTGGTAGGCGTCCAGGATACGAGGGGTGAGCTGGAGGAGCAGGCACAGGCAACCCTCTTAGATATAATTGCATTTTAAGACTAAAGACAAGTTGCTTACCTCTACAGCTCTTATAATAATGCTTTGATGAAAAATGCATTGGTGCTTTTTGACACGCACATACAGATGAATAAACACAGTCTGGCATTTGGCTCCTATATAGAGATGGCAAACACTCCTGTACCTGTTTGGGCTTGTACTTCTTATGGTAGCGTGGTGACACCAAACTGTGAGTATTGATGCTTTCATCGCTGGCAGCTGCATTATTACTGGAGCCGGTTTTGGTCCTTTGCATGGCTAGGAACGAACGGATGCTCTGGATCTCACTCTGGAAGCTGCTATCTGCCAGGCTCTTGCCTTTGGAGGCCAGCCGGCATCCGGCCATCCACTGAGCGTACTGCTGCTCCTGCAAAACAGACAGAAGGAGGGAGGTGAGACAGGTGTGCCTGTGGGCACAACTGAGTGGGCGAGACAGAGATAAAAAAGACAGGATGTTGCACACAGAGCGATGGCACTGATGTTTGGCCTCACATTCTCACAGCGCAGATAAACCTCGTTCATGCCTTCAGGTGCAGGGATCAGCAGTCTGATAAGGAACTTCTCAGCTGCAACGTTGATGTCTGGAGCCACCTCACAGCCTGAGATCAGCACAGTTATCAAAGTGACACACAAAGATTTGATAATTATGGGTTAGCTGTTAGAAAACTGAATTATGAACACCACTTCCCTGGCAAACAATCTTTCACCTTTAAGGAAGAACCCCTTTTTTATCTATTCCACATTGTTTAGGTTTAATCATTAAGTGAAATTATGTTATGTTTTCTTTTAAATGAAAATATAATGTTTTCTGTACCTTTAAGGTTAATCTGTTGAATGGGTTCTCCAATACTCTCCTCTTTGCTCTTGAAGTAAGAGATGGAAGTATCCTGGAATTTGAACCAGTACTGCTTGTATCCCTTCAGAGTGAGCCTCTTAGGCCTGAAATGCATAATCACATTGCTCAGTTTCATGAAATATATTTTCGTCTAGATTGCACTATTATCCATGTACAAATCTGACCTGAATAACTTTAAGTAGTCGTTGAGTTCTGGTGCTGTCATATTTTCCTGAATAAAAGTTCAGAAAAGATTATTTTCTGCTCCAATTTCTTTGTATTATTATTATTACAATCAATAAAAAAACTAATTTCTATCAACGTATTCTGCAAGATATAAAGCATTTCAGATGCTCAAAGGTGGAGTTTCATTTTTAGTAATAATCAACACCATATATGCTGCATCTTGGATGAAGCTCATTAAAATCCTAGCTACCAGCAGGTCGGAAGCAGAGCTGCTCTCTCCCTCCATCTTGACCTCCAGGGACTGAAGAGCTGACTCCAGGTCGTCCAGGGCGGCGCTGGAGCTCAGCATCTGGGGCTCCGACAGGGACACCTTATTGATGTGATACTAGAAAGGTGAACATGTGAGAGAGGACAGGTGACAGGGTAAATACAGGTCATAAAAATGTTGTTTTTTATGTATCTAAAGATAAAGAAATCATGTCAATTGTAGCTTTTACAATTAGATTAATACTTGTAAGTATAAATAACTTCTGATGCATTGCTTTTATTTAACATAAACTAAAAAAAAACACCGACAATAAATATAAAATAGAGTCCACTTCATGATCCTGCAGATTTAAGAGGAACAACCAGAGGTTATTGTCCTCCGTCTGACCGTTTTTTGTCTCTCATATCTTTATAAAGTTCTGAATTTGTTCTTGCAAATGTCTCCTAAGATCCTGCCACAACCTTGCAAATCATTTCATGTCGGGACTTTGACTAGGTCGTTGCAACCCCTTGAGTCTTCTTTTCTGGCATTCTTCTGTAGATGTGTTGCTGTGTTTGGATCATTGCCCTGTTGCATGATTCTAGAATATGTTGGTACACACAAACGTTCATAGTAGACTCAGTGAATAAGTCCTTTGGCATTAAAACAAGCCCACATCACCACATCTCCACCACCATGCAGCTAGAATGAGATGTTTGGTGTTTTGTACATGTTGAATTTATTGTTATTTTGCTGCCCTTTAGGGATGGAAATTAGCCATTCTGAGTTTACTCTTTTTTTATATCATTGTGGGGCATCATGTGGTTCAGAGAAAGAGTAGGCACACCATATCCTCAGGCTACAGTCTTTGATACAGTTGTCCCGTGTTCAAAGCTCTGCCCTGGACTATTTAATGCATGCCTGCTACTCTCTCTCTGCCTTTTTCCTGTCCAGCTGCCAACTACTAAAGGCCACAAAACCTTTAAAATATACATAATACATATGTGAATTTGAATTATTCCACATTTTTTTTCTAATAAATTACTTTGAGATCTACATCTGAACGCAGAATGTGTTTAATGCGATTCCATACAGCAGTATCCTTCAGCATCTTTTACCATATTTGTATGCAAACACAGCATTACAGTTTCTGCTAAATTTGACATTTAAAGGTTTCATGAGAAAATGATCCACTTCCCTCAGAACGATCACATATCCCCGTTGAGCAGCATTTTTATCTCACCTGCAGAGCTCCAAAAAGCATCATCTCCTCCTCGGTGCAGTCGACGTCTTCCAGCAGGATGGCCCAGCGAGCCTGCTCATACAGCTGGGTGAGACGCACAACATCGTACTGCCGGGTAAAGATAGAGGTGATGGATGAGTTAAAAGAAGTCAGACACATAACCAATCCCACGCAGAAGGATCACACTAAACAGCACACACACCTTGGGTTCTATATCATAGAAAGCGTAATACTTGAAGCGAAGCCAGAGTCGGTCATTTTCTTGGATGCCTTGCTGCTTGAGACAACGTGACGAGTCCAACCACCTGAGGGGGAAAACACAGAGCATGTATGGCTTTGTGTTTTTATGAGCGTTTCATTGATCTAAAAAAAAAGAATTTAACTTAAAGCAAAGATTGAACTTGAAATGAAGCATGTTGTAAAAACAAAGAAAAAAGCCCCAGAATACCACTTTTCCACACAATTATATCATATTTTCCTTGGAAACTCGCCAATCACTTAACCTAGAAATAAAGCTATAGAGGAAAAGAATTAAAAAAACTTTTTTTTTCTTTTTCTTTTTTTAAAAACTAAAATGACCTAAAAGTTCTTCAAGTAACCCCTAAATGCACTATAAATATACAGGCACATCTCAATAGAGTAGAATTTCTCTGGGAGGTTAATTGGGTTCAGCCATTCAATTCAAAACTGAACGTTTTTGTACAAATGTATTACACACACAGTGTATAGAGAAGAGCTGATTTAAAAGTTCACTTGATACCTCTTTAAATCTCCTTCCAGACTCCACTTCTACTTATCTTCAAATCTTCTTCCTGAAGCCCCATAACAGCTCTTTCAATCGCACCTCAGTGTTCACTCTCGCTTCAACAGTCAGGAGCAAACCAAACTACATATGTCTGAGATTTAAAGAGGACTGTCGTCATTTAAAATGATGAGTAATGATGTTCTAACCATGTCCTCTTGATGTGGTAGACCAGTGTGTAATTTGAGCCATTCTGAGTGTTAATAAACTTGAGGGTTATATTAATTTGTTCCTCAAAGAAATTTTATTTTTTTATAATTAGATTTCACAGAAAAATATGAGGTCTTTTCTTACGTTTTATTTACAGTGCTTGAATTTTAAAAAAATTGAAGAAATGGCTCTGGTGTATAAACATTTTTTTACATGGTTGTAAGAGATTACAAGCAAGACTTCTGAATAGTACTGCATCAGTTAGAAGCAGATGTACCTGCCGTTGATGTGAGCTTTGTCCACCACACTTGCTGGGCGATACTGCTTGGCAATGACCTCGGGAGCAGGAGGAGGCTGAGTTACCGACAGCATCTTGTAGACGGCCTCCATCTGCTCCGAGTCAGCAAAATGAGCAGGCATACCGTTATACAGACAGGGCCGGGAAGCTGTACAGGAAGTGGGAGTGCAAAGAGTGCTGTGAGATATTCAGCCTCAAAACGGGAAGCACAATGGCTTAAACGTTTTAGCCATTTGCTTATTTTCACCAGACAATCTGTATTGTCAATATGCCTTCAGTGTGTAAAAAAAAGATGTGGTGGGTGTACCCGAGGAAAGGGGCACCTCGGTCAGGTCGTAGATCTCCTCTGCCAAATCTTTATCCTTCTTCTTCTTCTTCTCCTCCACTGGACGGAGGAGGGAGAGTTCCTCAGGATGGCGGATGTCTGTGGGGATATCATGTAGGAAAGTAAGCAGATGTTTGTTAGCCCTGCAAAACATCAAATGTATTGTATCATTAGAAATTAGCAGAAGACTCAGTACTATAACAGGATTGAGTTCTGCAATTCATCACCTTTAAATTTAGCTCTTTGCTAGGTAAAATGCAAAGGTGTATCATGATAAAAACTTGGCCTGCTCTATAGATGGTTTTGGTCAAGAGAAGAGATCTATGCATGTAAAAGCACAACCTTCTGTTGATTAAAAATTATTACTTCAAACCATTCATTGTCAAAGCAGGTATGAAAGGGACCGTGACACGGGTAAGAATTGGTGGGTGCAAAAATTTATAAAAAAAAAAGCAAGTTGTTTGGGAACACGAGATATAAAATAATGACTAATAATTGGTTATGTTCTGTTTAATTCACTTGTCTAAAATAGACTCTTTGTGTCAGTATACTTACAACATTGCATTGATGACCTCAGATCAGGAGCTTTTGAGTACACTGTGGCTCACTGGTGATTTTCTCGGTTAAAGGTGGGTTTTAAGGCGAGGTCCTGCATCTCCAATGAATGAGTTTAATGTTTGTAATTTGAACTCACATAAGAGGAAACTGACGAAAAACTTTTTGTATTCCCCTTAGAACTTGTTTGATTGTGAAAAAAATGTCACCATTCTGATACATTTTAGTAAGTGGTACGATATCACACTGTAGGTCCTGTATGGTTCTCCAGCAGATCAACAGCATTTAAGACTGGAGATCTGAGGGTTGTGTGTTCAGAGCTCATCATGGCCATTAAATTGTTATGTGGATAAAAGCTTAACCCTGCTCATTTTTTAGGAACAATAGAGAAGCCTGTTAAATGCAAAGAAGGAATGAGAGGGTGGCGACCAAGAACGCCTCTCCTTCAAAATCGACATCTGCAACCTTGACCGACCCAAAAGGACAAACTAAATAGCTTTTAGAGAAACGTTTTGTGGCCAGACTAAAAAAAGACCAGCCTGCTTTTACCACAGTGACAGAATAAATGTCATGAGTCAGGTGAAGCTTTCATACCTAAGAACACCAATTGTCCATTATGGCGGTGGTAGTATTATTCTAAGGGTTTGTTTTGCTCCTATGTTCCTGTTTGCTCCTGTTGCATCACACAAAGTGGATGGAATAATGAAGGAGGAGGGTTGCCTTCAAATTCTTTATCTTCACTTGAAATCTATAGTGAGCTGTACAGTGGCACAGATGCCTTGCAACAAGAAGGTCCAGGGTTGAAAACCTCTCTTGGGGTCTTTTTGCATGTAATTGACATGTTTTCCCTGTGCATGTATGGGTTCTCTCCATGTGCTAAATATGCATCTTAGGTTAAATGGTCTCCCTAGATTATTCTTTAGCATGAGTGCATGGTTGTTTGACCTGGGTGACTCTTTGTTGCCCGACAGGTGACCTGTCCAGGCTCCACCCCGCCTCTCGCATAATGACTGCTGGGGATAGCCATGGATAGATGGATAGAGATCAGTCAGAAGATTAAAACCTGAAGCCACACTCACAATGTCCATACATCATACATCATATATAATAATTTACTACAATTCACCTTAAATGCAGATTAATTTCTGGTTTTTGTGTCAGTCAAATTATTCAAAGCCTGAAACATCTTCGTCTGTTTTTGTTTGTTCTTTCCAAGTAAATTTGATCATTTCCCTTAGGTTTGTTGCTTTTTAAACAATTTTCAGTCTGCTAACCTTTTCTGGGGGGTTTTGGTGAGGAACTGAGACCAAGTGCTGCCTAAATGAAAAAGCATGGAGGAGATTGAGAAATCCTTTTTTCTCTGGTAATGACCCAAGTCAAGACATGATACAGTCAGTAAAAAAGCTGGTTAACGTGGCAAGGCTGAGAGAAAACACGCAATGCTATAGATATTAATATAAAGCACTTTGAGATAAAATGCAAAAGAAAAAAGGCATAAAGGAAGGAAGGAAGGAAGAAAAACTCACTGAGCATCCTGCAAATTCCCATCACGGTCTGGAAGACGGGGTTGGAGAAGCAGGCCCTCAGCATCACAGTTTTACCATTGGGCAGACCCAGTTTGAGGGGCTTGTGTTGAGGTATGAAGAGCAGCCGGGCATCAGCGTGAATCCCATATTTCTCCAGAGTCCAGGCTGTTCGCAGGAGCCACCGTTGCTTCTGCTCCCACCACAGCGCGTGGTCCGACCAGTCACGCTGAATCTCTGTATAAAACAGGTGCAGAAGGAAATAGCTACATTAGTTATAGACACTGATGCTTGGCATTGAATCTCTTCACGCAGAGTGCTTGTCAACAGACATGTAGTCATTATAACAGGGTAGGTAGACTTAGTGCTGCAAATATCATCTAAATGGTTCCAGGCTCCACCAGATATGCTAATAGCCTGGCTTCGGTCACCATTTAGCATCATCAGTCAATACAGATCATGTTAAGACAGTAAATTTCGACAAGAAGAGCTAGTGTTACCATTAACTCTGAATACTTGGCATTTATTTCCCAGAGAAAGTATTCCTGGCCCACATATTATTCTGTTTCTCTGTGTCTTCTTCGTGTCTCTTAACTGCCAGCTGTTGCAGCAGATGGACACTCACAGAGCCTGGCTCTGCTGGAGGTTTCCTGCTGTTAAACAAACAATGGTTCCTCTCCCCCCTGTGGCGACACATGCTTGCTCAGAAGGAAGGATTGCTGAAGAAGTCAGTTACTCTCAATCAACCGGGCTTCCTTGGATAGATAACTTTTCACTACCTGGCATTAAATTTTCAGCTGAATTTGTCTGTATCGTAATATATATTTCATTGGGTTGTTTTGCCTCTAATTGAATCTAAGACTAAATATATGAAACAGTCCCGTTCTTTTTGGGAGCTTTGCAAAAGTACTCATACCTCTTCATGTTGTTGTTTTTTTGATCGATCAAAAACTACTCCCGGATAACTGTGAAGTTAAAGGAAAGAAAAACAAACGGCTTGTGATTTGCTTAACAAATAAAAATCTGAAAAGGGTTAAGAGGATTTGTTTCCAGTCTGTTTTACTCTGGTACCCCTAAATAAAACACACTTCAAAAAACTTCAAAACCCCTTTAGAAGTTCCATGAAGAAACAACCAACCCTGGACATCTTCCTGAACACACCACCCTCATTGTGAAACATGGTGGTGGCCGAATCATGATGTGTGACATCTTTTCTTCAGCAGAGACAGTGAAGGTGATCAAAGCTGATGGGAAGATGGATGGAACTAAACACATGGTAATCTTAGAAGCAAATCTGTCAGGGGGTACAAAATATTTGAGGCAAGGGTGGAGGTTCACCTTCCAGCAAGACATGCCGTAGCATGATGATGCCACCACCATGTTTTACCATTGGCATGGTGTGTTAAGTTTGCGGGCAGTGTTAGTTTTTTGATTAAGTGACATCTGAAGACAACTTTGTCTAAGTATGTCAGAGTAAAGACGACTAAATACCAAAATGACAAATTTTAGATTTCTATATGTATAATTTTCCTTGCACTACACAATTAAGTAAAGTTTTGTTTTAGACTATCACGTAAAGTTCCAGTAAAATCCCTTAATAAAAAAAAACGTTATGAAAATATTTGCAAGCCCTGTAAATAACGAAGTTTCTACTGTCAGTCCATGTGACTGAGAGAGACAGTTGAATACAGATAGTTCGACCCACGTGTCTTCTCCACCAGCTTGACGATAACCCCTCCAATGTGGAGGTCAGAGGCAACGCTGATAGTGACAGGAGGGGCATCAGGGCCCAGGTCCTCCACCGTGACTGACAGGTCCCATGCCGCCATACTCTGAGAGAGACAGGAGTAGAGTGTGTGAGGGAAAGGCTTGAAGGCAGGACTGTTCTAAGGAGAAACTAAAACAAAGAATGAGAAACAGCAAAGCTTCTGTTACATCTCCAACAGCATGAGAACGAACATTATGAATACAAATTACACACATATGATCATGTCTGTTAAAGTAAAATGTCCCCCGCATATTTTTTTATTTAGTACAATATGTAGAAACAACAAAAAGGACGTTACAAGTGCTGCTTAGTGAAAGAAAGAGCATTTCCATGGTCAGTATCTCCTGATGCTGAGTAACATAAAGACACACACACACACACTCTGAGTGACATGTCGGGTTTGATCAGTATTTCCTGTTTCTGTCTTAAACTATCACCATGGATGCATACTTCCGCTTTTTAAAAGCATGAAGGAGGGGTATGAACAACCCGCCATGGGCTGGGTCGTTCATTTGATGGTGATACATTCCTGTCCAGCATGTAAACAAAAGCCCATTTCTATAAAAAATACATTTTACTTCTGGGATTAAAATGCGTGTAGCTTTCAAATTCATAATCTATTCTAAAAGACAAATACAGATGATGATGGTGATGCTGTGTGAAGACAACATGCTTCAAACTCTCCATATTTACTTGAAAGCCCAGGCATTTTTTAAAAACATTTTTATGTTTGAATTATAAACTCTAACTTATGTCCGGTTCATCCGCTCATAAACAACTTCTTAAGCGACCTACCCATATAATTCATAAAAAAGCCCTAGATATAAACGCCCAGAGATGTTTTCTCTGTTATCTTGTTTTTCCTACACACATAGAGAAACCCTGTAAAAGACAGTACCGTCAGTCTCCTCCGTCGACGATTTTAAAAGCCTGGGTCCTCTGTGTCTCTGTCAGGTCTTTGAAGAAGTTTCCTTGGTCTACTGTGAGAATTTGCAGCAGTCTTACCTCTCTTGGGTAGGGCAGGTTGTGGTGTGTGGTGCTGCCTCTGCCTTTGCTGCTTGTGTCACCCTTGTCAGAAAAAAACGCTTGTTCCTTTTTTTTCTTTGTCAGTTTCCGCCAGGCGGAAATGTGAACACAAGTTAACTTCTGACTGTTCAGTGATACATGTTAGGCAACATATGTGGGCCGGTCAACAATTAAATCCCTCATGTGGGTTGCCAGGACAGCAGTTAGTAACATAAGGGTGTGGGATATTACGGCCTCCCTCACTTCAAAAGTCAGGTTTATTTTATTTGGCTAAAATACAATGTTATTATATGTTTTATGCTCTGCTAAAATGAATAAAATGTCTATCCATCCATCCATCCATCCATTATCTATACTGGTCCATCCTATGCAGGGTTGTTGCCTATCTCCAGCAACTAACGGGCGAGAGGCGGGGTACACCCTGGACAGGTCACCAGTCCATGACAAGGCAACACAGAGACACACAGTACAAACAACCATGCATGCACACACCTAGGGGTAATTTAGAAAGACCAATTAACCAAACGGTCATGTTTTTGGACTGTGGGAGGAAGCCATGAATACACAGGGAGAACATGCAAACTCTATGCAGAAAAACCCATGGCTGGGATTTGACCCCACAACCTTTTTGCTGCAAGGCAAAAGTGAAACCAACTGCAGCACTGAATACAATGTTTCATCTAGAACTAAATGGTCCCTTATTAGGTGCCACCAAAGACAAACTGAATATATTCAAATTTTTTTCTATATATAAATTTAAAAGTGAATACATTTTGACATGTTTAAAAATATTTTGACTCGTCTAATTTAGAATAGATTGGAATAGAATAGAATAGAAAAACATCGTTTATTATCCCCCAGTGGAGAAATGTAGGTGTAACAGCAGCAAAGTAGATTCACACAAGAAGAATAGGAGGCTGTACAGTTAATGATAAAAATATAAAAATTGAATTTACAACATTTTGAATTTAACACATTAAAAAAAATTATAAAAAATACTGTGATGTAAAATCTGAAAATATCATCTAGTACTTACCTATAGCAGGAGTTTAGGGTGAGCTGTGCAACTGTTCAACTAGGAAGCATAAAGTAATTTGAATGATTTATTGATTTTATTTTTAATACAATTAAAAATAGCAAAATACAAAACAAGAAGACAAAGCAAAGTGCCCTAAAAGAAGTAGGTAGAAGTACAAAACATTTTATCACTACCCTTTTTTAACAATGTACAACAAAAACCTATAAGAAGAAATATGAATTATTTACATATTTGACACAATTCTGATTAGATCAATGGCTACCAAAACACTTCATAACTCAGCCACACACCTCCACCCTACCTGGTTTATTATACAACATATCGATTAAACTTCTATCATCATTATACATACTCCTCTATGTAGTACGAACACATTGTTGTTAAAAATTTAATTGACATCTGCATCCTCCCACTCAGTCACTAAACAATTATTGAAATTTCCCTGGAAGTAAACTGTTTATTGCTTTAAACATGACAGGAGCTGTTTTATATCTAATCACATCCCGTAATTTTATTTTTATTTATAACAACGATAATTTACTAATGCTTTGGACCATGACTTAGCTGTAGTAATTCATTAATAATTGTGTATATATGTTGTTATCTATCTATCTATCTATCTATCTATCTATCTATCTATCTATCTATCTATCTATCTATCTATCTATCTATCTATCTATCTATCTATCTATCTATCTATCTATCTATCTATCTATCTATCTATCTATCTATCTATCTATCTATCTATCTATCTATCTATCTATCTATCATCATATGAAGCTTCTTAAAATTGGTCAAATATGTTAATAATTAAATAAATTGATGTAAATAAATTTGTATTTATTATATGACAAAGGCATATATAATTGTATATTTTTGATATTATTTAACTCTAAAAGTTGTGTGGTGCACCATATAACTGATTTGATCACTTCACCCTTACCTTTCAAAACCTGTGTGCAGGGCTAACACAGAAGACAAGATGATTGGTCTTTAGTTGGGTGCTGTGCAGGTTAAACAATCGAATGTGACCCTGACCCATTTAACCAGAGGTGTATAAGGTGCCTAATGATGACAGTTTACATTGCTTCATGGTAGAGTGTAGCTCAAGAATGACATAAACACTGAAATAATTTAAAATCATTATTATTAATTACAAAATGTAGGTATTTAATGGGATTTAATAAAAAGATGTACTCATAGCACAGGGCATTTATTTTCTGTCCGTACTATTAACATTTTATATTAAATGAATGTACTTAAATTATTGCATTTTTATATATATTTCATATTTATTTGAAAAATAGATCAACTGGATTGTAACATTTCCATCCATTGTTATTAATAATTTATTAAACCACTTTATTAAAAAATTTGTTAAAAATCAAAAGAGGTTGCTCACACAAAAATTGTACTTCTTGCACCTAAACAGTCCATCTTTAAAATGAAGTGAAAGGTAATACAGATTTTTTTGATGTATGTAAATACATTTTACTGATTTTATCCTCAGTAAGATCACACAAGGACAAATTTTTGACAGTCACTGACACCCATCTTACTTTAAATAGCTTTCATTTTGATTTGCGCTATCAATTAAAAGCTGCTGTGTTTCAGAACTCAATACCCCAGTACAGTCGTGGACAAAAATTTTGAGAATTACATAAATATTGGATATTGGAAAAGTTGCTGCTTAAGTTTTTTAACTCAGGTGAGAATGTTGACGAGCACAAGGCTGGAGATCATTATGTCAGGCTGATTGGGTCAGAATGGCAGACTTGACATGTTAAAACGAGGGTGATGCTTGAAATCATTGTTCTTCCATTGTTAACCATGGTGACCTGCAAAGAAACGCGTGCAGCCATCATTACGTTGCATAAAAATGGCTTCACAGGCAAGGATATTGTGGCTATTAAAATTGCACCTAAATCAACAATTTATAGGATTATCAAGAACTTCAGGGAAAGAGGTTTAATTCTGGTTAAGAAGGCATCAGGGCGTCCAAGAAAGTCCAGCAAGCGCCAGGATCGTCTCCTAAAGAGTATTTAGCTGTGGGATCGGAGTGCCACCAGTGCAGAGCTTGCTCAGGAATGGCAGCAGGCAGGTATGAGCACAGCTGCACGCACAGTGAAGCGAAGACTTTTGGAAGATGGCCTGGTGTCAAGAAGGGCAGCAAAGAAGCCACTTCTCTCCAAAAACAACATCAGGAACAGATTGATCTTCTGCAGAAAGTATGGTGAATGGATTGCTGAGGACTGGGGCAAAGTCAGATTCTCCCATGAAGCCTCTTTCCGATTGTTTGGGGCATCTGGAAAAAGGCTTGTCCGGAGAAGAAAAGGTGAGCGCTACCATCAGTCCTGTGTCATGCCAACAGTAAAGCATCCTGAGACCATTCATGTGTGGGGTTGCTTCTCATCCAAGGGAGTGGGGTCACTTACAGTTTTTCCCCAAAACACAGCCATGAATAAAGAATGGTACCAAAACACCCTCCAACAGCAACTTCTTCCAACAATCCAACAACAGTTTGGTAAAGAACAATGCATTTTCCAGCACCATGGAGCACCGTGCCATAAGGCAAAAGTAATAACTAAGTGGCTCGGGGACCAAAACGTTGACATTTTGGGTCCATGGCCTGGAAACTCCCCAGACCTTAATCCCATTGAGAACTTGTGCTCAGTCCTCAAGAGGCGGGTGGACAAACAAAAGCCCACTAATTCTGAAAAACTCCAAGAAGTGATTATGAAAGAATGGGTTGTTATCAGTCAGGGTTTGGCCCAGATTGAGAGCATGCCCAGTCGAATTGCAGAGGTCCTGAAAAAGAGGGGCCAACACTGCAAATACTGACTCTTTGCATAAATGTCATGTGATTGTCAATAAAAGCCTTTGAAACGTATAAAGTGCTTGTAATTATATTTCAGTACATCACAGAAACAACTGAAACAAAGATCTAAAAGTAGTTTTGCAGCAAACTTTGTGAAAACTAATATTTGTGTCATTCTCAAAACTTTTGGCCACAACTCCAGTCGCTTTGTCGGAAAATATATTAAACGGCCTTTGTGTCGCCTCAAAGTGCAATTTCCGACAGCTGTGAAGCTCTCATGTTGTCACAGTTAGCTTCGGCTCTTCCATATTCACCCGAATCCGGGGTATAACCCTGTGTGAAAGATAATAAAACACAATGCTGCTAAAAATAGATTTATTTTATACGTCATCTTTTTCACATATTATGAATATAACAACCCAAATAATGTCATAGGGTATGTGTTGAAATTTATTTTGATATTATTCATTTAGTGGTCGTCTGGGACACCCCCAGCTGAAGCAAATGGTACATTCCACATGTTAACTTCCTAAACAAAAAGCGGCACATGAGAATTTGCACTGGGGGTGTGTGTGTGTGTTTAGATCGAAAGTGAAAGCTAACGCCTGTGTGTGGCCGACACTTTAACTTTGAAACACAACCCTTTGCAGTCTGCTCGGGGTTACCCAAACATGGCACTGTTGCTGTCTGCTCGAGTTTCACACACCAGAGCCCCGCTTAGCAGCGCTCTGTCCCTCGTCCGGGCTGACTTCCAGAGAGCGGGTGTCAAGTTCAGCCACTTGTTTCCTCCCGGAAGCCCCCAGCTCAGAGGGACGCCCGGAACGAGTCCCGCACGAAGCCACATTAACGCCGCAGTCCGAGGTGACAGGTTCTCCACCGCTGCAGCTGCGCTCCGCAGATCCAGCCAGGCTAACAGTTCCTTATCACCCGGGGGGAGGAGAGGCTGGTTGGCCAAGTTTGCCCTCGGTGCCGCCCTCGGTGTGGGTACAGGCGCTCTGGTGCAGGCCCTCCATACCGGAGTTATGACCGCCATGGCTCTAAAAATTAACCTGGACTCTCCTGAGAGTGACTGGAAGGAGGCCAAGGGTGAGACTGTCCAGCAGCGTCGGGCAATATTTCTAAAGACAAAAACACGCCCTCTAATAGTTCTTTTAAATTTGAGCTTTCTGTCAGCTGTCACAGTATTTAAGAAAAGCAATCAGGTTTTGAAAGACGAACAAGTATGCATAAAGAGTCAACTTAGCAGTTTTAAGTTTACTATTAGCCCTATCTTTATATTTGAATATGTGCTGTCTTCCTAAAGTAACTACTACTTATTTGGCTTTAAATTCCTTTCTCATGAAGCTTTGCTTCGGTTTCATATTTGATTTATGTTTGTTCAGTTTATAAAACACATTTTACAGTACCCTGCAAAAGTATTCATACCACTTAAACGTTTTCCAGTACAACCGAAAACATAAATGTTTTTCGGGAGGATTTTATATTATAAGGCAACACAAGCGGCTACAATTAATTGTAGGATTTTTAAATTGTAAAGCCTTATAAAAGCTATTCATCATTTACATTCTACAGCACAACTATGCACTGCTTTGTTTTGGTCTAGTACCTAAAATCTCAATAACACATTGAAATTTATGGTAGGAACGCAAAACAATGTGGAAAATAAAAATACAAATTATGAAAGTATTTATAACTGCTTCTTTTTCGTGTTTTCCATAGAGTTCTTGCTGTCTCAGTCTGTGAAGGACAGGCGTGGCTACTACAGAACCTCTGGCTTGGTGCCGCTGGATGACATCCCGGTGTGGACTCCTGTAGCAGGTCAGACATCCCACATCAGGCAGCATCTGCATCACTCAGGGTGTTGGAGCAGTGGTGGAGAGGAGATTGTTCTCAAGAATTAGAAACTACTTTTATTGTCAACATGAATTAAATCAATTTCTTCACCAATGATTTAAGGTTATGAAATGTAGAGTAGCACACAGCTTTTAATAAAATTGTATATTCATATATTTAATTTGTTTTGTTATATACACTCAACAAAAATATAAACGCAACACCTTTGTTTCTGCTCCCATTTTTCATGAGATGGACTTAAAGATCTAAAATTCATTCCAGATACACAATATTACCATTTCTCTCAAACATTGTTCACAAATCAGTCTAAATGTGTGATAGTGAGCACTTCTGCTTTGCTGAGATAATCCATCCCACCTCACAGGTGTGCCACATCAAGATGCTGATATGACATCATGATTAGTGCACAGGTGTACCTTATACTGCCCACAATAAAAGGCCACCCTGGAATGTGCCGTTTTTTGCTTTATTGGGGGTCTGGGGACTCAGAACCAGTCAGTATCTGGTGTGACCACCATTTGCCTCATGCAGTGCAACACATCTTCTTCGCATAGAGTTTATCAGATTGTCAATTGTGGCCTGTGGAATGTTGGTCCACTCCTCTTCAATGGCTGTGCGAAGTTGTTGGATATTAGTGGGAACTGGTACACGCTGTCGTATACGCCGGTCAAGCACATCCCAAACATGCTCAATGGGTGACATGTCCGGTGAGTATGCTGGCCATGCAAGAACTGGGACATTTTCAGCTTCCAAGAATTGTGTACAGATCCTTGCAACATGGGGCCGTGCATTATCTTGCTGGAACATGAGATGATGTTCATGGATGTATGGCACAACAATGGGCCTCAGGATCTCATCACGGTATCTCTGTGCATTCAAAATGCCATCAATAAAATGCACCTGTGTTCTTCGTCCATAACAGATGCCTGCTCATACCATAACCCCACCACCACCATGGGCCACTCGATCCACAACATTGACATCAGCAAAGCGCTCACCCACACTACGCCACACACGCTGTCTGCCATCTGCCCTGAACAATGTAAACCGAGATTCATCTGTGAAGAGAACACCTCTCCAACGTGCCAGACGCCATCGAATGTGAGCATTTGCCCACTCAAGTCTGTTACGGCGACGAGCTGGAGTCAGGTCAAGACCCCGATGAGGACGACGAGCATGGAGTTGAGCTTCCCTGAGACGTTTCTGACAGTTTGTGCAGAAATTGTTTGGTTATGCAAACCAATTGTTTCAGCAGCTGTCTGAGTGGCTGGTCTCAGACGATCTTGGAGGTGAACCTGCTGGATGTGGAGGTCCTGGGCTGGTGTGGTTACACGTGGTCTGCGGTTGTGAGGCCGGTTGGATGTACTGCCATATTCTCTGAAACGCCTTTGGAGACGGCTTATGGTGGAGAAATGAACATTCAATGCACGAGCAACAGATCTGGTTGACATTCCTGCTGTCAGCATGCCAATTGCACGCTCCCTCAATGCTTGTGGCATTTTGCTGTGAGACAAAACTGCACATTCCAGGGTGGCCTTTTATTGTGGGCAGTATAAGGTACACCTGTGCACTAATCATGATGTCAGATCAGCATCTTGATGGGGCACACCTGTGAGGTGGGATGGATTATCTCAGCAAAGCAGAAGTGCTCACTATCACACATTTAGACTGATTTGTGAACAATGTTTGAGAGAAATGGTAATATTGTGTATCTGGAATGAATTTTAGATCTTTAAGTCCATCTCATGAAAAATGGGAGCAGAAACAAAGGTGTTGCGTTTATATTTTTGTTGAGTGTAATAAGTGCATTTAGGAACAAAATCTAATAAACCTAAACATATTTTTAAAATGACAAATATTTCCTATTTGAATAAAAAATTAATTCAACTCAAAAAATATTTTAATTGAGACAACAGAAACAGGAGCCATGAAGTTTCCGGACTTGGTTCGATTCAAAACAGCCCAAATAATATTTACAGCCAAAAATAATTTACTTCTTAAATAAAAAATGAAATCGTTCGCAGAAAGGGTTGGCAGTATGATTTAAGAGCAACATTTAATATTTAAAATTTGCGGTGTTAGAACGATGTTAAAAAATGTGTATTTCTATAGCAGGAGTTAAATTGTGGAACAGTTTATCAGAAAAGTTAAAGCAAAGTAAAAACAAGCCAGTTCAAAAGAACATATAAAAAACAAATTCTAAATACATATAATAAAGACTGCTATAGTAATGAAAATGTTTATAAATAAAGAGAAGTTCTCTTATTTTTTTGTTTGCTGTACTTTTCTTATTTGAAATGAATTATGTTACTTGGAAAAACATTTTATATATTGATGAGGGTATTAGTTTGGCTCAGTTTCATCATGTATTCATCATTAACTGATATGATTCATCTTTGATTTACCCCGATCACATGTTGGTTTTAAGACTTTACCAAATTACCGGAGGGGGTAGCATTGCCAAAAAAAATTACTCAAGTAAGAGTATGGGATCAGAACAGTATCACCTTGAAATGAAACTGAAAATAAATATTGGCATTGAAGATAAAAATTGGCATTGAAAAATATTATTGTAACTGAAAATATTAATTTTGATTCGGAAATAAATCTAGTGAAAATTTTTGTATTGAAAGTGAAATTTTTTTTTTACAATGCGAATCTTTGTTTACAATGCCAATCTTTTTTTACAATACCAATCCTTTTTTCAATGCCGCATTTTTTTCAGCTTCATTCAGGCGATACTGTTTTGACGCTTGTGTGTGCACGCGGCTTCAGCCCCCCATATGTTTGCATGAACGAGGCAGGAGGGAAACTCCGACTGTCCGAGTGGGATCAACATTTTCTTTGCTTCTAATGTGGTTTGTGGAAGGTGATAATCTGCAGTTGGGGACCCGATTTATGACAGTCTTTCTCTAGTCTTTAGAATCAAACATGTTTGATATTATCACAAGTCCTAGTGTAGTCGTTGTGACGTAAATCAATCAACAACCAATAAAGCTGTTCTCACACAAGCGGAAGCACAAACCTACAGAGCCCGGCAGGGTCAGGTGCAGAAATAATTTTTGAGGGGTAAGAATCTGTATCCTCGGTTCATTAAACCGTGCGCATGGAGTCGTAATCTGTTCTCTCCGTTTATTCAACTATGTGACCATCTGGGGGTCCTGTCCGCTTACACTGTACCCTGGCTGTTTTGGATTGTACTTTACTGCTATGGCACAATGGTTAATAAGCACGATTACATCCCCGATGATGGTGGGTTCGAGTCTCGTTGATAACGTTGTCTTGCACCTTACCACATTTCAATTTTTTTTTTTGTTCCGGCGGGAAAGTAGGCTATAAACATAGGTGTCATATTTATAAATAACAGTTTTGTAGCCACCTATGGAGCCTGGCAGGGTCTATACACAACAAATACAATATTTGTGTTCCATGGCTGAGAAATGGGCCATAAATTAAAAAGTGTATGCCACCCTTGCCCCCTGGAATACAGGCACAAACCAGCTCTATATGTGCATCTGCATGGAGCAAGTGGTACAGCATAAACACCTTGCATTAAAAAGATATGAGTTAACCAGTTACTTGATGATACAGTACCCACTTTGAATGCAAGTCTTTATTTGACATAACATTAATCTTAGCAAAGAATGCTACAACATTCGCACATAAAGAAACTGTATAATGCTGAGCATAATGGGAGGAATTTTGCGGGAAGCTAAAATAGCCTAGGTGTAGTCTTTTAAATAGTGTCCCAACAAGATTCAGTGTTTATAAAATCTTTAATCTGAGACTAAAAAACTGTTAACCCAAGTCTTTAGATGTGAGCTGATAATCTTTAAGAGTCTTTTCTAAATCGTTTCAAAGTCTCTAGGTGTACAGAAAGCATAATGTGGTTTGTTGAACAATAATAATAAAAAAATAAGATATAAACGGTTTCTTCTCAGTTTGCCATGGTAGTTGGCGCGCATTACCGCCACCTTCTGGTTTAGAGTGTGTGTCACAATTATGTTTTGCAATCTAATAAAAAACGAGTTGTCAGTGTTGTTAGCTTTGCTTACACCAGTCTTAATTGATTTAACGTTATTGACATGTATTGTAAATATGTATTGTGGATCTGAAATAAATAGTTATTTAATATGGTATAGCCTATATAGTGTGTATTTACATCCCTTCATACCACACTGTCTGTAATGAGGAGAGCCTCCAACAAAGACAGGCTACACAAGAATAAAACTTTATCACAAAGACTCCTAGTCTACTGGTCAGTAGAAGAAACTGAGAAGAAACCGTTTGTATTTTTTTTCTTCCATAAACCGCATTATTAGCAATGTAAATGTCCTGTTGTTTCTCGCGTCTCGCCTCAGACAGTCGGAGTTTCCCTCCTGCCTCGTTCATGCAAACATATGGGGGGCTGAAGCCCCGCCCCTCATGCGCGCGCACACACAAGCGTCAAAACAGTATCACCTGAATGAAGCTGAAAAAAATGATGGCATTGGAAAAAAAAAATGAAAGTTTGAAAACTTAGTTATTTCTTTCAATGCATATACATGAGTTTCATAGAAAAAAAAATCCCTTTCAATACAAAAAACTAGATTTATTTCAGATTCAAAATTAATATTTTCAGTTACAATAATATTTTTCAATGCCAATATTTATTTTCAGTTTCATTTCAAGGTGATACTGTTTTGATCCCATATAAGAGTAGCAACATATTCTTACTTGATAAGTAAAACGATTTCCAGGAAGAGTAAAAAAGTATCGACTACTGGAGTACCGAGTAACGCATCATAATATACAATTTAATTTGTGAAAAGGATGTAATCAAATAAAGATGTAAAACGATGTGCAAATTCTGGTATATTCAACAATAATAAAAAAAACCCCACAACTTTAAGCCTTTAAAACCAGTACTTACAGTAGTTAACTTTTACTCGTCAGGACAGTGCAAAACACTTCCAGTGACAATATTATTCTATATGTGGTAGATATACATGACCTCCATGTGACACATCAGACTGAGCAGATAGAATAACGTTAGTGTGTGACAGTGTCTGGTGCAATTTGGTTAAAATATGACTGGTCTTCATTTGGTAAAAGAAAGTAATTAATTTCCCAATAGCTAATCTCACATCATGTCCCATCAACTTGAGGTGGGTAGAGTAACCAGAAACTGTACTAAACTAAGAGTAGCATTGCTTCAAAGTAATATTACTCAAGTAGAAGTGAAAGTACCTCAAGTAAAACTGCTCATAGAATCCTAGAAGTTACTCAAGTAAATGTGACTGAGTAAATATAACAACTTACTACCAACCTCTGCAAATTAGGATTTCAATTAAAGCTGAAATGCCATAAAAAAGTACGTTTTCAGGACGTACATGCATAAGAAACATGGTAATATTACGAATATATTTAAAAGCTCTCACGTCTCTGATATTTTAATCCGCTTTCTTATCGTTATCAGAGGTTTTCGGCAGGCATGTATTTCTCTGCATAATACATGCTGAGAAATGCAACAAAATAAAACGAAATGACCGGCATAAAAACTGGGTCATTTTTAAGTATAATAAATGTAAATTCAATGAGTCCTCGTAACTTTATTTGCGCCAACATCATAACATGAGGAACATCTCCTCTGCCTCCTCTTTGGTCACTATGGTAAGGTTTAAACATGCCTTTTTAAAATAAGATTTACCACAAAATAAATAGAAAAATACAACTCAACACAACGCTGAATCAGTGGAAGCTCTGTAGCTGTTTCTCTGTAACGAGACGGTCCGTCTGGGTCAGTGTTAAAGATTTCATTGCCTCATTGGAAAGCTGGTTGCCACATAAGAGCAGAGCTGGGTTAAATCCATATTTTAGGCAGGACTCCTGATATTGTGTTAAATTTAGCTTTCTTTTTCTTGGAACTTGTAGGCTCTTCTTCTGTCTCTTCACTTGACCTTTTCCTTTTTAGAAAAGAAACTTTTCAGAGACTGTTTTTAATCATTCTGCTAGCTTGTGGGTTTGTTTTTAGCGGTGATGTATTACGTGACCGAGGCAAGCGTGAGTTATATACCGAAGTAACGGAGAAAATCAGGTCATTTAAAAAATAAATAAAACACCATTGAGACTTGGATAATAAATAAAACTGAAATACTTCCCCACAGCACCGGGGCCCTGGGCTGGAGCCCCGGTAAGCCCCTGCTAAAGTCCAGTCTTGTGCTTATTCAACATGTAGCAGAGCTCCGGTGGGACGAGGGGTTGTGTGACATTGTGTGACGTTGTGTTGAATTGTTTTGGAGTCGTCTCAACTAGAATCTGATAATACTGAACTATAATCAAGTATTTCATGGACATTTTGAAGCTCAGACTAAATCTCTATTGTATGTAAAGTGGACCATGCACACTCATGTACACACATCAGAACACCTGTTATTTCATCCACATTAGTGGTTTAGCCTTTGACTGGGGAGCTTTGGGTTTACAGCATGGAGCCCTGTCTCTCATCACTCTGACCTTCACTTTTTAGCAACCAAAGGTCTTGTGTTCTTACTCTGTGAAGATCAGAACTGTTAGGGTTAAAAGGGGAAGGCAAAATAAGACATTTTAAACATGACTTTAGGAAAGAATAAAACAGATTAAATGTCCCATTTTAAGCCACATGGGTTCCTGCTTTCACTGGTTTCAGAACTGAAGCGACTTCCTTCTCTGGTGCTAGCTTGTCCTTCATTTCCTCTCAATCCGACTGTTATTTTGCATGTGGCTGTACTAACCTCACCAACTGCATAATAACATTTTTAACATACCACTAGAGGGACCTCACATACCTCCAGTGGCACAGCTACCAGAGCCTGCTGATCCCTATTCTTTGTCTAGATTTCTGTTGTAAATAAAGCTGACCCCGGCTGTGTTTGTCCCCGTCCTCAGGTGCTTCTGAGCCGAGTCGCTACCTGAGGAATGAAAAGTTAGACCAGAAGATTTCAGTGTTCAGTGGTGACATCACCAAGCTGGAGATAGATGCCATTGTCAATGCAGGTATGTGTTGTTCCATTTTGTTTTGAAGAGGTCCATGCACAATTTCAGTCACCCAAAATGAGAAATCATCATAAAATAGCATTTTTTTTCATTTCACCCTTATTTCTCCAAAAGCACAGGAACTAACATTGTGAAAAACAGAAGAGGGAAAGACATAAAAGGCATTATGAATTTAAAAGGTTCCAGCAGTATTTAGCCTGGCTGTGCATTGATGTGCGTATGCATGAATTTTGCAGGAAACATCTGTGAGCGACGTCTGAGCTGTAATTATGTGCATAATGTATTTTCAGTTTGTTGGTGGAACAGCCAGAGGCTTTCAAGTGATTATCTGCATAGTGTTCAAGATAGTCTTTCAACTGATTCGAGTACTCCACTAAAGAGAGTGAGAGCAGGAGAACTGTTGTGTAGGGCTGTTTTACAAATACCAAAGAATTTCAATATATACATATGACAAAGGACTGTCTAGCTTGGAATGAACAGTAGAAGCGTAAATTTCCAACGTTTGCATGCTAATGAAATATTTGACCAATAAGATAAACCGTCTCTGCCTCCATAGCACAGATCGGATTTGATGAGGAGAGAGGGAAATCTGTTATTTCATCTCTGCATCCTCTGAATGTTTAATAAAAAGTGCTGCATATTTCATGTTTTCCAATATCTTAACACTTTTGAAAAAAGTAGATTAAGAAACAGAAGCTCATGGAGCTTTTGCATAAATGGTAAAGACTTTTGAAGAGATGGATTTGAAAATCTTTTGTGAAGAGAGACATTGATTAGACTGCTTTCAAATCCTGAGATAGAAAGACATGCGCACCTTCTTTTCCCAAATCCTCACAGCTTCCTCATTTTTTTAACGAAATGTCTATCCTGGTTAAAATACAGTATTACACTTCTAAAGCCTGCACCAGAGCCTGTCTTATAAGTAAAGTTGTTTAGAGGCACTTTTTAGAGGGAATGAGATGTTCAGATAAACAGGACATCATTGGTGATTATAATTAGTTGAATGAAAAACATTCTGTGTATATAGGAAAAAAAGATCTGCAGTTAAGAACAGCAGATATACAAAATTTGACCAATAAAGCCTTAAAGGTTTTAATTCTTTAAGATTTGAAGTAAAAAAAAAAAAATTAGTTCACTTTACATCTAAAAGTACTTTCAAGAAAAGTCTCTTTTATTGATTTTAATTATACAGCACCACGCACAATAGTAAATGGCCTGCCTTTGTATAGCGCTTTTTCATTAGAGTACTGAGTTCATTGTGTACTCATTCACCCATACATTCACATGCTCATGGTGGTAGCTACATAGTAGCCACAGCTACACTATAGAGTACACTGACAGAAGCGAGGCTGTCGTACACTGCCGCCCTCTGCAGGCAAGTGAAGTGTCTTCCCCAAAGATAGCTAGACGTACGGAGAAGGATTTTAAACCAGCAACCCATCGGTAATGCTGTTATATGAACTCCTACCACCTTAGCCACAGTCGTCCTAACACGATGCTCCAGTTCATATCCAATCATATGCAATCTAATTTGCTCCAAATTCAGAAAAAAAAATTCTATTCAGTTTTTTTTTTCCCAATACAGTCATAATCACATCCATCCATTATCTTCTGCTTAATCTGGGATGGGGTTGCGGAGGAAGCAGCCTCAGCAGAAAAGCCCAGAGTTCCCTCTTCCCAGCGCCTCTGGGGGAATCCCAAGGAGTTCCCATGCCAGCTGAGAAACATATTCAAGGAGGCATCCCAACCAGATGCCTGAGGCACCTCAACAGGTCCTCTCCATGTGGTGGATCATGTCTTCCCTCTCTGCAAGCAGCTTCTGCCTTCAGTCCCCTGATGTTATGTCTTCATTGCAAGGTTAACCAAAACACTCCTCACAGCTGAGGAGTCAGCAGTTAGATTAGAGTAGGTGAAAGGCCTCTTCCCTGACTCTAATAAATATGCTATATCCCCCAGATTCCTTTACTAATCATTTCTTAATCAATTAATTGACATAACCTTGAGATCGTTCTGTAAGAGAACGTAGATCTGCTGATAAATCAAGAGTTTCGCCTTTCGGCTTACCTGTTCCTTGACAAGACAGACTGGGACAGTGCTTGCATCTCTGCAGACGCCACACCAATCCGCCTATCCATCTCCCGATCTATTCTGTCATTTGTGAACAAGACCCCAAGATACTCAAGCTCTTCTACTTGGGGCATGACCATGGTCTGATTTTCATCCCTGCCGCTTCACATTCAGCTGCGAACTGCTCAGGGGAAATCTGGAGATCATGTCCTGATGAAGCCAATAGAAAAAGCTTTGCACAGCTGATTGTATTCACTTGGCAGCATTGTCGCAACCAGCTGGAGGTTTGAAGGACTAAATAACAGCAAAATTTAGGATTTTCTTTTCTCCCTTAATATTCTAATTGTACAGTCAAAGAAAAAAAGACAGTTTCCATTACTGTCTATTGAAGTCGATTACATGTCGGACATTTTCTTTGGATTGACTTTGCCAGGAAGTCCACGGCAGACTCCTTGGTTCTCAGTTTGGCTGGTTTGGAAGAGTTGCTCGGACTCTCATTTCTTGTGAGGCTATCTGTCACGCGTGGACCATACTTTGTGATGAAAAACTACGGTCATCTTTATGAATTAAAGAAATGCTGTGAAGTAGATTGAATCTAAAGTCCTTCACAATGATTTGAGTTTATCAAATTAATACAGAAAATCTCTACTTGGTTATTCCTGCTGAAGGTGCTTCTACCAGTGTACCGATTCATTGAGTGTCTTTAGTTTTTCTCCAAGAAGGGCTTGTCTTTGAAAATCAAAGGAAAGGCCAGTAATGATTTTATTTGTGTTTTTGCTAAGTTTTTAGGTCAAACATCATCAAAAATATGATGTGACCTTTTAAGCTGCTAATGAAAAGAACAAAACTTACATGATCTGTTTTCATCTATCCGTTCTCCGAGTCATTATGCATGACTGGCCTTCCTGCTTTAGTTTTAGAAGCCTGCTGTTTTTCCTCAACAGGGCGACACAGCCCGGAAAAGTCTGGAGTATTTTCCAGGTCTGGATATGAATCAATCAATGGAATACAAATATTTCAACTTAATTTTAACCTTCCTTCCTTCCTTCCTTCCTTCCTTCCTTCCTTCCTTCCTTCCTTCCTTCCTTCCTTCCTTCCTTCCTTCCTTCCTTCCTTCCTTCCTTCCTTCCTTCCTTCCTTCCTTCCTTCCTTCCTTCCTTCCTTCCTTCCTTCCTTCCTCCCTGTCTTGTACCCTTCCTTCCTATTCTACCTCCATCCCTGTCTTGTACCCTTCCTCCTTTTATTACTTACCTTCCTTTTTTCTCTCCTTGTCATTTCTTTTCTTCCTTGTGCCCATACCCTTTCCTTCTGATTGTCCTTCCTTTTTGTCCATTATTTCCTTCTTTCCTCTTTTTTTTTTTTTTTTTTAAAACGTGTCCTGTTTGGCAGTGTGGAGCTCAGAATTGGTGTCTGAGTACCAAGTAGAAGCCCAACAGATTTACTTTCACAAGCGGAGCAGTACAGCTTTTGCTATAGTCCTCCACTTGATATATGTCTAAAAAATCTTTATTATGAATTGTTGGGGTTTTATTTCCTGATGTTATGGACACGGAGATGGAAAAATAAGGGGAAGAAAGAAAGAAGATGATGAAGAGAGGTAGGAAACAAAATGTCATGAGAGAGGGTGAGTTGAAAATACAAGAGAGGAAGGGGAACAAAGAAAACACAAGAAAACATCGAAGTCTGCCTCCATACCCAACAAAGGCCAGGGTCGGTCCAACCCGCCAATGAACCGACCACGCACGAAACGCACAGAACTTGTGATCGAACGAGCAGAGATGCTGGATCCGTATCCCGCCGAGCCACCGAGCAGGCACCACCCAACAATCCCAAACCTGGCACCCCTAAAAGAGGTGCCCCAACCAACCAAAGGAAGATATCGGCCCAGCGCATCGGCCGACCGACACACCGCCCCCCCCAGGCCCGGCCAGGCACGTACCAGGTCCGAACCGGATTGACCACCGACGCACCAGTAGTCAGGGGCATCCGTCACCGGCGGGGAGTGACGGAGGGGAAATAGGCCCCCCATTAAATGTAAGGCCTGAGGTGCGCCAGGCGAGAGGGCAGACCAAGATCCAACCTGACAGGCAGACAAAGACATACAGACGGTCATACGTTCCCTCCCTCTTAAACACATACATTCTCACTAACTCACCAAGACACCCAAGAAATGAAGCTGTACCCTCATTCACACACCTCATACACACTTCATGCTCCCAGGTCCAGGTACCGATGCCCCAGTAGAGCCACCAGCCCACGGACCCGGGAGACCCTTTCTTTCCTTCTTGTGTATTTGTATCCTCTCTTCCTTGTTTGCATAATTTTAATTTATTTTTGTTCTTCCCTCCTTGTGTGTTTCCTTTCCTTCTGTTCTTTCTTTTGTTCTTCCTTCCTTCCTCGTTTTCTTCTGTTCTTCCTTATCCTTTCTTCGTTTTGTTCTGATGTCCTTCCTTGATTCCTTCTGTTCTTCCTTCCTTGTGTGCCTCCTTTCTTTCGTTGTTTTTGTATCCTTTCTTCTTTGTTTGCATAATTTGTATTCCTTCCTTCCTTCCTTCCTTCCTTCCTTCCTTCCTTCCTTCCTTCCTTCCTTCCTTCCTTCCTTCCTTCCTTCCTTCCTTCCTTCCTTCCTTCCTTCCTTCCTTTCCTTTGTGTGTCCCTCCTTACTTGTTTCCTTCCATCCCTCCACTTTGTTTTTTGCAGATTTCCACACTTAAAGCCCTTTTTCTGTACAAATACTTGCAATAAATTATTAGTAAGCAAAAGTATTTTATATTTTAAAATGAACATAAAAGGCTGTGATTTACAGATGAAAAAAATATGCAGCAGCCTTGAATTCAACCTGAGAAGCAAACTGAAGCTAAAATCGGAGGATATGAGGAGCTTGAAAGGGTAACAACCCTGAAACAGCTGTGAATTTACAGTTTAGGAATGAATTGTTTTACTGTGGCTCTCTGGTATGTTGACAAAGAAAATCTCCAATTGAGAAATATTTGTCTACGTTAAACAAGATGTGAGTTTAAGCTTTTACAAAATGGAAAATAGAACCACATTCTTGGTTTGGAACGGCAGGAATTTGCAGTGTTTTTGAAATCTTTGTTGTTGTTTTTTTCTCATTAATTTTGTTTTCCGGAGGCCTAAAAGTAGGATTAAAGCCATAATGACAACCATTAGATGGAGCCAAATACTGGCCTATTAGTCCAGGAGCGTCTCCTCTAAGGCACTTTTAGTGTTTGGGGAAAGGGAAATTTAATGTGTGTCTTGGCACAGGCGTGGTATTGGGGGAGAGCCGGGCAGACTAGCCTAAACAATGCTTGATGATGAGCCTTCAGCTGAAAATGATAGATTTTTATTGGCAGCTGACTGTCAGCAGGCGGATGCCGTGCCAGCGTCTAATAAACATGTTGATCGTTGACTACCTTTTTATAGAGTTATTGCTTTTGTTTGTGTGCGCTCATACTGCTTCTGCCTGCAAATATTTAGCCAATTATGAGTGTTTACACAGCAAGTAACAGTCTGCGTGCGTCTGGGGAGGCGAGTTTGTATTGGGTTTGTTTTTTTTGTGTGTTTTTTTTTTTTTTTCTTTTTTTTTACAGGGGGGTTTTAACAGAGTCGCAGGATGCAGAGTTGCATGGAATTAACAAGACTAAGCGACCAGTAAAGTGTGGCTTAGCAGAGAGGACGAAACAAGGTGAGAGGCGCAAGGAACCGAACAACACTGGAGGAATCCTGACTGAGAGACGAAGCGTTGCAGTCGGCTCTCTCCGACCGAGAAAACCCAGAGAGGAGTCGGCGAAAGAGGAAGATAAAAGAGAGACGGGGAGAGGTCACAGGCTTGTATTTAAATCTTGCTCTGCATTGCCATGGCAACAAGCAGGTACAGGTTCGCCTGAAAAGGGCTCTGGGCAGTAGAGTCTGAACATCCTTTTCTGTCTGACTGATTGGCTGTCCGGCTGGCTTCCTATGTGGCTGCTTTGTTGGCTCAGAGGGCGACCTTTTTCTTCAGTGACTAACTGATTGACTAAGAGGCTTTGGGTGACAGTCGCACTTTAGGTAAGATGACATTGAAGTGAGAGGCCGCAGCGAATGGAGATGGAGTCGGTTCCTTTGCTAATCTTAACAGCAAAGCTCTTGCTTAAAAAGCCTCCAAGACGGCGCCTTTGGTTTTTGACATGTGGAGGGGAGTTGTTGTGGATTTTCTTTTGCTGCTTGGAAAGGCCTTGAAGCATCATTTAGCCCCTAAGGCGGCGAGCGTTCAGTTGAAGCCAACTGTGGCCAATTAGATGTAACACTGACAGACTGGTGGGAAGGTTGGGAAAAGGAGGCTTCCAGGGCCTGCTGGTAGAGAGAAGATGACACGGAGAGATACGGAGACGAGCTCACACAGTCATGAATAAATCAATGCATCAGCGATCAAGAAAGCAGCAAAACAGAGGCTAGTTTAAAAAAAAGTTAGCATTGTGAAACCCTGGACATTGTTTTATCTGTTTGGTTTAAACACTTTCATAAACTTGTTAAGGTTAAAAACCTCTCTGTAACAAACAAAAGACATGGGGTTTCCTCCAGCTGTATGGAGAGCAGACTAGCACTCCTCCTCTTCCACCTGTTGCTGGATAAGGTCAGCCTGCCATGTATGACTGCTAAAGAAAACATAAAGTTAGCTGTTAGGAAGGGTTTTGTTTTCTTTTTCTGTATGCAATCACAATAATTTCGCTCTCTTTAAAGGTAAATAAATGTTTAACACGCTGTGTTACCGCAAATATCTGTAAAATGAACCTCCTGCTGCAGGCTAATCATCAGCTATCAGGCTTCCAATCGTACAAACAGCAGAAATTTTTCTTAATAGGCAAATTTAGGGTAGAATTACTACTAGACTGAGCCGCTGGTTATTCTGTTTTGTTTAGGTCTTCCACCACTGTGTGTATCTGCTTTTAATTACATTATTATTTTAAACGGCGTGATGGTTACTTTAATTTCAAAAGATAGAAATAGATTTTTGATCTCTCCTCCTCTCCTCCTCTCCTCTCCTCTCTATAAAGACTGGATTTACAGTAACTCTCAACTCCTCCTCCTCCTACCTCTTCCACCCCCTGTCTTCCCTCCCTCCCCTCATTCCACACTTTTACAGCCCCTGGCTTCTGCCCACTCCTATAAAACACTACAAACATAAAAACCCACAAGCACTTAAGAGCTGTCCTGCTAAGGAGGGTGGAGGGGACGTTTGGGTGGGAGGAGACGGTGGGCAGAAACATCCTCCTCTTTACACCCCTCAATCACTCCGTCTGGAGGAGGAGATGGAGATGGAGGGGAGGATATATTGTCTCTGATGGGCTCGCTGATTAAGATGGATTGCACTATGAAATGTCGATGGAGAAATGAGTTCCTAGAGCGGGTGTGTGCGGACTTGCACTCGCTCTACGTCTCTCCAACTAACTCTGCATTAAAACCTTTTTTCGGACTGATTAAATGCAAATTTGCCTGACTCCGCTGGGCTGCATTTTCACCTACAAAGATCCTGTTCTTCACTTTCTACTTGCTTATTGTCAACTTTGAGCTGGTCAAGTTCTGACATTTAAATTACGTTCAAGTTTTCTCTGCAGAAAAACAGAGCTACGGTGTAATTGAAAATTATTTTAAAACAGATAAAGTGGCTCTTCTCTGCATTTCACTGTGATGTCCTCCTTTTTATTTTGCCGAAGGAAAAGCTGCACCAGAGCAGGCTGATAAATCTTTCAAGCCAGACTATAAAAAACTGTCCTTAAAATTAAGCCATGCACTGTCAAGTAATAAATAATACTTTGGTCCTATCTCAGTCTTTAGAGCACTTGTCATCGTCACAATTTAGAGCCTGTGGGAGTGTTTTCTGAGTTTATCCACCACTTTACCCCATACCTCTGTGTATGTGTGTGTGTTCCCATCAGCAGATCTGTCACACGTGCTTTTAGGGTCTTGTCTGGCGAAGTTGTCTTTTTTTTTTTCTTTTATGGTGCAGGTGTGCTGTCATATGTAAGTGTGGGCAGGAGATAGGGTCTGTCCTCTGCTGGTCAGAGATAAAGCTGTTGGTTGGCACTGGAAAACCCTCTCAGCGTGGCAACAGCTGAGAGATACAAGATTAGAGCCGGACTGCAAGTGACGGACAGGATGAGAGCTGGAGTGTCTTCTGGACTGTGCTGTAACCTCCTCTCGCTGATGAGAAACCTTGAAAACACAGATGGATGGACGGATGGATGAGGTGATGGATGGCAAAGCCGGTGTGCTGACGGACAGGAAGGGGGAAAGAGTCAGAAAGTAATGCAGCAGGAGGACAGCAGGGCTCAATATCTCGGCCTGAAACTCCTCTTAATACATCAAGTTACATAGTGTCCTGGTCATAATGTGTTTTATCAACACGGATGATCTGTTTTTGCTTTATTTTCATGCTTTAATGTTTCAGATTACCAAACAATGTGGTATAAATAAACACAAAATGCTATTTTCAAATAATTTCTTTCATATATTGAGTAAAAAAGTTGTCCAAACCCATCTGGCCCTATGTGGAAAAAGTAACCCCCCTAAATCTAATTACTGGTTTGACCACCTGTTGGTGGTGAAAACTTCCTTCAATAGCTGGAGACTTTCCATCGCTGTGGAGGAATTTTGGCCCATTGTTATTTACAGAACTGTGCATTATGTTGCCACATTTCAGGATAATTGCTTAGACTAAGCCACTTCACAATCATTGATTTGTTTATTTTGTGTCTTTAGTGCTTCAGACATAAACTTACTGGTGTGCTTTGGAGCATGTCCACAGAATCACACTGAGTTTGACTGGTTATAATGATCCTCTTCTGAAATATTGTGAAATCTGAGTCATTTTGTGTTTGTCGGCAGTGGATTTTGCCTTAGAAAGGTCCCATCTGTGCAATTTTTATCCAATTTCTCTTTCTTATTGTTGAATCATGAACTCTGAACCTGAGACAAGTGAAGCCTGCAGAGCTTTAGATGTTGTCATTTTTGTGTAGAGGAGGACCCAAATGCAGAGAACTGTGTAAGATGAGTCAGATTTAATAAAGGTAACAAATAAACAGCTTCGGTACATGGGAATAAATGCTGGGATAAAGAAACGGCGAATGAAAAAGGAAGATTCAGCAGAGAACAAAGGAAACCGGAGAGCTTGAATACACTGAGGAGGAGTGGAAGTGACAGGGAGAAACCAAAGGACTGATTAGTAGAGAGCAGATGCAGGTGAGGAAGAGAGCAGGTGGAGGCAATCAGCAGTGGGGCAGGGGAGCAGAATGGCAGGGAGAAAACTAATGAACAGGAAAGAGAGGAAAGAAACAGAACACCAGTTTAGACTTTAGAAAGAACTTAAATCAGAGAACAATAATCCTAATGAAGAAAATAGAGCGAAGCTGACAGATGAGATAAGGAAATAACTAATAAAAGACCAATACCATAAAATAAAAAGGTAGAAGTGACTACAGAACCTAACATGGATAAGAAAGACTAACACAAGAGTAACTGAGATGAGGTCTATGTAATGAGGAATGACCCAAAAACAAGAGAAGTTCAAAGTACAAACACCTGAGGGTAAAAGAGGAAAGGAGGAGAAAACGTAGTGGAAGAAAAAAACACAGAGGAAACTGAAGCTACACAAACCCTTAACCATCCTAATACTAATAAGATAAGGTAAAGTGCATGAAGAAATGGAATAACTGAAACTCAAAACACAAACACCTGAGGATCCTAACGGTTCTGGGTTGTTTTGTGATCTTCTAAATGAGCCACTGATGTGATCTTGGAGTAGTTTTGATACAGCTACAGCTCCTAGGAAGGTTCACCATGGTTCCACTTTCCTCTATTTGAGGATAATACATCCTACTGTGGTTCACTGGAGTTCCTTTAGAAATGATTTTTTAACCCTTTCTAGACTGATAAATTACTGTGGTTTTGATTCTCATCTGCTCTTCAACTTCTTTAGAAGTACACCAAACATAAGGGAATATGCTTTGGGATTTCTTTTTTGCCTTCATTTTGTCAGACAGGTTTTGATTAAGTGACGTCTTCTTTCTGCATGTCTGGCAAGATTAACATTTTGGTGTGGCAAGTAAAACTCAACCAAAAGATTAGGCTAATCAGGTTATTTCTTTATTTACCCTAGGAGGTAGGGGGGCTGTTACTTCTTCACATACAACCAAGTAGGTTTGAAATGTTTCTTTTACCTCTATAAATGAAATCATAATTATTCAGACAGGTTACCTTTTTCTGATATTAATACTTTGTTAAAATTTGAAACATTTAAGAATGAAAAAAAGCATAACTAAAAGGCAAGGCAATTTTATTTGTATAGCACACTTTCAACAACAGGGTAATTCTATGTGCTTTACATGATTTGGTGATTTAAATAAAACAGAATATAACACTGGGAATTTAAAAGTAGCAAATTAGCATGAAACACATATAAGAACGATGCACAATAAACACACCCAACATCAATAAATCAAGAGAAAAAGAAATCTGTAAGGGGTCAACTAGATATATTTTTACCAGCACTGTAGATCTGAAGGCAGTGAAAAGTCAATGGGAAGATTTGTCTTGAGCTTTAAACTGTAATGTCAGGTTGTGACTTTGCAGTTCTCTGAATCAGATTTCCTAGAGCCGGAGAGACTTCTTCCAGTATTAAACTGAGCGTACACTGTGTGAATTTCAAAGTGTCCCCAATGAAAGATGTTGGAACGAGGAACAATTGTGGCTGTATGATGGTTCTTTAAAAGCAGCGGTCCTTTAGAGGTGCAGGGATTGGTGAGAATCCTGCGAACAAACATCTGAGAAGAGATTCTATCTTGAAGAACAAGCTATTTGGTTCAACTGCTAACAAGGAGCACATCTTTAAATTAAACATTCGAAACACACTGTGCTGTGTTGGGTTTTCATTTGTTACAAGACATAATCTTCTAAACTAACAGTATTAAATGCTTTAATCAATCTATATGTAAAAGTAGAACCTTTGGGGTAGAGTTAGTGACTTACAGTGATGTTTTAATTCGCAGATGAGAAAATCTCGCTCCCAGATGCTTTGTTTGCTGTTTTTGTAGCTGTTGTTATGACTAACAGTGTTTTTGAGAAATGTTTCAGATTCTAAAGAGTTAGTTCATTTTGTTCAGATGAATCCTCTCATTAATGTGTATATGCCTAATATCAATAGAAACTGTAGTTAAATGGTAATAAATGTCATTTCCCAATTAACATAATTAGGTCACCATGTTACATTTACAATTCATTTCATTATCTTTTTTTATCTATTTGTATGTTTTTGTGTTTTATCTTGAATAATTTCTTATATTAATCTGTTAAATGATCTCAGAGAGAGGCTCCTTTGTTTTGTTGTGTACTGTTTGGTATACGTTAAATCTATTTATTAGTGTTCTAATTGTCTTTTACATCTGTTTTCTGTTTTACACCATGTACTACATGTCACTGCTGTTAATTTCCCTTTGAGTCCATTTTCAGCCTGTTTCTGTTGTTAGGGTTGCACTGAATACCACTAAAGCATTGTTTTCTTGGCTATACAGTATATCGAATGATGCGCTGTCACCAGATATTTATGTCAGTAAAATGGGACGCTCTGCACAGGCATCCCTGCTTTCAGCCGTGCAAGTGGAGGTTACGACTTCAAGAAGAGTCTGTGACCAAGAGGATGAGAATATCTTGAATCAGTTAAAAACAATTATGTGAAGGGAACATTGACTCTAACTGCAGGATAATGGCGAGTGGCAGTGGAAATCAGACGGTTAGCAACACAAAGTTACAAAATGACCCAACGACTCACCCTTGAAATAAACCTTTTATTTATTTATAGTTTATTTGAGAGGGACAGATGCAATACACATAGATTATCTTCTCAAAGTAATCCCATGTCAGTATCAGTGTTTATAGCCAAAGGCTAATTCGCAACACCTGTCTCTAGAAGGGCTTTTATCAGATAAAATAATTACACTTGATGTATAATAAAATTAACATTAAATAGAAGAAAAAATCGAAACAAACAGCTAAGATGTTTACATCATACACACATTCAGATTCACCCATACCTACAAACAAACCCACTCACAGACATCTACACTTTTTAATTTCTACATGGTCACATTGTTGTTGTATGAGCCAGGATTTGGTCTGTCCTTTTAAAGGTGGAAAGTTTAGTTATAGTTTAGTTAAGCAGGTAGAGAGTTCAATAGGTTTGCTCCTTTTCACAGGGGAAAAAACAGTTTTAGGAAAAAAAATGGTCCACAAAATGGAACGTTATAGTCTCTAGATGTTACTGCTCTTGTAGATCTGATGTTTTGTGATCTATTCGCAAATTTATAAAGTGGCTCAGGAGCAAATCTGTTCACACAATTAAATAAGTTTTAAATAGCTGAAATTACAGAAGATCTTAAAGTTTAAGATTTTATAATGAGCTAAAATAGAACAATGATGAAACCTGTCAAGAGTTTGAAAAGCACAATTATAAAGCTGCTCCAAAGACTTTAAGGCGGTTCGATTAGTCTGAGACCAAACAATGGTGCCGTACAACTGTTGAAATAATATTGTTACAAAAACAACCTTAGTGCCTTCAAATGTTAAGCAGTTCCTGATGGTTCTGAAACAATTAATACTAGTCTTCATGTTTTGAGACAGGTTTTTAATGACACTAAAATTTAGTTGACAATCTAACATCACTACTAAATCTTTCTCCTGTTCAATGAGTTCACTTTTCATTTCAATTTTCAATTTGTTTGCAGTTGGTACCTTTTTTATAGAAAAGCACATGGATTTGGTTTTCTTTGTATTCAGTGTCAAACAGGATTTGTTTAGCCAAATTTAGACTTTCTCAAGGCTTTGTATTAATTTACTTCCAATTGCTGCAGGGTTTTTGCCTGGCGCATAGTCATCGGCATACATTTGAAGGTCAACTTCAGGGCACACTTTAGGTAGTTCATTCACATACAACCTAAACAGGAAAGGCCCCGGTATTGTTCCTTGTGGAATTCCAGACAATTATAAGACATTGTGACTTATGATTTTAGGGTTTGGGTATCGATGTATTGATTAGATTCTGGATTTGTGTCTAAAGATGAGGACTAAAAGGTGATTGCAGAGTTATTAAAATTCCCCCGCCATAGGCAGCAGGGGTGCAACCATTTGAGGATGAAGAAGTGATACGATGTTCAATAGTGCTGTGTTGAAAACAATAGATTTTCAGATTCTGAATCAATTCTTATAAAAATTCTTAATTGATTTGCATACATGTCCAAAAATCGATTTAATCGTTTAACACACTTTGCACTTTTTACAGCTAAAATGGGAGGGGAAAGTCCTGACGGGCATTTTAAGGCTTAGATCTGAAAGGGTTAATAGGCAAGGCAATTTTATTTGTATAGCACACTTTCAACAGCAGGGTAATTCAAGGTGCTTTACATGATTTGGTGATTTTTAAAAAAAACGCATAAAAGAAACACACATTACACATGATACACAATAAAGCAAGAGAAAGATAAAAAAAAGCAAGAGAGCATGAACACATTTCATACATATGACACCAAGCATTTACTCGAAGGCAATTCTAAACAGATGGGTTTTTAGTCTCGATTTAAAGCAGTTCAGAGTTTCAGCAGCTCTACACTCGTCAGGAAGTCTGTTCCAGATAAGGGGAGCATAAAAACTGAAAGCTGCTTCTCAATGTTTAGTTCTGAGTCTAGGGATGTTTCGTAGACTAGAGTTGGAGGACCTGAGTGGTCTTGGTGGTTGGTACTGTGACAACAGGTCTTCAACATATTTTGGTGCTAAGCCATGTAATGATTTATAAACTAGTAAAAGTATTTTTAAGTCCATTCTCTGAGCTACAGGGAGCCAGTCTAAGGACTTTAGAACTGGGGTGATGTGCTCTACTTTCCTGGTTCTAGTGAGGACGCGAGCGGCAGCATTCTGGATCAGCTGCAGCTGTCTGATTGACTTTTTAGGCAGACCTGTGAAGATGCTGTTGCAGTAATCAATCCGACTAAAGATAAACGCATGGATGAGTTTTTCTAGGTCGTGTTGCAAAATCAGTCCTTTAATCCTAGAGATGTTCTTCAGGTGATAGAACGCTGACCTTGTAATTGCCTTTATGTGACCCTGGAGGTTCAGGTCTGAGTCCATTACTACACCTAGGTTTCGAGCCTGATCAGTAGTTTCTAGCTGTATTAATTGAAGCTGTGTGCTGAGTCTTGATCGTTCCTCCTTGGGTCCAAAAATAACCACTTCAGTTTTGTTTCTATTCAGCTGGAGAATGGCACATTCATCCATTTATTTGGTCAATGCATTGATTTAGGGTTTGAATGGGTTCAGAGTCACCTGGTGACATTGTAATGTAGTGCTGAGTGTCATCCGCGTAGTTATGGTAGCTAATATTATTGGTTGCTATAATCTTGCCTAGTGGGAGCATGTAGATATTAAATAAGATACTGTTTTCCTCTGTGAACTGTAACCCCACCCAGTGTTACGTCATTAAATTACAGTAATGTAATTTAGGTAAGGGATGGAAAGAACTTTTTTAATAGCACTGACCCATATCAGTATCAATTTGGAACAGATTGGATTGTATTTTGATAATTGATTCTCTCTTGAGAATCGGAATCAAATTGATTCTTGAAACTTGAATTGATACCCAACTCTAATGTTACAATACTACATGGCCTCAAAATGTACAATGATCAAAAAAAGTAGTACCCTACACTTCATATTCCTAAACTTGTACAATAAAATGTTTATATTAATAACTTGTTGTTGCTTTGTTCCAGAAACCCTTTAGTTGGGTTTAGTGGATTTTTGTTATGAGATTACGTTCTGATTGGCTGTTTTTCATCCAGTTGAACACGGCATTTAGCGACTGGAAAATCCATTTGTGATTGGCTGATTACGTGGTTCATTAGCTGTGTGCCAATTCAAGCTTTCTTACAAAGGTCTCTCTGCACTCCCACGTTGGTAACAAATATAACACTATAAAATAGTGACCTGTGAAATATTTGCGTGGTTAAATTTTTCTTTGACATGTCAATGTGGCAGGTGAAAAGTATGAATGTAGGCAGTACCTCACCCTGTACTCCCTGAAACAAAAGCCATCACTACAATTGTAAATAAATTTGACGCATTTGTTACCTCTGTTGTGAAATGGTGATACATAAATAACCTGGGTTGAATCAAAATTAAATAGAGCACCACTTGGAGGAAAAATTATATTTTTCAAGAGTTATTTTTATTTGAAAAAGAGAGTAGAGTATTGGATTGAATGATTTAGAAAATCTGTCAGTATGCACTCAGTTTTTAATAATATATATGATGGATAGATGGAGGTTTCAATGGGATGAGCATTAATATTTGAACCCTACTGTTTCTTTTTCTTAACTCGGGTGATTAAATATAAATCTCATGGTGGAGGATCTTTTATTGATTCCTGTGAGGTCTACCTACGCTGGACGATGACCAGCAGCTGTAGAGCGCTTCGTGTTATTGAGGATAAAGCTATCTGACTGTTTGGAAGTCATGAATAAGTGGACTCCAGCAGCAGGACGTCGACCAGAACAGCTGGAGGGAAGTGCTGAGAAGGATGTGCTCTTTGATCCTGTTTGGTGATTTTTATTTTTTACTTTTATTTTTTTAAGAGGATAAAGCCTACAAACCCTCGGCTCTGCAGGTAGAGCCCCTTACGAGAGCATTACTTTGCAGCAGCACAGCGTCAAACTCCTTGTGGAAGGCTTCACTGATTCTTAGCTGGCTTTGTCACTGGGGCTTATCGCAGCTCTTAGTGCCAGAAATCGGCCTGGCAGACGGCCCCTACTTTCACAGCTGCTTGGCCTAAATTTCTCTTTGTGAGAATAAAACAAGTTCTTACAGTTTACCTGCGCAACAATGTCTTTGTTTATTGGGTTAAAACTGCATGTACAGCGGTAAATTTGTATCCTTATCCACATTATAAAGGATTTTAAAGCATCGGGTCAAGGTTTAGGGTTTTGTCTTTTATCTTAAAAACAACCAAATTCCAGTATTACGCTGTTGATAGTCTGTTTAAAGTATGCACGTCTGTTATTATCAGAGGATAATCAAGTTGTAGCCAGATGTATTTTTTTTCCCCTTGCCTCGGTAATGGATGTTTTCAAGGATGTATTTCAGGCACTGGCAGTTTGTCACCAAGTCAATTATCTAAGGTTTCACTCAGGGGAGGTTGCTTGTTGTGATCCACACTGCCTCTCAAGTAGTAACAGGGGTCTAAGGCTCTATTGGAAATCCCAGAACAGAGACTGCTCCTGCAGCTGAGGTCTCGCAGGCCCTGCAGTGTATGTTCTCTGCCTCTGTGTTTGCTGCAGTTACCATATATCCACCCTAGAGCGCTTGTCAGCTCCTTTTAGCACAAGCTCATATTACAAGATGCAAAATGTCACACCGGTTTTGCTTTTGCAGAGGAAAATCACTCGCTCCAAGAACGCCTTAGAACAGGTGCTAAAATTATCAGCGTCTAGTACGTTTGTGGTGGCGCGCTCTGTCGGGCTTTTAACATCTGTAGAATTTAATTAAGCCAGAGTTGTGTTGTTTACTTGAAAGTTAAAGTTAGCTCGTATGCTGCTCTTCTGAAGCAGAACAGGTTACACATCCCTGGTGACCTGCAGTGTTTTTTTTCCATGCTGTAGTTACTGCACCTTCTTAGCTTCAGTTCCTATAGCAGTGGCCCCAAAGAGCTGACTGGGAGTTTTTTTTTGTTTTTTTTGAGCAGTTGCTAATAGGCGGCTTATCATCTTATAACACGTCTGTCAAATGCCTGTATACAAAAGCTCTTACAGAGGCAGATAGGCATTGCTGATGCAAATTCAGTTTCAGGGGAGATATGATGATCTGTCAACAAAGCTTTGTGACACTATGAACACCACTTTCTTTCTACTACCTCCTTAAATAAGACAGTTCCTGGGTTAGTGTTTAGGCTGCCACTTAAAGATGTTATTAGTTTTCTTTAGGTCTATAAACTATAATGTGATTTGAAAATCTAATAAAAGATGAAAGGGGTAAAAACATAAAGGTATATGTTGAATGTTAAGCAGATTTCTAGATTTTTTTATTTTTGCTTTATGATTAATAGGATGATTAACGTGTGAGGCAGAAATTATCGGGTTGTTTTTTTTCATCAGCCAAATTTGTACCAGAACCTCAAAACGTATTATTATAAGCCGCCCATTTGTTTCAAACTCATCTTTTTGAAAAACAAAGTAAAATCAAATTTAGTGTATTAAGAATCCCAATTTCCCATCCACTGTCTGTTTAGGGTTGCACCGGGCTGGTGCCTTTCTCCGGCATTCATCGGACGAGAGATGGGGTACATCCTGGACAGGTCACCAGTCCATCATAGGGCAACCGAGAGACGAGCAGAACAATCCACCGTTGCACACAGACGCTCATACCTAATCACAATTTAGACAAACTAATTAACCTAACAGTCATGTTTTTGGACTGTGTGAGGAAGTTGGAGTACCCTGGAGAAAACCCACGCATGCACAAGGAGAACATGCAAGTTCCATGCATTCGGGTCTGAACCCAGGACCTTCTGCAGCCACCCAGAGCTTTTTTTTCTTAATCAAGAAAAAGTAACCGTATATTAAACATATTCACTTGCCGTACTAATTCTAGCAGGAGCTAGTCCACACCCGTGTTTTGTAATCAGCTGTTGCCATTTCAACTCTTGCTACATTAGTTTCATGCTAATGGTCTTAATCGCATATTTGCTTACTTCTCTTCATTTTTTGGGACTTTTTTTAATACCAGAATGATCATAAAAATGATCAAATATAATGTATGAATGTATTTAATCATGCACTATTTTCTGGAGATTTATAAAACATATGTCTGTTGATTGTGATTCAGATGACTATGATTCCTGAATAGCTAAGAGTACTAATATCTTGATACCATGGTCTAAATATGAAAAACCATAGATATTCTGGGAGTATTTATGGTGATTATTATTTGTAAATGCAAGACCCACAGTTCTACATGTGTAATACTTGTAACACTGGTGATGGTAAGTTTAGTGGGGCTCAGAAAATATTCATTAAGAGTTCTACAACATGCCTTAAAAACAGTGTTAAGGGAGCTCTTATCGTGAGCTATCAAGCAGGGCTATTTGAAAATCATAGTCTTTCAAAGACATTATCATCCAGTCTCCTACTGGTAAGGGAGGTGAGGTGGAGATTTCTTTCAATAATCCCTGTGGGAACTGAAGTATATAGCAGTGAACCAACAACAAGTGCAAGTAGCTCCATAGGCGGCATCTGTAGTCTCTGATGGACCTGCCAGAGAAAAAAGCCTCTCACTATTTATCTTAAACTTAGGTTCAGTTGGTGTAGGCACAGAGCAGTGTGTGTGTGGTGGTGACATTCTCAACAACACATGCATCAAATCCAAACATTTTAAAGGGAACCTTTCTATCAAACCTCCAGAGCAGAGAAACAACCTTTTTCATCTTTTGCAAGGAAATAAACTAAGAAAAAAATTAAAGCTACCAGCCACCTCAACGTTTCCACTGAGCCTTCTGATCAAGCTGATCAAATCTGCAAGACAAAGTGTTCAAAAGGCACAAAAGGGCAGCTTTGAAACAAAATGGCCGACTTCCTGTGGGGTATGGACCCCGGCTTTTAAAGACTTGAACAGGTCTTTATAAATTATAAACATTTAAAAAAAAATTAACTTCTAGTTGAGTAAATTGCTTGTGGGTGATCATTTTAATGATTCTAGGGGGTGCTGTGCAGTAATTAGGCCACGCCCACCTAATATTTGCATATATATCTGTTAAGGGTTGGACTAATATCCATGTTGTTAAATTTGGTGCAGATCAGATGATTTAAATTAGAGCCGAATGTATTTTTATGACATGACACCATGCTTCGCCATGCCGCCACAGCCACACCCTCTTTGGAAAACTCCCAGTACTGGAAAGGAATAACCCCAACTTGTTTTCAGTCACTAACCACAGCAAGATGTTGATTAGGTAAAATGAGGCAAATATGAAGCTTTCTAAGTAAAACATTGCACTTCCTGTTCTCAGGGGGCGGGGCTTAAGGGACATTAGCAAACGAGCCTTTGAATGTGTCTAGTGGTGGTATGAGATGGTGGTGATGAGAACCAGGAAGTTTGGTACAAGTGTGACCTTGTATGTTGAAGTTAATACATCTGCCTTTATGGCAAGAAGCCTTTCTTTGAGGCTTAGCCACGCCCACCTGCTTTGATGCAGCAAAATTATTTTGATAACTTTTGGTCCCCAATTCCTTAAGTCTGTCAATGCTTGTTTTGAAGTCTGCAATCCAAATACGACGTATATAAATGGCACAAAATGGCATGTTTGATTCAACCTTTGAAATGCGTAAATTCTACGCACCCCTGACATTTCCGCCAGATATGATGAGTTTTTGGGTATGTTTAGGCCTCCAACAAGCCATTACATTTGCAGGAAGAATAATAAGAAACAGACGAAATACAACAGGCCTTCGCAGCGCTTTCGCTGGCCTAAAAAAAAAAAAAAATTCAGGTCCTGGGGTCTTTAGCCAAAGCTCTCTTTTTGCCCTCTATGGCAAATACTGGTGAATTACCCAAAACTGCTGAACGGTTATGTCTAATATGAGCTGGGATGTGTTACTGTATAGAAATGTGGTAGTGACTGAAAACAGACCAAAGTAACGTTTTATGTCTTAACTCCAGCTGAAAAAGGGACCTTTTGCCATTTTTACAATGCAGTGACTGAAAACCAAGTCTGAGGCTGTGGTTCCTAACTGGAAAAACAGTTCAAAAGCTTGCTCAGGATTGTCAATCTTTGCCTCAAGATGAGAGTTAAAGTATCTTAGTGTCTTGTTCATGAGTGATGGTAAGATACATAGAGGGATAGGAGCCTCGCCTGCAGTAATGAAAGTACTGCTCTGGTCTGTCATTGTGAAGAAAGAGCCTATGGACTCAGCTATTAACTTATAGGATTTTCTAGATTCCAACCCTCGCGTATGGTCGTGAGATATTGATTGAGACTGAAAGAACAAGATCCTAGAAAGAAGCAGATATCATCAGCTTCCTTTTATCGGCCAGGCAGACCCTAGTTGACAGGTATCGATGTCAGATAGTAGATCACACAGTCTTGGCGGCAGAGCAGACAGTAGAGCAGAGTCCAGCCACAGAAATTAGTAGAGGAGCTTTATCAACCGTCATTGCTTGAGAGTAGAGCAGCCATTCCTCTGCACCAAAAGGAGTCAGGTAAGCAGGTTTAGACATCTGATCAAGATTCCTCCTTGATGTCTTTTTTTTTTTTTTCAGAGGTTTTCTGGGCCTGTCTAACTGGGAGGAGAGCCCGGGACAGAACCAGAACTCCCTGAAAGAGCCTTAGGATTCCCTACAATGTGCTGGAGACTTTCTCCGCAGAAATGGTTACCTCACTGCCTCGATCTCGAATAAGTGGAAGACAACAGATGGATAGATAAGTAGATTGTACTGGTTATGGTCATGATTAATCAGAGCCAACAAATGATAAAACAAACTTCCTAAAATGGAAACAGTGTTTCGCTGAACTCACTTTGTTTTAAACTATTTTAGACAAATATAACCAGAAATTGATCATTTAAAGTAGCTGTTAAAAGAGCCATGACCTGTAATTTTCACTTTTCCATGAGAAAAAATGTATGTTATGATTGACCAACAATTATACACTGCCCGGGAAGCCGATATTTAAAAGTAAAGCGTTTGTTTACTCCTGGGTTCGTCAACCAGCCCACGTGCACGCGCACTCAAATACGTGATTTTAATTTCTGGCCGACTTGACTTCAGCGCAGGATATACCATATTTAGACATCGCAGACCTACCTATGCTGCAGGAAGCCCGCCCTGCTCCTCTCCCCCTCATATTCAGTCGAGCGCCGCCATTACTGAATTCTAGTGATGAGAATTCCAGCTTTTTTTGGAGAGCAAGTTCTTTTGGCTTGGCTCACCATAAAGAGCTGGCTCTTTCGGCTCCTCAGATTTTCTGTTGCTTAAAGTGTATTTATTACCAATATTAATGCAAAACGATGTGTACCAAATGTACCAAAACAAGCAGGGGGGAATGAAAAAATAAAAAAAACGGCTCCCAATGACGAGCCGGCTCCCATCGTTCACTTCAAAGGGTTAGCTCTTAGAGCCGGTTCGTTCGCGACCGACACATCACCGATTCGTAGTACGAACTCCACCGTGAAAGATGCAAAAAGTCATATTCGTGTCAGCCTTTTATTTTATTCAGCTAAATCAGCTAAAACCATTTCTGCCAGAAACGTAGTGCACACGTAAGTTGCTCTGTTGTTGACTGCCAGAATCAACGTGGAAATATTTTTTTCTTTTTTTTTACGTCGGGATCCTTTACAAATTTGGGACAATATCAGGTGAAGTTGGCATCGAAGCTCCGATTGGAAAAAGGGACAATTCCAACAATCAGAGACTTGCCTGCAATTGAAACTGTAAGGCTGTGTTTTTATTGCTCTGCTGTGTGTAACAAACAGCAGCTAACTGCTAATGTGGCTATTGTATGCTAGCAGGAGTAGTTTTTTTCTTTTTGCTAGCGGGAGCAGTAGATATGGGCCAGATATGCTGAACCGTTGTCAACCATAGACATATCGTGTCAACCCCCCTCCTTCCTGCCACCAATCAACCCACCCCTCATATTACAATGACCGTCCACGACAGCCAAGATATCGCATCAGATCTCGCGAGACAATAATGCTTTCAGGTCAGAGGAGCTCTGTGTTTATTTTTTTCACTTTTTTTCAACTTTTCTTTTTTAGAAGGGCCTGAAAGACTATAATAGTGAGTGGGTATCCAAGGTAATACTAGGTTATGACTCCTTTAAGTTTGTAAAATATTTTCTGAATATGACTGCATGTTTTTAAATGAAGTTTGAGTTGTTTCTTGTTGTTTACAGAGTTAAAGTCTCTAGTGTCTGTGCGCTGATGTGGAAGCTGTTAAATCATTAAATGCTAATCAAGAGTTTTTCTTAGCCAAAACAGTAATGTGACTGAAGTGAATCTGAGCTGTATTATAGTAAATGGCCTGTACTTGTATAGTTTTAGTCCTTGAGGACCCCAAAGCGCTTCACACTACATTCAGTCATTCACCCATTCACACACTGGTGATGGCAAGCTACATTGTAGCCACAGCTGCCCTGGGAGACACTGACAGAAGCGAGGCTGCCAAACACTGGCGCCACCTGGCCCTCTGACCACCACCAGTAGGCAGAAGTGTCTTGCCCAAGGACACAACGACTGAGACGAACCGGTGTTCTGACGATATGTGCTACCTCATCAGAATGTCCTACCGTAGCGCGCATAGATAGTTATGTCTATCTGTCGCTGCTACCCCTTGAAAAGTGCTACCGGTATGTTTACATGCCCAAAACAACTGTTAGCTTATGATGAAAATATTTTTCAAGTGACGGGATTGAAGTGGCAGTTTAGCAGTAATGCCTGACATAGCAACAATTTATGTGAATACGAAAACTTTTCTTTCATTCCACAGAACATGCTACCCGTTTAATATAAAGCTAAAACTAGCACATAAAACATCTACGGAAAACGTTGATCAGAATTTCCTACCTGTTAAATTTATGTGGGTAGCACATATAGATGCACTTAAAACAGCGATCAGATATATAAGCACAAATAGCCCACAGAATACACCACATTTGGTCTACAACTCTAATTAATGTGAGTTGTTTACATGCAGTGTAACAATATCACAGAAGTGAAACTAATATACAAGGGCTGTCATGTAAACTTGAAACTAGTAGCTTAAGGAAAGCCTTAAAATATCTTGAATAAAAATTAGCCAGTAATAAAATTATTTGAATAAACCACACCGTAAACTTCATAGAAATACAACGGAACGAAATGGAACTTTAAGGTAGGAATTCACGAGGACAGATTTGCTGGGTAGCACGGATTGAGGGGTTGCACAGATAGTCGGAACACCGACTCAAACCGGCAACCCTCTGGTTACAAGACGAACTCCCAACTCTTGAGCCACAGTCGCCCCATTTAATGTATGCAGGTTTGTGTTAATCTATAGCTGATCACTGTGATCTGATCAAAACAGATTGAAATGCTGGGTGTGAATAGTGATTATTAAGCTTATCTTCTTACATCTGAATAATCCAGGACACATGTTGAAGCTACATCTGATCAAGGCCTTGGTTATTCTTGTTAACATTACACACATACATGCCACCATATACACCAGGCTTTATGAAACCTAGGTTAAAATGATTATTTTTTCTTCTCATCGTTGAATTTTCGTTGAACTGAAATAATGTTAAATATAATTGTTTGTTGTGGAATCCTTCATATCACAGAAAAAAATTGGAATCGTTAGACTTTTTTTGATGAGAAAATTCATTTTCTCTTTGCTTTGGGTCCATTTAAAAAAAAAAACAGGTTCTTGCAGAGGTTTATTTCTGCTTTAATATCTGTTAGTTTCTGTCACCCTGGCAGTTTTGATCTATACGAACGCCCATGTTCCTTACTGTTTCTCCCTACACTGAGGTTGCGTTAGGTTCACTCTGTCCTTGCGTGTCTATGTCTTTGCCACGGGTGAAGTTTGGCGCCTGCAGGGGACTGTGACTACGCAACAGCGTGGTTTATACAGTGCGGCTGCTGTAGTTTTGTTTTTTTTCTGTCCTGATCTGAGTTAATTACGGTACAACTGTCAGAAAGAGTGGTTTAATGGTATTTTTGGTAGCGGACTTAATGCTCCCTTTGAAGTGAAAACTTTGAGTTTTCAGGGTTCATTGCCTTGATGGTCCGAGGAATGCTCCAGTTTCCCTTTTTGCGTGGCAATTTAAGTGGGAGGATTTAGTTTGTTCGAGCTGCGTCTTCTCCTGTCGCTTTTCACTTTTTTCCCTCTCTTTTAGCTCAGACATCATCGCTCCGCAAACAGTGAGACTTTGGCATTAAAGAAATTGGCAGCATCACGTTGATTTACACGCTGACGTTGAGAAGTTAACATACCCTCGCAGACTTAATCCCTAATGTTGTCCGGGTCAGTAAATAAACAGAAAGGAGAAAAGCCAAATTGAGGGAGTTTGCAGAAAAGCTCATTTGTGCTAATTATTTCTCTCCCACCCCTCCCTTGTTAAAAGCTTTCCCACCCCTCCAATCAATCGCCACTTTAGCAAGCAGGAAGGGATGGAGGAAGTGCGAGCCTCATTAGCCTGATTGGGCCAATGTGGGAGATGGAGAGAGATGGAGTGAATGAGGGAATAAAAGGGAAAAGGAGGCAGCCTGGTCATCAGCACTTGGCCCATCAGAGCTTCTGTCAACAAGGCAAATGCTGCGTTCAAATATGTTTGTTTTGTAGAATTGTGGTTCCCAATGGCATTAATGATGGTACCCGCGCTGAATAAGAAGCTATTAATGGAGTTTGTTTTGCATACCCGTTGGCCACAGACAAGCATTTCAAGAACAAATAAATGATTATAGCTTGCAATTAAATAACTTAAATTGGCTTTAGTTTTATAGCCACTTTGACGCTCAAGTTTGACCAAAACTGCTTTGCAAAGCCAAATGTAGAGATCCCGATAAAACTTTAAACATAAGCATGAAAAGAACAAGTAATAGAAAAGCAAAAAAGGCAAAGAAGAAATATGGTTCTTAATAAAGTTTGCTACAAACGAATGATTAAAGTTATACGTAACATTTAGAAACTTTTTTTCTGTTGCTCAAATCGTCCCAAAGAGGTAAGAACCATAAGTAAAACTGAACAATTTCCTACACCTTAAGGATCCATATTTCTGAATTTTTGATCACATTTTCAAATATGACTCAGGTTGTATTGTTTTCTTTGCCATGCTCCTTTCTGTGGAAACTGGAGATTTTTTAAGTAGAAGAAAAAGGACAATTGACCACCTACTTACAGAAAATACAAAGAACGCATTGAGGAGAGGTTCTGTGTTTAATATCCCACCATCTTAACACATTATATTTTTTTGCTTCATTACTGTTTAAAACTTTGCACATCAGAATTCAGTGATTAAAAAGGTTACACATGTCTTAGAGGGTAATCTACAAATGTAGAATGAACAATGTTAATTTCTAAGTTAAGGAAAATGAGAAACAAAAATAATAATTGTTTTGTAAATCCTATGCAGATAATTGCATGAATTACAAAAATAAACTATAAAGGTATAAATTTAGCTATTATATATGATCCATATTTAGTTCCAGAACTGCAGTTTGCAGACCTCTGTTCGTATAGGAAGACCTTTTCTGTCAAAGAAAAAAGAAAACACTCTTTTTAAGTAAATCTTATAAAAGCCTAGTAATGTACAGAAATTGTTCCTTGCCCATAGCTAGTCTTTTTAAATTAACACATGAACACATTTTAAAATGTATTTAAAGTTAATATTTTTCTCCTAAAGAATGGTGGATAGATGAGTAGATGAATTGTGACCATAACGAGTACAATCGGTGCCAACAAATTATAAAATAAACATTCTATAGTAGAATCAGTCTAAACCTTAACTCATTTTTACAACATTGTTAGATAAAAATAACCAGGAATTGATAACAATTTAAAGTAGCTCTTAAGTTTGTAAAATGTTAACATGACTGAAAGTTTATAACTGAAGTTTGTAAATGATGTTTTGTTTTTTGTCACTGCTCATACCTGGAACGCAGCGTATTGGAGTTAAAATCTTTAGTGTGTGCACTGATGTGGAAAAAGTTTAAAGTCCAACATTTTTTCTTCTCATTGGACTTCTCTCCTTTTCTGCCTGTTAAGTTACATAATTATGCTCATCAAGAGTTCTTATAGCCAAAATAAAAACAGTAATGTGACTGAGTTGAATCTAAGCAGATCAGCACAGATGGTAAAATGTATTTAAAATGTACATTTTTCTCCCAAATGGGATTTCTTTTTAAATTTCCTTTTGCATTTATTGCATACCACAAAATAAAATGATTTGCACTTATTAATAATATATATTACTATTTGTGTATTTAAATTAAATGCTTACAGTGCCACCAAGCATGAGAAAAGCAAATAAAGTGATGCTCACTTCATTTTTGTATTTTTGTATAAAAATAAGGCTGGGTGTTCAGAGCATCAAATATGATAAAACTGAACTGGAAATAGTTAAAAATAGGCCTCAGCTCAGGCATGAGTGCTGCTGTAAAGGAAAATGACACAGTTTATCGAAGATGCAACACCGGAGACTGAAAAACTAATTGTATTTATAAATTGCACATTATTTTTGAGTTTGTCAGGTTAACATTTGATAAATTTACATAACCTTATCTACACAAATAAATATGTTTAAAATGGGAGGAGTTGAAACTGAATTGATTGCTCTTGCTACAGCATCAATCAGTCAGACATGCTAGTGTTGTAGAAATTCCTTAATTAAAGGATGAGAACAGATTCCTTTGGTCTTTTGAGAGTTTAATACAGCTTGTTAACCAGGAGGGCAGCATTTTGCACGGACCGCCCTGCTCAACCCAGGCACACATATACATTGTATAGTAAGGCTGACTCAACTTATCTAACACCCCAACAATGGACGATCATAGTCGTTATCAGGGCTAAGTAAAAGTTCACAATTCTTTTAACAGCACCTGAATGCTGCTTCTGTTTTAGCTAAACATACATTTATATATAGGGAGGGAAAAAATGATTATTTACCAAGAACCTCTGAAGTTTATGAAAACAGTACAGGAAGTGTCTTAACAGGGTGAACACAGCATTTTTGTGAGTGGGACTCGAAGCACTTCCTCTCTGTTGTCATTGTGAGTGTCTGGGTTGTACAAGACCGTTAAGTCACTCTTATCTGAAAAACAGGAATCATCCACTAGTTACTGGTGTTACTAGCTCAGGACCCGGATCTTTACATGCATGGGTTGAAGGACTGCTCTACATATGTTCAGAAACACTTTTGGTTTCATGACAGAAGTTGTGTTGGCAATGATAATCGAACTGATGTGTTAAATAGAATTTTATTCACAATTATCTTTAAGAGAGAAGTAAGCTGTTTATGAAAATAACTATGTACAAATGTCCAACAGAGAAGTTTGACACTTCGGTGCAGCTGAAATTCTTCTTTTGGATATCTGATTGTGTTTTCTACATTTGATCAAATAAAACAATTATACATTAACAAAATGAACCTGCCAAATTAAACATTAAATTAACACTATTCTGCTTAAAATGATCAAATTAGACAACTTTTTTGACTCTATTTTAAGAAAAAAAAAAGTATTTCTGATGGCCAGAAAGCATGGATTTTAAAAGTCTTGAAGTAAACTTTTACTGCGAACAGTGGGGTCTCATTGATCGGATGAGGTAAAATAGAGACGATCAATAAAGCAGATCAGAGATGTAGAAAACCCCTGTCAGGTCATGCTGTGTTTTAAACACAAAAGAAGCTTAAAATCGATCATATTAGACGTTTTCCGAGTTCCAGCTTTAACTTCATTTAAAGGCCACGGATGCATAGTGAAGTAACAGTTTGTTTGTTCATTTAATCCTCCTATTCCCTGTTTGTATTTCCAGTTATTTCTTAAAATAAGTGTGAATTGAGTCTTCCAACAAGTTTCATTACCATTTTGGACTTTCTTTCTCCACCTTTAATGAGGGATGTTTACCTGTTTAGACTTAGTTATTTGAATTCATCATTAAATGAATGAGCTGTGCAAATAATTTGGACTACAACTAAGACACCGAAGTCGGGATTACAAAGAAATTTGACATGGAAATTAAAAACACATTGGGGGAAGATTATCCTCATTGTAGACGGTGTTATTTGAATGATGAAGTATAATTCAGCCTTACATTAAGCCTCAATTTTCTATCATCTTTGTAGTAATGGCTTAGTGAATTAAATACACGGGCCGTATAACTGTTGCCTCTAAAATGGGCTTTAAAGGAGACCTGAGCCCTCGTCCTCTCCTTTTCTCTCGGCTCGCAAAGACAAGTGAGGCTCTTTGTGTACTCACATGTACTCATCACAGATGATGCTTTTGTCACATAATTGCATACATGCAGAGGGTACAGGGAGTACACACAGCACACAATGTGCACAATTACCATCCTGTAATTGCGATCTATCAGACATTATTGTGAAATGTTGCCTAATGTGCGTGCTGTCGAGTCTGCTGCATTATCAGAGCTTAGGAAGTGACAAGACTATTTATAGGAGCTTGTTATCCACTTAAATCCTGTTGTTGCTATTGTCCAGCCCTTTAGAGCTGGACTGACTGATGGGCTCATGTGTTGGTTTGGAGGAGCACAGCTGTGTGAAAAGGCAAATGGGGCGTCTCCATTTTGTGTTTCATTGACCTAAAACTGGAAGAATCTCATTAACTTGTTCGTTATAAAGTGACGTGTTAAGTATTCTTTCACCGTATTGAAACTGGTTACACTGCACAAAAATGGCTACTTCTCTAAGAATAGAGCTTTGAGTCAGTGTACATAGCCAAGGGGAGTAGGGACAAAGAAAGGAAAGAAAAAGGAACATTGTCGCACAAATCAATAAAAGAATGAATCCCACCAGGTGTGATCTGAGGGAAAGTCCCAAAAAGTAAACACGCTGGTTTCTACAGGACATCTACGAGGCAGGCCTCAAAATCCACCTTAAACTTCTTACAAGAAATCTAAGCTGGAGCTTTTGGGAAATCCCTGCCAGTGCTTGACAGGAGCATTGTTGGAAAGCTGTCGCAAGAAAATGCTTTATGTGCAAAAGAAAAAGAAAAGGGGTAAATATCTGAACAGGAGAAAATCTGTGAGTCTGAGTGGATTAGAATAGATCTAAATGAACAATTTTATATGGTATCTATTCTGAAGGTGATGTACCAGAAGTGAAGGGCTGACTTTATTTTACATCTCAAACTAGATATTTATTTACGCTGAGTCTGGCTTTGAGTCACACTAAACTTTCCCTGTTTAGTTTAGGATTACCAAAATTAATTATATTAAATTGTAAATTGAGATGTTTTTATTTTACTTGTCTAGGGATGTAAGAAAATATCGATACACTGCTATATCGTGATATTTTATTTTCAGATATTGAATGTTATCGATATTCGAAAGCAAAATATCATTTTTTAAATTATTTATAATTATTATTATTTGAATGGAACCGTTAGTGATGACAGTCATTTTTGTAGTGAAATTAAAAGTATGAATGGTATTTGGTGGCTGTTTTCACCTTCTTTGTTCCAGTGGATCAACTGGATCTAGTAATAAAACTGAATGTGTTAAAAGTATGAAACAGGTTGGAGTGTTTAGAATGTTGTGACAATTTTTCTACAATTAAATTCAGTTTTAAACATCACAATACATAGTCTTACTCATAGTATCGTAATATATCGCAATATATTGTATCGTCTCCCCTGTATCGCGATATATATTGTATCGGCAGATTTTTACCAATACATATCCCTACTTTCTTCACAGTTGGGAGTTTACATATCCTAAGATTATTATGGCTTTAAATAATTTGAGAAAGCCCAGATGATGATGATGGCATTGCTTTGTAAACTTATTAGCTGATTGAGTCTCAACATTTGAGTTGGTTGGAGACTGGATGTATTTTAAGACGTCTCAAACATGCTTGTTTGGCGCCTTGTGTGGCGTCAAAATACCTGGAAGCAAATTGTAGACCTCCACAAGTCTGCTTTACCCCTTGGTGCTTTCTCCTCGTACCTGAAGATGCCATGTGTTATTTGCTCATACAATTATATTGAGGTGTAAACATCGTGGGAATGTTCAGGCATCACAGCATACATGCATGTTTTAATGGAAAATGTGGGTGTAAACCTCTGAACAAAAACAAAAATGACCCTGTGCGAAACGAGTCCCACACGAACATAGGCTGAAAGTCCAATCGGTTAGGAAGAAGATATTATTCCAAAAGCAACATAAAAAATGGATTATAGTTTGTAAATGTACTCAGAGACAGAGACCTTAATGTTTGGGAACTAAAATTAAAGCGTTTGACCATTAGACAAAAAGGAGGAAGCTTGCAGGTCTGAGAACACCATCCCAACTAGTACAGGGGAGGAAGCATCTTCTTGTGATGAGTTTTTTTTTGCTGCCGCAGGGATTGGTCTACTTTACAAAATAGATGTGATCATGATGAAAGAACATTATGTGGAAATACTGAAGCAACATCGGAGGACATTAGCCAGGTAGTTGAAGCTTGGGCGCATATGGATTCCTCCAAGTGAACAATGACCCTAAGTAACCACCCGATTAGACATAGTGAGTCAAAGACAACAAAGTCAATGTTTTGGAGTGGCAATCATAAATCCCCTGATCGTAGTCCTTTAGAGAATGTGCACAGCCTATAAACAGTGGTTTGCATGCAGCACGTGCTGACATCTTCCACTGCTGCTTCACTGACCGTAAGTGCGTTTGCTCTCAAATGAAGGTTTTTTATGAATATTGATGAGAAAGATTCAGCGTTACCAATTTCTACTGCTTTTTTATTTTTTTTATTCTTGCCTTTTCCAACTCCGTTGTTGCTTTTTATGTTTAATCATTAATATATTTAGGCTTCAGGCTGGCTTAATAATGATCTGGAGACAGAGGGTCCTGTTCTTGGCACGCTGCTGGATAACTGGCCATCTGCCTCTGGGTTGTAGTGTAGGCTGACTGGGGGGTTTAGAGCGCGGCTACACAGAGAGCGTTGGTTGTGTCTTCTGGCTTCGCTTTTTCTAAACCCAGTTATTGGCTTGGTTTAAAACCAGCCCTTGGGGCCAATCAGCCCATTTGGTTGAATAGAAACTTTCCACTTTTCCCTGATGATCACTCTGGGCCAGTGGGTGGTGGAGGGATTACAACACTTACAATATCTTTAAAAAAATATAGTATTAAAAAGGAAAAACAGGAAATGGGCTGAAGATTTTTTTTAAAGTTGGTGTCATTTTTCCCCTGGTTAAAACTTACAACTTGAAATACAACTTCTAACAAAGCTGGTAAAAACCCCAAATCAAAGCTTTATTTGATTAATTTTTTGCTTACTGAAACAGAATTGCTGATCTAATCATTATTTCAACTTAAAAGTCCCTTTATTCATGGCCTGCAGCTAAACATTGACAAAAAGTTCATAGTTAATATAATTTTTGGCCTCTAATTAACAGCAGTTCGGCGTTTCTCTCTTAGTTTATATTTCGCAGTGAAGTTTGACAAGTGGCACTGAGTTCTCAGTGTTTGTGCCGGAGCTCTGCACTGTTCTCAGTTCCTGTCTGGCATTTTTAACGCTATGAATAATTTACCGTGCTCCTGGAATTTGATTATTTATTTTTTTGGAGCTGAGATGTGTCTGCTTCTGCTGAAGAAAAAAAAATCGCCAGAGGAATTGCAAGTTTCCTGGAAGGAGACGTGCCGATGTCTCTGGGTGGTCCGACGTGTGGCCCAGGAGGGGGAGGGCGACTCTGGAGGAGCTCTCCTTCTCCTTATGGATTACTCATGTGGAGTGAAGACTGAACTGAATGTCCAAGAATTTATCCCATACTACAAGGCAAAGAAGACCATGTTAGGAAATCAATGCCAGTATGATAATGAGGGAAGCAGCACAAAGAATACTTAAGATTGTAAATGTATTTAATATTCTTTAGGATCTCATTCTCTTTTGCCTACCAGCAAGGTTAGAAGAAGTGCAACAGTGAACTGGCTTAGAATTAAGCAGATGGAAGTGAATAGAGGAAGGCTGCTGTAAAAAGACAATTGTGTTATGCTGGAACAGATTCTGCTCTTTTTTAACTAGAGGGGATTTTTTACAGTGACACTAAAGTGTCTCTCTCTCTGATAGGCAGCCTGATTTATACAGTTTGTTGTCAAAACGCCCCAGAGGCTGTCTTAGTTTGCTCTCTGCCTTGTTTACTTCACTCATGTCCCCTCCATCCACGGCTACAAAAGACCACCTCGGCTTCAAGTTTTTGTTGTTGCTGCTCTTATATCACTTCATCCCTCTGAGGTGTGTCGCTGGTTTCTCAGTTTTTTTCTGGTGAAAAGAAACCTGTCAGTGTTGGTTTTCCTGCTAGTTCACGGTCCTTTAAAATCACCCTTTCTCCTGTCAGTTTAGAACATAAACACACCAAAAGCAACAATGGATTATTTTAAAATGCTTTCTCTTTTGTCGGTCGACAATGCATCCAGAGGAAGACTCTGTGATGATGCTGTGAAAGGTAAAAGAAAAAATATTACTGAGGGTGTACACCAAAGATTTTCTTTGACCAAATGAGAAAAAAGAAAATTAATTTGACAGAGATGCTATTTGGAGTCAGAGGCCATGGTGACTGCAAGCAAGAAGAAAAAATCAAAGTCACGCTGAGTCTTTGGGCAGGAAAATAAAAATAAACACTCTGCTTTGGCTTAGATTTTCAGGGGCTTGTTGAAATTATTCACCACCACCCAGAGTGCTGGGAGTTATTCTAACAGGGTTTCTACATAGATATGTAAAGTATGGAATACAAATTGATTATCATCATGGTCTGAATAAGTATACAGACAATAGAAATGAGTGTGAAAAGATGTTCCCAGACTTTATTAGTGTGTTGTCTAAGCAATATAAATCAGAATTTCTTTTAGGTAAATTTTTTCAATTGATATAAAGTTGCATTGTTTATTTATTTTTCTTACTTAGTGACTGCCTGTGACCACAGATGAATCAAACCTATCCAAAAGAGATTAAAAAAGGGACATTTCACATCGTTTTAACCTTTAGTCCAGGGGTGTCTGAAGCACGGCCTGGGGGCCGTTTGCGATCCCCGGACTGATTTTGTGAGTCCTCTGACTGCGATTCAAGAATAATACAAATTTGGTCTGCCAGCACAGGTAGTTGGTGCACATTGAGACTTATTTTTGATTGGTGAAAAATCTTCTCACAATGGAAAATGTTTGGTATAACAAGTATTTATCTGTCGATATTTATGTTTTTAACATTATTTTCTTAATTTCTTAGTAAATATATGACCACTTTTATCCAGTTACTTTTACTCAAAAGCAGACTTTGGTGCACCAAAATCTTAAATTAATGTATTCTTTCCTAAATATGTAATTGAAGTGTTTTAAAAGAGAGTGAATCATGTCCTGAAAAAAAAAAAGTTGAATCGAGCCCAAAATAATGTGCAAACTGGATGCTTTTCTTTTAATAAGGCAAACGTGCAAAACCTTTAAGTTTTGGATCTAGAATGACTTATACAAACCAGTCTTGCAAAAAAATCTGAGTGTTTATCTAACTAAATGCATGCAGAAGGTAAAAAAGATTTACATATTTTTTGGCCTGTGAATACTTTTGACTTGACAATTGTGACCCACTTCACATAGTTTGGACACACCACTACTTTAGACTGTAGCCTGTTAGCAAGTGTTAAGTTGACATTTTTAATATAATAATTAACAAATATTGTATTCCAAACAGTTCTTTGGGATATAATTATTGCATACACACATCTTAATTACAGTATATTCATGTGCTTTCCATTTGTTGTGCTCTATCCTAGACTACTGCCATTTAAATTTAAAGTGAAAAAGAAAATGCAAATGTGTGATCGGCCTTGCAGGTTTGTGTGATGGATACCAGTATTTTGTGGGAAAGTTTGCATTCAAACTAACCGTGCAAAAAAACTTGGATCAAGAATTTGTTTGACCACACCGAAACAAGCACATTTAGCAGGAATAAATTGACCGTTAACTAAATAAGCCTATTATGCATGCAAACACCGGAGGGTTCCTTTACCTTACTGTGCAGCCCTAAATCACCCTTCACAACACGGTGGTGCAGAAAACACAAACTTAAACTGCTCTCCAGCACATCAGCGGCCCAATTTGTCAAAAGCAAAGAGGCGACAAGGAGAATGAAACGGATTTAAAAGGAAAACGGTGAAACGTGACACGTTGCTGTTGTGCTTCAGCAGCAGTCTTTCTCCCGGATTAATTATTTTAAAAAAAGTGATGTGTTAGTAGATATAACTTAATGGAAGACTCCCCCTTTGATCCCATTTGTTGCAGAATGAGATTAAATTTCTGACTGAAGCAAATAGCACGCCTGTCTCTGGGTGTGCATCTTTTTCATCGGGTGTAATGCGTGTTGGAATAATTAAGCTGGAGGGCCTTACACGCGATAATGGACTTCGACAGTAAAATCAAATAAGGCCTGCATAGTGACTGATGAGATCTCAGGCCTTTGTTGTTAAGAGCACACAGAAAGACGTACAGTGAGCTTCAAACACAAAAGTATAATAATTACACATCCTTCAATCCGTCAATCCTCAAATATCAAGCAATCTCATCACGCACGCTGCGTGTTTCCTTCTCAAACGCCCGTCACAAGCAGTAACTCAAAGATGGACACTTATACACTCTTGCGTTCGTTATATTGATCTAAGCTTACACAAGCATTAGCACTCACTTAGAATGAGAGACATGTCTTCACCCCAACATAGCAGAGCAGAGCTCTCTCACGCATCTTTGCTTCTTTAAAACACACAACATTCTCGCAAACTTCTCGATAAATAAATGCCTGCCTCCGCTCTGGGCTGCCAGATTTCTCCAAATTGAATCATAAAGCAGCTGATGTATTCATCCAGTGTGTGTGATTTAACGAGGTCCACGTCTTCTTGTTATAAGTCATATTAATAATCTCAGCCTCACATTGATTTTTCTTTATTTTTTTGTTTTTTTTTTTAAGCCAGCACAGTGCACTTTTTGGTATGTTTTTTTCTTTTGTTGTCGGTCTGATGTGCCCCCCCCCCCCCCTATTTCATCCAGACACACACACAGAAAGAAGACACAGAAAACTGCTTTTCCTCTCACAAGTCTTTATTCATCCGTGTAGAAAAAAAGATGACAGACCAATAAATGAAACAGCATTTTGCACTCGGTTTTGTCTATACATAAGTCTTGTCATTATCACATCTGAGGAGATTTTTAAAGGAAAGATTTTCTAGAAAGAATGAATGGTAGCTTTACTGCTCTTTCAAAAACGGATTTTAAGAGAAAAAAAAACAAATACAGATATATAAAAAACTAAAAATACACACCAGAACTCCTCGATTATCATCGGTACACAGTAACACAGGAAGGAAAATCAGCAGAGTACAACCTAAAGAAAGAACGGGTTGCAACACTTGAAGGCTCCATCTAAGTTTCCCCTCTGAATCCTTTCCATTTCTCTATCCTCCCTTCTCTTTCATCTGAAAATCTGGCTGTTGTTCAAAAATGATTTTCCATCTAAGTTCCTCCTGCATTTGGGTGTGTTGGTGGGGTCAGTGAGAGGCAGTCAGAGAGCAGGTGCTGCTTTCCTGTGGCCGTGTTTGTGTAGAGATGCACAGTGAAGCGGTCGGACTGTTAACAAATCCTCCGTCTATGCTGATCTAAGGCCATAAAACTGGGCATCCTGAGTCAACAAATGTGTTTCTCTGCCAACACTTTGAGCTTATCCTAAATAATTTAGCTTAACAAAATTGTCAGTGATTTAGCTTGGGGACTGAGTCCTGTTGTGACATGAGCTGAAAGGCCACTCAGAGGAAGAAGCCATAACTCCAAGACAAACATAAAAAAAATCTGATTACTGTACACTTTGCAAATGCACTCGGGGACAACAACCTTAAGTTTTGGAGACCTGTCCTGTGGTCTGAAATGAAAATGGAAGTTTTTGAGCCATAATGACTATTGTTACATTTGTATTAAAAAGTGTAATGCTTACAAGCCTCAGAACACTATCCCAACTGAGAAGAAGGGAAATGACAGCCATCATGTTGCCTGGGTGGTTTGCTGCATGAGGGACTGGTGCACTTCCCACAACAGATGACATAACAAGGGACATATTATGTGTAAATCTTGAAGCAACATCTCAATGTGTATTCTAAATGGATATTGATCCTAAGCGTGCCGACATGAAGTGGCTTATGGACACTAGAGTCAATGTTTTGGAGTGGCTATCACAAAGCCCTGATCTGAGTCCCAGAGAAAATCTGTGGGTAGATCTGAAAATGTTTGGGAAAGCAATCCAGCAACATTCCTGACACAGTTACACCTCCTCTGACGGGAGGAATAGGGCAAAAATATTTTAAGTTATGGGGTTTAAATGCAATTCTACCAAATACTAAAAGGATGTCTGTAAGCTTCTGACATTAGAAGAAATAAAAAAACTGATAATTCTGGATTTAATAAAATATGAAACAATTTTGGCATCACTAACTCACCTGAAATGGAGAACGCTTAGTCTGATTTACTGAGAGAGAAGGTTGTGTCTTTATTTATAGTGTATGTAAACCTCTGGTTTAAACCATTTACCACAGAAACCTAAAGTCATAGGCAGCTTCCTAAAAGTATGTTTATGTCTCCAAAAAGACAAAAGGGGCCAGAACAATCATACAGTGTTTTTAATGAAAAACATAGCTTTTAAATTCTGTGTTTGTGAACATATCTGAGATCGCATCAAAAAATCTGATAGGGGTAGTTGACTAGATCCATAGTTCTCAAACTGTGGAACTGGAACTCACTGGTGTTGCTTACTTGGACATTTTTTGAAATCATCTATTTAAAAAGTATGAAGTGAAGAGCTTAAAATCCCAAACAGCCTATAAAAATTGTTTAAAATAATTTATCTTTTATTAGATACCACTTAAAATATGGAATGGGGAATGTTTAAGGAACCGAGAACAAGTGACAGTAACCATTTATATTGCACTTTTTTTTACATCTGAAGTCTGAACCTAGATTTGGAAATTACCTCAAACCCAATTTATGCATGTTCTAGCTGCAAGTTGGAAAACCAGCAACATTTACCAATATCTGTTTTCAGTGACCAAATAAATTACTATTGGCAGTACATGCTTATAGCTTGACTGGCATTTTGTCCAGTCAAACACTAATAAATAATGTTGAATGAAGGTTGTACATGTATTTTTGTATGTAAAGGATTTAATGAGATACAATCAATCTGAAGTGCAAATAAACTCCTAACACTAACCCCCCATGGCAGCCATATTGGAATTTGAGATCAGGGTTGGTTAGAAACCTCAGTTTTTCCCTTTTTTGAATTCTGACTTCAGGGGGCCTTTGTGTTTATTTTACCATCATGGATTTTTAATTCAGACATGCAGTGCTAACTGGTCTATTTTCCTTTTTTTTGTGACAAACCCAACAAGCTAAAAAAGTCCTCCTGTTCTGACATCCCCACAGCATTTTGAAAACATTGTATTTTGAGAGGTGTGTTTTTTAATAAAATGTTGAACCACTAGATAATCCAAAAATACTGTGGTTTTATGTAGAAGCAGACTATAGAAGAACACATAAATATCAGAATGCAAAATCACATTTAATATGATATATATTTTCCTATTAGTATGTTCCCCCACTTTTTTTCCTGGATCACAATAAAAACAACAGGAAAAACAAACTTCTTTAATCAGCCTCAAGCTGCATAATGAGTAATATGAGCTCAGTCACAATTCCCTCCACAAAAATTATCTGCTGCTTCAAGTTATTGCCAAATAATAAGGTTTGGCCTTACTCTTGAAGATGAATAGGTTACTATTATAGGATGCATGATTAGTTTCTTTCATTACTGTGTGAAAGATAATTTAATAATAAGACCAAGCCGAATTAAAAACTGGGTTCATGCTGTTCTCCATAATTCCGAGTTTTTTCTTTGTCTTTTTTTCTTGGAGATTATTATGCCTTTCGTTTGTCTTGCCTCTTCCTTGCTTTGTTTTATTTATTGAAATGTTCTTCGCTCTATAAATCAAACACAGTTCAATCATATTTTTGACAGAATCGTTCAGTCTTTTATCACTCATATTTGTTGGAAGCAGTGGCCACGCTGCGGGCGAAATTACATCCGTTTTTTAAGATGAAGAAGTCACATTATTCCAGTTGTCAGCCCTCTTCCCCTCGATCTTCTTTTCCTTTTGTCCTCTTTTTTGCCTCCTGCTGCTTCATTGGTCACACGCCCTTTTTTAACTTAATTCCTGTTTCTTTCTTCTCCTTCCTTGCTCTCTGCCATAAGGAAGCCACCTCTCTGAGAGACTACATCCCCTCTCCAAACAGCACCCCACTCTGTTTTCCCCCTCGTCGTCTTTTATCTTCTTTCCCTCCATCCACCCATCTATCCATCACCCCCTCACACACACTTTCCCTCTCTCTTTCCCACTCATTAGTCTACCCATGCTGTGGTTTGTGTCTCCCGTCTCTGTCAGAGCTGTTATCACTGCTGTCAGCTCCTTTGGCGAGAACAAAGTCGTCCTCTGCTCACAGCACCACAAAAGACACGAGGGGAATAAAAGGAAAAGAGCTTCAGCTGCAAAAAGAAAGGAAAAAAAACTAAAAAAGAGGCGGAAAGATGGAAAAATTAAAAGGGGGAGTAAACCAGAGGAAAGAAGGGAGCAAGGAACACATCTTTTCATGTCAGCCATGATGCATTGTCATCTGTGGGTTATAACAACCATTGATTTCTCCTTTCTGTCATCCGTTTTATCTATACAGCACAGAGCTTACAGTTGGAAGGAAGATATGAGCGCTATCTCTATACACATCAAGTGCCTTTTCCTCATATTATAAATATATCTCCTGCTAAATCAGCTAAGCCTAGTATATCAACCTCAAATAAGTTACCATGTATTAATATGAGCTGAGAAGAGCAGTAGGTTCTGAAAGACACTGAGATATCCAAAAGAGGAAACATAACCATTTAGAACAATAAGCAGTGCTGAGAGAAGAGCCTACTGTATTTTGTAGGATACAGCAGAATAGTATAGTGGACTCTTACTTCTGTTGCTCAATAACATTGTCCCATCATCATCATCTACTAAGCAAACCAATCAGAATCGAACCATCAGAGGCACAGAGGGTACTTTGGAAACCATGGGCAAAATGCCACCAGCCAACAGGGCTCTGGTAGCTCAGGGAGTGCACCCTGCATCATCACGTGTAGGCATAATCTATGTCAGGGATGCCACCCTCTCTGTAGCCACGGTTGGTACCATAAGTGGCATGATGGTGGCTGGCTTGGCTGAGGATGGTGCCGTTGAGACTACCAGCTCCATGGCTGCTCCGGTAGGTCCCATTTGCTTGGGAGGAAGAGGAGGAGGAGGAAGGGAAAATGGTGTGGATGTAGGTAACGTCCTCTAGCTTAGGCTGCAGGGACTGATGGGCCATCGCTGTCATCTGAAACCCTGCAGGAGGGGCCCTGATCTCTAAGATGGAAGTGTCTTTCTTGGTGCCTGACTCTACATAGTCATCATAATGCTTCCCACCCCGACCTCTGTTGTATGAGCCTGAGTCCCCAGACATGTAACCTGATCTCTGTCCATACCAGCAGAAGATGGCGAAGATTAGGAGCAAGCTCACCAGTGCTGTGGCACCTCCTATAATTCCAGCAAGTGGCAGAGCTGTTAGCTCCGAGTCTTGTCCCTCTTTGTCTGCACCCTCCCCTCCAGTGCTGACATCTCCAGTCTCTATCTGAGCACAGGCTGGAGATGAGTCTTTACTGTCTGTGTCCATGCTGCCAGCTCGAGATGAACCCATGCTGGATCCCCCAAAGGAGGCCTCCTGTCGTAGTGGCAGAAGGCAGATGAGGTAACGGGAACGTGGAGTGAGCTGGGTAAGGAGATACTGCCTCCTCTCTCCAGGAACCAAAGTCTCTGTCATTGAGCCAAGAGCTGCGCTACTTCCCATTCTTAGCCACGACAGGCGGAAGGAGGGTGCTGGCTGTGGGTACAGCCAACTCACAAGGACACTGTCCGAAGAGAGAGGTTTAACAGTCAGCTCTAAGGCCTCTCCAGATACTTGTCCACCTTCCCCTGGAGGCAGGGGCATAATGAGGCCAGGCCGCTTAGGCCGCAGAATGAAGAGAGAACCTTGTGTAGGGACCAACAGAGGGGCAGTAGTGGTGGTTACATGAGGGACTACTTGACTCTCTCCAACATCATCTTCAACTCCTCCATCTTTCTCGACTGGGTTCACCACTTCTCCAGGACCAGACCCTGCAGGAGGGCCCTCACACTGCTCCATTAGTGATGTAAGATCTCTGAGTGATTGGCCCCGTACAGCCTCCGGCCCCTGACAGACAAGGCCTCTGACTGTCACTGCTGAGCCACGTCCATGCAGCCAGGAATGAAGCCAGCGAAGGTTGCAGCCGCAGTACCAGGGGTTCCCTCGGAGCAGCAGCAACTCCAGACTTTCGGTGTCTCTCAGAATTCCTCGAGGCAAACTGGTCAGATTGTTTCCTGACAGGTCCAGTCTTTGCAGGCGCCTCATCCCGTCCAGCGTCGCCCTCGGAATGTGGGTCATCCCGTTGTCTTGTAGGTGTAGTCGTACCAAGTGAGCTGAAGGCAGGTTGACTGGCGGAGACTGTAGAGCGTTCCTGACCAGCGACAGCTCCGTCAGGTTAGATAAACGAGAAAAGGTGTCATCTGCGATGCGGGTGTTGGCCAACAGGTTTCCATCCAGGACCAGGCGTCGTAGGGAAGAGAGACCACGGAAGGCATGCGTTGGAATGGTGCTGATCCTGTTGTCATCCAGTCGTAACTCTTCCAGCGACGCTGGAAGGCCTGCAGGAATGCTCGACAGGTGATTCCGAGACAGAAACAGCAGTCGAAGCCTTGGAGTCCCAGAAAAGGCTCGATCCTGGATGCTAACTGTCGATATTGAGTTATCATCCAGATGTAAACGTTCTATTAAGGGTAATTTGGCCAAAGCTGATCGCGGTAACGTTCGTATATTATTATCCTGCAAATGGAGCTCCTTTAAGGATGGAGGAAGGTGTATCGGAAACTCATCCAGCTGGTTGGCGTATAGGTAGATCACTCGTATAGAAGTGCTGCGTTCCAGTGACTGTGGCAGCCCGGCGTTGCTCAACCGGTTGCTCTGCAAGTAGAGGATGGCAGCGGTTAATGGCAGTGGAGGGATTATGCTCAGGCCACGGTCGTTGCAATAGACAAAGCCCTCATCACAGCGGCACACGGAGGGACAAACAATGCCCTCATCTCCCTCGCCTGTCTCCATGGCGATTGCAGCTGCCGCCAACTCCAGCACCTCAGCCAATAAGGTGAGGACCAGGAGGAGGAGAAATAGCCAATCGCGAAGCTCAGCAAGACTTTCGGCTGCCATGTTGGTGCACAGCTCCTGACCTGAAGAGAAGGAAAAACTAGATTAATACAAGGATAGGTCAATCATTCTATAAAGCCAAAGGGGTACTGACATCTTACATAAAAAAGCAACAATGGATAGTTGAACTGGATTTTAAGATACAAAGTTTTCAATTTCCACCTGCTGGCAAAAGTGGATCGCTTAATTCCAAGAGTTGAAAAGAGTTGGGGAATGGAATAGTCAGATGCCCTGAAGAGAAACTGTCCAGTTTTATATGGGTCAGAGCGACCAAGCAGAAGACAAAGTGACATTTAGATCCAGTGAGTGCAATGAGGGGTAAGTTGACTGGCGATAAAGATCATAAGAATCGGCGAAAGCAAAGAGACAACAGAAATGGAGAAAATTGGACAGTGACAATTGAAAAGGGGGAAAGTAAGTGAAGAGGGCTTTATTTCCTGGGAGGTTAACAGAACTGGAGCGAGTGACACGAAAATAAAATGGAGGATAGGTTGGGGAGAAGGAGATTAGATTAATTGGCTGCGGAGCAGTTGATAGATCTGAAAACACAAGTATCAGAGTTGCTGTGACAGCAATAGATGTGACCCTGGCAGAAAAGGGAGATAATAACACACCAGAGAGGCATCATTTCACAGATTTCTACAGGTTTACTCAGATGCATAATGTGTCTGTTTGAGGTCATGACCACTTGGTGAACTGTTCACACAAATTAGTGCACATGTTGTACTATCTTCATGTGCAATGACATGTATAATAAACTCAGCAAAAAAAGAAACGTCCCTTTTTCAGGACTGTGTATTTCAACAATAATGTTGTAAAAATCCAAATAACTTTACAGATCTTCATTGTAAAGGGTTTAAACAAAGTTTTCCATGCATTTTCAATTAACCATAATCAATTAATTAACATGCACCTGTGGAATGGTTGTTAAGACCTTAACAGCTTACAGAAAGTAGGCATTTAAGGTCACAGTTCTAAAAATGCAGGACACTAAAGAGAATTGTCTACTGACTGTGAAAAACACCCAAAGAAAGATGCCCAGGGTCCCTGCTCAACTGCGTGAACGTGCACTAGGCATGCTGCAGGGAGGCATGAGGACTGCTGATGTGGCTAGGCCAATAAATTCCCATGTCCGCACTGTGAGACGCCTAAGACAGCACTACAGGGAGACAGGAAGGACAGCTGATCATCCTCGCAGTGGAAGACCAGGTGTAACAACACCTGCACAGGATCGGTACATCCGAATATCACAACTGCACTCCATCAGTGCTCAGACTGTCCGCAATAGGCTGAGAGAGGCTGGACTGAGGGCTTGTAGGCCTGTAGTAAGGCAGGTCCTTACCAGACATCACCAGCAACAACGCCGCCTATGGGCACAAACCCACCTTCGCTGGACCAGACAGGAGTGGCAAAAAGTGCTCTTCACTGATGAGTCACGGTTTTGTCTCGCCAGGGGTGATGGACGGATTCGTGTTTATTGTCGAAGGTATGAGCGTTACATCGAGACCTGTACCCTGGAGCGGGATCGATTTGGAGGTGGGGGGTCCGTCATGGTCTGGGGCGGTATATCACATCACCATCGGACTGAGCTTGTTGTCATTGCAGGCAATCTCAATGCCTTGCGCCACAGGGAAGACATCCTACTCCCTCATGTGGTACCCTTTATGCATACTCATCCGGACATGATCCTCCAGCAGGACAATGCCACCAGCCATACTGCTCGTTCTGTGCGTGAGTTTCTGCATGACAGCAATGTCAGTGTTCTGCCATGGCCAGCGAAAAGCCCGGATCTCGATCCCATTGAGCACGTCTGGGACCTGTTGGATCGCAGGGTGAGGGCTAGGGCCATTCCCCACAAAAATGTCCAGGAACTTGCAAGTGGCTTGGTGGAAGAGTGGGGTAACATCTCACAGCAAGAACTGACAAATCTGGTCCAGTCCATGAGGAGGAGATGCACTGCAGTACTTCAAGCAGCTGGTGGCCACACCAGATACTGACTGGTACTTTTGATTTTGAGCCTCCCTTCATTCAAGGACACATTATTCTATTTCTGTTAGTCACATGTCTGAGAAACATTTTTAGTTTATGTCTTATGGTGTTGACTCTTTTAGTGTTCATACAAATATTTACACACATTAAGTTTACTGAAAGTAAAAGCAGTTGAAAGTCAGAGGACGTTTCTTTTTTTGGTGAGTTTATATGTTTTCATCAAGCGGTTATTGTTCGTAACGTTTCAATAAATTATTCAGGAAAGTGCTTCTCGGAACCTTCGTTTTTATCCAGAGACTTGTTAATACAGTACTCTGAAAAAGTATTGGACCCCTTACAACAGTAAAAAACAAAAGACCCCTACAAAATTCAGTTTTAAGAGAAAAGAAACGACTATCCAAACCAACCACCCAACCCTGTCTAAAAAAAGGGGCTGCCCCCTAAACCTCATAAGTGGTTGTGCTACCACTGATGTTAACAATTGTCATTGTTGATTGTTTGAATTTGTCTTTTACATCTAATTATTGCCATAACATCTCAGTCCAATATAAGTCTGGACTTTGACTAGGCCACTTAAAATATTTAGTTTTTTCTTTTCTTTTCTTTTTTGAGCAGAATTGGACTTTCTGATGTACTTTGTCCGAAATCAATTTAACTCCATTTCACTTGCGTTTAAGGTCAGAAAGAAACGGGTGACCGAATATCTTCTTCAGGATTTTCCGATATAGCAGGATTATGGTTCTATTCATTACAGCAGGTCGTCCAGGTCAAGAACGAGTAAAGTTGTCCCAGACATCACACTACCACCAACATGTGTATTTAATGTGTTTTTGTTTGTTTTTTAAATACTGAATTAGTTTTACGCCAGTTGTAACATGAGGCACACCTTCCAAAATGTTCCACTATTGTATCGTCACTTCTTAAATGTTTTCCCAAAAGTTTTGCGGATCATCAAGATGTGTTTGGGCCTTTGTGTGTTACTTTTGGTCTACTTTGATTTTGGTCTGGAAGTTGTCCAGTGGATGCTATTTTTGCCCAGTCTCTTTCCTATTGCTGAATAGGAAGTTGTTGAACTGACCTTTATAGAGCCATTGTGGCCTGCAGTGCTTTAGATGTTGTTCTGGGTTTTATTTTGACCTCCTGGATGATTAGTCGATGCACTCTTGGAGGCATTTTGATAGGTTGGCCATTCCTGGATCAGTTTCTACTTGTTCCATTTTTCTTTTATTTATTGATAATAGCTGCAACACTGGTTCACTAGAGCTTTAAACGGTTAGATTTTGCTCTGTAAACCTTTTCAGACTAATACATAACCGGTCTAGCAGAAATCAGACCTGGGTATGGTTACTTTGTTACATAGATCCAGCTTTATGTCCCCTTAATGAACACTGGGGGTGTAGCGATGCACTGAAACGAGACTGGATGAGATTTTAATTTGATAAAAAACAACTTAAAAGACCAAATGTATGCTGCAAAAATACCTTTATTCTGCATTTTAATATGTTTTTCTTTAGATGTTAGGATTGTGCTTTACCTCTGCATGGTCTGCAGTACAACATTTAAGATTTCCAAGGTGCTATTGATAACGTGAGCTGTGATTCTGATGTAGTTCAACTTACCCCTACATGTCCAGTCATTGGCTGTTTTAGCAATGCTCTCTGCATCCTTCAGCGCCTCAGTGACTTGCAGTGCTAACATATTGTTTGTGTTTGTCCATCTGCAGCTATTTATTGGTTCTACTGGAAACCCAAAATGCTGCCAAACAAATGATTTAAGTTTGGGCATCTTCTTTTACAACTTCATTAGGCCCATAATGACCGTAACTTGCTAGCGCCCGCGAGATAGCAGTCGCCTTAAAGAGAAACATCTTGAACTGTATTGTGAGATCTGGTACAACAAGACCTTGCTACACCCCTAGAGAAAGCGCTGAAAGAATTTTTCACAGCATAGTCTGTTTTATTTGGTCTTTTTTGTTTGCAAAAAAATCCTTGTATCAAATTCAAAAAGATATTTTTTTTTACTAGTGAAATTATGTCCTTGTCTTCTCTTTCAGTGCAGGTGTTTGTGCAATTAGAGTAATGTACAGTATGAAATTTGTCAAAATAGCATTTTAACAGATACACCCTTTGTCTTTTGGCTAGCCTGAGGCTGGAAAATGTGCCCTGATGAGAAAGGGCTGACATGAATTGACAGCACATTTGATATACAAATCCTCCAAAGGCACGTTTTTGTTTTTTTTTCTGCCTCCCCCCCATATAAACCCATGTGTGTTTGTGTGTGAACTCTGTGCTCGATGCAAAATTGCCCCTCGGCTGCAGTCAAAATCCATGCAAAGCAAACAAGAGATGGCGACAATAGAAGAAATGAAGAGGTTGGAAGGGGGTGAGGAGACAGATGGAGACTTGGACAGTCAGTCAGGGGAGGAGAGGGGAAATGAGTTTCTGGCAGTGAAGACTGAAGTCGGTATCAGCTGAGTTCGCTGCAGAAAGAAGAATGGATCCAATCCCTGACTGGGTGTTGTTCTTTCTGTTAGAAAGGTGTAAAAATAGCTGTGTTTGGTACTTTTTTATGCCTCTGTTGCATGTCTCTGTGAAAATGTGACAGAGATCTGTATCTACAACAAGCAGCTCCTGTCTCAGCCTGACACAGTATTGGATACATCAGGGCGAAAAAGTGTGTGTGTCATAGAATTTGGCATTAACCCTGGCTTGATTTTCTCTGTTGATAATCTTATTTTTAGCTCAAATCTGGCTTTGGAAGACAGAAAAAGTACAGCAGATATACACATGAATATAAAGGGAGTGTAAAGGTAGGAGCTGAAACCAGATTGGGATGCTCTTTGAATATCAACTAGCATATGTTTCAGTGCCACAACATCCCCACTTCCTTCTCATAAATATCTTCTTGGCACAAGCTTGTTTGTGTGTTTTCGCCCACATGCCAAGGTTTCCAATCGACATGTTGCTTTAATGATCCTCAGATTTTCTTTCCTACGCCGTCCCTTATTCGATCTCTTGCCATCTCTTCTCTCTGTGTCTATCTTTTACACCATCTACCTCTCCCATCCGCACGCCATCCCTTCATGACCTGTCATTATATCCACTTTTGTTTGTTTACAGAACTATCCTTGTCCTCTCTTCCACTGTCTCTATCTTCTTCTAATCCTCTTTTATCGTTTCCTCTCCAGTTGTTTGTTGATTCCTGCACACTGAGATTGGATCAATCAGAAGGGATTTAGTTTCCCTGCCTACAACTCCTCAGCTCCACTCCTGTCCTCCTTGGCAACAGATATCTTTTTTCCATTCAGATGCAGCAGACCACCTCCTTTTCTTCCCCATACTCCCTCCTTCTCTTTCTCACTCCTCAGCCTCATCTTTATTGTAGACATAAACTGATCAAAGATTCTGTCTCCAAGTTTGGGAAATTTGACCTGCCGGTACTGATTTTAGCTGATTCTCTTCAGGAGCTCTAAATCAAATTCTGTACGAACAAAAAGAACAAGAATATCTACTTTTTCATTTTACAAGACAGATTATAGCTACCTAACTCCTACACAAGACTAAACAGAAACATTACCAGAAACGCATTTAATTTCGGCAAGACCAATTCAAAATAGTGTTGTTTCCGGCTTTATATTTGACAGAAAAAGGTAAGTTTTTCTGTCATGTAGAGCTGCGAAAAGTATTCAGTCTTTAGATTTCTTCAGCTCTTTTTTCGGTGTCTAACTTAAATTTCTCAGAAAATCAAACAAATTTTAATATCAAAGACTAGTCAACTTGGTTCTTTTCCTTTGGAAAAGTAACCCCCAACCCCCCTTGGCAAATCATGACTTAACGGATCCCTGCCTGACTGGATGAATCAAGAACTCCTTCAAACCTGTCTGACAGCATAAAGTAGGCTAAAGGGTTTCATCGTCACTCTGGAAAGGGTTATGAAGTAATTTTTGAGGTTTTGTGATCCCAATGAACCCCAGTAGAAGCCATTATCCACAGATGGAAAAACTTATGATGACTTATTGGTGGGGCCAGTGTACTAAAATTACTCCAAATGTATATTAAAGACTCACCCAGGAGGTAAAACACCTCCAGGAACCATCAGTATTACAGGCTTTCCCTGCCTTAGTTAACGCCACTGTTTATGATTTAATGATGGGGAAAATACTGGGCAAAGATGGCTTCATTGAATAGAGACTACAAGAACAAAAAGACCCATCTCACATTTGTCAAAGAACATATTGATGATTCCCAAACCTTTTGGGAAAATATTCTGTGAACTGATGAGACAAAAGTGGAACTTTTTTTCCATAGATGCGCTTTCTATTACATCTGGCATAAAACTAACAGGGCTCCAGAAAACTATGGGGTCAAATCAGGATCAGCTTAAAGTGAATGAAAAAACAGATTGTAAACTTGAAAAATAGACATTGTAAATTTGAAAAAATAAATTGTAAATTTGAAAAGTTTTGAACTTGTAAGTACACATTGTAAATTTGAAAAAAAAATAGTAAATTTGAAAAAAAAAATTGTAAACTTGAAAAAAAAATGTTAATTTGGAAAAAATATAGAAAACTTGAACAAAAAATCTATAAACCTAAAACTGTAAACGAATGAAAAAAAAGTTATTTGTAACAACTGCTGTTTTGTATTTTCAGTCTTTTTTTGGCCAGTTTTTACGTTTCTCTTCCCCTTTGCTTTCAGTCCTCAGTTTACAGTTTCAATTCAGACTTTTCGTTTTCGGAGTTGAGCCTAATTTTACGTGGGGGCGGGTCTTAGAGCCCATTGGCTACTGGAGACCAGCGTCATAGAGAGAGAGCGTTCTGACCATTGAGTGGAATTCGGAAGTCACGTGGGTCGTGCAGGTGCTGCAGATCATCATCAGATAGTTCCAAACAACAGCAGCTGCATCATTGACCGCAGTTCATTCTCAGCGTTTTGGAACTATTTTTCCGGTAAGTTAATGGAATCACTACATTTTTAGGCATTGAAAAGCTTTAGCTGACTGCTCCGTACCAAAAATAAGTCAAGGGTGATATTTAATGTAGCCAGTTTTGGTTAATTAACTGTGTTAATGAGCTAGTTGTAGTTTAAATGCAGCTAGCTAATTGTGAGCAGGAGGGGACTGGACAAGCTTGACGACCTATTGACGTTTATTTCAGTATGTTAAATTACGCTTTTTAAAAATATTCAGCACAGTTTCAAATGGGCAACACACTTTTATATCTCATTAATTTTGATGGTGATTTTTTTGTTTGTCTAAATATATTTAATGAGTTGCTGGTCGCTGTATCAACAGTCTTTAACTGACTTTGATGCATAAGAGATGGAAGCATAAATAGAGATACTATCAGTAAAGAAAAATGTGATCATAAAGATGAGAAATTATTTCTTTTTTTTTCAGTTAAACCACATAAGACTGACTGCAATGAACTGCTGAAGCATATGGCACACAGGATCACCAAGGTAACAAGATAAGTTGTTTTCTTTTTTTGTGTCCTCCAAAATAAGAGCTTAATCAAGACATTTGAAGAACAGTACTTGAATGCCATGACTTTTATAAAGTTGATGTTTACTGTAGAACGGTTCATTTGCACTTGTTTTAGAAGTGTGTAATCGTGATTAAGCAGAGATTATAATCTTTTTAACACAAGAATTTAAGAATTATTAACAATAACATCAGCCTAAATAAATAACTGTAGAAGAGTAACTAAAAATCTCTCATTGAACTATTACAGGTAACACTGCGTTGCATTCATGTCCATCTTCCTGTTTTCAGATGAGTTGCTGAGCGGAGAGCTGATCAGTGATCAGGTTGGTGGAACCTCCCAGTTCTGTCAGTGATGGAGCAATAAATAAGTTGGTAAGTGGAATGGTGGAGTGCTAGAGGTGGCTGTGTGATGAGGAGGCTGTCAAAATAAAATCAAAATGATCAGAAATTTATTTTTTTCATACCAAAGCTAATGCAAGCATTGCAATCATTTTCTTATATTCCCTGAACATGCCAAGACTATCTATGATTAAAATAACGTATGTAGAATCGGTGATATTAAAATAAAGGGACAAAAACATCCCTGCAAACATACCATATATAGATATTGATGTTGAAGCTGCTGTGGGTGGGGGGCTATTTGCAAAAGAGAGACCAAGTTCCTCCATGGCAACGATCAAGGTGTTTGGTGGCGGTTGCTTGTTGTGCTATCAGATGCTGTTTTTTGTTTGGCTTTAACTTCCAAGATACCCAGTATTGGACAGCACTTTTCTTCTCTTATGGAAGATCTGTTTTGCTGCAATTTGTAGTCTCTAAATCTGCTGGTTTTTTGCACATCATGACATGCAGGGAGCATGCTTTCTAACAGACTTGCTTCTCTCTTTAGTGTCCATGGCATTTGGGAGCCCCATTAGAGATGCACCAGACCTTGTTCGTCTCCACTTTCTGGACCAGACCGAAGGCTTCATGTGATGGTCGACAAAGCTCTCCTGGTTTGAATTCCTTCAGGGTCAATAGGGTACGGTGCTCTCCTTCTGGACTGTCATCATTTTTGCTTTATTGAACTAGAGCATCCGTCACAGATGTTGGAATGTTTCATTTGTTTACAATATATCCTGTAAGATGGTACAGAATACAGGTTTCACTGTTGGTGAGATCATCAGTACCTGTGTTTCCAATCAGCTGGTCCACACTCAGGCCAGGACTGGGACATGTCTCCTTAATGTCCAGGAACTCTGCCAGAAGACTGCCGTCATCCTCCTAATAACTTCCTTTGAATGTCATAAGAAACTACCCAACAGACTGATGGCTGTGCCTGGTGAAACTCCACTGGTGTTGGAACAGGATTTATTTACCGTATGCAGCTGAACAAGTTTTCAAGATGCTCTTGGGTCAACCTGCTTGTCAACACAAACAGATGTCCATGGTCAAGCGTGTCTTTTTGGATTGATAAAATTGTAGATGTTGCCCTAACAACTCCTGTTTGCACTGGTTTCCTGTTTGACCAATCTTAAGTCCACAGAAGAGTGTTATCATGTCTTGGAGGAATGTGATGGCTTTGTTGTACTCTACCATCTTATGCTTAAGTGCCATCACAGGGTGGCGTGTAGAGCCCTGATTGAAAATATTTGACAGTGCAGATTAAACTTATTGTACAGAGCTTTCTGTTATGACCTCTGGTGAGGGTGAGGTTTCTCCTGCTGACTTGAGCCAACCATTTCCTCCTGTCTTTTAGGGAAGCCGTACGTTCTGATCCTTTCTTGGACCGATTGCTGCATCCAAATGCAGCATAGCCAGTCATGGTAAAGCAATCAACCTATAAAGGTATTATTTAAATATGCATTTTATACATATGAAATGTTTTACAAAACCAAATATATATTGATATGTATAATTACACTTTTCCCTTGTTCCACCCTAAACATCTTGATTTGTAATTTAAATTTTACACCCACTAAGTCCTTCAAAGCAAAACATTTTACTAATGAACTGTTTCTCTATTGTTGTTTTCAGGGAGGTCACCAGTGGTTGATATCAAAGGGAGCTGCTGTTAATGATACCATGGATGAACCTTAATTAGGACTTAAGCACATTTCCACATTGCCCAAATTTGATCGATGCAGTATTTGTACAGATGTAATGACTGTGAGAATGATAGTAAAAATGCTTCATTAAAGCTTGCTTTACATTTTGCATAATATTGTATAAGTTTGCTTATTGTTTTTCCACATTTAACACACACTTATTATTATTATATTTTTTTACATATACTGGTTTTAACATTATCAAAGAATTACTATTTTACTGTAGTCAGGCTAAAAGCACTATCATCTGGGTTATAGATGCATGAGTTCATAAGAAAATAAATAATTATAGAATGATGTCATCTACCGAAAAGAATTCATCCAGGTCACCAGTCAACGGATAGACAGCTGCATATTTTCCTCAGTTATTTAAAACTGGTTAAAAACATGTAACTTAGACCAGGCTGTCATTCAGCTAATTTTCCATCTGACAGCAGGCAGAGAGAACAGACTGGATCAGAGGTCTTAACCACTGGCATGTTTTAATTGTATAGGAGGACAAGGTATGGCATTAACATGCTAGCATTTAGAAAACAGGCTATAAATTGGGTATTAATACTCCAGTTTAGGGTTTCTTGTGGCACATAAGGTTATTAGAGATTTATTAATTTATCAATAAATATGATCGTGATCTACATGCATTGTACAATGTGTTAGCACTCTGGTTACCCTCTTAAAATTTAGAAATGTGACAAATGTCTGTTCCTCTAGAAATGCTTTGATAAAATAAAAATGCATAGCCTTTTCAGTAAAAAGTAATCAGTACACATTAGTCAATGATCAAAAATCGCCAGGAGAAATGAGAAAATATTAGATTTTGCGTTCTGTCCTGCCAGAAGCCGCTCAGACTGACTGACAGCGCTGAGATGTCTGGAACTATTGAGAGCTCCATGACCCACGTGACAGCGTGTCGGCTAGTTCAAAGTCTCGTAACTTTCTCTCTCTCAATGCCAGGTTTAGTTTTGTGTTCTATGGAGTGCTCCATATGTGTTCTATGAACACAAAACTAAACCTACCGCAGATGACCGTCCGCCGCCATCCCAATGTCTGGTACAGGAGGATGACACAGGCGGCGCCAACAACATACACTGTTCTGAGGTGGAAATTATGTCAACATAAACTCTGTCACCCGATGTCACCAGTAGCCAATGGGCTCGAAGACCCGCCCCCACGTAAAATTAGGCTCAACTCCGAAAACGAAAAGTCTGAATTGAAACTGTAAACTGAGGACTGAAAGCAAAGGGGAAGAAAAACGTAAAAATTGGCCAAAAAAAGATTCAAAATACAAAACAGCAGTTTTTTATTTTCATTTGGTTACAGTTTTAGGTTTATAGATGTTTTGTTCAAGTCTTCAATATTCAAATTTACAATTTTTTTTTTTCAAATTTACTTTTTTCTTTTTCAAGTTTACAATTTTTTTAAATTTACAATTTTTTTTTTAAGTTTACAATTTTTTTTTTCAGATTTACAATTTGTTTTTCAAATTTACAATGTGTACTTTCAAGTTCAAAACTGTTTTCAAATTTACTATTTTTTTTCTTCAAATTTACAATGTCTATTTTTCAAGTTTACAATCTGTTTTTTCATTCACTTTAAGCTGATCCTGATTTGACCCCATAGAAAACCCCCCACCATGGCTACAATCAAACATAGCGATGGTGGTTTGATCTGTGGGGATCCTTTGCTGGCTCCAGACTTGAGACAACTTGCTTTAATTGACTGAAAAGTGAATTCTGCTATCTACTTAAAAGTCCTAAAGGAGAATATCCGGTTGGAAGTTCCTTACCTTCAGCTCAAGCACACTTGATCCCAATTTGACAAAGTCAACCTCTTAATGCTTAAAAGTAAAATACAAAGAACTAAATAAAAGTTTGGAATGGCAGTCAAACTCCAGACCATTTCCCCCTGAGATGCCGTGGCAAAATGTTAAAAACGCCATTGGTTCTTTAAAAAACCCAAATTGGAAGATTAGACCAAAATTCGTTCACAGTGAAATAAGACTCGGCTATCACAAACACCTATTATTCAGTTTAGGCTACATTTGATTTTTTTCATGTTGGCCCGGGTTGGTTCGGATATATGGTTTTTGTCATTAATAAATTAAATAATCTTTAAAAACTGTATTTTTGTATTTAATCACGTTATCTTTGTCTGACGTGTCCTCATTGTTGAAGCAGCCTGAATGATGGCCGACATGCATCCATAGAGAATAGATTCTTTTCTGGAATCTTCCTCGTTTTGTTATTCCTGTGATTTTATTTTTAAACTTCTCACCAATACTGAAAATGGCTAACTGAGGTGAGTCTACTTTATTGAGTTATAACTTCCACATTGAAGAGTGTGACTTGTTGTTTGTGTGTTGTGTTTTAAAGATGGCAAAAAAGATCCGATTTTTAGATTCCAGTCGCCACACATGGATAAGAGTTGGTGAAGCGTCAAATCAACTGGTTTCTCTGCGCACCTCTACTTCTTTCCTTAATGTGTGCTGACCAACACCCAACAGTTAAAACAGGTTCTAAGAAAGGTCACCCTTGAAGCGCTGAACTTTTGTGTGTCTCTATATATATATATATTTCTTTATCATGTAGCAGAAAACGACCCGCAGGTGTAGTGAATCTCAATGTGAGGAAAGCACAGCGAAGATGTGCGAGTAAAAGGTCTGATCAACTCAGTGTGTGATTGCCGAGGGCTTTCTAACCTGCTCAGTCTCTGTGCCTTTCACGTCCGCCGCAGCTTTGTTTTTCCTGTATCGGGGATTTGTGGAGAGGAGTATTAGAGTGTCTGTGCGTGTGATTGAGGATGCTGCTTTGGATCTCTCTGTGTTAGCACACTTTCACGGTCTTCTTTGAATCGCTCAGAAGTGTAGCCTCTTTCCTTTGGGCTGTTGAATCTTCCTCAGCTTGGGTGAATGATGATAGGGATGATGATAGCCTGTTCTCCAGGGCTCCACAAGTAGCAACATCAGCATGGCTCAAAGCCACCACGGCCTCCACATTTGTGTGTGTTTGGTGCGTGTTAGTCGTCCTGCCAAGCTTGTTCTCTCTTTCTGGGTATGGGGCTTTCAGGCCTGCCAACTTAAGTCATCTTCGTTGAGTGTCCAGAGGTTTAATTCTGAAACCAACCCTCCACACCCAAATGCTACAGTTGGATGGGCAGTCAGAAGATTGCTGAGAGCTTAAGGGTCCTTCTTGGAAGTCACAAGCAATCCTGGATCATCATGCAAGCACTATGTCATGCAAAAAATAGTACTGTGCCAAGCCGCACTCACTTCAAAAAGGCAGGTAGTGATTTTAATTGATGCGCAGTGGGGAGAGAGACGAGAAGAAGCAGCAAATAGTCCTCAAAGGAGAAAACCTGATCTCTTGTTTAGGTTTCACAATTATTACAACATAAAGATCACAGTTTGGTGATGATTGTTAAAATGTTCAGAAGATATGATGGATAGAGCTTCTTCTGCCGTCCCTCAGTTTCAGCCCAATTGTCCTCCTCAATTCGCACAAATCATCTGCAAAGCCAGAGGGTATTCACTGCTGTATACAGTCCACATTGAGCAGCGCTGCTATGGAGCTCCTAATAAGTTTTGCTGCAGCCTTGTAGAAATAGACAGTCTTTGAAAATCCTTCACTTCAGCAGATCAGTCGCTGGTTGGGATGGTAGTCATTCATCTGAAAAGACAGAGCTGAAAGGAAAGAGAAATCAGAATTTATGTGGAGATCAAGGAAATAAGGCTGAAGAAATGTGCTAGATTTACTTTAACTATAGATGTATGTAATCCATGTATTATTGTTATTACCAGCAACAACAACAATAATTATTATAATACTTTGTATTAATGTAATTTTACATTTGAAAAATGCTGGTGTACATAATAATAATAATAATAACAATAATAATGAGAATAGATAGTAGCAATAATAGTAATAGTAACTAATATTAAATAATAATTTTGTAAGCGTACCCCTACATTAACAAAAGATTAACTATTCAATTGCAACAAAAAACAACCAAAAAAACAACAACCCTAAATCAAAAAATAATTCAACTTTCAAAAAACAACCAACTTACTATGAAATCTTTTTCATTGATGATTTTTTTAAATAAAAATCTATTCATAACATAAGTTTTGTAAGAAAATATCGATATATCGCGATATTGTATGTCGCGATATTGTATCAGTATTCAAAAGCAGTTTATCGATACTTTTTTTTCTTTGATTTTGAATGGAACCATTAATGATATTAATTTTTGTAGTAATTTAAATATGACTGGTAGTTGGTGGCTGTTTTCACCTTCTTCGTTCCAATGGATCAACTAGATCTAGTAACAAAACTGGATGTGTTAAAGTATGAAACAGGTTGGAGTGTTTAGAATGTTATGATTGATGATGTTTCTACGGGTAAAATCAGGTTTAAAAATCACAATGTATGGTCTTGCACATAGTAACGCAATATATTGTATCGCCCCCCTGTATTGTGATAAATATATTACCAGATTCTTGCCAATACACATCCCTAGTTGCTGCCCAAGTGGGTTGTTATAATTATTATACATTCCTTTTTTTGCCAGGTAAGGGAATTTGACACATTATTCAGTCTTCTGTTATCTATACCAGCATTATCTTTGTTCAAGCCCACCCAAGCTGACTTTAGGCCAGAGTTGGGGGTACATGCAGCAGAGATGAAAGGTCTATCATTCAGCTACGGTCAATTAAAAATCACTGATTAACTTATTAAATGACCCATAAAAACCATTATCCACCTGGAAGAACAAAGCTTTACAGTGTTTGGCATCACTGATTTATTTGCAGAGGCCAGCACCGTGTTTTACTTCTAAACTCTAAACTTTTGTCTGACTAGCGAGCCCTATCCCATCCTGTGTCTCACTGCATGACAAGGTTATGTTTGCTGCACAGCAGCACCCCCAGTAGTTGATGTTCTGGTAAATCAGTTGTGACCTGGAAGGCACTGGGAGAGGCGGGCAGAGGTTAAACTGATGGTGAACCAATGATCCAAAGCAGACTACGGACTCAGAGAGGTAGAAGGGTAAATTAGGATCTTATTGTCGAACTTCCTTTGTTTTTTCTTCTCAAAAATCAATAAAGGGCCAAAGAAATCCTTGTTGTTTATGACTGATTATTGTAAGTAAATGATAAAATATTTTCTGAAGACCAGGAAAGGTCTGGGCAAAGCCTCAAATTCAAAATATTTATTTGTTTATTTCAACTATCATTAAACTGCAACTTAACTTATATTAGCACTTAAATTAAGTAAATACACTTTGAATAAAATATATGAGCTGCCAAATTAATGTGCATGGACTTAGACTTGACTCCAAATTTGGGGAACTTGGGAAAAATCTGTTAATGACTGCTGAAAGGGTCGGATGCATTCAATTCTTTGTGACAAACATTTTTTTGTAGAACAATTAAAAACTTTGTCATTTGACCACCAGTATTAATCAATAATTAAACTGCAACTTTATTGTCCTCAGTGCAAAGTGTAATAGTACTGGCAACAACGCTTATGGTTTTATGTTATTAAGCATAACAAACAGCAAAGACTCAGCCATCTGTGTGAGATGGACATTTCAAAGGGTTTTCGGACCTAATGTATTATAAAAACAGGAATTTAATTTTAGAATAAAATTGCTTGCCATAAAGTCAAACCTGAGTTGAAATCAACATAAAATATAAAAATAAAGTAACACTCATTAGGTTTGGTAAAGCTGTAATATGTATAGGTGCACCGTAATGAATTAGAGTATCCTTTAAAGAGTAATTATTTTTAAGAAATTCAGCTCAAAAAGTGAAACTGAAATATATAGATTCATTAAACAGAGTGATGTGTTTTATGGATTTATACTGTAGTTAACATTGGTAGTTATGGTGTAAAGTTGATGAAAACCCAAAATTAATTTTTTGGACAATGTGTGATGTGTGTGATGTGAAAAAGAGTGATTTTATTATGCCAGCTATGCTAAGTTATGGCCTACACAGGTTAGGAGGAGACGGCTAACTTGACACCCTCTACAAGGAGGGTAAGCCACAAAAAATGACTGCTAAAGCAGCTGATTATTCACTGTGTGATGTATCCAAGCATATTAATGGAAAATTGAGTCCAAAGTAAAAGTGTTGGGGGAAAAGGAACAACTTTAAGAGGAAGCAAAGCCAATTCAAGAGTCTGGAGGTTTCACAATGACTGTTTGGAGTCAGAGCTTTAAGAATTACCACACACCGATATTTCTAAGACATTGACATTTCTGTCATACTCCTTGTCTTATGCAAGGGCTGAGAAGACAATGAAAATGATTATCGCTCAGAGGTTGAAAGTTCTCTTTTTAGTAAATTTGACCTTTTGGCGATCAAGTTCCCAGACTGTTGGTCAAGAACGAAGAGGAAGAGAATCAAGGTTGTTTAAAGTTCAGTGTGGAATTTCCAAAGCCAGCTGGCGCTGATTTAAGTTTTATTTTAAGTCCAAAATCAGCACAGTCATCTATCAGGTAAATTTAGAGCACCTCATGCTTCCCTCTGCTGACAGGCTTTATGGAGATGCTGATTTCATTTCCCTATAGGACTTGGCACCTGCTCACAGTGCCAAAAGTACCAACACCTGCTTTAGTGACTGTGGTATGACTGAGACAACAGGCAGCAAACTGCCCTGACCTGAGCCCCATGGGAAGTCTGTGGATTATTGTCATAATGAAGATGAGAGACACCAGAACCACAATGCAGAAAAGCTGAGGGCCTCTATAAGATCAACCCGGGGCTTTACTGTAGTTAACACCTCAGCAGACTCGCAGGCTGCATTAATGCAGTAATTCATGCAAAAGGAGCCCCAACCAAGTGTAGAGTGCATTTAACGTCTGGAATGTGGACACTTTAACTAGGCTAACATTAGACATTTCCTATGCAATTTAGTTTTCAGAGAAAGTTTCTCCTCTTTGTGATTTTAACTTTTTGATTTGAATTACTGAATAAAAGCAGCTTTTTATTGCTCCTGTATAAACCATAATATTCAGGTGCCAGTGCTGGAGTTTGGATGTTGTAATTGCTAAACTAGATATAAATGTTTTTTTTTTTTTTTTCATTTCAAATTTCAGTTTGTTTATTTTAAATACCAGCTTTGTTTTAAGCATCGCCGAGATGTAATGTTGAGTTTCACTGTTGGCACAATATGGAGTACTAAAATGACTAAATAATTATCCCCCTCAGAATGGTTTTACCTTTTAAAATTAAGCACATCGTGAAAATGGTTCTTGAAGGTCAGTGCTGCATATGTGCAGTATGACGCTCCCAGCGGACAACAAACCTCCCATTAAGCAAACTGCATGTTTTATGTCGGTTATTTTTTTCTTTTTTTTCAAATACAAAGCTGAGGAGCTTTCATTAACCACCACGCACTAAGTGCCTGTATCTTATGAGCAAAATGAAACCCCTGGTGAACACTGGTTTTAGAAATATAAGGTTTTCATACAGAGTATAGAGAGACAGATTCATCAGAAGCCATTAACTGCTCCGCTGCTCACATTCGCTTCATCCTGCAGTAAGTAGACTACAAAACCAACTGGGAGATTCTCATCCAGTTTGCAAGAACACAAACAGAAACAAATAAAACTGTCCTCATTTTCCTTTCTGAAGGACACCCGCTGGAGCCGAGACGGATTTGTTTAACAGACTTAAGCCAGAGCCTGTGTGTTCATGAAGGGTGCTTAATGTTAAGGCCGAATGCCTGACAGTCTAAATTCAAGGTGATGGTATGTTTGTGTGCATTTTTGTTTTATGTTTGGCATTGTGACTGGTTAAACAGATGGGAAAGAATGCATTTTACTGGGTGCAGTCTACAGAAAGCAGTTATGTGGTGGATATAAATCGTCCTATTCATAAAAACAGCAGCAATGTGATATCCGGTTTGTGGATTGTAAACAGGTTTATTTTGTGCAGAGTGAAGCTAAAATGTGTAATGAAAACAGATTTGATTGGAACAGAATGCTAAACACAGTTTGCAGAATAGGATTTGCATGGAATAAGCTGAGTAAACACTTCAACAGTGTGGAGCTAAAACTAAAGAAATTACCTAACCATTCTGCCAAGAGTTTAAACGTTGGCTTTAAAATTGGGTGATGTATAGTTAAAAAAAGAATTAAGTAATTAAATATACTGCTAAGGCAATTAAAAAAATAATGGCAATAAAGTAATAAGAAATGGGGCTTCGTAAGTTATAATGAAAAGGTAATAGGCAAAAACCTACGATAATATAAACAGAAATATTTCAGAAATAAGTAAAATAATTGGAGTGTGAAAAAACCATCTCATTAGAGACTTTTAGAACTAACAGGGTCTCTGTAGGGTCTTAAAAAGTCTGATGTCCAAATGTCCACATTTTTCTACACTACGTCTTAAATTGTATTTGTACATTTGTACATTTCTTTATTTATTCTTCCAACATTTATTTTATTTTATTTGAGTAACCCTAAGCAGTTTCTGGTAAAATTGTTTTGTTATATTTTTTGGCAGCAGGGATTAAAATATTCTTATATTCTCTACTACTAGATTAATAAGAAAATATAGGTTTAATTAAATCAGGCTTGAAATCAAAGATTTTCTTGAGTATATCTTACAGTATAACTGTGTTGAAATTAGGTAACTTAAGTTTTAAACTACTAGGAATCCAAATAAAATATGAATAAGTTGACACAATTTAACTTAAATGGTTATGCAGTAATTAATGCAGTAATTAAAAAAATCTCAAAGTTTGAAGTTTAATGTAGTGAAACACGAAGAACCCCTGGAACAAAGGCATGGAGTGCTGTTTGGATTAAAACATTCAACAGTTTTAAGAAAATTGAAAAATAATATATGTCAAGTATTTCTAAGTAAATTGTTAAACCAAATAGAAAGGATTTTTCTAATAAAAAACTGAATATGAATATTTTACTGTAGATATTATTTTAATGGTAAATGGCATATACTTGTATAGCGCTTTATGTAAGATAATACTTTATTTGTCTCTGGTTTTCACCCAACAATAACCCACAAAGCACTAATATAATCGGTGGTCATCAAATAATATTCCAGAAATAGGAAAACCAGGAACAATTGAAAGAAAATGCAGATAAGGATGGAAAGCCACTACTCTGTACCTAAAAACAAACTTCACACTGTACTGAACAGACATGATAGTGTTGTTTAAATAACTAGCTAGCATCAGGAGCATTGGTTAAAATGAAATGGATGCTTCTATGTAATGCCAATGATCGGAGCAGGATTTCAACCCTCGATACCTGTTATTGATGTGATTTGCTGTCTGCTGCACCCCCAGTGAGCCATGCTTCTACCGTTTTTTAGAGCATGTTTTTAAAAGTCATCCTAACTGTTCTGTGCTTGAATTGCAAACTGTAACAAAGTTAATGCACATTATTTTGTTTATTTTAAAAAAAGTCGTTTTTTCCCCTAAAAAGCTGAGTTCTGTTAGCCTTTTACAGTTATGTTTACAATTAAGGAGAGACCACACCCGGCGCTGCTGTCCCAGTATGTCGGTTGTTGTGTTCAGAAGCCTGTCAGATTCAGACATGGCTTTACAGAAAGCAGCGGAAACGCCAGTCATAAAGTTTGATGACGTCCGAAGCAACATTTATATAACAGAAGGGAAATGTTTTCTGTAAAAAATCTGTCCAAATACCTTTACTTGGAACAGCATTACATTTTGCTACTAGCCTAAATATCCGCCACTAACATGAAAACAGTGTAAACAAGCCAGCACTAGCCTAACGGTAAAATGCTTCACATAAAAACATACTCAGCAGAAGAGCGATGCAAGTTTATTGAAGACAGCCGTATGTGTCCAGTGAGGTTTATCTTTAGAAACAAAAGTCTGTCCTGTAGAAACTCCACTTGGTACAGAATATCTGTCGCTGTCAAGAGATGCCGAGACTGCATGGTCTAGATCAGCAGTGGTAAGTGAGTTAAGTGGGATGCAGTCACAATACAAATGTAGACCGTGCAGAGGGCTCCTGACACATTGCTGTGTGCTTTTTACTGCACTTTAAAGCTATAGTTTTCAAACCTATACATACGATTAATTTAATGCATGACTCAGGTCGGTATCAGTGTAACATACTGTAATTGAGACGCTCCTAATGAAAGCCATTGTCAGAGGAAAGAAAACCCTACCTGAATTAACAACAATGCTGTTAAAATCTGCGATTTGTTGACACATATCAGAACCAGAGCCTCTTTCTCTTGACTTTAGTTCATTTTGGATTAGTTAGAAAGGTAAAACTTTGCGTGATCCGATCGTTCAACATGTTAAGTTATTTTTAGGACACCAAAATGCCCTATCCTGCCATTCAAAGAGGTAATCTGTACTGGTAAACCATGATCCCCAATATGCTGCAGTGCTTTCCAGGACAGATTGTTTATTTGAACAATGCCAAACCCCAATCTGTATGTGTAAACAACAGTAGAACATGACTTCAGGTGCTTTGCTAACATGCCTGCAGGCATGACCCTAAACCAGGTTGAAACAATCCTCATAGTGAAAGGAAGAACATAAGAAAAACAATCCAGAGTGTTGAAAAGTTTGCAAGAATGGTAAAAAGTCAGACTTTCCAAACTCTAAATCCCTAAAAGAGTGTTGTTGAAAAAACACATGATGCAACACAACAGTAAACATACTGCTCTCCAAAACTTTTTCACGTTTGTGTATACACTAAAATGTATTGTTTTTCTTGAGTTCTGTAGCTGAATTAAAACTTAGAATTTAGCATCATTAGTTATGTATTAAAAGCAGCGGTCACCTTGACTATTGGGAGCAGTTAGTTTAAAACGACCTCCTGGAATGGGATTTGTTCTGTGGTCCAACCTTTCTTACACCCTTCGCTAATCTTTATCTACTGCAGGCAAAATATCTGCCTGTATTGGTGCCTGTAAGTGCCTACTGAAGATCAGCAGCATTTCCCCACAGCTCACTGCCATCACCCATTAGATACTGACGTGTGTGTAAAGTTCAGGCTGCCCTTCAAACTTTCTGTCAGAGATTTTCAGAAGTCAAACCGGGTGTAGAGAGATGGAGAGGGGGAGTTCATGAAACGAAAAAGTGGGGAGTCAAAAACATTTAGGGAGACGGGAGTGTATAACAACGTTTATCAATGTCTGAGGAAGGTTAGAGGAAGGGGATTGTAAAAGCAATTGTCTCCCATATTTCTGACATGTCACCCACAATGCTAACCTGGTAAAAGCCAGATCTATGTGTAGCCCCGCCCCAACAAATCGCCCAAGAAAAAAAAAAAGCTTCACATATGCCATGTCTTTGGGTGATTTCCGCTGGTTGTGCATGGAGAATATGTGCATAAAGGGTGTTTTTAAAAACCCCTTGTCTCATTTTTCAAAGAAGAAATTGTCTGTAGTTCTCCTAAAACAGATTCAATAGCCGAGTACGAGTACGTCCACCAGCGCGGCCATGTTCGTTTTCCTTTGCCTGGGCACTTGCTACTGTCATACCTGAACACTGGCCCATGCGCCCACCCCAAAGTACAATGCTAGCCAACGATTGGTCCGCACCACCACTGAAGTGGAGTCAGACGGCTTAGTTGGAGCAGTACAAGATGGATTTTCATGGGTTTGGAAAAATCTAAATCTTGCAAGAATCCAGCTTGCAGCGCAAGTTTACCACGATGCATGCTGTGCAAATTTACCCCCCAAGACTCTTTGCCATGTCCTCTTTCCAGCCACATTATTAGGTATACCTTGTTGCAGGTTAAACCCATTTTTTCCTTTAGAGCTTTCTTAATTCTTTATGGCATAGGTTCAACAAGGTTTTGGAAACATTCCCCAGGGATTTTGTTCTATACTGACATGCTGGTATCACACAGTTGCAGCAGATTTGAGCGCTGCACAGCCATGAAGTGAATCTCCAGGTCCACCACATCCCAAAGTGGTTCTGTTGAATTGAGATTTGTAGCTCCAGGTTCCTGTTTTTAATTGATATTAGTGTCATCTGGTGTGGTTTCTGCAGCTGTTGCCCTTTGCTTCAAGGTTCAGAGAAGTTGTTCTGCATATCTTGGCTGCAACAACTGAGCCAGTTTGCCATTTATCCTCAAAACTCTGACATCAACAAGAAACTTACGTCCACACTCGCAGGATATTTTCTCTGTTTCAGACAATTCTGTCAATCCAAGAGATTGCAAGTGAAATCCCAGGTGATTCAAACCACTTTTCCTCCCCATTTCCAATGCTCAGTTTGAACTTATGCAAATTACCTTCACCATGTCTAGCCAAAAGGCTTAGAGTCGCTGCAATCTGTTTGGCTGATTCGCTATGAGTGTTGTGAACAAATTGAGCGGGTGTACCTAATGGAAGTGACCGTTGAGGGCATGCACCCTTAAGAGCTTCGTATCTGTCTCTTCTCTGTGAGATGTTCCAGGAAAACCTCTAGAGTAGGGCTGCACTCGATCAGGAAAACATGCTTTATTATCAGTGGATGTTGAGATAACGATGACCTGCGGTATTTAAACTAATATTTAAAAATGATGTCTTTCTGCTTTATTTCCGCCTTGACAACAATATTTGATTGAAAAGGTTACTTCTGGCCACCATCTGCTGTTTTGGTGTTATCCACGACTTATTGTAGTTTCTAAATAACTTGAGCATCTTACCACTAAGACTTATCCTGCACTAATCAAGTCTCATCACATCTGTGACGAACATAAAGAGCTGGAACGCATAGTACCTACATAATTAGCTAACACATATTCCCATCCAGTTGAGATATGCAGTGATGGGGAAGCATCCTGGTCCTTCCTGCATGACGGAGCTCTTCGTCTTCTCTGTAAGGTTGAGTCTGGCCCCCCAATGGAGGTAGCCCTAATCTTGGCTTGTGTTCAGGATCTTGGGTTCATGATATATTTTATGGTCAATAGTGAGGCTCTGAGCATGGACGGACCGGTAAATTGGAAGTTTCACGTTGTAATCCTGCATTCACTCTGACTCCACCAGGTCCTATTAATCACACAGTGAATACATCTTAACTACAAGCCAACGGCATCTCTCTGAATCACTGATGGTTTAAACCTCTTTAATTTATAAGTGTAAACACGGTTCGATTACTGCATCCCAGTGAAAGATGAATAATGATGATCTGTTCAGTATCATCGGAGCCCTTTACTCGTTAGCTATAAACAGGTTAAAACATGTCTGACTTTTCATTCAGGAATTTATAGCAGCTTTATGCAAAAATACATGAGATTAAAGCAGACTGTAGTGGCAATGAAGACCTAAATATGTGATTGATTATTTACTCCTTTCATTTTCTTCATGAATGATAATTCGCTGGTCTCAGCTCCTTATTGCTTAATATAGTTTCCTCCAAGGTGAATGCAAGTGTTTACTGGGTAATACAACACTTAAATTAAAATGGTAAACCGCAAAGTTGTCTATTTTTTACTATTTAAGTGACAGACACCAAAAATAATATCTGTAGAAAAAAATAAAATTATTTAATTTCCTTCTACTAACACTAATAACCAGTACATGGAGAAGAAGATGACAGAGGAAAGAAAAGAGCAAGTTCTCATATTCTTGCGACCCAGTACTACTTTGGTCAAAAAACATTCTCTCCCTGCCACAGCTTGTCTTACGTTGCTCTTGTTTTTGTTTTTTTATTCTGCATAACACAGTTCACAGAAAATGTCCCATTCCTCAGGGGGACAGAAATTTCTCTGCTTTTGTTAGCAAGTCAGTGACAACTGTGCAGCCTTCAGGCATTCAGCACTGTGTGACTTTCACTGTGGCCTGTGTGCACAGTCACCCGCAGTTTTTGCTTTGAATATTGATGATGAAATATTAGCTATTTATTTTCCTCTGCTGAACGAAGACGGAGACCCCTGGTGACAGCAAACATGGCCGAGTAATAAAACGGCATGGACACACGTTGCATCTCAGTGCTGCTGACGACTGCATGAAGACCAAATAAAACTGGCAAGAAGTCTGTTTAGAGGAGGGTGTGCAGATGTGCAAATTTAAGCTCTAAGCGATTTATGTTATTATAGGTTCCAGATGGTGGAACAATATGGATAGATATGTATCCAGTATATTCATGTATGCTGTTTATGGCCAATTTTCCACCTCTGATTTATGTAAAGCTTTGACCTGCCAATACAGATTTTAGCTGACTTTTATTTCTCACAAGCGCTGCAACATGGATATGAAAAAGCATTGAAAATATTTCCTTCTAGTCTTCCTGCCCTGAGCAGTCATTAATATGTATATAATAAGCAGAGGCAACATCAGCCCTCTGTATGAGAGAGCTGTTAAACGGGGTTTTACAGCTATTTTAAAACAAAAACAGCGATCACGAAGTTCAAAATGTACGTGTGCTAGTATAGATATTTTACAATTAGTTTGTTGTTCCCTTAAATAAAACTGAAATCTTGCAAATAAACCTCCAAAGTCCATCATGCTAAATGACAACCAGAGGTTGAAATCTCAAAAGAATACAAAAAGAGCAACTTTGATGTCATACGATCAGCTTTCCTTTTTCTGCAAGTCTTGCTCTCTCTTTCTCTCTCGCAGCCTGAACGAACCCCAGAAGATGGTTTTGTTTTAAAATAGCTTCTTCTATCTCTGTGCTTCCTCTGTTTAAACATCCTGCTGATACTATAAACAACTGTAGAACCTTCTTTTTATAGTCACAAGTCCCACACAGCAGTGCTGTCGTCAGCAAAACCTGGTAATGGTTAGTAAGATGCATTCACTGACTGGAAAAATATTATCTCTTTGTATTACCATCTGATTTCTTGCTGGATTTCTAACAGGGTGCTTCCACCCAAAAATTATTGGTGCAAGTTCAATGCTGGTTCCAGAACCAGTTCCGAATCAGTTTTTAGCCGGTTGCTTTCCCACTGATGCAGGGTGTAATAGGTGCTGCGTCAAAACTAAGGGTGTCAAATTATCGCGTTAATTGCGATCAATTAATTACAGCCATATGTTTTTTAATCGCGTTAATCTAATTTTTAATCTTTAATTTTACAGTTTCTGCATGCGAGTTCCCTTTAAATAAAACCCGTTTTATGCACTGGGCTTCTTGTGTTTGAGTTGTTCGGAGTTAACCACACCCTAAAGTGAACATCGGTTGGCTGTAAACTCATCAGAAGATGACTGGCTTCCATCGTGGTGGGGAGGGCGAGGTGAGGAGGAACGGTGAGTTGGCGACAGTGTTGCCAACTTTGCTATATTTGGTGAGTTTTTAGACCCCGCTAACGATTCTTTCTAAAATAAAATAAAAAAATAAAAAGCAACTAGCAGCAAATCTAACAACTTTTTATGGGGTTATTGGAAACTTTTGGCTGAAGCATGTAACGTTGTTACTCTTCTCACAGAGCAGCAGGGCGCTCTCCCGTCTCAGATCTTTACAGCAGGCAACCAGTCTGCACCGCACACTGCAGCTACACCCGGCCGCCCAGGTCCACCAGTATGGCAAGCCATCGGTTTAAAAAATAATGAGTATATTACGTGTTGTTTTAACCCGTAATACAGCTTGATTCAGAGAAGATATTTACCCCACTGCGTCCAGAACGCTAATAATTCCCGCATGCTCGAAGCAGAAGGTTGCAGGCACCACTTGGGACTAGTAACAAAAACAGCAGAATGTAAATGACTGGGACTGCATCTGTTCAAGTCTGTTAAATACAATAAATGACTTCATAAAGCATGTTTTTTTTATTACATGTATCAAACTTTTGTTCTACCACAATAATGTCATGAATTTAAAAGAAAACACCTTAAGATGAGGGCTTTTCTCAGCAATTATTAGGTGAGATTAATTAGATTAATTAATTACAAATCATAATTAATCTCAAAGTTTTTTTTTATCTCATGACAGTCAAAACATAATCTAAAGCGTTGCAGCGCAAATGTATTCAACCACATGGGGAAGGGAAAGCATTAAGAGCGCGAACTGAGAGATTTACAGGAAATACGGACAGGGGAGAAAGCGGTTTTTAGTAAGCACCAGGTCTGGCTGAGCATGGAGTTGTTTGTGCTTGGGTAAGCACTGGTTTGGAACCAAGAAACAGATGCTTTGGCGGTGAAAAACCAAAGAACCGGTGCCAAGTCAGAACCTGGCATCAAACTAGCACTAGAGCTGGTTTGGTGGAAAAACGCCATAATACAGATTGGTTCCTACATTTGGACGACTTATTGGTCTTGAGATGATCTCCAGTAATCAAAGATAAAATGATTACAAATGTCTAACATAAGAGTTGATAAATTGGCCTTTTTGTTGTAATGCATCAATTGGCCAGAGACGGCAATTAGCAGATTTCACTTTGATCATCAGACTAGCAAGTGAAATAAAGAACATTTTTGTTCCTTTTAATTTTTTCATACATTAAAGCTGAAAACTTCTTTTTCCATCTGTAAACACATCAACCAACTGAATACTCGGTTAAGATCAGATAGAAATCAATATCAGAATATTATCAGAATATTACAATATAGTCAGACAAAGAGTCTGGATCTTGTTCAAAAGTATTTTGCAATATTAAAATGACAAAAACATCATGTAAGCCTCCACTACTTTTAAATCATATATCTGGAAAAAGAAAATTGAAAGCGAGTGACTACATGCAAGAATACTGCGACAGGCTAACTTGTTGTGCTGCTGAAGTTTGGATTTGATTTTAAAAATTCTTGTTGCTGCTAAAAGTAGAGGCCTGTTTCTCTCATTTCAAATCTAAAATACGTAGATCAACCAAACCTGAAATGGTTAATCGTCTACTGTACAGAGATCAATGAAGCATTTATTCTGTTGGTGCCTTTTGGTATCAGCAACTTAAATAAAGCAATATATTGGCTTGTTGAGCCTAGTGTTGGTGATTTTACACTCCTTACAGAGTCTCTAAAACACAGTTTAGTGGTTTTTAAAGCTTTTACTCTAATTGGAAAAAACAAAAATGGAGCTTCTTGATTGTTTTTATTGTTGCGTTCCTGAAAATAATTATGAAATCTTGTCTTGTTCTTGCGAGCTGGATGTATTTATTACCTAGCATTATAGGAGATGTAAGAAAATATCAATACACTGATATATCGCGATATTTTATGTCACGATACTGTATCAATATTCAAAAGCAATTTAACGATTAAATATTTTTTTAATTTTAGGATTTGAATGGAACCATTAATGATGAGAGTAATTTTTGTAGTAAAATTAAAAGTATAACTAGTAGTTTGTGGCTGTTTTTCACTTTCTTCGTTCCGGTGGATGAAATAGATCTAGTAATAAAACTGGATGTGTTAAAATATGAAACAGGTTGGAGTGTTTAGAATGATGGGTCAGTTTTTCTACTGTTAAATTAAGTTTTAAAAATCACAATTTATAGTTTTACTTATAGTATTGCAATATATCGTGTCATCTCCCCTGTATTGTAAAACATATTGTATTGCCAAACTTTTACCAATACACATCCCTAATTATAATGTGCTTTAAAACTTCTTTTGCATCATTTTTCTTAATAAAACAAAGTCCTTCATGAGAAAGCAATGGATTTTGAGTAAAAAGGTTAAGTAAAAATATAGAATCTCTTATTTCTCTGAAAAGTTCCCTTTCAGGATTCGTTTTTCCTTTTCTTATTGTATTATAACATAATTGACACTGATGTGGACAGATGGCAAGAAATTGACAAAAATCTATGCTCCATTTCTTTCCACCGTTCCCTGAATGGGACTGATTGGAATAATCTGCAACAGCGAAGATCCTCTGCGCCCTCGGTCCACTGCAGGGAGCTAGGAGTTGGGAAGCAGAAGGAACAGGACCGAGCGATTCAAAGTCTGAGTACTTTGTAATCATGTGGCTGCCTAACCTCGGCGTTAGTGGGGTTGATGAGCACGCGTCCCTGCTGACACGCACACTCTCTCAACATCCGCTCTTCTGAATATTAATACGGCGGAGAGAACTCCTCCGAGCCCCATTGTCAGCCGGTCTATTGTTCACTGCTGGCCTCTCTTGCAGCACATGTGCACGTGTGCATCGGTGTTAATGCCCGACTCGGCGTCTGTGTTGTGTGCTTATGCATATTACGCCCGTGGTATTCATTGCATGCGAGCGCCGGGGCTGCAGCAGAGCAGCAGTTAAAGCGGCGGCCAGGGAGCTGATGGGTGTGTTCTCGGCCCATAAAGACAACCGGCCGGAGAACACTTGAACCAGCCGTCGGGGCCCAACATTGGCAATTATTTCAGCTAGAGGTGCTATCTGTAAAATGAACACTCATTAAAAGGAGTGCACACATGTGGATGCGCTGAAATGTGCATGAGCCAGTTTAAATATATGGCAACACAAACGCTTGTCTTTCCATCAAAGAGTAATGTGCTGTTTATGATGTTTGACTGCGGTCGTGTGCTCGTGTGTGTATTTACACATTTTGTCGTGTGTGTGAGGGTGGATGGGGGTACATCTGTGTGGATTTATGTGTATGTTACTGTTTAACTACCCCACACACGTAACATCCCCATCTCAGCCTCCCTGTTTCTCATTTACCAAGCCAGTGCCAGGCAGAAGGAGTGTGGGGGAAACGAGAAAATAAGTGATAGAGGAGAGCGTGAGGGGAGAGAAGGAGAAAGAGACACGTGAAGTGAAATAGAGGTGTAGATGGAGGGATGAGGTGGAGGGGGAGGCTTATACGGGAAAAATGAAGTGAGGCTGGAGTGAAAGGAGAGAGAGAAGGGGAGGAGGAGAAAAGACTGAGGAGGAGGCAGCAGATTTATGAAGCCATTGGAATGTAATTTGGAGGCAGAAATTACTGTCAGCCTGAGCAAGGTTTAAAGTCAGTGAAGCCTGAATCCGGGGCCTTTGTCTGTGTGTTTGTATGGCGAGTGTTACACCCAAATGAACGGTAAATGTAATGCAGAATAATACCACGCAGGCTCTTCTGTATACGCGCACGCCCGTTTTCGCCACCTCGCGCGAGCGACACGGCTGCGTGGCATCACAACATCACGGCGCATTCATATTTAGCAGTTCATATTTCATCTCTGCACGCAGACGCGGATTCACAAGAGCACGCACACGGTTCTGAATTCTCGTCAGGCTCCGAAGGCCATGACTCCGGCAGAATCAGTCGAGGGTGTCAGCGTGGACAGAAAGTGAGGTGGGGAGTGGGGGGTTATGGGTGGGGGGGCAGAGAGCGTGTCAAGGATAGACGGAGAAAATGGTAGAGGTGGAAAATGGAAAGGAAGGAGTGTGAGACTCTAAGAGGGGCTAAACAGAAGTGTGAGAGGGATGTGACTTGGTTTTCAACTCTGCAACACACAGCTTCCATTTAGACGGAAAGGAGGGGAGGGCGAGGAGAGCAACAAAGCAGGGATAATCAACAAAGATCTGAAGGGAAGAAAAGCTCAATACTGTGTTTTTCCTGATCTAGCATCACTTTGACACTCAGCTGTAACACACACCAGAGGTCGGCTTCCTTTTGCTGCTAATTTCTACTTGGGCTCCTCTTCAATTAGTTGCAGTTAGTAAATGGGGCAGACAGTTGAAGCTATTTTTATTTGATTTTTACATGTACACTACTTAGAAAAAGTTTTCCTCCCCTTGCTGATCCCCTGTTTTGATGCACGTACCAGACAAAGGTGATTAACATTATGATTATGTTTATTAAAATTAAGCTGGCATCAAGGGTTTGAGCTAACCGGCAGTCTTTTTACATTGCTGTGGAGGAATCTTTGGCCCACTCTTATAGAATTGAATGCAGAATCGTTTTAATTCAGCCCCACCGGATGGTTTTCCAACATTACCAGCCTATTTAAAGTCACACCATAGCATCTCAATCGAACTTAAATCTGGAATAACTGAACCTTAATTTAGTTACAGGTATGTTTCAGATCACCCATGTGAGCTTGAGCTGAACGTCATGAACTGATGGTCGACATTCTTCTTGAGTATTTTTTGGTAGAGGGCTGAATTCATAGTCTAATCAATTGCAGCAAGTTGTCCAGCAAATCAGACCATCACACTACCACCACCACGTTTGACTGTATGATGCATTTCTGAAATCCTGTGTTTTAGGTCCGTATGTAACGGGACTCACACCTTCGTCTCATCAGTCCAGAGAGTGTTTCCCAAAAGTCTTGGGAATCATCAAGATGCTTTTTAATTACTTTTTCTCATCAGGTTGGTTTGGAAAGTTTCTTTCACATTATAAATCAAATCGTCATTTGCCATTACTTTGTATTTACTCTGGTTATCTTGATATTAGAATTTTTAAAAATAATTTAGGTTTGACAGAAAAACAAAACAAAAGGGAAATCTGTGAGGGGGTAAATACTTTTTCACAGCCCTATATTTTCCTTTTTCTCATCATGTCTCAAATACTGAGCTAAAATCCATACCGTGTGAGAAGATGATCCTGAGGGTTGACTTGCTATAGGGGGAAACATCAGGAGTATTTTACATGTTTGATGTTTTATATGGAAACTGTCTCATTAAGACTGCCACTGCTAACTTCCTGTACTCCTGCAGTCACAGGAAAAATTAAGCGTGGTGGAGCTGAAACTGGAATGTTTTTTTATACATCTGTGTGCTGAAGGTTTGTTCCGTAGCTGTCTCACTTTGCTGATCAGAGCATTTCTTTACCACTGACTTCACCTACTGTATGGAAACTTATTTCCTTATATATTACCTCGCTGCCGGAAATAGGCTGCCACTGGGAGCCCTACATCTGCTGTCTCTGTGCCACAGCTCAGATTTGCACATTAAAATTTCCGATAAACAATATTAAATCTTCATATTCTCTTCTTATGCTGCTTCTTAGTGCTTTAGGTCTCCATAGTTACATTTTCAACCAGATTCTCAGAAAATCAACCAAGAAACATACAACCTTTGATCCTCTGTTAATGTGTATTTAGTAAGGATGGATTCACTGAGGTAACTAAAGTAACTTTTTTTTAAATCCCTTTTTCCCCATAGTTCTCCAGGCAGAACTATGGGGAAAAAGGGATAAACTAGTCAAGGAAAAGCACTGGTTGGACCCTGAAATTTAAGGGAAACCAAAATGACACTAAACCATTAAAATACTATTCTGAACTCAGACAGTTTACAAACACATGTGAGAGAAGTAATAAATGAATCATGTTCCTATTTCTGATTGTAAAGGTCAACCTTCTTTCTTTAAAGAAATATCTGTTTTCATGTGTGACCACGCATCTATTTACCAAAATGGATCGAGACTAGATGAGATTTTAGCGACATCTTTTGGAAAAACAACAACCGCTCTTCTTTTTTTTTCAACAAACAGAGGAATGTTTGCTGAGAATAATCTGAATATTGTTTGATTTTTCTGTTGAACATAACTCCAAATTCTTTGTGGAAAACCCGCCTATTTTTCCATAGAGCATATCTAAAACATTTGAAAGAGAGTGCAGATTGTGAATGTGAAATACGTAGCCACCGGGCTACCTGACACGGTACTGGGTGGCGTTTGCAAAGCAGCCAATCCAGGAGCGACATTCATTTTTCTCTGTACTGATTGGCTGTGCCCCCAAGAGCGGTGATAAGGACTATAGATGTTAGCTTCTGAGGTAATGCTAAGACTGTATCCACTGTGTGTCTTAATGGATATTTAGGTATATTTGGTGTTTGAACTAATAGAATATGCAAGTATACGCGTTTTTAAAGGCTGTCAATTTAAGCTATTCGCAGGTGGCTGTGGTCCATAGCCCCCGCAAATACCGGGTTGGCTGTATTTTAGGGAATCTCTGAGTTATCTAGTTCAGGTTTGATCAGTTAAAGTGCTTTAGATTTTGACCCTGAGATGATAAAATACATCAGAACAGGAAAAATACTTAAATACAGTACTTCCCTTTTAACTTCAAAATAAGAGTCTCAAACATGGATACATTCTTAACAAGTGCAACTGCTGACAAATTAAAAATTCAACTTCAACCTAAAATCTGATGTTAGCCCTGACCAATTTCCTAAGATGTGCAGTTCTGATTTATGAGCCAACCATATTAGCATGTGCTTTTTACAAAAAAATTTCTACATATCATAATTTTCATATTTGTTCAGTTAAAATTCTTTGCAAAATCAGCTAAAAGAAGTCCACAGAAAATGGATGAGGTAAATAATTTGTTAAAGCTACATTGTGTATTTTTCTGAGTTGATTCTTAGCAAAAAACCCTTTGTTCTTTCAAAAATATGTGCTCATAGATGTGTAATTACTTCCACCTACTAATGAAAGTATTCTTGTAAGTGTAGAATCTGCTATTCAGAATACATACGAGCGAGTCGCTCGAATGGGTGAATCCATGTTGAGCCTCCATCTTTGAAATACATTCGCCAATGAGGGACATTCCTGGAAATTCTAGCTCTGCCTTTCGCGCTTTCGCTACACTCAGTTGCACCGTGACGAATGCCCGAGGGAGATTGTCTACTCGTGACGCGGCAGACGTCTGACTATATAACTAAATGCAATGTAGTTTTCTAAAGTAACCCCATCATTGGAAGGAACACTGGACGAAGTCGTAGGACTGGAAGCCATGTTAACCTTGGCGTGAAACGGCCGCCGTATGAGTTAAAACGCGCTCGGAATGGGGGGCGGATGGGAGGTGGGGCTAGAACATAATATTCAGTTGGTTGGTCATATAGAATTTCACCGCTAGATGGGAGCAGATCTTTCACAATGTAGCTTTAAATCGTATTGATTTAGTCATTAAACACGGCATGACTCCTACAAACACAAGAACATACAAAGATGACGTCAGGCCTTTAGAGAGAGCCAACAAATGCTCCAGAATCCAATCAAGTCTCAGGAGGAAGCTCTAGAAGAACCGCTGTGGTCCTGCTTCACAACCTACAGGCCCCAGCGGTCGGATTTGTCTGACCTAAAGATACGTGGAAGCAGTACTTTGCAGGTTTTTTTTATTTTATTTGACTGATTACCAGTTAGAGCTTATCGAGGGAAAATGAGATGATTTTGATCCCAGGCAGAGTTTGTGGCATTGACTTAACCTGCCGCATGCCTGAAAGCACTCCTTAATGATATTATTAATATTTTGCAGTAATATCTTTGCACTACTAGAAATAATAGTTGCCTTTTTGTCCTTCATTGCACCATGTTGAGTATAAATACACAGAAAACACGTAGTTTAAATTACTGACCTTACACTGCAACCACCCTCAGCTAAGCCAGCCCTACACATATTTATGCACTACTGGCTTTGTGTAAAGCGTGGTCAGTACAACAGTCTGTTTGCTTGCTGAAATCAAAAATTGATCAAGGAAACTGAAATCCGTGCATCGCTGCTAACATCTGCCCATCTGCAGCTGCTAAGTGGATTATCCAGCTTTATAGCAGACTGTGTTATTGATAGTAATGATGAAAGCATACAAAACAAGCTTTACAGTGGCTTCGCATTAATGTGAATCTGGATTGTTCCCAGTCACTCACAATTAAAGCTCCATTTTGGATGTTATTCACTTATTATAGCCAATGCTTTAGCTCAGAGGTGTAACATCCTGTAAGTGACAATGATATATTAATATTCTACTCAGTTTCATCACATTTTATCTACTTTATGAGGTAAAACGGAACTTTCTGTAGACTTTATAATTGCAGAATGTAATTTGGTGTTTAATGTCATTCCAGTCTTGCCATTTAAAAACCAAGTCTCCTCGTGCATGGCTGCAGGAATGTGAGACACAGCTCTAAAATTTGCACCATATTTTGGAAGAATAAATGTCACAGTGCTGATGAATGTCAAGACAAATGTGTTGAACATAGTCAATAATGTATTTTAATTTTTTTTATCAGCATCTCAGTGATCAGCGGGTTGACACCAGTAGTCGTTCCTAAAAATAAACATCCAGGCACGGATCTTTTCTACTCCTTAAAGAATCGGTTTAGTCACCCTCGCAGCCTTTTTTTTCATGCTTGCGTACATTTTCTTTCACTTTTGACCCGTGAACTTGCACTGACTTCATCCTCCTGACACACAAACACTGCAGTTTTCACTTCTTTGTTCTTCCAGCCAGCAACGATAGCAACAGCATTATGCACTGTGACAACACTACCTCCCACTCTTTTTCTTATGGCAGTTCACACAATCCTGGGTTCTGTCTCCCCCTGCTTCTCCTCTATCTTCTTCCTTTCACTTTGAATCGTGTTGGGGTCAATTAGCTCTGAATTTGCTTAGAGAAAAGGTTAAAATCTGCAGGATGCTGCAAGGTGCTAAGTAGCATCTGTTTTAAAACGTTTTTTTTAACTTGTCTTTTTTTATTTAGTGTTTTTTGTTGTTGGTTCGCACCTTTTATTTACAAAACTCCTAACTAGTAGTTTTGCCTGTTTTTATTGTCTGAGCCAAGTGATTCATATTTTTAAAGGGAGATTTTGTTTGCAGAGTTAATCCATTTTTTTATTGTTTTGCTGATTTTAGATTGGATATTAAAAATGTCTTCCATTTGCAGTGGTAAATGTTCTTCTGAAATTGTACTTTAATGATCACTCAGAGGGTGTACAGGAATTTTTATAACATTAGCTGAAAATGGTCTCAAAACGACAATATTATTCTTTATCACATTAATTTCTGGGGACATTTATGACAGGCCCAGAGGCAGCATCATGCTGTGAGGGTGTTTTTCCACTGGAACGACTGGTGCATTTCACCAGTGCCAGATGGGATCATGAGGAAATGACATTATGGGGAAATGTTGAAACATCAGCGAGGAGGTAACAGCTGGTTGTTCTTCTTCCAAACAAACAATGGGCCTAAGCATACAGACAAGTTAGTTAGAAACTGTTTTAAAGACGACAAAGTCGATGTGTTAGAAAAGTTTTGGGCAGAGCTGACGAGGGGTGTGTGACCAAGGTAGCATATAAACCTGAGTTACACCAGTTCTGTCAGGAGGAATGAGCCAGAATCACAGCAAACTATTGTGAAAAGCTTGTCAAAGGAAACCCAAAGTCTCTGACCCAATCATCAAGTCTAAAGGTAATTATACCAAATTCTAAGGAAATGTGTTTAAACATCTGGGACAAAAACTTTTTAAAATGTCTCTCAATGTTGGGTCATTTGGCAAATCGAAATAATTTTCCTTATCCAAACTCTCTGAAAATAGGAAAACATTTAGTCTAATTAATGTCTGAAAGTGAAAGAATAAAACTTTACTTGGGGATAAATCTGAGGTTTGACTAAACTCTACACTGAAATTGGATCTACTGTTCACGGGAGTCATAGAGAAAATGAGAAGAGCCTCACGGGTTTCATTCCTTTTGAGATGTTCAAACCAGTAAGATTTGGACTAATCGTAGATCTTTGAGCAAACACTCGAACATCGTTGTTAATGTCGTTTATGTAAACCAGTCTATCCGGCTACATGTGGGGTGAGGTTTTATTTTGGTCCCACAGCATGAAGATGAAATAGAACCTTTTTACATTAAACCCCTTACAGCCACCCGGGTCTAGTAGATGTTGTGTGGTGGTGGTGTTTCTCGCTGTGTTTTCTTTTCACTCCCTCAGCCCCCCCACCTCATTCCTCCGAACAGTAAAGGCAGAAGAAACCACCGACGGTGATCAGCCACTGAGAGGCAAGCGGCATATATGGGAAATTTCAATGGATGGGTCCTGAAACCTATTGTCAGAGAACGAGTGAGAAGATGAAAACAGAGTGAAAGAAAGAGGCTAAGGAAGAAAGATGGAGGGAGGGGAGCGTAGACGGAGGCAGACAGGGAGACAAAGTGAGCTGTAGAGTTTTTGCCCTGGGGGAAGCCAGTTTGCAAAGAGGGAACGACCAGCAGAAGAGGGAGTAAACGAGACGATGAGAGACAGCGCGGCTGGAGAGAAATAAAGTGATGGAGGAGAAGGAGGAATTGGGGTTTAAATGGAGCAAAGAATCAAAAAGAGAAGGCACAAAGAAAATCAAAAAGGACAGTGGTGAGGCAAGGAGGGTTGAAGAGGCAGAGATGGGCCCAGGAACAGATGACACACACACTGAGGATGTTTTGCATAAACTTTAAAACTCCTGCAGCTCAGGTTAAACACGGCAGCTAATAATTAAAACAGTCAGACCTCATGCTCTGCACTATAGAGATTTTTAATGCATAATCTGCAAATAAACTGTATCCTCCCCCTTGGGGGTCTCTGATGGCTGAAGCCTTGGTGCTGATTCTGCCTCTTTCACCTGCTCACTTCGCCTCCCATTACAGTATGAGGAAACAATGGGTATCCTCATTTCCACCAGGAAAAGCCTTTTGGGTAAATTTTTATCATCGTGGTGGCAACTCCGATTGTAAATAATTAGCTGTTTATCCCAACATGTTGTTCTTGATGGGCCTGGAAAGCCCACCACAATCACATTAGAGAGGGGAAAGCTGAAAAAGCCGGTGAGAACCTCTGGGATAAGAGCTTTTAGGCGGGTTGGCAGCTACTTAGGGAAGCCTGATGCAGGTTTTATTACAGGTTTTACAGACTGACAGCCCTGAAGTTGTGAGTAAAATCCTCCTCCGACATGCTGGAATTAATTCCTCTGCTCCGTCGCGGGCGACAGAGCGGCGATATTAACAGAAGCATATTTGGTGGCTGTGGTGAGAGCGTAGCCTCGATGGGGTTGGCAGTGGACGGAGCGGCCTGGCTCGTGTGTGTGTGTGTGTGAGGCAGATTTAATATCAGCCTAACACTGCTTTCTATCAGTACAGGAGGAATGCATCAAATTTATCTGCTATGAAAAAACCCAGAGAAAACTACTCAGACCTCAGCTTGGGATATAATGCACTTGGAGATGCTTTGATGCACCTCATATTTCAGCATAACACACATTTCTACAGGCAGCCCGGCGTGCATACACATCCCCCTCGTGACAGTATGTGGATAAATAAGCACATTAAATATGATTGAAGGTTTTTGCAGCCTTCTCTTTATTTTTCCCCTCCCTTTCTTCAGCTTCAAGTGAGGTAGGAAGCAGCAGAGGGATAATTTACGGATCAGGCACCTTTACACACGCTCTCACCACTGTGCACAACATGCCACCAGCAAGCACTCTTAGATAAGTCACTATTACTCTCGCTACGTTGGGCTCGGCACTTGTACTTTTGATAGAGGATCCCTGGAGTCCTTCCTGTGGGCTTGTGAGGGAGATGACAGACAAACCATAGGCCACTTTAAATCCAATAAGATGTGAAGAACATGCAGCCTCAAATCCAGCTGACAAGATCTCTACCTTTTTAGCCCCCAACACTTTGTGTCCCTTTTCCATTACTTCCTGTCACTCTCCGTCTCATTTTTAGCTCGAGTTCAACTTTTTAAACTAAGAAGCCTTTAGTGGAAGCCTTGATGTTCCTGCTGATCTGTCAGCTCTCTGTTCTGTTCACCTTGGTTCCTATTCATGAAGCACCGTCACTCCAGAAAAGCTGCAGGGTAATTGTCGAAGGTTATTAAAGCTCAAAATCAAGGAGAGCCCCTGCAAAACTACGAGATCCTTACTACCTTAGGACAAACACACAGAAGTATCCACACATCCGTTTCACATTTTGTTGCATTGAAGTGAAAGGATACAAAAAATTTGTTTGAAAAAAATGTCCCGAGTCATATTGTGTAGAACATGTTCTACAGCTGCGGGTCTTTTGAGTCACGTCTCTATTAGCATTGCACGTGCAGAGATTGAAACTGTTTCCCATTCTCTGAGAAATCGCTCAAGTCGAGTCAGATTGCGAAGAGGGTGTGTCAGCAGCGGTTTTCAAGCCTTGCCACAGATTCACAGCTGGATTTAACGTGTGGACTTTATGCGATTTAAACACAGGAATGTGTGTTGAACTAAACCGCTGTAGCTCTGGCTGTATGTTTGGGGACGCTGTCCTATTAGATGGAGAACTGCCGTCCCAGGCTCAAGTCTTTCACTGCCTCTGCCAGGTTTCCTTCTAGTATTGCCCTTTGTTGGGCTCCATCCATCTTCTCACCAAATCTGAACATCTTTCCTGTCTCTACTGAAGAATGCCATGATGTTGCCATCACCATGTGAAACTCGAAAAATTAGAATATCGTGCAAAAGTTCATTTATTTCAGTAATTGAACTTTAAAGGTGAAACTATGATATAGACTCATTACATGCAAAGCGAGATATTTCAAGCCTTTATTTGTTGTAATTTTGATGATTATAGCTTACAGCTTATGAAAATCCCAAATCTCAGAAAATTAGAATATTGTGAAAAGGTTCAATATTTTAGGCTCAAAATGTCACACTCTAATCAGCTAATTAATCCAAAACACCTACAGTACAAAGGGTTGCTGAGCCTTTAAATGGTCTCTGTCTGGTTCAGTAGGGATCACAATCATGGGGAAGACTGAAGACCTGACAGTTGTACAGAAACCAATCATTCACACCCAGGATGATTTCAGGATGATGGTTTTAAGCAGAGCTCTGTAGGCTCAGAGTATTTTTTTATAACCAGCGGTATTTAGATTCATATTATATTACACACAGTTGAACTCTTTAAGCAGAGATTGCATTTCAGTAAGATGCTAAACATAATTTGGAAAATCATTTTTCTCATTTAAAGGACCCCAGGTTTGGAATTGTTTTGCCACTAGCAGTCAAACAATTGACTAGCCTCTGAACTGTTACATCTCATGTGAAATAATTGTTTAAATAAAGACATATGTGAACACTGAAACTTGTTTCCGTTTTTTTTAGCCTGTCATTTAAGTCTAGTTTTACTGTTATAAGTTATTTTCTTTGTATTAGTGGTTCTACAGGTTTACTTCTTTAATGTATTGAAGTCTTATTTCACCATTGGTTTTAAAGTTTGACCTCTAAAAGCCCAACTTGGTACAGGGCCTGTGAATTCACATTTTGCTAGAGGACCTATAGAGAAGACAAAGTTGTATTTTTTTCTTCTTCTAAATGTTGTTTTATGTCTTGTTTCTGCTCAAATTAATTCGAAAAATATAAATTTACGAATTAGTTGACTTGTTGGCACTGGATATTATTTCGGAGAACACTTTTGGAAAAACATTCATGTTAGTCACTCTATTGTGCTGGTTTATCACAATAAAATCAAGAAAAATACACGGAGGTTTGTGATGGAACAAGCCAAATTGTTAAGCGGGGGTATGAAAACATTTGCAATACACTGTGTATTCCTGTAAGTCAATGTCAAAGACATACACCATTCTCTAGTGTGTTGCGTTTTCTGAATAGCCCAGTAATTGGCTCGTGTTGACATACATTTCTTTAAAACACTGTGGCAGTGTTTCTTGCTCCTTGTTGCCTTGGTAGCTGCTGGTAATTTGGCATTTGCTTTTATTTAGACACTTTGTATTGTTCCAAACGAAGCCATTTTACTTCAACAGTTGTGTCATTACCCTTAATGACTTTGGTATTTAATCCAAATGTGCTTTGCGATGTTTAACATTCTTCTTAGTTTTCCTACTATTTCACTTGGCTTCTCCAGCAGTCATTCAAACATGCATTCTCACTGCTAAAAAAGAGTCGTTATCTTGAAAAACTAGCCGTGGAACAAAGAGCTTGCAGCATTTCAAGACAAACATTTAGAGGGTGGAATACTTATTTGCATTCAGCAGACACAAACACATTACACTGAACCCCCACTGCTTGTCATTAAGCAACGGGTTGGTTGAGGGAAAAACGTTGCCAGCAACACGACGCAGTCGGCGCACGTCCCCAAATTTGGAAAAAAGATTCAACAATTTCCAACATGCGAGCTCCAGATAAATTACATTCTTCACATGCCATGGCAACAGTAATTTCTGCCGCAGGCGCCGCGCTCGGACAGCAACAGAAAGACGTGCGGTGCAACTGGTGAGAAACGGAAAAATGTGGACAATCTGGAGCTTTTGGCGCACCAACGGCATCACAAATGTTCTCAGTTTCTTTTCTTCTTCTTTAATAAGATTTTTAACATTTGTTTTATTTCTATTATTCTGGCTCATCTGCTGTTCTGTTCTAATTCTCTAATTATAAAATCCTACTAATGGAATCCTTCATGTCGTTTCTTTCATGTTTTGAGTAGCACACTTACAGAACTGTAGCAGCCTACAAAGAATACAAGTTCAGAAGTGAAAGATCTTTTTCTCCTTAAGTTCTGCATTCGTTCAGAGCTTTATACCTTTTTATCTGCTTTCTGAGGCTTTTATAAAAGGAGTATAAATGGAAAACATTCTTCATCTAAATCAAACTTTTCCCCCACATCTTCAGTCTTTGCTTTGCTTTTGCAGCTGGCTTTATTTTCTCTGCCAGCAACCATTCCTCCCACAGTAACAAGCAGAAGTCGACGTAAATGTCAATCATTGCCGTTTCCGTTTTCTTTAGTTATTTCTCATTAAACCGGAGCTGAGAAGGTACGTAGCAAGAGTTCATTTGAGCTTTTGGTCAAAGTAAAAAGTTTAAGGTTCAGGTGAACATTTTCACTCCTGTTGTGATAATTAGATTTCAAATCAGGTTCCAGCTGCTAAAATGCAGTGATTCATTTTTGTAGTTCTTTGTTATTTAATAGCTGATTAATACTGTGTGTTTCTTAGCTGTGATTCACCTTCTTTTTAGTAGTCTAAATTAATACATATGTGTGTATGTTGGGTGAACCGTCAGTAATTCTGTCGGAGGTTTTCAATCTGCATATTTAAGCTATCTCAAAATGCAGATCCAAATGTTTTTGGTAGAAAAGGTGTGGTTTGCAGCTGCTTTTTTTTTACAAGTTCACTTTTTTCTCCCTACTTTTTAATTTCTTGTATAGAAATTGTTCATACCGCAATGAGAATGATTCTCTCAGTCTTATTCCAACATAATCTAGCGAATGTCATTTTTTCGGCCCATAATGGTGTTTAATCAAATGTAATATTTCCGAGGGATCCTGTGGGAGGTTTTAAGACAGGTGAGGGAATAGTGCAGGGCCTGTAAAGTCAATCCTTCTGCTCAAACAAATAGCTCAGCTCTGACATTTTCTCTGTGCGACTCCTGCAGCCTCTGACCCATCTGGATCTCCCACACAGCCAACCCAAACAAAGCAGTTTACCACAGCCTACTTACTTGCTTGTGTTCTGTGTACATTAATGTCTGTGAGTCTTGAAAACAACCTAAATTGTTCAAAACATCCTCTTGAGAGCTATACTGCTCCAATGTTCTCTGTTGACTATTTATGAAGTCTTTCTGGGACAGTCTAAGCTAAAAAATAAATTCTGGCTTTAATTATGTAGAAGCACAGTTTGTTTCTATGTCACAAGGTCTTGTCTGGTATATTGTAAAAAGAATAAATAATACTATAACCAGCCCAACATAGCACAAATTTCTAGTGCAAACGAATCCGTTTATATGTCTTTACTGCCAGTGGCTAAAATGTTTTGCTATTTGCAAATAAAAAAGAAGTCTATATTGCCTTGCAAAAATTTTCATGCCCCTGGAGAACCGTCTCTTGCTTCAGTTACAGCTTCAAGCCTTTAGTGGCACGTCTCTACCGGCTTCGCACATCTCGAGACTAAAACTGGCAGCCCATCGAAAAATGGCTCAAGCTCAGAAATGAAACAAAGAGTCTGTGAACATCAAATTTCAAATCATCCCACTGATTCTCAATTGGAATAACGTCTGAACTTTGACTGGGCCATTCTAACACATGAACATCCTTTTGATCTAAGCTATTTAATTGTAGGTCTGGCTGAATGTTTTCCTCCTGATAGATGAACCTCTGCACCAGTCTCAGGTCTTTTGGAGGCTGACGAAGAAACGCGTCCCCACAGCATGGCGTTGCCACCACCAGGCTACACTGAAGGGATGATGTGTTCCGCATGATGTGCAGTTAGGCCACCATGTTCCACATTCTCTTTTACTTGACTTTCTCCTTTTCACTCCTCTGTGTCGATTTTATGGATTGCTAACGATAGTTATCTCATCAACAAATTCTCCCACCTAAGCTGCGGATCTTTCTAGCTCCTCCTCTGTAAGCTAAAACGCTCCACAATTTTATCCCTGGCCTGTCTGGTGTGTTCCTTCATAATGAGGTATGAGAATACATAGATAAATTCAAATGCACACCACGGTTTCCACAATTATGTTCTACTTTGTCTCGGTTTGTCACGTAAAATCCCATAAACTGCAGGTTGCCGTAATATGACAAAAGGAGAAACGGTTCACTCGGTGTGAATATTTCCCCCCCGTGTTACTCCAATTATTACATAATCTTTGTCAGGAAATCCTTTGTGAATAAAAAAGCATGTTAATGCAGGGTGACAAAATAAATGAACAATTAAAGTAAACACAGACCAATTTCCAGCATGGCTGCGTGGGTTTGCTTTGATATGATGACAGACTTTGAACGGCCCACTAGTCCTCATTCCTACGTTCAAACTTCCTGGGGGGCTTTTTTCCGAAAGAGGTTTCCTAAGTGAGGGAAATGACCCAGAAGTATCTGCGCTGCAGCCCTGATAAGAACCGCTTGAAGTCTCTAAATGCTGAGAAAAGGTGCTTCAGTGCTTTCTCTCTTATCTCCTTTTGCATAGGAAATACCTGACCATCCTTTTTTAATAGAGGGAAGATAAGGCCATCCCATAGTTCCGTACAACAGCAGCATTAAAAGTGAATCACCTCGAGTTTATGTATCAGAGTCAGCACGGAAACCGCACCGGTGTCTTTAAAGGAAGAAAGGGTAACTGGATTACTATGTGGGGATGGGTTTTATAAGTCAGCATGATAGAAATGATGAAGAGACTTGCACCCTTTTAGAAACTCAAACAATTATCTTAACACAATCGCAACGCTAAATGACAACTTTGATAGGAATGAAGTACGTGGCGTGCTTTTAGTTTCTGTTTTTCACTCTGCAGCATTCATCATGGCAGACTTGCTGCAAAACAAGCCAACACACAGCTCAGTGTAAGTGCAATTGAGTTGTCTTTACTCTTAGGTTGTCTTTATGAATTTTCCTTCATATCATGATCTCCAGATGTTTTCTAGGTCAACTGAAAATTCTTCAGAAACCACTTGGAGCTTGGTCAATTACTCAAAAAATGACATGTTATGTCTCACTTGCCTCCTGTACTTTTCTCAGATGTCTGTTAAAAACATATTTATAGGGAATGAGACTTGCTATGCAGTTACTCTCAAAAGTGTACACACCCCTGTTAAAGTAGGTGCAAAAAAGGTGCAATAACCTAGTTAATTTTTAATTTTTTTTTTAGTGAACCACCTTTTGATTCAATGTCAGATTTTCTTTGGTTGGAGATTATCAGCATCCCACATCTTTACCTATACATATGTTATTCCTCTGTTTAGCAAAAGGTATCCAAATATACCAGATTGTAAGGATGTCTCTTGTCCACAGCCCTCACAGACCACGATGCTGTTTCAATGTGAATATTAAAAATGTTTGGTCATGGGCATTGCTGTTTTTGTGTCGAACATATATTTTCGGAAAGTGGCTGGTGTCAAACTCCAGTCTTCAGAGGTTGGCGTTCTGCAGCTTTTAGTTGTCTCTCTAGTCCAGTACACCTAAATCAAAGTGTTTTACCTCCTTAGCATCCAGTCAAGTTTTACAGAGATTGATTAAAAAGTGTTGAAACAGAGCCACATCTAAAAGTTGCAGGACACCGGCCCTTGAGCACTGGAGTTTGACATCTGTGCACTGCATCACAACACTTTAGCCCACATGGTTTAGGGAGATTTTCACCAGGTGTGGAGGTGTTCTCTGGAAGAAAAGGATTTGGACTTGCAACCCTACTTTTTAAACCAGACATATAGAGAATACACACGATTGTTGTCATATGAAGAAGACAACCAGTACTACCCAGAGGTTCCTGCAGCTCCTTCACAGCCTTTTGGCAGCGTCCCTGACCAGTTTCATTTGGGCTGGGCAATATGGCCTCCAATCTATATTGCGATATAAACTGAAGCATGTGCGGTAGTGATATTTCTTGCGATATATTCTTCTGTTTATAGATAAAATTTCTGTGTTTGAACATTCTCACGTACCAGCAGAACGACTTCAAAAAATTATAGAATGCCATTTAAAGTACATTTATTGTGCAAAATACAATAAAAAACATACAAACCCTTTTCCGAAAAATGCAACACAAAATTTCTCATAACATAAAGATGAAAATAACATCAAAAAAATTAAAATAACATTTTTAATCAAAATAAAATACAAGCTAAAATATGATACAATTTGAAACTTTCAATATCTAGTGTAAAAACGAACACTGAACATCAGTATTTATCCTCCTTGTGCACCTGGTACAAAATACGTAGGCACAGCCTGATGACATCATCAATATGCGCAATTGCGGTAGGTCGGTATAATCAAAATCTCTACCGTTGGCTAAATTAATATAATTTTTTAGCTTTTATCGTTTATATCACCCACTACTAGTTTCCATTTTGTCTTTTCATTACTTGGGGAATAACATCTAATTTCTATGATGAAACTGGTTTTACGAGATCATTTTGATTATTTGTATCCTCTCTCTGAACTAGCTAAAGCCATAGTTTTATGCTCTCCTCTTAAAAAGAGCTGAACTCAGGGTAATCAGATTAACTAACTGATGTTCGGTGTGTACCCAAGAAGACTTCTGAATGTTGAAGTTGAATTTAAAGAAGAATCTAAACCACAAAGCTAACACTTTCCTGTGTAGAACAGTAGACCCCGTGTTATTAGCGAAGGTCGGGGACCACAACTGCCCTCAAATAGATAAGGTCCGTGAATACTTGAAACCCCCTCTTAAAACGCTTATAACTGCCTGTTTTAACAGTTCAAACATCAAATATAAATTTATGTGTCTTAACACGCACAGTGGAGACAGTTTTAGCACTGATGTTTGAAGCTAACATCTACAGTCTAACTTATTTTCACTCCTGGTTGTGGAGCCAGACCGCATCAACATAAAATATTGCCACTCCTGGATTGGCTGCTTTGCGAGCGGCAGCCAATACCGGGTCGAGTACCATTGTACATATGTTTTCAACTTCCAAAGCGGCATTTTCTTCAAAAGAATCAGTGAAAGGGCAAATTCTCCGTAAATTACTTGATAACACATTCTACAGAAAAATCGCAAATAAGTGGGCTTCCACTGCATTACTCTTTTTTTAAACAGATTTGTTTTTCAGTTGTTTCTCATATAGGTCAAATAGAAATTAGAGAAAACTTGTTAAATTGTTCATCATATTTTCATATATTAAGTCACAAAAACCTACCTTTTAAACGGGGAGTATATATTTTTGAGAGCCGCTGGGATAAACTGATTACTCTTAATACATCTTCTGTTTTTTTTAAATGTATTTTATTGTTATCCAAGTTGTATAAACATGGCCAGGTTTGTTAAAGTAATACTGCAGTTCCAAATGAACAGAAAGAGTATAAAAACTCCACATAGGCGGAACAGATTGTTTTTGCTGATTGTCCGCAATCACCCTCCTTCAACAGTATTTGCATTAATGTTAATTAGGACGACTGTATGAAAATAACTGAGTGTTGCTTTGAATGTTGCAGCTGCAAGGGTTTGTGGGGCAGATTTATCTACATAAAGTAGGTCCAGTGAATCTTGTGTTAATGCAAATATTAAAGTAAGAACTAAACCTTTCTTTTACTTGGTTTATTTGCCTCTTTTTGACTCAACTCAGGTAATACCTTTTCTTTAGTGATGTTCCTGAACATGTCACCTTGGGCAGTATAAAAGCTGAAAATGTGCATATGGAACTACCTCAGATTTGCAGGATCAAATTCTCCTTTAAAGAAGATTGACAAAATAATTTCAAAAGGCTCTTTTTAGGTTAAAAATGAATCAGCAGGTTGAAGGATTACCTAACAGTAGGCTGTCAGTCGCACATTCAAAGCGATTCTTTGAAACATTCACCAGCTATGATTAATTCATTTGCATACTGAGATCCAGTTTGAATCCGAGCAGAATGAAGATAATGAGCATGTTAATCAGCTTGTCCTGGTTTTGTACCAGCACAAGGTTCAGCATGTACCTTTAATTATGGGTTTGGGGTTCTGAATATTTTTCTATTAAAAACAGTCTTTCACAAGCGGACATTATCATATGAAATGTCAGAAATCCGTCCTATTACGTTTTGAGTGTTTTCCTCGTATAATGTTTATGCAGACCCAGGATAAGCGCAATCATGCAATTTCAGCATGAAGTAGCAAATGAGGGTTTTTTTCATCTCCAGTCTTCTTGTTTGAAAAGATAATTGAAAATGTAGACCAGGACAATTTGAATTTTTTTTTCACAGAAATTACCGAGATAACCGCGTCCAAAATAAATAAAATCCCTCAAAAGTTTTTGCGCCTCATGGACAACTTGCAGACACATTGCCAAAACTTTACTGTCTCCCCCTCGGTCTTGATCTGCTGTGTATGGCGTACAGATAAACAAAAACAGAGGCTTTGTTTGACTCACAGGGTGACATTCATGTGCACTCTAACACCCCTGCCAAGTGTAAATGCGACGCCCCATAAATTGGATCATTAAACAGATACAGATCACATGTTAACATCAGGTGTAAATGAGCTGGTGTCATTTAGTGAATCTGTTTCTCTGTCCTTTTGCTGATGTTCCCTTTGTTCTGCTTATGTTCTGTGTTTGTGTGGGGTCTGCTGGGTTCCTGTGCAGTCTGGAGCTTGGATTAAACTGGAAAATGTGTCCGTCGGTCCATCCGTCCAATCTACACTACATTCAGTCATTCACCCATTCACGCACACGTTCACACAAGCTAATGGTGGCAAGCTACTACATTGTAGTAACAGCTGCCCTGGCACACGAACCGAGTCACTGACAGAGACGAGGCTGCCGGACACAGGCAGCCCAAGGACACAACGACCTAGTCGGAAGGGGGGAGATTCGAACCGGCAACCCACTGATTACGGGACGAATTCCTACCATCTGATCCATTTTGCAGGTTTCTTTTTGAAAGCCTGATGTTGTTGGATATACAGTATCTGCAATAAATTCACAGAAAGCGCTCTTTTGGTTTTTATAATTTGGACTGGGAGTTCTTCTAATTGTATGTTTGAGTTTGAACTTTGAACTTAAGCCTTGGTGTACCAAACTGTAGCGAAACAGATATTTCTGTTGCTCAAGCTTTACAGATGTATTTGGGCTGTGATATGAAACACTCCAGATATTCTGTCTGCATCATATTTTTCTTAGTTTGGAGCTTAATTAAGTTCAACAACAAGCTTAGCTTGAGTAATTGACTGATTATAGATTTAATCACCATCACCGTTTACATCTAAAGGAGCTTTGTCTTCCCAAGTCGTAGTTGAGGATAATAAAATGAGCCCTAATATATAGTTCGGTTTAAACCGGAAAGGCAGTTCTCTGTCTCAGTCTGAGGGCTTCTGAAGCCGTTCAGAGTACGGTTATGAAATCATTGTTTCGGGGGCGGTTTAAACTCCAAATTCAGCTACAAGTGCAGCTTTTTCCCACACACTGGCTTTAATAAGGTGGGGTACCTGGACACATTAATGCACAGATATATCTGGAGGTCCAAAATATAGCAGACAATCCCGGCCTACACGGCTCTTTTTTAGATTGTTCTGCTTGTTGAAGATGGTGCACACTCATACCTCATAACATTACGCACAACCATTAAAACTTGTGCTTGACCATTTTACTTCACCATTTTTCAGCTTTACACAATAGAATAATAATAACAACAACAAACTGGCATGAACAGCTCAAATATTTCTCATTAGTTCCCGTTGGTAATTGATTTGGATTGGAACCAGCTCCATAATTGAGTCATTAATAAAAGGAAATGTTAGGAGCATGCCAAAGGAATTACTTTAAGTATTGTTGCTTAGTTAAATTCTGGTCCTGGTTTCATACTTCTCCCTTACATTAATTCTTAGTTATGAAACATTAATGCAGAATGTCATGACTAATATAAACAAAGCTGAGTGTATTATTTGAAAGTGACGTGCAGTCAATCAGTCTTCACTTTTAATAGGACTAAGTAAGATGTATATTGAGGTTATAGAGATGATGAAGGTCATATTTTGTAAAATAATGATTCAGTAGAGGGACCAAGTCAGAAATCAATCAGGTCGACGTGTTAGATAGGAGGGTGAAACAGCCTGAGGAGAGCAGACATATTACTTAGATACATGAAGAACAGCACAGCCACAGGGAGGTGACCCAGTGCTCTTGAACATGAACATGCAATCACACACTGGTAAACCGAACAAACCGCCACAAGGGAGGATGCCCTCTCTGCTGAGGAAAACTGCGGGGGAGCTGGAACCTCGACTCATGCAACTGGGATTTTACATTAAACACTACAGAATAAATTGACTGATTTTCATAGAGTGAGGAAGGGAGACGAACAGTTTCCAGTTCATCATGCTGCAGGAAGCACAAATTATTGTTTTAAAAAGGCACAGCATGTAATATGGATGAAGCCGATTCCTCCACAGTTTAGACTCCTAGATCCGCGTTTTGGTTTGCTCTACTTTGACGAAGCTCCAAGAAGCCCACTGAAAGATGAATGCCCAATGCCGCACAGCATGCATGCAACTTTTAGTGGAAATGCTTGCATATTAGCATACAGAGAGAAACAAGTTTCCCTTTTGTGGAGACTAGAATCCAACAAGAGGCAGACAGAATCCTGTTCAGAACAGTACGGAGCAGCCTTAAAAGTAAACCCACTCACAGAGGAACCCATTGACATGGATTGATATAATACAAGTTCTATAAGAAGCTCTTGAAACACTGAATAGAAATGTAAAGAATATTCCATCAAATTCAACATGATGCCAGAGCTTTTCCTCAGAGTTTGGGTCCATATTGACACAATGGCATCACACAGATTTGTCTGCTGCACATCTCCACCACAACCCAAAGCTCTATTGTATTTCTAATTGTTGACAGTGGAGGCCATTGGAGTACAGTGAACCAGTTCCATATAATTGAAGAAACTGTCCCTTTTTTGGGAACAAGCTCCTCTTTGCTAGTTGCCATTTTGAAGTCTACTTGTGATTGACAGACTGGCTGACCTTGCTCCAAACTACGGAAGCCCAAGAGAGCAGGTGGGGGTGGTAAATCTCGATTTTCCCAAAAATAAATCTTCTTAAACTGCAGATTAGAATTAATCGATAAAATCGATTTATCGCCCAGCCCTAATTTGTGTGTCCTTCCACTTCCTGAGTGATAAATTGTGAACATGTGAATGAAAGCAAATCTCAGACCGATCATACATCTTTCCTTCTGCTCATAGTCTCTGTTTCTCATGTTCTTAGGGCCACTTTCTAAATGGGAGTCTACATGGTCGACCACGAAGTCTACCTAAAAGACCCTTGCAGACTATTAAAGATGAAAAAGTTGCCACCATTGCTAAAGTAGAATGAACCATGAATACTGCGCTGTAGTAACAGCTCTCCAGGTTTGTGTTGCGTTCACTCAAAGACGAGCTTCTCTTTAATCTGCCTGGGCTTTTTACAAGGCAATCACTCAAACCCGCCGCACCCTGCTACCATGTATATCTAAACACAAAAAGCCTTACGAACTCTGCGCTCTATGGTTACCTTTGTCTTGAACTGAGAGGTCACAAAGGCAGGTTAACATTAAACCCCACTATGCTGCATAAGTCCAGATAAGATTGAGAAAGTGTTTTATGAAACGGGCTTCAAACAATTCTCCCAACCCCGGGCACTGTTCTCCCGTGGAGTTTTGGCCATTTTGCCCCTTCACCATGTCGTACCTTTGCCAATTTGGTTGCTTCTGCCAAAGAATGTTTCATACCAACCATGAGCAATTAATGCAGAGCAGCTCCAACCACCCAACACTAAACTGCATTAGAGTATGATTAACTCATAGAAAATTTATTTCAATAACTGGTCGCCAATCGTTTTGGTGCAACTTAATGATTAGCTTTCTAAATCCAAACATTAACATGTACCAGCGGGAGAGTGCTCATAATGAATTTCGTTTATTCAGGAGTCACAATCTGCATACTTTTATTGGCCTCAACTTTCCAAACAGGAATAAGAACCACATTTAATGGAAATAGAGTTGAAGTAAATATACTATTCACATAATACAAAATAGCATTAAATTATAAAAATAAGTAACTAGAAAAGCACTCTGAGAGCGCAGACCTATTTTATAACTTTTTTAGTTATGTTGCTAACGAATAAACAAACTAACAAACCTTGGCAAAAACATAACCTCCTTGGTGGTAGTAATAACTAATAATTATATTGTACTCTGTGTCCATATTCAACAAGGGTGCATAAAAATCAACAAGTATTAAATGTAAGTACTAAATTGCAATGCATTGGTTCAAATTAGATATTAAGAAAATGACCAAGTACCTCTCAGGACAACATGACTGATTGGAACAGAAAATGTTTTAGGTGGATGGATCCTCTGTTGTGCTTGAAGATCTACCTTCCAATCTGTAAGAACCAAGATCAGGTCGTCCCCACAGGTCCTCTGCCTTTTATTAAAATCCAGATCTTAGCCTATTGATCTCCCATGCTTTTGCTTTCATTGTTTGCTTATGATTTGTGGCAGTGCTTTAGGGCTGCACGATAATAGAAAAACCACTGCAGTTGACCCACATTTTCACTTTTTTACATCATCACAAAGCCGCCACCACCACCACTCTCTTTGAACTTTAGCATTTTGATCGCTGAAATCAACAGGTGGGGCGTGCATGACAGTGAAGTCAATTCAGGTGGAGAAATATATGTATTTCTAGCAATTAGACTTTGAATATGTGGCGCCCTAAATATTATAGATGTTGCATCCAAGCCGTTCTTTGCACGTCGATGTTGACATGATTGCATCAGCAGTGCTTTGATGCCATTTACCATTTCAGAGTTTGTCCAAGCAGCATTGTAAAGGCTGTTTTCATAATATGAAAATGGTTTTTCCAATAAATCTCACTTTTTTCTATCTATGCCAGTGGAGATTAAGTGCAAAGAGTGATCATGGATGATAAAAAAAAAATGCTGTTTTTCTTTTAAACAGTTGCAGCCTGTTGAGCTTCTGCGTGTAACGCAGATCCCTCAGATCATATTTCAATGCTGTATTTTATTGCCTGCAGTCGGCATTTGCATCCTGATTGCAGAGCTGCGCAAGTCAACGGTACAAGACGAAGGGCTGATTAAAAGACCAGATTAATCTGTCAGGAGTAATTCTTGGGAGTTCAATTAGGGCCTACAAAAGCGTTAACAGCAGGCGCATGCTGTGCAGAACAGGTCCACATTTACATATCCTTTAGCATCAAGTGTTGTTTAAAACCTGCCGCTGGCTCACTTAAGCCTGCAGGATTTTAGAGACAAAAGTGTCGATTCCTCTTTCCGGGGTTTATTTCAACATTTTGTCTTGCAATTTCACAATTTCTAAAAGGCTTATTGTGTTTTTTTTCTTTTTTTTTTGTGGTCTTTTTCGACCCCCCTCCTTCTCGGTTTAATAGGTTTCAAAGTGAGAGTTATATAAGCAGCTCTCCCCTCTTGCTTTCGGATGGATGAATAGGAGGAGATCAAAAGAGAGGCGATAAAGAAAGAGTGTCTGCTGCCTTCTCTTCGTCTTTATTCCTGCCACATTCTGCCATAGCAGTTCCCCCTAACTACATGACTTGGCCTGGATTCTCTCTTTCTCCTCTGTCTCTCTCTAGGACATTACACTTTAATCTCATGTTCACTGCTGCTCTCTGTCTCCTTCTGTCTTCCCCTCTTTTTGGCTTCCACCCACCCATCCGTCCATCCATCCATCCATCTCTTTATGCATCTAATCCTATGTTCTGTAAATCTTTGGCTGTGAGAATATTATTCTAATCTGCAGTCTCCCTGTGATGTGTGACTACAGTAATCCCTCACATGTATTTACAGTGTGTGTGTGTGTGTGTGTGTGTGTGTGTGTGTTTGCGGATATATCTTTGCATCCAGCAGGAGATTTTCGACAGTTTTAGTGTAATGAATGTGGTTGTTGTTTTTTTGTTTTTGTTTGTGTGTGGGTTTTAGTCCCGCTTGTGTCCCACACGAAGTGGAGCTGCAAAGCACATCTGTTGGCGCACAAGTGACAGATTAAACGGGGGGCTTCTTTTTCTCATGCAAAGGCACAGACACATGATGGACAATGACCTCACGCAATTATACTCTGATTAAAACACACGCACATACACATACATCGCTGCTGAAGGATCTAGACAGAGAAGATCGTGCAAGAGTCCATTCTTTATCTTCACGAAATATAATCTCCGTCTTTAACCTCGCTCTGGTTGAAACTCTGTTAAGCTTTACAGGTTAAATCTCCAACTTTTTCGATCCATTTCGCTGCGTAAAAGCGCTCCTACGAGGCGACTGCACACAATACCAACAAGCGCACATGCATACAGAAGCCGATCTTGACATTCCCTATAAGCCTGTAATAACCCTGATTTGACCGACTCCTTTTCCCTCCGCAAACGCGCAGTCATCAACACGAACCAGCTCCATACCTTTTGTGAGCCTCTCCTGCTCGCGTCCATCGGGGCGTCCCTTTCTATACCATCCTCTCCGGTTAGCAGGTACTACAGCAGGTTCAACAGCGGGGCGAAGGAGGGTGAATGCGCCCGCACCGAAGCTCCGCGACGAGCACTAACTCCCACCCCGCTGGTTCACTCTGCGCTCTGTTGTGGGTTAATACGCGTGGGGGGAAACGTGTGTGCGTGCGTGGGATTTAGAGAGAGCAGGTCGCTGTGGGACGTAAAGCTACCCCCCCCCCCCCTCTCCTCCTTCCCCGCTCTTACATCCCCGTTTTCCCGCTGTTTGCGCGCTTTGCGCACCTCTCAAGTGTCATCTGCGTCAACTTCGACTTGAACTCAAAAATATGACGCTGAAGTTGGTATCTGATTCGACGTTGGACTAAAGGACTATTCCGCTGCCTTTTAAAGACTCCGGACAACCTTTTACTCAGCCTTACTTTAAAATCCACAATACTTGATCTTGATTGTGTTATATTTGTAAAATGTTGTGTGAAACATGCATTGCGTTGTGCGAACCCTTTATGCAGTTTATGAAAACTCAAGAAGGAGCCATGTTTTAACGTTGAGTTCTAGTTTGAGTTAAACCTGGGTAGCATTATTTTTGGCCTTTTTAGGAGTCTTCACAAAATAGATTAAAACTGTTTTGGTATAGAATATACAATTAGTATATTTCCTTTGCAGGTTTTAACTTGTTGGATAGCCTTTATTATGGACCCCATGTAAAATGGTCAAAATAGCATTACAATTTTACTTTGAAAAAAAAAAAACCTTGCAGTGTGAATACGTCTTTACTGTCTGTCCTTCAGTCTGTCATAAGTGTACAATAATTTTGTCCAGGATTGGACTCTCTTAATGGTTAGGTTTTTACGATGGATCCAATCTTAAGTGGTATTAAACTCAGAAAAGGCTAAAATGTTTATTCAGTTTTATGCAAACTGAATAAATATCATAAATTGTGTTTTATATAATTCTGACATCAGTGAAAGATGATACAATTCATATTTAGTCCTAGTTTTTATGAAGGAACCCATGTAAGATGGTTTAAGACAAGAAAAAAATATATAATTATATATAAAAAATGTTTATGTACCCTTACACTAAAATAATATTTTATAGTCAGGCATTAACGGAGTATTGGTGGAGTAGCTAAAAAAATCCTAAAATATTCGGTTTTTAAGTCTTTCAATTAATTATAGGTTCCACCAGCCTTGCCTCACCAGGTTTGGGCCATAGGTGGTCTAGTTTTTTAAGATGGACGCCATCTTAAGCTAAAAAACCTACATTAAAAAACCAACCTTCCTTTTTTGCAAGTGGAACAGAGGTTTCACCAATCAGAAATTGTATCCGTCATTAATTTAGTTATTCTGTCTAATGTTCTAATGTTGGGGCTGTTGTGTAGGCTGGACCAGATCTTTTGTGCTCTCTATCTAAAAAAAAAAAAAAAAAAAAAAAAAAAAAAAACAGCTTTAAAAGTTTTCACAAACTGAAAAAAGGGATTCCAAAATCCCAAACTATGTTTTCTTAAATCATCTGCTTTGATCTGTCTAGATGGGGTTATGAAGAAGAAGCTAAGAAAAAAGCCTTATTGTCTGACACTCTCTCGCTCTCTCTCTCCTCAGAGGTTTGAGCGATAAACACCGATAATAAGAACAATAAAGGAGCGACTAATCTTTGTTTCCAGCTCGGTCTAGCCCCCGAAGTCGCCAGTCCTTTCTCATAAACCGAGCGTGTTTAGCAACAGCTTGACAGGTGTCGCCTCCAGCGCACCTTCTTCTCCTCCTCCTCCTCCTCTTTGTCCCGCACGGTGGCTGGATTCTGTCCCGGTGAGTGATCTCTATAGGGGCTGCTCTTTACAGCCGCTCTTTGAGCTCTGTTTCGGGGTTCGGCAGGTCGTCACGCTCCGACAACTCCTGACAACGCGCTGCGCAAAAAGAGGGACGGGTGCGCACCCATAGCCGCTGCCGGGTGAAAGTTTATTCACACCCCCTTCGAGTTTTCTCACGTTGCGGCCGCGGCGTTTCATGTATTTTAATGGGTTTTATGGGTTTGACCAGCAAAAAGTAGTGATTTAAGTGATTTAAGATAAAAAAAAGGACGCATGGTTCTGGAGTTATTACAAAAAGAAATCTGAAAAGTTGGTCCTACAAACTTTGTAGACCAACTTTTACTATCCAGCTGATAATCGTTTTGGTTGTGTCGACCAGTTTTGCACATTTAGAAGCTAGATGTGGTTCTACTTTGCAAAATAGCTCACTCTCAGTCAAACTGGATGGAGAGCGTCTCTGCGTCTTGCCTACAGATCTAACTATACGCTGTTGTGGAAATGTCCTAATAATACAGCTTGTTAACCAGGAGGACGGCGAAGCAAAACATGGACCGTCCGTGCTCAACTCTAGAAGACGCAAACATTAAAGAGTAAGGCAACCACAGCTGATCTAACTAACACTCACCCCCTTCCATACCAGTCCTTCACTGGCTAAATAATAACCACCAGTCCAATGTTCTCTAGATGGATGATATACTCTATAATCTGTAATCACCAAAAGCAGATACAGGCATCCATTACAATGCTTACAGTACCTGTCCTGCCCCCCCCCCCTCCAGTCTCCCTCCTCCAACATGTTTTCTTCCAGTATTGTCTTGTAGTCTATAGTCTCCATCTATCTTCTCACCAGCTTAAAGAAAAGCGTTCCCCACAGCATGATGCTGCCACTACCCTTTTTTTTCATGGTGGGTGTGGTGTTTTCAGGGTTATATGAAATGCTTGGTATCCACCACACATGATGCAAACTGCAAACAGGACTACTTATAGCTTTCCTCTTCCCTGTTGGCTATGAAGGTCATATCTGTAGAGTGCATCACCAGTAGTCCTGTTAGCAGATTCTCCAACCTTAGATGTGGATCTTTGCTGCGCTTTCAGAGTTGGCATGAGCCTCTTCTCTGCTAATTGCTCTCCGTACCCATCCTGTCAGTACAGAAGGACAACCGTGTCTTGGTAGGTTTGCAGCTGTGCCTATTTCCACCAAATGATGGATGAACAGTATCCTGTGTTCCTTAGCCTTCATGATTTACTGTTTACTAATTAGGTGGCTTCTGTATGCAGTTGGTTGCACTAGATGTAAGGGTGTCGGACTATAGTGGGCATAATACGCACACCACACTTTGCTGATTTTTATTCAGAAAACATTTTGTATATTTTTCTTTCCACTTCACAGTTGAGGTGTACTTTGTGTTGGTCGCATAAAATCCATTAAAGTTTGTGGTTTCAACACTGTGGAAAGTGTTATAAAGTTGACAGAAATAGTTCTGGAAGATGCTGTGTGCAAACAAGAAGCCACAGGTCTAAGAAAATCTGTGTTTCATCCAGTGAATTGTAATACATTGTTGTTGCATGCAGGCTACCCAGCTGGAAGCCTGTTGCAGAACAGAGAAAGTAAGTGGTCAGAGTTGATGTTTTGGTGTTTTTTACACTAATACAACATGTTGATAGTTTTAAACATTCAGTTTACACATGGGTTCATTTAGCAGAGGATTTTGAGCATTTCACTTGTTACCAATTGTTAGAAAGTTAGTACTGAAATTGATGATTGAATCCACTCATTAGTTAAAGAATCCTGTTTGATATTTGATATTAATTTAATTTTTCCTCTGATCTTTACTCTATATAAACATGAAAATAACCTTGGGTTCTAAACATAGCTACACAGCATTTCGTCTATCCAGTCGGTGTTGTGCTTCACTGTCCAATTAGCTTGAGTCGTAAAGGTTGTGGCAAATGTTGTCCTTCTGACTTCATAATCATTCATTAGCAGAGGGCACATACATTTTACATTCAGATTTCTGCTTTTCAGATTGAAATCAGATGTTTAAAAGCTGCAGGAACCTGATTTAAAAATACAAATCTTTCTACAAAAACATAGTTTGTTTTTACTGCGCAATTTCTCTCCCAAGGTTACAAAGTTTGATTTACATGTAACATATTTCTGGCTCACATATTTCTCTTCTAATTTATAAAGAGGCCTGGTTTTAAATTAAGCATTCTGGGTAAAGTAACACAAAGTCACTCTCACAAGCGTCACGTTGCAATTATCAGAGTTGGAGGTCAAAGACAAGGTTCCTCTTGGCCTAATAACTCTGAGTCAACGCTGGTTAAATTGATATTGATGCGTTTTAATTCAGTCTTCGTGACCAATGATTTTTATTCGCCTTAGAGGCACACCTCACAATTAATTAGCATTTATTACCTTTGGGCTGAAGAGTCACGGCAGCTCAGCCCCTTAGAATGCTGCATACACAGCAACAATCAAAGCAGCTTTTGCTGGCAGGTTTTTAGCCAAGCCAGACCTGGGTGCAAACACTGGGAGTCCCTCATAATCTCCTGTTGTGCACAGATGTACATAACTCCAGCCGCTTTGCACACAGGGACACTGTAGAGGGACCGTGTGGCCCCTGGGGGCCTGGAAGCAGGTGCTGCTGCTGCTGCACCACCAGCACCCTCTGGCGCTTCTCCAAAGATGGCCTCCAAGGACTCAGTCTGAATCATTTTAAAAGCCTGCTATACCAGCCTTCTTGGCCACAGTAGAAACGTTATCTACTACTCCGTCTTTGAACCTTAAATCATGTATAACGCCCTTTCTCACACAAACCTGCTCACTCCCTTATTTAAATGATCTCATACATACACTTTATGTTGCATTACTGCTCTCCTCTGTATCCTAGCTCATCCACTGACGTATACTTACACGTACCTGATATACTCAATGAGGCAATACTGCCAGATTTGTCATTATCATTCCACAGCTCAAATAATAATGTGCAGCTTGACCCATTTTGTATCATAATGTGAGACTCTGACATGAACGCCCGAGGTGCAGCACCGTATAATGCAATTTTATCCAAGCTTTGTTTAAAAAAAGGTTATTATAGTCAGCTTCTGTTAGGATTGCATCATCAAGGTCCTCCTTCATCTGTGTCGTCTCATGCGTGCCACTGAGAGCATCAACTATAGTAAGTTGAATTTATTGCATGCTGCAAAAAACTGTTTGCATATTTTGCTGGAAATAGCTTAAAAAAGATAGGTCAAGTTCCTGTTACTTTAATCTACATTTCCTTTTTTTTATGGAGATCTTTATGAAAAATGGAAGTAGTTGTGCTGTAGGTGTTATTAGTGCGTCTGTGGTAAATTACTGTAATTTATGGTGTAGCTTTCCCTTATGGTATCTGTTTAATAGCCCAGCGCAGGCAATTACTGTCTTAAGTAAAAGTAGGTTAAAGCATTAACTCTGTAGTCCTTCCAAACTCTTTAAGGAGAACGAACTACTACATGACTTCATGGTAATACTGACTTCATTCAGTGTTTACATCAAAGTAGTGATGTTTTAATCAGTTTTGCGTATTTTTATTCAGTGTTGAGGCTCACAAAGTTGGCCCAAAACAAGTCACTTCTTGGAACCGTTAGGGTTAGTCAACCTACATACACATTTAAGACAGAGATGGTCTTTAGTCTTATTCTATTGACTTCCCTTTGAGACATTAACACAGATGCTGTTAGAGGTACTTGTTATGCAGTAAAATTGCCTCCTACTCCATTAGATGTGGTGTTTTGAGATGTTGAGGGGGATTCAGGAGATCATCTCAGTGGTTTATGGTCAGCTGAGTATGTAATGGTTCAGGTTACATCAAAACGATATGTTTTTTTTCGTTAGACATGCTAAAGCAGCTCCCTTCTCCTGAAGAAACTGTCAGAACTGACAGCTTGTAGTGGATTAAGGGTCTTTGATGGGATTTGCAGTGCATCTTTTAAGAAGTGATGGAGATGGGCTTTATGTTTGACTTGGTTGCTTGAACCCGATTTGTAAGCAGCACAAGGCTTTGTCAAACTAAAGAACAGCAATAGTTTTCTTTCATGTATATTTAAAGTGTCAGTTTTGTCTAACAGTTTAAGATGACGCTTAACTCTGGCCGTGGACGTTACCTTGATATCCTGCAATAGCTAGAACATTCCTCTGCTCATATTGGTCTGAAGTACAACTCTGAGTGCTTAGGGCTTTTCGGACAGTTTATTAATAGAGAATGGGTATTTGGTTGCTACACCACTCTACGCTAAGCTAAAGTGCAAAGCTACCCAAAAAGTCTTTTGTTTTACTGTCATGCCTTCAGGAAGTATAGGAAAGACTGCCTTAAAAATAAAAGTCCATAGATTTCAAAAGCTAAACCTGAGACTAAATCAAAGCTGGATCAGAGTTAATAACTGGTGGAGCAAGTATTTTGAGAGGCAATTTAAACTCAAACCAAATTTTCCATACAAGGTCATAGTGCCCATTCACTATTCCACAATGAAATATAAAGTTTGAAATGACAAATAACTAAACATTTAATGAATACTTATTTTAATTAATTGTTTAAAAAATAAGAATGTTTGACTAAATGCTAAAGCGCATCACATTTTTAGCATTATTCCATGTAAATAATTAGGACTGTATTAAACATTTTTCTACAAAACCTAAATTTGAGTTCATGGGAGTTAATGGAAATGGTAAACTTTCACTGCATTTGTACTCTGTGCTTGGAGGCCTTTCAGGTAGCCACATTTCTATTGTATACTACTTTAATTAGCATGTTAGCTTTTGCTTCCTTTTAATCAAAGCTTAGGCGTTTCTCTAAATTTCATTTCCTTTCATTTTGCGTAAAGCACTTTGGATTGTCGTGTGTGAACGGTTCCATATAAATAAACTTGTTATGCAGGAGAATTAGATCCTTACCTTAACTCTGAGATTCCAGAAAGTTTGCAAACATTTTCAAATCCATCATGTTCCATAACAGCTATTTATAAGCTCAAAACAGAGCGACGGGGCTGTCTTTCGTTTAGCCTTCCTGTTAGCTGCTAAAACTCTTGCTCTCTTTGGCTCTCTAATGACTTGGGTGACCACAGACATGTCTTAACATGAAAAAAATCATAGTTTGCTTTTAAAAAGCTTCGCCTCATCAATGCTGAATATAAATGTAAGTCTTCTTCCTCCAGTAGCAGCGTTTTCACAACCTCCCTGGTATCGCTTACGTAGGTTGTGATAGAAAAAGAGTACATTTAGCAACATTGTCAGCATTTTACACTCAATATTGTCATTTTACTCTAAATGAATCAGAATTCAAAGCCTGTTGTAGCTATATACAAGTTTATAACCTCATTTATCTTCAAAGGTTTAACTGATTTGTTTTGGCATCAAGTTACTGTAAATATGTTGATCTCCAGTCTTAAGAATGGTCTTTAAATTGCCACCAGCTGCTGCTGGAGCAAGTAAAGAAGATTTATGATGAAAAAACCCAAAGTGAAAACACCTTTACACCTCGGCTACTTTCCTTCCTCATGACTGCTGATTTGCATACATTTGATTTCTAGTGAGCCTCTGCCCCGAGCTGTTGGACACCTTGGCTCCTGTTGCTCTGTGCTTTGCTAATTTCCACGCAGTCGGATGGTTACAGCAAGCTTTGGCGTGTGAATGTATCGAAATTATCTCCAACACACAGGAAAAGAAATAATCAGATTACATTCAGCACAGCCCGATTGACTCCGGTTATATTCCGTTTCGTTTCAGTCTTTGGGATCCACCTTTACCGTCGAACCAGTCTGCACGCGTGCACCTGTTTGTTCATCAGGTGTGAATGAGGCTGCAGGAAGCTTGAAAGCACATTCATATTCACAAAGATTCTGGAGCCGCTTTTGCCAAGAGGGCTGAGAGAAACCAATAAAGGGCTGTAAACACAGGTGCAGGAGAGAGAACTGCAATAAGATGAATTTCCTCCCAGTGCACTTTTTTTTTCTTTTTTTTTTTTACTTCAGTCATTGTATTTCTTTTCTGATCCGTCAGCTTGTTTGTTTCATCAGGCTGTATGTGCATTTCATTTAAGTTTATTTCTTTTGAAAGGTCATTTTTGTTTTAATGAATGTGCTTTCCTCTACTTTAAAAAGTCATTTCTTATGTAATTGCTCTGCAATCAATCTTTTAGGTCAGATAGTGCCTTAGCAATGTTAGTTCGTTTCTCCTGTAAGTAGCGTTGTCCTTTCTGACATGGGGACAGTGGCAAATTGATTCAGATGCTGGAGTGGACCAAATGAATGATGGCTAGAAATTAAATGACTAAAAGAGGCATAATGGTGGTTAGGACAAGTGGGCAGAGGATGGAGAGGGGAGCTTGAGAGGGAGGAATACACAAACAGGTTGCTCTGGGGCCTGGGGGAATAGCAGGGAGAAGGAAAGAAAAATAAGATGGAGCGATGGAGAGAGCAGAGACGGAAGGCTGGTTCAACACAGCTGAATGTAAAGTAGATTGTAGCCTGTTTCCGTCATCATCATCATTACTCCTGTCTCCTAACATAATCCACTGAGAGAGGCTCACACACACACACACACACACACACACGCAGGTGAATAAACATCCGTTTTTAGGCTGTGCCAAACACCAGCTGAGAGCTCATATCTTATCTGGGTTTCCCATCGCAGCCAACTTCTTCTCCTCTATCTGCCCGGCTTTTCAGCATGCAACTCCTGCTCTTCCTCTGATCCATCAATCTGCTCCCCTTCTTCAGCGTCTCCCCCTCCAGTTTCATCACTTACCTCCTTAAGACGACGATGGGCACACTCCATCCTGTTGTTTTCTCTACGTTTCCGGCAAAATTAGTCCCGCATCTCTCTCTTCTCCAACATCAAGTCTCTTTCACTTCGTCTCTGCCTCTAACACTCACTCACTCACTCAACCTCCATCACCCCTCCCTCTCCGAGCCCTTCCTCCGTCCCCCGACACCTCACGCTCTCCTCCTCCTCCTCCGTGTCAACTTACCGTCCCTCCTTCCATCTCACCCTTTTTTCTCTGGATGTAGTTGTATAACTTATCACCCTGATCTTCTTCCCCACTCGATAATTGGTGTGTGTCAGCAGCAGATGCAAGCCTGCTTTATTTAGCGGCTCAGTATTAGCTGTTCCAATTAGTCATGTAATACCAGTAAGAAGAAGAAACTGTTGGCCTCCACGTACTGGAGCGCCGTGGGAGAAGATGTTTGCCGTGCACCAACAACGGCGGGCGGCTTCTTCCTCTCCGCGTGACCGGGGCGGAGGGGTAAACAGATGGCGAAACACTTTCCCTCGAGTATCGGCATTATTCTGCCTCTCTCTAATTAACTAGGTTTCAGTAACAAACCTTTGGGCTCCCTGTCCCCATGGTTACCCAAACACTGAACCGTGGCTGGCTGCATTTGGATGCGCGTGTACATTTGAGACTGGGGGCGAGTGCTGTGTTTGTGCGCCCACTTCGAGGTGTTCGCACCCCCCCCCCCGTGCGTGCGTGCGTGCGTGCGTGCGTGCGTGGCTCCGTCTCCGTCCCTGCGTGATTGTGCATGCACATGGAGTATCTTAGTTGCTTTGATGCCTTTGTTCCCCCACAGGGCTCGGAGGCTGGTTCTGTCTCAAGCACCTATGTATCTGCACAGAGAACAGCAGCATTAAATAGGATCATTGCACATTTATCAAAGGTCTGTTGCACCCTGCAGGAGTCTATCTTAATAATTTTATAATCCCATGAATAATGATTTCCCCTTTGTGGGACAATAAAAGATTATTCTGTTCTATTCTATTCTATAAGGGTTATTTAATTATAATGGTTTTTGTGTCAAGAAAGGTAAAGGTAGAATATGGAGTTAGTTCACCTTCTATGAGGCAGAATGTTGGGACATCTTTTTTTTTAACCTCCTAGGAAGTCAACTGTGAAAATGCTTATATACCAAGTACTAGTACACCAAAAGACAGCATTCAATACTACATTAAGAGCGTGATCGGTTTTACATCACACTGAGGTAAAGTGGAGAAGAGCATTAGGAAGGGAATTTCGGTGATTTTTCAACTTAGGTTCTATTTACGCTTGGATTTGGGTTCAAACTATGATAATGCATTGGAGTGCTTGCTAGTTTACTAAAATTGAGTGAGAGCACCGTGGCTGGCATTCGCTAAACAGCTGCAATGTAATAGCAAAAGTCACTCATGTGTGACAGAGTAAAACGGCTCATATTTGCGACAGACAGGCTCAGACTTTCATAGCGTCTGACTACATGAAAGAATCTGTGCATGAATACAATTTCTTCTTTCCCCAGTTTCACCTCTTTCCATCTCAGTTCAGTCACCCCTTTCAGTGCCTGCCCAATTTGCACAGAACACCAGCTACCACGTACATTTACATGCAATTGTTGTGGGCATGAATGTCATAATTATTTTTTGGCATTTTAATGCTTCATTAAAAGCTGTTCCTTTTCCATTGTAGAATGATTATACAACATAATATGTCAAGGAATATGCTCCCTACCTCCACAGGGTCAAAAATATCACCCGGGGATGTGCTTTGCAAATTAGCTAAGTCTATAAATGTTAGTGTTCAGTATTTGCTTATACCTCACACTTGTTTTCATGCAAATAAACAATACAAAAAAAATCTGGCTCAATATTTGACCACTGTTCTCGGCCGTGTTGGTGAACTTCATTTGAATTGGTTGATTTCCCAACAAAGACTCAGGTTTGATACCTCTTTGGCGTAGTCTTTAGATTACTATAAGGGTTTAGATCATGGATTTCAGAAGCCCATACAAAGCTTTGCTTTATTTAGTCCAAAACCAGTTTGGATTTGGGATTGGGGCCATTGGAAACAACTTTCTGCCATCTAACTTGTTAGTAGTCTTCCATCATTTATTCCACTTTGTGCAGTGCTCCAGTACAACTTGCAGAGAAACAACACCACAGCATAATGCTGCCACCACCATTCTTGACAGTTGCTGAAACATTCTTTGGTTTTAGGCCACTATCAAGTAGCTAAAAGCCCTCATCATTTTCTAAAACATTCAGTTATTTAAAGAGTTAAGTGATTGTATGCATACATTTGATTTTGCATGTTTAATTTCAAATGTGTGGGGATTAGAGAAAATCCACCATTCTAACCAGGTTATCTGTTAAGAATAATTAAATTTGTTTGTTAAACTCAATCCACCATGGGCACCAAATGGTTCGTATAAATCAACTGTTTACAAAAAAGAAGGCTTACTAAGGCCTGCTCTACATGGAGACAAAACGAGTATACGTTCAAAAACAGTCTGTAAAAACAGCACCACAATAATTCCAACATTTGTACACATGAATTCACACAAACCGGCTTAAAATGCTGCAGTACATATGCCAGGCCCACTGGTGACACGGCCAGAGAAACACAGAAAAGAACACTGAGCACGTGCAGTCAACCCGGTGGCAAACACAACAAATCTAGCATCAAGTGATAGCTTTATTTGAAGCATTATGGTGTCTGTGGTTCTCCAGATCCACTTATTGCTGGTGGTAATAGAGGGGGGGCAGTAAATCGTATTCTAGAATCCATAATAAGGTCAATATTTGATTTATAAGGATCGCAACACCGTACAGCACCATGTTTGTTTACTTTATCACAGCGTTACATATAGGAATGGAGCGGCGACATCATCCACTCAGAATACATTTTTGCCGAGCTCATAATCACAGAGACAACTGAGCCGGCGTTGTGCGATTTCTTCACTCTGAGACCCGGCTTCAAACATGGTAGTTTATGGTGTCATGAAATGCTGGCTCCTTGTGGATGAGACACCTCTTCGATGAAATATCTTTGCTGCTACACCTGGTTTCATCTCCATGTAGACGGGGCCCAAATTTTGGTTATACCTGGGGCCTAATTTATAATGTTTGTGAACAAATTAATCTGAATGGATCTGTAGAAAAGTTGTTGCTAGGAGAATGTGCTCACCTCTCTGGAAACTGATTTTTTCACAAGCATTGTTAGCTAGTGTAAAACAATGAATCAGATTGTTGTAAATGTAAGAACACTTATGTGTAATGTGGTACGATGGATGCCACAGCCTTGAATACTGTAAATCTAAGAACAACCCTTGGCTTTCCTTTCATTTCCTGTTCTTGATTCATCATCCAGAGCTGAAAATCAGCAGGTTCTTTTGTATGCTCCAACATGCACAAAGTGAACGTTTGTGTTGAATGTGGGGAAGTAGAGGGCAAAGGGTCAGGCTGATCCACAGATGCTCATTTCCATGCGGACCTTGATTCATAAAGGAAACTTTTCTTTAAGACATGCATGCACACACTTTTCTAAATCTCATTATTCTTTTTAGAACATGGTGTTTTGAGCTTGTTAGTGGGAATAACTTTGAACAGTTTCAAAAAAATAGGAAGCTATCTTGACTCTCGATTTTACCATCTTAATGGTGCTATCAAACACCCACAGAAATATTGAAAGTTACTTTTGCTGCTTTTATTTGTACAATCTAAGCTAGAATATGTCTTGTTTTTTCCTTTTTTTCCGTTGTCATTTGACATTTTATTTAAACAGCTCAGAAAAGCTGGAGCATGAAATAATTATTTGGTTTTTAGAAACTGTTCTATATAAGTTGAAACCAGAAATTTAAACTGAAAAAAAAAAAATGTGTTTCTCATCCGTGTATCATTTGTCCTTTCTATTTTTGCTTGACAAAAAAAGTGATTGTTTTTGTTAACGAATTTGAATTTAATATTTAATTGCTCGGATGTACAGGTGTTACACCATTTTTGGGAACCATCAGATTCTGTGACTGAGTGGCGTTGTTTCGCTAATTCCTCCATAGTCACCAACTGTGAGAGCAGATGATCCTATCATATTATGTGACCCCTCCATCACACATGAAACAAAAGTGTTGGAGGGTTGAAACTTTGTAGGTGACAGTGTATGCATAGATAAGTTTTGAAAATGTACAGCTGCCTGTTCATTGACGATGAACTGGTGTTACTTCAAACCTCAGTGGAGACCTATTTCTTAATGTCGGACACATATAGCATTCTCTGTGTAGCAAAGGAATGTTTAGTTACCCCTTTCTGACAACTTTGAGGTTGTCTGACTGCTCTCTTTTTATGCCATTGCATTTTAAGCAATGTCTGTGGCCAAGAAGTGGAAAAAACGCCAGAATTTTCCTTTAAGGGTTCAGCAAGCTTCAGACTAAGTAGGTCATACTTGGTGCTGTCCAGCCATATCTGAAGGCAGCGGTGTTTACAGCAGTCACAGCTTCCCCACTGTGTCGTCAGCCTGCTTTCTTGATGTCTATCCAAGAACTCAGTCTTATTTTGTATCTCTTTGTTGTATTTATTCAAAGAGCCCTAAGTGTGTCACTCCTTAGTCTTTTCTCCAAGGATTTAGGATTTTACAGCTTTAAAAAATTAAATACAACAGAGCTTATTGTCGAATCTACGTAAAAGTGAACTTGTTGTGTGAAGTGGTCATGTCTGCTGCTTTACAGCTCTTTGAAGTGTACGTGGCTTTATTTCTTTATTTTTAAGGACATCTTTCTAATCATGACACCATTTGCTCTTATCATCCTTGAATAGCAGACAAAATATGTCAGTGTAAAATATCACTTATCAGATTTTGTTTGTAGTTCTTTGAGAACTCAAAAGAAGGCCTTCACGGCGACTTTGGAAGATCTGCGAGCAATAGTCACATAACCTGTCATATTTATGTATTAGCCTTTGTACTGAAAGAATATCTGTCTCTTTATGGGCCTTCTAAACTCTAGCAAGATGGATGATATTATAGGACAAGTTGAACTTATGTTCACCGTAATTGCCGGGGCACAGAGCACAAAAGTAGGTGAAAAAACACACATTTCAACATTGTGAGAGAACTGCTGCTCTCATTTAATACTAGTCACAAAAAAATTCAAACGCTCAGCCTGAATGATGGCACGGCAGTGAATATTAGACACAAAAAAGGAATCTAATTTCCCGTCTCTGGATGTGCTTTCTCTCCACAAGTGGAGTGAGAGATTTTATGAGCTGGGAAATTGGAAATTAGTTTAAAATTAAATCTAATAAAGCCTGTAAATTATCGACATCTATTTAAGTAAAACAGGATGTATGATCAACAAGTCCAAACCAATATGGAAACAATATTTTGTTTAACAAATACATGCAGACAGATTTGTTGGCATCCCTGGTGAAGATTTGTAAAAGGTCTTAAAATAAATGTGACTTTTATCACAGAAGCATATTCTCACGCTGAGAATTTTAGAAAAATACAGCCTTTAATTTGAGGACATTTATCTAGACGGGTAAAAAAAAAAACTCTTCTCTTTAGAAATGACTGCTTTTAACAAAATTACTAGTGGCAAAATAAATGGCTCCCCTGCTGTCAAAACTTCACAAAACCCAGTTTTGCCAAGAGGATAGGGCTTGGTTTTCTTTTATCACATTTCAAAAGCTTGGAGAGTAGAGAAATACGAATTTCTGATCATGCCACTTTGTGCAATGTTTGTATATAGTCCAGATATGAGTCTTCCTATGCTCTCTTCTATTCAGATCACCCCACAGATTTTCTGGATTTATCTATTGAACTGAGATGGCTATGGAAGAAAGCTCCTTGTAGTATGGTCAACCATGTCTTGATTTGATCTTCTCTTTTGGTCTTGATGGGGGACCTAAAGACCCATTTTCAGTTTGCTGGCAGAGCCCAACAACTTTTTATTGGAAATGTCCTAGTGTTTCCACAAGTCAATGGTGCCATGCACTTCAATACGGTTCCACAGAACCATTGGTAGAGAAACCGGCTCTCAGCATCACAGATTCTCCACCATACTCAACATTGGGTATGAGGTGTTTCCTATATCTACTTAGTTTTTTAAAGAAGAGGTCAACCTAATACCCCAATCACACTGTTGCTTATCTGCCTTTCAATGGTGTAAGAAGACATGCTGACTTTGATAAATACTCTTCAATATAATCTCTCATGTTTTTACACCTACAGTATTTATGATATGCTCACCAGTGAAGCCAGGCTGCCACAGATTGTTCGGACTTACACAAGCACTTATGCACCACTACAGGTCTCACAATCCATGCTTACCACTCATGTGCACCACTGCTACAGAATCTACACAAGTGTGACTTGGATATTGCAGCAGTGCCCTATTATTAACCTTATTTATCCTGCAACACATTGTTAACACCCCGATTGTTTTGATGAAGGTTCTCTCACCTCGAGGTGCTGGATGCTTGAAACAGAAAACAAAGCTTTTTTTTTCTCCTTGCGAGCAGCTATAAACATAAAAAATATGTTTCATTTGGCTTCAAAATATATTTATTCCTATAGGTGATCATATTTTCCTAACATCTACTTAATATAAATAACAAAAAATAGTACTTACAACATATTTTAAACTGTATAAAAATGCTCCTTGTTACATTAATAGATTTTACTATGGTGGGTACTGTATATGCAGTGCTTTGAAAAATGAACCTGAATTGAACTGAAGCAACAAAGCAGCCTCAGGCTTCCCACTACCACCATCTTTATCTAGATCTGGACAAGACAATCACTACGTTTACATGCAGCAAGAGAAATTCGAATTATTGCCTTAGTCCGACTGAAATCAGACTTTTAAAATGCATGTATACACCTTAGTCCAACTGGAGTTTCAGAAGCTCGACTACTGCAGCTAGATAATGCGGTTAGAAATTCAAATTTCTCTGCATGTATACTCTCGCCTTGAGAAGCCGAGCTATTAGGAGCTGTGCCCAGCCCCTCCAGGAAATGACGAGCTCGAAAGCCCCGTAATCAACAAAAAAAGCGATGTAATACGCTGTAATAATACGCCGTAATAATTGATGAAATTCGATCAAACAGTACAGAATGTAACAAATGTACAGCGCGGCAGCGTTGTCGTCATCCTTTTTTTTTTTATATGTCTGCTTCTCTTCCACAAGTGTTTGTTTACCCTGAATGTGTGACGCGAACCGGAAGAATGCCACACGAAGGGTTGCATGTCGCCACCTACCGTTGCGGTGGTCGGCACACTTCTTTCAATAATTCGATTTTCTAAGTAACATGTAAACTGGGACTCGGCTCGCTGCAGGAGGGAAGTCATTAGTCCGATTACTCCAAAAAGCTTGATTTAGCTGTGCATGTAAATGAACTGACTGTGTTTTTGAGATCTTAAAGACTTCTTTATTTTGTTAAATAGGTTCTGTTTAATTAATTTCTTGATTCTACAGATCTGGTTGTAATCAGATCTGGTGTGGCTGGTGAATTTGAACCCGGGTTTCTGAAAAAACCCCAACAAATAACAATTCATGATTTAACAAGGTTGGTAATTTCTTTTTAAGATAAGATCAGGTTGGCTTTGATAGCTTGTTTCGCTTAATTAATGAACTCATCTGAAAATTACATTATACATATTTGATTGGGTTACTTTTGTCTGATACTTAAAAGTGCCTTGATTATCTGCCAAAAACATAAGGAATCTGTGAGGGAGTGAATACCTTTTTGTAGTTCTGTAGCAAGAAAGCACATCTTCACCTCAGTGCTCTACAGTTTTATTGCTGAGAAGGTTTCCTCTTTGTATTTCATATCCTTTAATAGATTTTTGACGTTCAGACAGACATGAAAGGTGGCAAAGGGAGCAGGGAAATGACATGCACCACAGACCCAGCTGGCCAGGTGTGAAACTGGGACTCCGCTGTCGGAGGTGTTTTCATCCATTTGGTCTGAACTTTCAGCCACTCAACATATGGGTTGCCTCTCAATATAAAGTCATGCAGGGTTTTTTGTGCATCTGCATCTCTCATGTAAATGTTTTCAGGCTGCAGCTCCACTGTCTTGCAATTTTTCTCTGCCCTAAATGTTACATACTCACATTTAGTATTTATTCCCAGGCTGTAAAACAGGCAGCGTTTTATTTACCTCAGCAGTCACAGCTCTGATCTGGAGATGACATTAGACCTTAAATAACCCTGTTCAAGATGTAAGCCAAAAAACTGTGGGATTTACTAATTATCACACTTAATGAACAGCCTATTAGCAGTGCAAGGTAATAACAATGCAATTCTCAATACTGTATGCATTCAGTCTGGCAACGCTTTTGGTTACTATGTACCAGATTAGCGGAGATACAAACCTTAGTGTAGACATGCAAATTAATAGTTTAATACTGCAGCTTTTCATCGCGTTTTAAATGTGTGGTTCCAAAATTGGTTTATTAGGTTTGGGTTGGTAAGTAAGTTAGGACTTTTCTACTTAAAAATGTTACATCTAGGGGAAGGACAGATAATTTCCCCAACTTAGAACTTGTAAATTTCAATAAGCCTGCTATAGAAGTACAAAACCCCCCTTAACCTAAAAAAAATGGCTTCGTGAGGCTTACTTAATTACCACAGACAGCACTGTTAAACACTCCCACTTAAAGCAGAAATATATACAGTAATGGGAAGAAACATAATCTCCATTATTGTCAATACTCATGGGGCAAACTAGGTATATTCTTGCTGCTTTTGTAGGAGGAAGAAGAGAACATTTGCTGCTAATTACACATAAGTGTGAGTATTTCTGTAAAATCAGAAGGCAGGAGGCTGTTCGCTACTCTGGAGCATACAGATGTGTGTTAGCACAATGTCATGTTGGACAAAGATGCTGTGAGAAAGTCTCTTCTTTTAAAAAAAGAAAATGGCAGCACTACATAAGTTTGCAAAGATCTGTCTGAATGAACCACAAGACTTCCAAGCAATGTCCTTTGGACAGATGACACCAAAGCAGAGATGTCTAGCCTTAATACAATATTTCAAACCAAACCAAACACAGCATATCAGCACAAACAACTCATACCCACCCAGTCTTGGATGGACCACGGACTCCTGTGTATACTAAAGTATTCTAGAGTCAAATATGAGCCCATCTGTCAGTTAGGTCAAAACTGGGTTCTATCTATTTAGGCATTACCAAGATCCCAATAGTGACAGAAGGTCAACAGCAGAATGCCTGAAAAGATATTGAGATGCTGTTTTGGGACCTGAAGAAAGCTGTGCAGGAATGAAGGTCTGAAAATATCAATGAACTCAAACAATGTTGTAAAGCAAATTGGCCCACAATTCATCCACAACATGGTGGGAGACAGAAAATGACTACTTTAGGTTTTTTGGTACCAAAGGTAGTCTTCATTTGGATCATGGGTTGCACTTAGTTTTCTCATTACTCTACATTTACAACTGGGCTCCTCAAGAGTCAAATTATTTCATTCAGTGAATCTCTACAGAGAATTAGTTGAGCGTAAAATACCTCTTATGGTTGTATAGCAGTTTACAACACCTGGGACTGTTGAGCATATTGTTATTCTTGTTCAGACATAATCTTTGGATGTTGCTTTTCGTTCCAAACCACAACATGGCGACTTTCATTTTACAAATTTAAATGTAAGATTGCCATATTTGTCATTTACGGCCTTTTTAACTGTATATATATGAAGAGTAAAGTAGTACATCTGGTTGCTTTAAGCCAGTAATCTCTCCATGAAGTGGATTAGACAGTAGTACTGAAACAGACAGCCTTCAAATGAACTAAAAACAAGTTTGCGTAATTGTTAGTGCGAGCATCGCATGTACGTAGGCCTTAGTCCTCAACGCGGCCATCCCGAGTTCAAATCCTGTCCTCGCTGATATTTACTGCAGGTCTTCCCCCACAACTCTCTCTCATGTTCTGTAAGCTTTCCACTGCTGAATAAAGGCCACTAGAGCCACATAATCTTAAAAAAACTCCCAAAAAACCAACTTTATTGCATTAACAAATGATATTTGATAACTGTTGTATCAGGTGCTGTTTGCTCAAGTGAATTTGAAAGATCAATGTGAATTAATCCCGGTTTATCTTTAAATAATGACTCCCAGGTTTATTGTGAACTAATAAAGAGGCATAATTTTACAGCATCACAGACGAAATGCTGTTTTCACATACAGCTCATGTGCAGAGCCTGCTCTTGTAAAGGCAGGTGATAACCTGGTAGATCACTGCTCCATGTATAATGCTCTTGTTCAGAGGAAACGTGAATAAAATAACTGGGGAGACGGTAACAGGAAGCTGAAGAGGGTTTTTTTTTTTGTCTCTTAGGGTGAAATGTAACCTATGAGCCACATAGTTAGCAGGAATGCCCTGAATGATTATAGTGAAGTGTTTTCCCAATCGCAAACCCTGGATCACCTGGATCTGAAGGAAATGAAAAACAACCTTCAAGGATAAAGGCAGGGAAATATTGAGGGGACTACAATTGAAACTTAAGGAACATTTGAGACATGAAGGCTTTCAAGTTTAAATTAGAGAGCAAGATTCAGCAGAACAATCCTAAAGACGCATGGAAAGGGATGAAGATTATCACAGGCTTTAAGCAGAAGGAAGATGAAATTGATGAAAGTCTGGATAAAGCCAATGAATTGAACATGTTTTTTATTGGGCTCAGTTCAAGAACAAGTTCAACAGCCAATCAGACCTCCGATCCTCCTTGTAACTCACTACTTTCTGGTTAGACCTCAACTATCTCATCTTTCACCTTGGTTATGGATCCAGGTGGTTCTCCACAGTTGTGCCAAACCAGATCAGGAGATGCTTGTGCTCCTTTCATATCCCCCTCCCACCCGTCTGTCTGTAGGAGTCAGGTTACGTTAACTTGACCTAGGATAAAGTTGCTGTGTTGCAGAAGACTTCTTGCCTTGCTCGAGTATGAGGTGGTCAGCAGCACCGGAGCACCACAGGGAGGTGTCCTCTAAACACTCTGTTTCAATCAAACACCCAGGATACATCAGAGTCCTGTCATCTGAAGAAATACCGGGATGCCTCTGCAGTTGTCGGGGTTATCAGATATGGACAAGTTGATGGCTCTGTGAAGAAACATAGATAGTTGGAGTTACTACAACATTTAATTTCTGTTCGACATTAAGAGAGCAATTTTGAACTGAGCTGAATTAATTCCAGCTCCTCCTTTTTTTAGTGCTTCATGTTATCTGTCAGATTTGTTTATCACCGCTCAGAAATTCACACCATTCATGGCCTTTGGCGCTTTAGCCCGCTCAGATGGCAATAACCCAGAGCTAGATTTTAATCTGGGCTGTTTGTAAAGCCTGCTGCTCATCAGCACTGGATGAGCCGAAGATTTATAAACAACAGTTGTTTTTCTTAGGTTTCATATCTACATTTCTTTTTTTATTCTCTCTAACAACTCTTAGACTATCTGTGCAGCGTTTTTCCTACATTTTTCAAACAAGAGTGTTGAGATTTTTATCTTCTGTTGAAGAAAAGTCAGACAGTAGCCCACATTAAGAATTAAGGTGTTTTTTTTAAGTTTATTAACTGGTAATGAGGCAACGCGGTTTGAAGTTGCAATAATCTTCAAACAAAATTACATGTGTGGATTTAGCTCCTCTTCCCCTCTCCTTAAAACCATGCTTCCTGATACAACGCGCAGTCTCAGCTGGTGCAGTGCCTTCTGGCAAGTGGTATCTAAAATGAGGGATGTCCCCTGTGTTTTCTGTCACAACTTTCTAACTGCCTCTCGCAGTGAGATTATGTGCTTATCAGATTATACTAACATGGTCACATCAGTGAGAATGTGATGCAGAAGCAGCATAACCCCCCCCCATAATAACATGATTTGTATGAGGTTTTGGTCATGTTTGAGTTTACTGAAGGCACTGCAGATGTCCCTGGGCTAGTGTTGCTGACTCCACACGTTTTTTTTGGTTATGCGGGTGAGAAAAACACTTGGGTATCGCATATGTTGAAAGCAGCCACTGTCAGGCTTATCACCCTTCCAGCAGTTTACACTTTTAAAGCTGTGCAGTGACATGATACAAGTAAGGAAGGGTAATGATTGGAGACACACTGGCCAGCTAAGCTACAAGCATCAATTCAGTCTATAAAACAAGCTCATTATGTTGTTTATTATATTGAAGCTGCAGTCACCTTTTTGTTATTTGTAAAAAATAAAAATAAAAACTGTGCTAAGAGGGACTTTTCCATGACTAAAAGACAAATCAAGCCATATCGTCTCTTTTTCTTCCCACTGAATTGTTTGTAATCCTTAGGACTGGAGACTCAGCAGGAGTTTATTCATTAGCTTCGCAGGCAGTGGAGTTAGCCTCTAATAATGTGCTGTGCCTCTCTGTTCTCCTTGATAAGATTTAGAACCCGCTGGTTCTTATTCTAGCTGTCAAATCAGGGTGGCTGCACCAGAAATGCCACATGAATAAAATTAACTCAGTGACAGGCTAGAAACTGGTGCTACAGTTAGCTGAGAAAGAGGTTGGAGTGATGAGCGGTAATCCTGATGAGAAGTCCTGAAACATGTTACAAACCTGTTGTGAGGGGTAAATGTGGAGAAACATGAAACTTCACAGTTTTCTTACAGAATGTAAAAGTTAAGACAAATTTTAGATTTCTGGACAATATAATCACCAACAAATCTAAGGATTAGTTGTTTTCAATCGATTTAGCTGGGTTACGTACAGGAGATAATTAAAATTGCTAAATTTGGAAGGAGGTGAATAATATAAAATTGCAGCTGTCATCTTAATGTCAGTTTGGGCAATATCCCAATTGCTAAAGACAACTTTGATATAATATGTGAAAGGCTATTATACTTTAACATAGAAACATTTTTTATTCTCCCTTAGAGGGGAAATCCAGGTGTAGTAGGAGCAAAGTGACAGGCAATCAGAGCATGTAAATTAACGAAAGAAAATAATAAAAACTGAATTAAAAATAATATACTGTACAGAGAGGACTAAATTACAAAACTAAAATACGATGCGGTTATTTAAAAAAATGGCATACTTAGATTCTAGAAATGTGCAACTGAGGAGGATAATTAAAAATTGCCGTATTGAAAAACAAAAACTCTGCAAACAGAGATGTTCAAATAACAGCCAAAATGTTATTTGAACTCTGAAAAACAGTAGAAACCATACCAGGGATGTAAACATCCATTGAGTTTGTTGGGAGCAGTGAAGGTTATAGAGGTTTACAGTTGCTGGGAGGAAGGACCTACGATAACGTTCCTTCATGGACCTTGGATGCATCAGCCTGTCAATGAAGGAACTCTCCAGCTCAGCAACAACGTCATACACGGGGTGTGACACACTGACCAACTGTGATGTAATATTAGCCAGTTATTCTGTCCCACCACCTGCAATGAGTCTAGAGGGCATCCTAGGACAGAAATGGCCTTTTTGATGATCTTATCTAATCTATTTAGAGATTAGGTGCCATTTGTTAAAAAAATCTTCTTGACAACAATTGTTTTTTACTCCTTGGGTTCTCTTTCGCTGTCCTTCATGCCCACACCTAGATCTTAGGGAGCATGATTGGAAAACTCCGGGAATCAGGCGAGGACATTACTATGATGGGGAGATAAAGATGTGGGTTAATCACAAGCCATGTAGGTTATACAGTAAACATGTGGAAGAAGAGGCTCTAGTTACTTAGACCAAAATTTGGCTTACAGGCAAAATGCCACACGTCATGGAAAACTGAGGCTGTAGTCCCTGAACACACCATCCCCATGGAGAACCATGGTGGTGGCTGACTCATGCTGTAGGGAAGCCTTTCCTCAACAGTGACTAGGTAGCTGTTTGGAGTTGATGTGAATATAGACGGAGCTAAATACGAGGCAGTCCTGGAAGAAAACCTGTTAGAAACTGAAGAGCTGTGCCTTCCAGCAGGACAATAACCCTAAGCATACAGTTAGACTGGTAGGCAAGACTTGAAAACTGATATTCACAGAAGCTCTTCATCGAATCTGACTGAGCTTTAGAGGCTGCAAAAGACTTAAAACTGGAGCAAGGGTTCATTGCAGCAGGACCAAGATCCTAAACATCCAGCCAGAGCTACAATGGAGGGGTTCAGATCAAAGTATACTCTTGTTTTAGAATAGTGAGATTTCAATATTGCTGTTCAGATGCTCCCATCAAATCTGACTGAGCTTGAGCTTATTTAAAAAAATGTCTTGGTTCATTGTCTAGATGTGCAAAGCTGGTAGAGATGAACTAAACAGTAATTGCAACAAAAGGTTGCTCTACAAACTACATTGTGTTGATCTATCACATAAAGTCTTTATAAAATACTCAGAAGTTCCTTACTTGACACAAAATGTAAAACAAATAAAGAGGTATCAATACCAAACCACTGTGTTTTACTCTGAAATTATCCATACAAAGGGTTGATGTGTTAAAGCTGCTGTCTGGAGTATTTGAAGGAAAGAGATATTTTTTGAATTCCACTACCAAAGCTACCAAGGCCCCTCCCAAAACACCCCCGCCCCCCACTTGATTGTATTTTGTTATGGACATTTCATGGGTGAGCGACTTCTCCATGGCTGACGGAAGTCTTACTTGTTAATATTCATGATATGCAAATGTCTTACTTCTGATTGGCTAACAGCAACAAATAACTAACTATACTTAAAAATTCTAACCCTTTCTTTCTCAGCTCTTTTTTCTTGGATAAAAGTGCAACGTTGATGTGTTATCCCCACAAATAACATGTTCTGGAGTTGCGAATGGTTAGCTTCTATTAGCGGAGTTGCTAATAGATGGGTTCTTCTAGCAGAGTTGCTAATAGAAAGCTTCTACTAGCAGAGTTGCTAATAGATAGCTTCTACTAGCGGAGTTGCTAATAGATAGCTTCTACTAGCGGAGTTGCTAATAGATAGCTTCTACTAGCGGAGTTGCTAATAGATAGCTTCTACTAGCGGAGTTGCTAATAGATAGCTTCTACTAGCGGAGTTGCTAATAGATAGCTTCTACTAACAGAGTTGCTAATAGATAGCTTCTACTAGCGGAGTTGCTAATAGATAGCTTCTACTAGCGGAGTTGCTAATAGATGGGTTCTACTAGCAGAGTTGCTAATAGAAAGCTTCTACTAGCAGAGTTGCTAATAGATAGCTTCGACTAACGGAGTTGCTAATAGAAAGCTTCTACTAGCAGAGTTGCTAATAGATAGCTTCGACTAACGGAGTTGCTAATAGAAAGCTTCTACAAGCAGAGTTGCTAATAGATAGCTTCTACTAATGGAGTTGCTAATAGAAAGCTTCTACTAGCAGAGTTGCTAATGGCTAGCTCCTTCTAGCAGAGAAGGGTCTCTGCTTTCTCCTGACTGCAAAATCAATGCAGCCTTCCTGTGGGCGGTTGCAAGCTAAGGTGGGCGAGGCCATGAATGCAAATTTTTCCTGTGATGTAGAAGAGACTGACTTTCTTGTTTTTCTGTCTATTTCCTTTCTGTGGCTAATGCAGACAATGGGTGTTTCACATACAGCATGCACATGCAATTCAGAGTGACCGAATGGATTTCAAAAAGGCCAAGTATTATACCGTTTATCAGTGAAGGAGACCTTTAAAATAATATAAACTTGTGACAACAAAGAAGTTTGCAGCCCTCCTGATGTATGCTGTTTCATAGAAAATAAGATCACATGCTGACAGGCTGATGTGAGAACTGCATCTTCCACTTTTCAACTCTATGACCAGCTGCACACATTTTCTGGTACATTCTGTAACAAACCAAATCAATGGGGCATCCTCATCCAAAACAACATGACGCATGTACTTTCTGTCTGTTGGTAACAAGAACTGTGCCGTACAAAGGCCGCTCATGACTATGCATCCTCGTTTCCAGCATGGCAACATGAGCCTCTTCACCCTCTTCCCTTTTTCTGTCTTTTTATAATCTATGATTTTACTCCAATAACCAATTAAACTGAAGTTTTATTACTTTCTGCCCTAAGTTACATTATTTCCTGAAATTTCAAAAATACAGCTCTGGTTGAGGACTAAAATAAAGAAGAAAAAAAAATGTCTGTGAGCTTATGATCTCCTCCTGATTATTCTCACTTATTTTCCTTGACCAATAAAACAGAACTTTTATTAGAATATGTATTGTTGCTGTTAGTCAAAAATACAGTACATTGACAACACTTTAAACCACCTCCAATTTAATTATCATTTGTTTTTAAAGGTTTTCATATTAACTCTGGCTTCTGTTTCTGTCCGGCCCTAATATCTGACCATGAGAGGATATTATTTGTAGCTAGATTAGGTGCAAAGTATATCTTTTTGAATGAACTTGATGCTGCCTAAATATTTTTTTTCTGTCTACGAAGCTGTGTTTTGTTTGGGTTCAGCTAAACAAGAACAAAGTGTATCTAAAGGTTAAATCTAAATGTGGTTTGTTGGTAAATTGGTTTTTCCCTCGAGTTTTGTGGTCTTGATATGCCTGCTTCAGAAGTTAATGGATTTTATTAGCTAGAACATGTTTAGAAATTGTCAGGTAAATAACTAAAAAATTGTGAAAATAGCAGTTAAAGTCCGAAGAAAAACGTTGAAAGAAGCCCGGGGAAACATTGATCAAGACCTCTTTAAAGGATCACCAAAATCTGATAGATCTGTAAATAGCATATTATTGTACAGATGAGTGCAAAATTACATTTAAAAGGCATTCCCCAAGTGCTGTTAAAAGAAGACCCTAGTTTTATTGTAGATGCTTACGCTATTTTACTTTTTTCCACAATAATGAAATTGTGCCACAAAACCCCCCGAACAACCAGGGTCAACACAGTTAGCCCCTTTTTAAAAGCTGATGTTTTTGCCTGGTCCATAGCGCAAACCATGTTGTTCATTGACGTGTTTTGATGTAATGCTCAGTGCTCCAAATGTGCCAATTGTGTTTCTTTCGATTTACACATAGTTTAAGCCCTCAGTAAGGGTTTAAGCAGTCACTTGAGAAAGTGCCAAACAAACAGTTTAGACTTGTTCACAATGAGGGAGGAATAGTAAAGGTTTGCTCAAAATTCGAGTTCAGTAAATAGACTATTAGAGCTCTGTACAGGAATGGACTGCAAAGCTGCAGAGCAAGAAAAATTCTACTTCTGGAGAAAATACACCTTCAAGCCAGACTGATAGGCCAGTAGGACAGTCCAGAGAAAGATCGTTGATTCTTGAAGCATGTCAGGTGATGCAAAACCAGAACTCATAGGTGAACATTGCTGATTGAGCTGCAGAAAGCCCTGACTTGAATCCAAATTCGTGGTGTTAAATGAAGATGAAGCTCCATGCCAGAAGGTCATCAAATGAGATTTGCCAAGGAATAACGCGATGGGACTCCTCAGAGACCTGTTAACCTACAACAAATGCCTGCAGGCTTTCATTGAGCAAAAAGCAGCCAGAAAGGACTAGCATCATTAAGGGGACTAATAACTTTGACCCTGGTAGCTTTTGGGGGGTTTTGTGGAATAATTTAATTTCTGTGTAAAAAGGGAAATATTGCCAAGCATAAGAAAACGCCAAAACAAACAAAGAAAAAACACCAAGGATGTTTGACACAGTTGTTAAAAAGTTTGTACAAGTATTCCAACAGGGCTTCACCCTGTATTTGTTTTGTTTTTTGTTGTTGTTGACTGTGGAGTTTTTTACAATGTGTATTTGTGTGCTTCTGCTTGATTATCCCTTTGAATTTCCTTGCAGATAGAAAAAAAAAACTTTTTTTGTCTGTATTAAAAAAAGGAATGAAGACTTATGATGGGTTTTCATCCTAAATTACTATATTTGAGCAGAAGAAGAAATCTTGTGCTGTTGACAACATCAAGAAAATCAGGTTACATATGTCTTTGCTGCTATTTTTGGGATGAGATTGGATCTGCAAGGTTAAACCACAAGCAGTAGCAACCAATCCTAGCATCTGAAGGTGTTTTTTGTTGATTTATATCAAAATCTGTTGCAGCTTTTTGAGTCGTCACGTGTAGTTCAGTCATGTTCAAAAGCTCTTCTCTTCTCCTCTCTCTTTCAGCCAATAAGAGTCTGCTTGGAGGTGGTGGAGGTGAGTAACCTGTCTGATTATTTGTCTGGCATGAACTGTATGCAAGATTCCATCATACCACCATAAATCATGACCAAATGATTTCTTTGAAGGATAAACCTCTCTTAATTTGATGCTTCCATAAGTGGGGGTTTTGGTGTGAATTTCTCTTTGTGTGTGGTAACAGGCAGGTCTTTGTTGTCGCAGGTGTTCACAATGGCTTTGCATGCTGCTCAGCGTTCGTCTGTCTGCTTGTTTTCTCCCTCCATGTTGGTGCGCACAGGTGCAAAGTCAATAGTTCATAATTTATTGTTGTGTGAGTGCTGCGGATATAAACAGTCATTTTTCTGCGTATTGTTGACTCAGTGCTTTGCAACGCAAGTGTGATGTTGAGTCGTCCGTGGTTAATCAATATTTGTAATAAATCTACACAAGTAATGCAGTGGCTGCATCCACTAAGAACATACACACACACACCGTTTACACAGCCTGTGTGTGTGTGTGTGTGTTGGGGTTTGCAAATTTGGGCAGTGAGCATTTGCCTGTGGTTGTTTTCTTTGTCTTTGTTCACTCAAACAGCTTCAGCCTCCCAGACCCACCCGCTTGCTCCACCATGCTGCCATTTTTACCCTTCCAATTAGTTTGTGTGTGTTCCTGCATGTGAGCCTTTCAGCCTCTGTGGTGAACTATTTAGGACACACCAGTGTGCCTGCCTCTCGGTATGTTCATTTATCAGTGTAAAACAATGCCTTTGCTTGGATAAAAATGATCCATTGAAGTCCTTGGTGTCTTCATGCACATGCACACAAAGACTCCACCCTGACTCATAAACAACCAGCTCAATTCATCAGAATGGGCAGCCCACTTATATCCCGTCACGTCATGCATGCGTGCACCTCTAGATCTCCTGGCAGCCTTTGATGTTGTCCTCAGGTCTCAGGTGGATTTGCAGAGACAGATGGTTTATGGAGAGCTGTAGATCATGTGTATTCATTTGACTGCTGCATTCAGGTCAACGTACACTGCTGGCCTTCTACAGATTTCTTCTGTTTTTTTACGGTCAGTTGTTTCAAATCCTCAGACAAAGATTACCCTAATAAGTACAAAAAGCAGTTTTCAAAAACAAAAAAATAATAATTTGATGCCTTGAATGTGAACAAAACAAAGGAGATGATTGTAGACTTCAGAAGAAACAGGGATAAATCAAACATTGTTTCCATCATTGGAGAAGAAGTGGAGGTGGTTGAGGAGTATAAATACCTCCGAGTTCACCTGGACAACAGACTGGACTGGAGACTGAACAGTGAAACAGTCTACAAGAAGGGACAGAGCAGACTGTACTTCTAGAGGAAGCTTAGGCCCTTCAAGGTTTTGGCCATCATCTGTTGGGGTAGCAGCATCAGAGCCAGGGACTTAAAAAGGCTAAACAACTTGATAAAGAAGGCTGGTTCTGTTCTGGGGACAACTGTGGAACCTCTGGAGATGATGATGCAAAGAAGAATTCTTCATAAAATCAAGAAAATTATGGACAACCTAAGTATCCTCTTCACAAGACTATCCTATAACAACAGTGTGTCTGGTTTCTTCAGTTTTGCTGTAACACAGACTGCTACAGGAGATCCTTCCAGCCAGCAGCCGTCAGCATCTGCAACAATTCCTTAAAGAACCTTGAATAGCATGAGGTACAACAACATTTAATTTTCCTCTGAATCAAAAAGTATATTTGAATTTAATTTAATTGAGGTCAAAAACAAAAAAATCATTTATTAGAGGAAATTAAAAGATATCCAGCTTAATCTGTGTTTAGATGAAAAAGTAATCCCTAAATTGACTAACTGGCTGTGGGGCTGTGCCACACTCTATTACAATGAGTTTTTATTGTCACCTTAGAAGAATTTCGGCCGACTCGTCTTTACAGAAATGTTTCAATAGGACCAACATTGGACCGGGGCGACAGGGGCTCAAGTGGTAGGAATTCATCCCATAACCAGTGGGTTGGTGGTTCGAATTCCTGCTCGGCCCATCTCAGTCATTGTGTCCTTGGGCAAGACACAATTCAGAAAGAGTTCAGCCTGATTTACTTTGTCAAAAAGTAAGGCCACAACAATCACTTGGATGAATGCCACAGTTTGAGAGACTGAAGGATTGTGTGTTATTATAGGTAAAAATATACCTCTCCTAAAAACAAAGATGAAACCGAGCCCTTTAGGGGTTCACGTATTTAATAAACACGTTTTGCCAAACATGGAGGGACAGCGTTTACTTAAATATTCTCTAACTAAACCCTTTTAAGTCAAAACATTAAATAGCATTTAGCAATCACTGTTTACCTTCTTACAGCATGAGCTTAACGTCCGTGTCCCAGAATGTCTTCTCCGCGCCTGGAGCCTGCCCTCTCTGATAGCCCGATAGCGAACCGTCTGACAAGGTCTGAATGGTACTGTTGAGATCTGCTGTGTCAGACATCTGCCTGGCCGTCTGATACAAAAATTACACACAGTAGGTCTTTGTTTTCTCTACATGACCTACTGTCCTAGATACACTAATTAAGACAAAGAATAAGTAATCACATCCTAATTACATAAGAAATATTCTATTACAGTGTCAAACCAGGTGGTCAACTACACAGGAGCACCCCAGGGGACCATATTCTCACCATTCATTGTCACTTTGTACACCTCAGACTTCCAGTGTAAGTCAGAGACCTGTCATCTGCAGAAATACTCAGATGACTCTGCAATTGTCGGGTGTATCAGAGATGGACAAGAAGCTGAATACAGAGAGCTGGTGGACCGCTTTGTGACATGGTGTGGAAACAATCGTCTTACCTTGAATGTGAACAAAACAAAGGAGATGATTGTAGATTTCAGAAGAAACAGGGATAAGTCAAAAACTGTTTCCATCATGGGAGAAGAAGTGGAGGTGGTTGAGGAGTATAAATACCTCCGAGTTCACCTGGAGAACAGACTGGACTGGAAACTGAACAGTGAAACCGTCTACAAGAAGGGACAGAGCAGACTGTACTTCTTGAGGAAGCTTAGATCCTTCAAGGTTTGCAGCAAGATGCTGCAGATCTTCTACAAGTCTGTTGTGGAAAGTGTAATCTCTTCAGCCATCACCTGTTGGGGTAGCAGCATCAGAGCCAGGGATTTAAAAAGGCTAAACAACCTGATAAAGAAGGTTGCTTCTGTTCTGGGGACGACTGTGGAATATCTGGAGATGATGATGCAAAGAAGGATTCTTCATAAAATCAAGAAAATTATGGACAACCCTGAGCATCCTCTTCATGAGACTGTCATACAACAACAGAGTGTCTTCAGTCGGAGGCTTCTTCAGTTTTGCTGTAACACAGACTGCTACAGGACATCCTTCCGGCCATCAGCATCTGCAAGAACTTCTTAAAGAACCTTGAATAGCATGAGGTACAACAACATTTAATTTTCCACTGGGGTCAAAAAGTATATTTAAATTTAATTGAATTGAGGTCATCTGCATTGTTGGGTCTGCAGTCTCTCATCCTCCTCTTGACAACATCACATAGATTCTCCCTGAGTTCAGGTCAGGCCAGTTTGCTGGAAAATAAAGGACCCAGACCGAGAAACCATTTCGAGGCTCAAGAGACCTTTACAGGTATTTTGAGTGAATCAGCAGACTAGCATGTTTCCAGTATTGAACTTTTTCAAAATATTGAACATTTCTGAGATGGAATTTTTGGTTTTGTTATCTGTAAGCCACAGTCATCAAAATTACAAGAAATAAATGCTTGAAATATTTCAGTCATATATAATGTACATAAGTTTCATTTCAGTTTCATTCATCAATTTTCAAAATAATATAAATTAACCTTTTAGCAGATGTTGGATGGTAAATTAAAGGTGAAATGGTTAAAATATATCTGTTAATAAATATTAATAGAACAAAGGATAATAATTATATATTCATGTAATAATTTAGCCCAGTGTTAGACCTGCACTAGATGTCATGGCCTTAAAAGTAAAACATAAATTTCATTCGTTGGAGACTCTGTCTTATTGCAAAAGACTTGGGACTTGACTTGGACAAAATTACTTGTGATCATCTGTGTTTCATGATTTAAAAGGGGGTAAGTATGTTTTTGTTTCGGGTTAGCTTGGTTTGGTTAGATTTCTTCCCTTAATACATGAAATAATCGTTTGAAAACATAAAATTTTTGTCTGTATTATGGTTCTCAATGATGCACAAATTTGTTTGATTATAAATGTGTTGCAAGAAAGAAAAAATAAGACCCCTTTAAAGGGGCAAATACTTTTTCACAGCACTGCAAACTGGTTTAGTTCATGCTTTTGAACCACATCTCCTAAATTTTAAGCGTATCCATCAAGTGACTAGAAGATGCTGCATACCCAGCAGCCACCATCTGAATCCGGTTGCTTCCCATTTCTCATTTTCTCAGTTGATTTCTCTGATGTCTCATTGTATTTGTTTCCTTCTCGCTGTCTCCTTTTCCAGCTTCGTCCCTGGGGGTTTCCCACGGCAGATAGAGCCTGCAGTAGGTGTTAATTAGAGAGAGGTGAGGGTAGAGATGAATGAAGAATGAAAAAAACAATAAAAATAGGAGGGAAATGATGCTTAGAACAAAAAGGAAAAGGCAGACAAAAGCAACAAAAGGTCCAATAGTGTTTGGGAGTCAGTCGCTGGGGACAGACAGATGCAATAGCAGAACCAAGTGCGGAAATACACACACACGCAGTATTTGGTATACATCTCCATTCAGCAAGATCCCACTGTACACTGAGTTACACAGCTTTCATTCACTCAGCTTTTGAGATTGTTTTTTTTGTAGTTAGAGGTGAGGCAACAAAAGGTCTTTATGGTGCTTACTCAGTCTCAAGGGTACCTGGGTAAATGTCATTCAGTTTGATCAAGCGCACACCTGCCGACATTGTTTCCACTCGTCATGGCAGAGGAGTGATGAGCTCCGGCGGCGCATCAACAACAAACTCAAAGGCAGGAAATGAACCTGTTTTTAATGTCCACATCATGCAGCTGCTCATTTATTTCGGTGTTTCATTCATTTGATAGATTCTTATAAATGTAAAATAAAGCCGGAGGAGGACTGGGCACAATGTTTCCCTTCTTTTTAACTGACCTTAGGAGGATATATTTTAAAGTTGTGCTCCTTGCCAAGTTGTTTATGCTAGGCCTGGGCTGTAAATCGAAAATAAACCGATACCAAAATTTATGACTTTAACCAACGTCATATTGCCCATGATGGTATATTCTGTGTTTTTAAAACATGAAAAGAAGTGTGTAGGTTGCTGATGCTAGAGAGAGTTAGGCCTTTTCACTTTGCACAAGTCATTGCTCACTTTTCCAAATGGCAAATGTGAAATTTATTTTATTTAGCATTTGGCTATTTTGTTTACAAGGGATGCAAATTGTATCTCTTTATGTGCATGTGTGTGTTTTCGTCCGGTAATAGCACACATGTGCACAACACTGGAGGGCTAAATGAGCTTCAACACCTGCTATCTAGAGCCATTCTGCTGTGGTTGAACATTCTGGTCAACAAAATTAAACCTAGGGATGTAGGCATTACAAATTTAGATCATCTTTGTGTGGATGATCGGAAAAAAATACAAAGCTAACTGTATTTAGCGCAAATCTTCTGAACCCTTTCAAATAGCTAACGAGCTATGGGATGACAGTCCTCAGAATTGACCACCAGTTCATTATGGGGAACATAAAGGACATACTATCAACTTTGTTTTGGTACACATCTACATTGATACATAAGTTTTTATATAAAGCAGATTCATGGTCATAAAATTGTGTCTGTCAATTCCAGTTATTCCTTAATGTTCCTTGCTAACTATGCTACCAATAGATGTAGCTTTGCACACTGGCAGGTTATTTGTAATTATTTTAATGTTCTTATAATATTACTAAAGCTTTATTTTATTTAAACTTCAACATAGCTCCAATAAAGTTAACCGATGCGGGAAACTTTTGAACCCCCAGGATTTGGATGGATCATCCAGTCAAACTCTCCTCATGGCTATTATCTATTATCTTTGGCATGTTTCATCAGCTGGAAATCTGTGAAGTTTCACATTACTGTCCTTCTTTTGTGTATTTCTGCAGCCTACAGCACTGTACGTGTTACTAACTAGATTTTCTTTGACTACTTTTTAGTGCAATCTTTTTACAACTGACAGCCACCATTCAAGTGATGCCACAAGCTCTTTGTTATAGAATGTGAGAATTTGAGATGTTTTCTGAAATACTTTGCGTTTGCAGGAAAATGTTTGTTATACTTTAAAACTTGGTTTGAGTCTTACCTAAAGAACAGGGACTTCTTTATTTCAATAGGAAACTTTTTATCAGAAGAAACAGAAATCACATATGGGGTGCCCCAGGGCTCCATCCTGGGGCCCTTCTTATTTAATATCTACAGGTTCCCACTAGCCCAGATTATAATTAACTATAATTTATAATTAGATTACCATAACTATGCAGATGATACTCAACTCTACATTACAATGTCACCAGGCAACTTTGAACCCATCCAAACCTCGAGCAAATCAATCAATCAATGGATGGATGTGCCATAACTTTCTCCAGCTGAACAGAAACAAAACTGAAGTAATTATTTTTGGACCTAAAGAGTGTAAAAGTGTGAATGATCAAGAGTCAGCACACAGCTTCAGTTAATACAGCTTGAAAATATTGATTAGGCCCAAAATCTAGGTGTAGTGATGGACTCAGACCTGAACCTCCAGGGTCACATAAAGGCAATAACAGGGTCAGCCTTCTATCACCTGAAGAACATTTCTAGGATTAAAGGACTGATGTTGCAACAGGACCTCGGATTGATTACTGCAACAGCGTCCTCACAGGTCTGGCTAAAAAGTCAATCAGACAGCTGCAGCTGATCCAGAACGCTGCCGCTCGTGTTCCTCACTAGAACCAGGAAAGTAGAGCACATCACCCCAGTTCTAAAGTCCTTACTCTGGCTCCCTGTAGCTCAGAGAATAGACTTCTAAATACTTTTACTAGTTTATAAATCATTGAATGGCTTAGCACCAAAGTATGTTGAAGATCTACTGTTACTATACCAATTCAATTTCAATTCAATTCAGTTTATTTATATAGCGCCAATTCACAACAGATGTCATCTCAAGGCACTTAACAAGAAGTCCTTTCAATACATTTATACAAACATTCCAATCAGTTAAAAAGTTTCCTATTTAAGGAATCCCAAAAGATTGCGTCAGTCATTGCTGTTTTTACTTTATCCCCTAATCCTGTAAAGCATCTTGAATTACTTTGTTTTTGAAAGTGTGCTATACAAATAAAATTGCCTTGCCTGATTCACACAGAGTGTGGAACTGATGCGTTTCGTGTGCAGACCATCTCGGGAAAGCACAGAGTGACAGTAGTGAATGTTTTGCAATAGTTTGCAAAACATAGCCAAAATCTGACAGAACACGTTTACTTTAAAAAAAATCATACCCAATACTTGAGGCCATATTGCCCAGCCCTAGTTTATGTAGATGCAACCCTTAGATACCTCTTCATTTAGGTGCATTCTTGTCCTTCAAATGATTTAATGGTAAGTGGCCAAACAAACTCAAGCATCCATCTGAAAATAGGCAAATAAAATGACTTAAGGCTCAAATAACTGTCATAATTGACATGAAAATATAAATATGTGCTGCACAGTGGGTAGCACTGTTGCATTCCAGCAAGAAGTTCCTTGTGCAATCGCAGAAATGTACTTTTTAGAAGCAATATTTATTAGGCTGTGGTATTTTGAGTTTCCTGCTTTCATGTTCTTCATTCCAGTCATATTGTATTTGTCCAGCGAGTCTTTATTGGTCTTGATGCCCACAGCTGATATTTCTTCAAAAATATAGATCACAGAGTTGTGCAGACAATGTGATGCTGGAAAAGAGAGACAAAAGAAGGAAAATATGGGTCACATCACAACCAATAATGTCCTTGCAGTATTTGTCAGTCATACCACATCTAGATGTTTTCCTTAAAAAATGCAGCCCTAAAAGGACAGGATTGAAAGGAAGTGTGTAAATAAAAAAGTAGCTGAAGCCAAAAGATAGCTTTCAGAATAATTGTTGAAGACCTTCTTTCTCTAGCAGTATTTCTGGAAAAAAAGCTTTTTAAGGTCAAAATAGATTTTTGCGCTGAACTTTTTAGTTCTGTTTCAGAAAAAATGGCTGCACAAAACAATGTGCCTATAAAGCTGACAAAAAAATACAACTTAGTCTAAAAAGAAGGAATGGTGTCAACATACTGTAAATATTTATTTCATTCTCTCATAGATATAAATAGGCTTTAAAGAGGCTATATGCAACTTTTTCCCCAAAATAAACGTAACAATAGCCTTTTTACTTGACCATTTATGACTCAAACATCTCCTGATGAGCATACTGACACCTTGTCAGCTCACAGTGGGTGCACCTATAAGCCTGTATCCAATATTTTCTATTTTCTGTCGGTCCGATTTTCCCGCGCTGTCTGCAGATGTGACGTCAAGCGCGTTCATGTTAAATGTTTCAGATCACTCTGCCACCACTGCTAGTCAGCAATTACCCTACACTCGCAAGCAGTGCAATGGATTGTGTGAATACACAGAAGAGACCCAGGACAACTCTGACACCAACCGTAACTCCACATAAGACTAAAAAAGTTAAACAAGACAAGTGCCCGAAAAAGATCGACGATTGAGAGCGACCGGCGTACGAGCGCGCGCTGCGAGACCGAGCAGAAAGGAAGAGCAGTTACGTTTTTTGGCAACAGGTGTCAGTCGCGAGTATAACTTTCAGAAAATTGCATATAGCCACATTTAAAGTAAAAAAAAAAACTATCATAATGAAGAATGTCATAATAAATATAGGTCTTTTTTGTATTTTTTGTTCACAATTATTGGCTTGCCTTTTAGATGCATTTAGGCCCAAAGTTATTCATACCCCTGGTACATTTAGGTTTAAAGTCGTATTTTAATTTTTACCAGCATGTTTTCACCTACTGGAAGCAGGGCCGGATTATGATAGCAGAGGCGCATGGGCAAAAAATGTTTAGAGGCCCCCCCCGCTGCCAGAAAAGTTATATGATTTAAACTTTACCCACATTCTTGTAAAACTGCAGTTCCCATCTGAGGGCAACAATATCAAGACACAACACAGGGGTGTAACTCCCTTGCCTGCGTAAATACGTCCTGCTTGATCTCACCTCCACCAGGCCAGGAATACAATTTACTGTAGATTGTTCCACAGCTTAATCACAAAAACTCAATCATAGCCATTCATTTTTCTTTCCTGTCTTTCAGAGCTCTTTCAGTTCTTTTGCTTCTCCCCTCTCCAGCACTGCCCTTCTGTGTCTTTGCCCGTCTTCCCCATATATTCTTCTCCTTTCTTGTTAACAAAGGTGTTTAAGTAAACTTGACCAATACTTTAAAGCATTTCATCATTAATAGAAAATAAATGTAAAACAATACCTGACCTTTTACACAATGTGTTTAATAAAGCAGTATCTGTCACTCATGCTTCTCTCCTCCTTTCTGTTTCTCATGATTAAAACCATGAAAAGATGCCAATGGCTCTAGGAATGCACAGTATTGTGAAACAAACATCTATATCGGCCAATGTTAGTCATTTTTAACGTATCGGTCAGATAAGCAAAACTAAGCCAATTAAAAATCGCAGTTTATTTCCATCTTTGTTAGTGATTTATGTAATATTTATAACATTGTAAATATCTATTTTTGGCCATAACGGCAATAATAACAATAAATATCGGTATTGGCGCAAATTTATATTTCGGTGCATCCTTAGTTTTGACTCTGTCCTCCATGATATGCTGCCCCAGCCTTTCTCTCCACCTTTTCATGTGCTCACTAAGAAAATGATCAAAATGATAGAAAAGTTCCAAAAGGCCAAGAAAGTTACCACTGAGTGGTGATCCAAGTAAATCATCATCAGCACAGAAAACCAGGCCTATCATCTAAAAACTAACGGCAACAACCCGCCTGAGCAGAACCTCCCCTCAGTACCACTCCTCTCCCTCCAGCTGTTCCAGTTTAGCTTTCTGTCCTGCTACCAGTGGCTGATGCTAGCAGCACACTGGTGCAAGGATCAGAGCTCTCCTCATGGTCACACACGCGTTCATGATGTTTCCAGTCAGAGAAACCACTAATCAACTGGTTTTATTCGCTCTAAATAAGGTGCAGGGAAAACAAACGATATTAGCCTATCTGTGGTAGGTGAACATGTGATCCAGTCAGAAGAAACTTTTTCTCCACTTCGGAAGTGACAGCACAGCAGATCGTTAATAAGAGCGCACTTTACCGCCCAAACCCCGCCACACGATGAAGCTGGATATCTGGTCGCCCGATTATGAAAAGCAGCATCTTCACCATCGATAATAACAGCACAAGTATTTTCATTAACTGTCCCCCACAGTGCTGCGTTACACACCGGATAAACCCAGTCTGAGCTGCCGCTGCTATGGCTGCACTCAGGCTGTGCAGCGAACAATCTGCTCACCATCATCCACGATTCTTCATCACATCTTTTTCCTGATTTTCCTCCTTACGTTTTACAAAAAACGTCAGTAGATGACAGAGTTCTTAATTAACATGTCTTCTCATCTTCCTCTCTTTTGTTTATAGTAACCGCCTTTTTTTGTCATTTCGATTCTCTCAGGACAACCGTCCCACAGTCCGGGGACGGTCCGTGAGCGCTACTCGCTGGGGTAGGGGCAGGGCATTATACTATGGTTTCTACAATTGTGCTTTAGGAGCTGTTAGGGTAAAATAAAATAGTGTGGATCTACTTGGTCATCTCCTCCAGTGCTCATCTCTGCCATATTTGAAGTTTGAAGACTATATTCTTTCTTCCTTAAACTGCTCAGGTGGGTCACCCATTGGCTGTGGGCCCCCGAGTGGGCGTGGGCCCATAATGCCCATTGCATAATCCGGCCTTGACTGGAAGTAATATTAGTGTTAAAGATTAGGGTTTTGGCAAGTAGGCCTTCCAACCCTAAAGACCTGAAGCTCATCACAAATAGCTGGTCAGAAATTATAGGAAGGGTTTGATTGATGAAAAACTGATAAAGATTTTTCCATTCATTTTTGAGAAGGCTATAAATAATTTTCAATATGATGTTTTTGCTGCTTTTGCATTGTTTTACTAAGTTCTGAGAGGTGTCTGTCTTATTCTTATTACAAACAAACTTCTTGGCTGAATGAATATAAATAAAACCCTAAATTACCAGGAATATGAATAATTTTGGGCTTAACTATGTGTAAAAAATATTTCAATGTTTTTTCTTCTTCATCATCACTACTGTTTATAGTGGCCAGATTAGTATGGAACGTTATAAAAGAGCACAGTTATTGCAAGCTCATTTCTTGGTTACAATTTCCTAATTTATAATGGTCAAAACACATCTGCCTGGCTTGAATAGCATGCTGTATAGTCTTTTCCATTTTTAAGAGTGGCCTATAGAAATTGGTCCCCATGTGATGGGGTATTCATATGTCGCAGAAAAAGTCATTGAGTATTTGGGGAAAAAATACTTGAGATACTTTCATGTTGGAGGAGCTGGTAGAGGTGCGCCATTGGGGTTTTGCTGAAACAATTATATCAATGTGTAGGATTTTTTTCCCACATTGCCTTAACTTAGTCAGGTAAAGGTTGGAGTTTTTAAACTTTTTATTATGCTGCAATTAATTTATTTTAAAGCTCTTTTTAAATCAGTATTAGGGGTGGTAGGAATTGTGCAGGATGATGTAATGGGATATGAAATAAGCAAGTAAATTCATCCATCTATCATCTATACCCACTTATCCATGCTGGGGGATGGTTCCTATCTCTAGTAGCCATTGAACAGGTGGCCAGTCCATCCCAGCGACACACCGGACATACAACCATGCACAGACTCGCACCTAAGGACAATTTAGAGAGACCAATTAACCTAAGTCATGTTTTTGGACTGTGGGAGTACTTGAAGAGAAACCCCTCATGCACAGGAAGAATATGCAAACTCCATGCAGAAACACCCCAGGCTGGGATTCGAACCCAGGACCTTCTTGCTCCAAGACAATGTTGCTACCAACTAGAGCTGGGTATCTATTCAAATTTCAAGAATCGATTCGATTCCGATTCTCAAGAGTTAGAATCAATTATTACGATCCGATTCGATCCAATCCAATCTGTTCTTATTTGATATTGATATGGGTCAGTGCTATTAAAAATTGTTTTTTGAACTGTTACCTTAATTATATGGGCGTAATGCAATGACACAACACTGGGTGGGTAACCGGTTGGTTCGCCGGGAAAAACTGTACCTAAACCTTAAAATGGCTGTCTGGACTTGTCCTTCCTATTTTAGCTGTAAAAAAAGGCAATGTTAAACAATTAAACCGATTTTTGGACTTGAGAATCGATTCTCATAAAAATTCTAAGAATCGATTCAGAATTGATTTTTCGATTTGTTCAACGCAGCACTACTACCAACTGCTCCACTGTGCAGCCCAAGTTTGCCAATTTTTTAGACATCTGAACTTATAGTTCCTGCCTAGCTTTACTTACAGTGAAGGACAAACAGCCATTCATTCACAGTTCATTTAAATGCTCCACATTTCACTAGTTTCTGTAATGACAAACAACATCATCAAAAGCCTTTCTTAATCTTAGAAGAAACGATTCTTTCTGCAACGGACAGCCTTAAAAACTAATAATGCATGGCCATGATCTTCAGTCCCCTGGAAACTGTGCCTTAATAACAGAAATATCGAATGGAGAAAGTCTTTGAATGGGCTCAGGAATGCAGTATGTAATGCTAGTCATAAATGCAAAGTTAAAAACCACCAAGAAAAGAATGCAGAGGCGTTTTCTGGAGACAGGTCCGGGGTAGACTGAGACAGAGAGAAAGACAGTTTTATGCTCTGATGAATTTAATATTTCAAAATCACGGACACTGAATCCTTTGGGCTAAAGAGGACGGAGACCATCTGGCTTATCAGCTCACAGTTCAGATGGCGGCATCTGTGACGACACTTGATTGATGGTTTAAATGTTTTGCGCTTCATTTTGTTTTTATTTCATTTCCTACACATGCCTTATTAAGTTTTAATCAGCATTGCTTTGGTTTTAAATAAATATAGCAAAAATCTCCAGACCATGGGCAACTTTTTGATCACTTATGTCAGTCTACCTTTGGGATGTGTGAAGTGTTTCAAGTGTTTTTTTCCTCTGTATTGTGGCGCAACATGCCTGTCAGTCCTCAGTTACACTTAAACACTGTTTGGATGAGAAGCCAAACCTTTTTACCGCATTTCAAGACACGGCAAATAACCTCAGAGGGCTTACAATGGCAGTGTCTCGTTTCATCTGCAGTGCAGCCATGGAAGATGTCAGTATAGTTTACCCCCCAGGTACTACTGATCTGATACCCTGAAGCAACAGATTACACGTTTCACAGCTTTCTGGAGCTTTGTACTCGCATTTAACAGCAAGGCAGTTAAAAATACTCAACAACCTGATAAAGAAGGCTGGTTCTGATTGTGGGTTGACTGTGGAACCTCTGGAGATTGTTCGTAAAATTATAGACAACCCTGAGCATCCTCTTCATTAAACTATCCTACAACAAAAGAGTGTCTTCAGTCGAAGGCTTCTTCAGTTTCGCTGTAACACAGACCGCTACAGGAAATCCTTCCTGCTCAACAGTGTTTACAACAACGTTTTGAAGAACTGAATAGTATGAGCTACAACAACACTTTAATGATCCCAAAGGTAAATTAAGTATTTTTGAATTTGAACTGAATTGAATTTGAACTATGCTATTTTCATTTAAAGTTATCATACTGTGAGAATCTCATATCAGCTCATGACCTCCACAGCGATGAGGAAGGCAAGGTAGGTTAAGAAAAAGCTCTACGAGTGACTTTTGAAAAAAGTTTGCATCTTGGGCTAGTCTCCAAAGCAACCATTACGCGCTATCTGCATGCAAACTAGTTGTCCGGAAGGCATGCAGAGATAGAGCCTTTTCTGTCCTACTAGCACAGATACAAGTGTTAAGCCTGACTCGTCAAAGATTAGAACTTTCTACAGCAAAAACTCTAAATGGGTTTGAAGTAAAACAAAGATCAACAAATGTAGAAAAGCTCCAAATACCCAACATTATGTAAGGTGGAGATAGTGTGATGCTGTGGGCCTGTATCTTTTCCTGAGGCCCTGGGAAACTTGTTAGGATGCATGGCATATTTAGCTCTTTGGAAAACTAGGACATAATAAACAAAAACTGGTGGCTTCTACTAGACATCATCATAGAGTTTTAAGGGGAGAAGTGATCCAAAACAGACCGTCAAACAAAAAAAAAAATGGCTCACGGACATGATTTCAACCTTTTTCCTTAGAAATATCGATTTCTATACCTAAAAGGTTAAGATCGGGGTGTAGGAAACTCGTGCGATGAAGAAAAGAGAGCATAAGAGAGATGCATATTTTTACCTCCTAATCTCTGAAAATCCACTGTGCATTTCTCACTTAGCACCAGAGAGACTAAATAAACGATTACTCCTGTTGGTAAATACAGAAAATCATTTGGCAACCACTGATTATTATGGACTGGATACCAAGATATGCCCCTATGGAGTTCAAAGAATATGAAACTGCTTAATTTAGAAGCCATTTATACCATGTTTATATTACCAAATGTCCTAAGCCTTAATTGGATCCACATGAAGCTCTACATCAGCTAGATTAATGCATGAAAACACACTGGGTGGACAACATGTTTCCACCAATCGGAAGGAGCTTTTCAGTGGATAAACTAAGTTGTTTACAGTATTCTGGTGCACACAAGTGTTTTATTTTCCATTTCTTATTTATTTTAAATTTGCTTGCTCTTTGATCAATTTCAACCTAATCTCTGACAATGATGGATGTCTCATCACAAACACAAATGCATCTCCTATTAGCGCTACTTGGACCATGTTGTTTGTTTCCGCTTCCTATACATCTTTTTAAAGCACATGGCATGCTGTATATTTTAAGAGACTGTCCAGCTGCATTCAGGCCAGAGCAGTCACCGCTCACATTATGGAAGGCTACAAAGCCAATTTGCACACTTTGATTTTACGACAGGATGAAGGAAAGCCCAATAATTTGGAGAAGTCAGTTCGCTGGATTTGCAGCAATAGTTGCTAATAATGCTAATGTAAAATTGATATTGGCACAAGGGGAGAACAGTAAGTCAGCCGAATCGTTGATCACCACTTTTTCTGAGACTATTCATGCTCACAGCTTATTCCTTGTCACCTAATCATTTCTAATCATTTCTTTAGAACTTTGTTTTGGCTATAAAAGCTTATGACTGCTAGTGACAGGACAAAACAATGCTTTTTGTTGCGCTATTTTTTTATTGCACACTACTTAAAGTATAGTGGATAAGAGGAGCAGCAGCCTGTTACTGATCCACTGTGTCGGGCTTGTGAATTCCTTGCATCTCCCAAAGTCCCTTTATTACACATCGGCGTTATGAACTGCTCCAGGAACAGTGTTTCCTTGCTGTGGGCTGTGGAAGAAGATTACTCTCTGCAACAAAGGAACGCTAAGACCCACATGATTTGGCTAACTCTGGCTTCTGTAGCATCATTTGAGCTTTGCCTCGACAGCTGCGGGTTTTGTGCCCCAACTTATCTCTGGAGGGATTGTCTCCTGACCTCTGTGAACAGCAACGTGGCTCCCATTAACCTTCCATTTCACCCAGTCTTTGTTCATTTGGTGCATTTATGATCAAGAATCAAAGTTGCTTGGCTGGTGTTGGATTTCATTAGAAGTTCGTTTCTGAATATGTGACATGTCTTCCTGAATGTAACAGAACAGCCGGAAAACAAAGATTTCTATACCTTATTGGACATTTTAATAGTGGCTTGCTTTTTCACATTTTGGTACTTTGCAGCTTTAAAATCTATCTCTTAGTCAGGCCTGCCTTGCGAAAAAGATTCTTAAGTGGACTGTGCTTATGTATTCTTTTTTTCCTCTGATACCACTAAATAAACCCAGTACAACCAGTTACTTTCAAATACCTCGTAACTAGTAAACAGAGTCCTCAGTGGAAATCCAGTTTTTCTGTAAAGGCCTCAGAGGCTTGTTTAGAAAACATTACAGAACAAATGGCATCATGAAGAGCGGGGAACACAGCAGAAGGATCAGGGAGAAAGTTGTGGACAGGTTTAAAGCAAAGTTAGCTTGTTAGACCACAACCCAAATTTTACACGTCTTCCCTGTTAAAACCATCATCTGAAAATGGAAAAGTGCGGCACAACGGCAAACCTGTTAACACTCGGTTTATTTCTGCCGTTCAGGCACATTTTGTTTAGACCTTTAATGGAAACATAGAAAATCTATTAAATTATCCTACCCTGTTGCACATTTCTTTAAATCGGAGTATGACAATTTAAAACCTGTACAGTATTCTTTATTATGTTGCAAATGTGCCCTTACTTATTTTTTTTTACCTTTGTGTGAATCTGCATGTTTCCATTTTGTCTTTCACTTTGCTGCAGGTACACATGAATTTCCTCACTGATGGGCAATAAATTACTGTATGTTTCTATTCTATCATGTCTGTTCCCACGAAAGGCATCTCTCCAGAGGGGATGAGCAGTCACTTATGGAATTGGCTTTTTTCTGTGGTTGGGCCGGTATAAAATCTTACTACGCGCGGTCCAGCTCATGGAAAAAGAGTCTCGTACTGGCCGTAGAGGTGCTGTCTATGTATCCATGCCCACACCCACCAGCATTGCCGTCTCCTCTCCAGGTATTCCTGCCACTGCCGAATGCACCTGCAGAACGTGCAGGTGCATTGATCTCAGCAGTATTGTCATATTGAAAATTACAAACTATTCCACAAATTTTCATTAGATGTGATGACCCAGACACAGAATCTTGAAGATATTAGAATGGCCACTATCCCATCAAAACGTTCCGAAAACCGTAGGATCTTCCTACCAAAGACGTAAGATAGCGGTGAGTAGCTCATAGAGGTGCCATACGGCCACCTTACAGCAACAGTTTTCGTACAATGGTGATGAGTCTATCGTAGGAAGGTTCCAAGACACCCTTACGAGGAACATAAGAACTCGAAGGCCAGCATCCTAATTTTCTCAAGAATACCTGAAGTTGCTTTTGCAAAATGACTGTAGGAAACTATGCCCCTCTTTACAAATGTCTACGGACTCCAGATTTCTTATTACCTGGGAGATTCGTACAAACCTATCATTCGTAAGAACCTTTGTGACTGTAGCTTAACATCAACATTCTCTACAGAAATCTGGCCCACAGCTTGGACATGACTCTCCTCCTAAACTGACAGGCTGTGTCAAGAGAGCTTTTATTAGTAAAGCAACCAAGAGGTCCATTGTAACTCTGGAGGAGCTGTAGAGATCCACATCTCGGGTGGATAAATCACTCAACAAGACAGCTATTGGTCTTGTCATGCACAGATCTGGTCTTGTCCTCTGCATAACATGATGCTGAAGGAGGTGATTTATCCATGTCATTCAGAGCAGGGATATGGATCATAGTGTAACTGTGTGCTAGAATGGATTCGATTTAATCTTAATTGAGAATTTGAGGTAATACTTAAAGATTGTTGCTTACAGATGTTCTTCATCCAATCTGACTGAGGTTGAGCTTATTTGTTAAGAATAAAGAGCATCTATATCAGTCTTTGGATGCTCAAAAGTGGTTGTGCTATACCCCAAAAAACGTAATTATATTGACCAAGAGAGAGAGATGAACCCAAATGCACACCACATCTTTCAGATTTTTACTAAGAAAATATTTTATACTTTATAAAATGTCCTTTTACTTAACTATTATGTACTAATATGTGTTGGTCTATTCCAAAATCTAAACCTGTTCATGGGGTTTAAATACTTAATATTAAAAAGGTACGTTTCAGCTTGTACGCAGGATTGTGAGACAGTCATGTAGACACTGCCGTCATTTGACTGATTTGGAACAGGGTAAATACAATACACGAGCAGGCTCTCAATTAAAATTCAGTTTCTTGCATTTTCTAATTTGTTGGCGACAGGGGGGAGAAAAAAGCCTAAATCTTTTCTCTTAGGATTTTCTTGCAGAGCTGAAAAGCTCGACTGATTTTGTGTGAGCTGACATCTATAATCAATCCTCAGGAGCGAGGATGGGGCTTGATACCATGTGCTGAAAGTCCCTCGGCTGTGGTCCCCATGTGTCTGCAGCTCGCTCTTTCTCTGCGTTCTCTTCATCTGTATTCGGAGACAAATACGAGCAGAAAATAGGCTTGTCTGCTCGCTTTTTAGAACAAATGAACAAAAGAGCGTGTATTGTGAATGAAGGGTGAGAGCGGTAGATTGGTTTTGGGGTGCAGAGATGAGAAAAGTGGCAAAGGGTACTTTGTGTGCCTTCCACATGTAGACAGAGCTGCCCGTCTCCCAGCGTCATGCATGGATTTGTTTGTTTCACTGCTGATTGCAGTGGGTCATGTTCGTATGTGCAACACATTTATTTCCATTTGAAAGATTGCAACATGTCTATGTGTGAATGTGTATGCAGGAGTTCAAGTGTGCACATCTAAAGGTGTGTGTATGTTTGTGCGTCCATCCAACAACAGACCCATCCTAAATGTTGCCTTGGCAACAAGCTGACTGAAGTAAATGAGTGTCCCAGCTTTGCCGAGGGATTGTAGGGAAGCAATATGCCAGCGTTCCACCCCATTAGTTTGATAGACAGGCTGTTTGGCCTATAAGAGGTCAGCTGGCAAGGGCAGCTGTGTTATTATTCCACAAGACAGGCATTGGGATTGGTTTTACTCTTTTGTCAATCTACCTGCGTGTCTGTGTGTGAATGTGTGTTTATGGTTGTGTTGGTGGGAGGTAAAACTTGTCTTGGCAGTACAATAATTACCTTGTGTGTGCTAGGTTTGAGGAGAATGTGGACATCGTTAAGCCTCCCCCAGATACACGGTGGTGTTAATTAAAAAGGCATGAGATCTTACTTGACGCTGCTTGTCATTTTTGGGCAAATTAGGATTTTTAAATATATCAAAATTGTTTATGTTTAATCTTAAAGATGCAGGAACTAATGCTATCACTGCTTGAAATAAAGTGATTTCAACTGTAATCAGACAATGGCTTTAACAAAAGGTTCATAATATTACATTAAAGATATAAAGCAATTTTTTCCCCTAAGGGTCATATTGTTGGAAATAAGCTTTTAGAGCATAGAGTAACAACTTTATTTGGTCTGATAAGAACCCTCTCCAGGGGTGAATGATCTCAAAATTGTGCCATGATATTGGAAGAGAATGTTAAAAAAGATTCAAACTAAATAACTTTAAGTTAGTTGCATGCTCAGAAAAAGGATAAATACAGTGATGGTTGTAAAAATGGACACATTTATTTTTGTGATTTAATGTATTATTTACTTAAATAGAGTTCTAAAGTTGTGCTTTAAAGTTGCGCTTAGTTTTTCTCAGACTTCTCCAGTTTCTTATTTGTGGGCACCCCACCTCTCTCCCAATGACTGCTTGACTCCCAACCCGACCCGATGCGGTCAGTCAGAGTAAACAAAGTGATTGCTGCTGCCCTGGGTTTTTTTACCTTTTAGATTACAAGTGCAGTGTATTTTGTCTCTACCAAGTGTTTAGTATGATGGCAACACCATGCAGCCTATCACTTGCAACTACAGACATGGATGATACCGTTATGTGAAAGAAGAAAAAGGGACTTTGAAGTCAGCGAATTTAGTGGTACAAGTAACAACAAAGGGAAGGGGAGCGGGACTAAAATGCAAGCATGACGTGGAAATTATTGAATTGTAAAGTAGAACCAGCATCTGGTTGTGTTTTAGCAATCCTTGAGACTGCAAAGCTGAGAGCAGATAATGTAAGATGAAAATAACTGTCAGATCAACAACCAACCTACATATATGCCTGTGGTTCTGGACTCAGGTTTGACTAAAATGTTTAACAATAGTAGCTGCATCAAAATAAGGCTTTTATTATTTTAATTCTGAATATTGCTTATAAACGCAGAAATCTTTCATAGTTGCTAAGTTAGGCTCAAATAGGAGTGATACTAACTTAAGAGACATTTGGGAATTTAAGACTAGCCTCTTCTAGGCAGGTTTATTTGTATAGCACAATTCATGTCACAAGACAATTCAAAGTGCTTTACATAAAACATCAAAAGCATTACAGCAGGGTGCAGAAAAAGCAAAAGTAGAGGAATGAAAACCATGAAATAAAATGAAGAAAAAAAAAATCTTAAAAGAAGCCGTGCAGATTTAAAACTTATATAAGAATCTAATCAAAAGCAGCTGAGAACAGGTGGGTCTTTAACCTGGATTTAAATAAACTGAGTGTTTCAGCTGATCTGAGGCTTTCTGGGAGGTTGTTCCAGACATGTGGAGCACAGAAGCTGTACGCAGCTTCTCCATGTCTGGTTCTGACTCTGGGATCTGATAAAAGAGCGGATCCAGATGACCTGAGGGGTCGAGTAGGTTCATACTGGGTCAGGAGATCACTGATGTATTTTGGTCCTAAACCTTTCAGAGCTTTATAGACCAGCAGCAGAACTTTGAAGTCTATCCTCTGAAAGACAGGCAGCCAGTGTAAAGAACTCAGAGCTGGACTGATGTGGTCCACTTTTTTGGTTTTAGTGAGAACTCGAGCAGCAGAGTTCTGGATGAGCTGCAGTTTCCTAATTGATTTTTTAGGTAGACCTGTAAAGACGCTGTTACAATAATCAAGCCGACTAAAGATGAATGCATGGACTAGTTTTTCCAGGTCCTGCTGAGACATCAGATCTTTTATCCTTGAGATATTCTTAAGGTGACAGTAGGCAGATTTTGTGATTGCCTTAATGTGTTTTTCAAAGTTTAGGTCCGAGTCCATCACTATACCCAGATTCCTGACGTGGTTGGTGGTTTTTAGGTGTATTGACTGAAGCCCTGTGGTGACCTTCAATCTTTTCTCTTTAGCTCCAAAGACAATTACCTCCGTTTTGTTTTTGTTCTAAAGGAACCAAGGCACAAGAACCAAGTCTTAGGTTGTTTGCACATCTGTTAGTCCGGTAGTCTCGGTTCGATTGGGGACCAAAATTGCAACATTGTTGCGGGTTTTTTTTTAGCTTGTTGGGTTTGCTTTCACACACTACTTTGTCAAACGAACGAAACCTTCTGAACGGCATGTTGACCTCCTCGGCTGTGTTGGCACTGCACTAAGAAGCACTGAACAAGATCCTTAAGATTTGAGAATGTGCTGATTCCTTCTCCTTCTCAACCCATGCCAGCCTAAGCAGTATCATGAATTGTTGTGAAGATAATGCAAAGGCAGTTATTGATTTGTACCTGTTAAAAGTTCTTACATCAAAGACACTCTTTTTACAGTGGGTCAAAGTATTTAGCAGCCACCAATTGTGCAAGTTGCCCCACTTAAAAAGATGAGAGGTCTGTAATTTTCATCATAGGTATACTTCAACTGTGAGAGACATGAAGAAGTCACATTGTATGAATTTTAAATAATGACAATGACTGAGGTCAAACGTTTCCTGTAGGTCTTCACCAGGTTTGCACACTGTAGTTGGTATTTTGGCCCATTCCTCCATGCATATCTTCTCTAGAGCTGTGATGATTTGGGGCTGTTGCTGAGCAACACAGACTTTAAACTCCCTCTAGAGATTCTCTATTTGATTGAGGTCTGGAGACGGGCTAGGCAAGTCCAGAAGCTTGAAATGCTTTTAATGTAGCCACTCATTCGTTTCCCGGGCGGTGTGTTTGGGATCATTGTCATGGTGGAAGATCCAGCCACGTTTCATCTTCAATGCTTTCACTGTTGGAAGGAGGTTTTTGCCCAAATTTTCACGATACATGGCCCCATTCATCCTTTCCTTAAAGAGGCTATATGCAACTTTTTCCCCAAAATAAACGTAACAATAGCCTTTTGATTTGACCATTTATGAATCAAACATCTCCTGATGAGCATACTGACACCTTGTCAGCTCACAGTGGGTGCACCTATAAGCCTGTATCCAATTTTTTCTATTTTCTGCTGGGTCCGATTTTTCCCGCGCTGTCTGCGGATGTGACGTCAAGCCCGTTCATGTTAAATGTTTCAGATCACTCTGCCACTACCGCTAGTCAGCACTCGCAAGCAGTTCAATGGATTGTGCGAATACACAGAAGAGACCCAGGACAACTTTGACACCAACAGTAACTCCACATAAGACTAAGAAAGTTAAACCCCTGACAAGTGCCCGAAAAAGATAGAAGATTGAGAGCGGCCGGCGCACGAGCGTGCGCTGCGAGAGCGAGCAGAAAGGAAGAGCAGTTCCGTTTTTGGCCACATGGGGTCAGTCGCGAGTTTAAATTTCAGAAAATTGCATATAGCCCCTTTTAATATGGATCAGTCATTCTGTCCCCTTTGCATAAAAACATCCCCAAAGCATAATGTTTCCACCCCCATGCTTCACAGTTGGTATGTTGTTCTTGGGATGCAACTCAGCATTCTTACCCCTCCAAACACGGCGAGTGGTGTGTATACCAAAGAGTTTTATTTGGATCTCATCTGACCACATTACATTCTCCCAATCCTCCTCTGGATCATCCAGATGGTATTTGGCAAGTTTTAGACGGGCCGGAACATGTACTGGCTTAAGCAAGGGGACCTTTTGAGCGCTACAGGATTTTAATCCATCACAACGTAGTTTGTTACTGTGGTCTCTGCTCTGTTCAGGTCTGGAGTCTGACTGTTTGAAGGTGTGGACAAGTGTCTATTATACAGATAACAAGTTCAAACAGGTGCCTTTTAATACAGCTAACGAGTGGAGGTTTGAAGAGCTTCTTAAAGAAGTAACAGCTCTGTGAGGGCCAGAATACTGGCTTGTTTGTAGGTTCTAAATATTTATTTTCTGCACCATTATAGAAATAAATTCTTAGAAAATTCTAGTCTTAGAAAATCATACAATGTGATTTCCTGGACATTCTGTCTCTCACAGTTGAAGTGTACATTTCAGACCTCTCTCCTCTTTTTAAGTGGGACAACTTGCACATTCTTTTTTGCCCCACTGTACATATGGTTTTATTGCCAGAATATACTTGCGTATGATTATTGGAGCAAATTGTGGTCAACATCGCCAAGTTGCTGTTTTTAAAATGTGCTAAATTCCCTGCAGGATAATTAAAATGTTCATACTCAAATGTAACCACACAGTTTCAGTTTATTTGTGCATAGCCGGCAAAAAATTTGTTGAAGAACGTTTGGAGGCGATATTGTTGATTTATTTATTTTTATTGTCTTTGCACCAGGTAATTTGGAATATTGTATCAAAGCCCAAACCTTGTCTTTGCTCTTGTGTGCGTGTGTTCAGTTGGAGTTGCGCTGAGGGCTGAATGCTCTAGCCAGGTAAACATATCGCCAATTATCACCTCGCAGTCCCCATGCCTCCCCTCCCTCCTCAGTCCAGCATCTGTGAGAGATAACACCTAAACTGGTCAGCCGTCTGTTTGTTGGCTGTGTTCTGCTCCAAAGAAGCCAAAACACTAATAATTTTCACCTTTTTCCCTGCATCCATCCATGCGTCACATCTTTTTAATGCGCTCAAAATTCACCTCTTTCCTGTTTTTAGCCACACACTCTCTCTTTACCTGCCCTCTTGTTTCCACTTGATCCTTTCCCAAACTAATTTCTCTTTCACCAGCTGTGTATCTGTATCCCACCCTTTGTTTTGTTGGTGTTTGTCTCCACCAATCTTTCCTTTTCCTGGAACACTGCGCTTCAATGGCAGGAAACGTTGATGTGATATTTTCCATGGTAATGAAGAATAAATAATGAATGGTGTTCTTTTAATATGGAAATCAGTTTGACACTTCTTAAAAGATTTTCTTTCACTGTTTTGTAATTTAAATTAAATTCATGACTAATTTATTCTGTTGAGGTCTGTTGGTGGCATTAGTTTTTGCCAATTACGTCTGATTGTTGGTTGTTTAGGTGGCCCATTTGCATGTGACAGGGTCAGTGGAGTATGAACAACAAGTGTCCTTTGACACTGCTGCTGTTTCTGAGAGCTTCGCCTCTTCTGCTGCTTTAATTAAGGAAATATCAGGGAAAGTCATTTGGAGGAAAGATCACAGATACATGCATATTATAGAAGGAAATTTAAATGCATTCTGTGTAGCTTTCATGCAGGATCAGTGTCACTATTTGCTATTTTTGTAACACTGAACATTGCTTTAAAATATGTGCTTTAATATAAGTCATGGGAAAAATAAAGACACCATATTATAACTTTTCTAACATATCTGAACATATGAATATTTGATATCAATTTTGATATTGAATAATTCAATCTATATAGATACTTAACATTTGGAAGGAGGTTCATCCTCTTTAAACCTCAGATTTCTAGTTTGGTGTGCTCCAGACTGCTAAAGTGAGAGTGACCACTAGAATGAAATCAAAAGATTCGTCTGATGCCTTCCAAAATAAGGTGTAGCAGCGTATGAGTTTGGTGAAAGAGTAAAGAGATCTCTAGCATTCAACAATTATTGCACTCCAAACAGTCCTTTGCGATGTGAATGTTGTACACACTGATACTGCCATGACAATATATTTACAGTATGTTGTGCAGCCTTACCAGAACCATTTCAAGCAACCCAGAAAAATCTAACCTTCTTTTTTGTGTCCCAGACATGGCCTTTTGGTTAAATGCAAACAAGTGTCTTCTCACCTCAAATACTTTACTCTATCACTGTTCAATAAAGCCCAAATATGGTGAATTGAACAACTAACTAATAGTTGCCCTGTTGTCCAGATTTTGCCACAAAGCTGTGGGTATTTTTTATTTTTTTTTACTATGGGTTCCTTGACTGGTTCTCTGGTTAATGCTCTCCTTAAACTCCTGTCAGTGTAAGTGAGCGGCCATGCCTCGGTAGGTTTACAGATGTGCCAAACTCTTTTCGTAGTCTGATGATGGAAAAGCAGTACTTATGAGGCATACCTGTCTATGTTCTAGAATTACAAAATTTTGACGCTATTTACTTATTTGATGACCTCTGAAAACTCCTGAATGCATTGGATTTTTTTGATAAGTTGCAATACCAAAATGAAGAACACAAAAAACATTTCAGTTATCAGACATTAAACCAAAGTGACCAAAGGGGTGTAGGCTAAAGCCATACTTGTTCCACTTCCCCTCTATCAATTGTGAAACCGATCCTACATTCTAGATGTTTACAAAACATGGAAATCAGAAGTGCTTTTGTCAGTATTCAATTTGCAGCTAAGAGTTCAAATATGATAATATTCAAGGATAGACGACCTAATCTGAAACAACAAAACATCAATACATTTACATTTACCTTCAATAAGCTTCCTTATTGAAAATACATTGCAGTTTGTGATTGTAATGTGACAAAGAAGCAGTTAATGTTGTATGAATGGTTTTGCAAAGGAGGGTAGTTAATGCTGTTAAGCCCCCCTGGTGTGATGGGGCATTAATATGTGTGTTTCAGGATTGGTAAAATACAACCTAATTTCTTTTCTCAGCATGTTGCAAATTGGTGCCTAAAGCTGCGCGCACAGAACCACCGGACTATTTCATCTACCATCGACACTGTTGTCACTTCCCATTAGACACATACACAAATATTTCCAATGCCGAGTCTCACATAGCGGTTATGAATACATGACTGTGCATCTGTTTATTAGTCTTATTTTTAAAAGACTATGGTAATGTCCACTGGGAGAGAGGTATAACCAGACACGCAGCTCTCTGGTACTATCATTCTTAGAAATGTGAGTGTTAGCTGTTTGTGTAACAACAGTATTTTAAGCATCTACATTTTTAAATTATTTTGTTCAACATAGAAAAAATAACACGTAACAGCCTCCACACTGAAGAATCTTGTTGCTGTGACCTGGTTGTGCTTGATAAAATGTTTTCACTAATTAGAAAAGATCCGATTTTTGAGTTTGCTACCTTCAGAACTCCAGTCTGGGCCAATCCAGCTGAAAATGAGCAAGTTCCGTGCACCAGCTGATTTCTCCTGCTTAAACTGCAAATCATGAATTCCCGATACCGGCATTTCCCAAGGGCTCATCTTGTTAAAATATACTGTAATTCATGGACTATTGAGCGTACCTGAATATAAGTTGCACCAGCTAAATTTTTAAAGGAAATACATTTTGTACACATGCAGACCAAACCTGAAGATAAACCGCACGTTTTCAGGTTGTAACATGAGATATTTACACAGAAAGACGGTAAACGGAAGATTTCTTTAATTACCTCCGCTAGGAGGTAATGTTTTTGTGTCCGTTTGTTAGGATGTCTGTTAGCAGCATAACTCAAAAAGTTATGGTTGCCTTCTTCAGTGTCTTTATGTCCTCTAAAACGCTTTTGTCGTCTTTTTACACTGACTCAGTTCTTTCCACTGCCTCCTCCAACGTCTCACCATCGATTCATTGATGTCACGCTTATGAGCAGTAACTATTCCCTTTTTTTGATGTCCAGCTCGTTTGCCTTTAAAAGCTGCATTTCTTCCTGTGTTTTCAATGATGACGGTGTGTGCACGAAAACTACTGGTGGTGTCTTCTTCAACGCATAATCTTTCCTACCATGTCTGTTGCACTTTTATGCTTCCTGCTATAGTGCCCCGGAATAATGGGAATTGTAATCTATCAAAATTTTGTTTTGCGGTAGAAAAATGTTTGTCAATTGATAACTTCCATTTGTATTGGACCACAATATTGCATGAGGTAGAAAACAATTTACCTCCACTTTCATGTAGAGAAAAAGGAAAATGTAGCCTATACCATGTGCCTTGGCAGTTCATTTTTTTGGCAAATACAACATATTTCATTCCCGCTCCCTCTCACATTAGAAACGGGGAGCGTACAAGATATGTGACGGCGTCAGATGATAAGGAGAATCGCAATTGGTTAAAGATGAATTAAAGCTGCGATAATTGGATAAAATTGGATAAAAGACATGCAGAATTCGTAAGGATTGGCTGAATTTGCATTAATAGTTGCGATCGCAACATTGCGAAATCTTAGAGGGACTGACTTTTACGCTTCCTGCTACAGTGCCCCCCGGAGTCCGTTAGCCAGTAAATAAATCTATAAATTAGCCACATCGTTGTATATGATGCAGGGTCCAAAGCGTGTAAAAAAAAGTTGCAGCCTTATAGTGCGAAAATTACGATACAGATCATCCAGTACGTTACACTCTACTGTATTTAATTTCTCTCTTCAGTAGATGGGGGGCCGTCAACTGGGATGATGGTCTCGGTGGCTGAACATCCACCATGTCCTGTTATCAACTTTTTACTTTCTTTACTATGGAAAGTACTCTTATATCAGATCTTCTCTTCTTTCTTTGTCTCTGCTCTGTCTTCTCAAACCCCCAGTCAGTCGTGGCAGATGGCCGCTCCTACTGAGCCTGGTTTTGCTGGAGGTTTCTTCCTGTTAAAGGGGAGTTTTTCCTCTCCACTGTTGCTACATGCTTGCTCAGTTTGAGGGATTGCTGTGGTTGGAAGTCTGCATTAACGGGACACAACCTCAGGTCAATGACTCAATGCAGTCTGCTGGGATTCCTTAAATAGGAAACTAATTGGAATGTTTGTATGATTATATTGAAATTACTTTTCTTGTAAAGTGCCTTGAGATGACATCTGTTGTGAATCGGCACTATATAAATAGACTGAATTCAATTCAATCAAAATCTGTGTTCTGTCAGTTCATGGACACATTCGGTGTCTGATGATGATTTAGGTTTTGTCCTCTAAAAGCTCGATCCGATTGGGATTCATGGACTTTTCAGGCCTGTTGACATGTCACTGCCGTTTACCTCGACCCCCGTCCTGACTGCATTCTTCAGCTGAGGAATAATTTTGGTAATATTGACTGTTAGGATGGCCTGTAATGCACAATGTCATCTCCCAGGACTTTAACCAAGATGATTAATGTTGCTAATTATTCTGTCAGCATATATATTGTTGTGGCTGGTTTTTGTTTGATTTCTGACTCTGTGTGATTTTGGAAAAACAAATCTGCTGAAATATTTCCCTTTTCTGTTCAGTTTAGGTTTTTAAATATTTCATGAGGAGAAATGGATTTTAATTTAGCCAATGTGGCTTTTTGCAGCATGAGCAGATGGACTTCATAGTAACAGTGCTGGGAACGTAATAGATAATATCGATGCTCCCGGTCACAGGCCGACCTTCAGCACTAAGATACCTGCATATATTCCTGCAGTGAGGGAGCGCTACTGGTGCAGCTTTACATCAAACACCTCTTTCATTTGCACTCCCTCTTCACTCATGAATTCTCCCGTCATATTTCTGGCTGCATTGAAGTGACAGAGCACTGTCTCAATCTACTCAGTGGTGTGCAGTGCTCCTGCTGGGCTATTACACCGACTCCCACAGAGTCAGAAGTTACCACAGCCAGTAAAAAAGCTAACATGCTTTGCCCTCGGTGGTTGCAGTTAGACGATAGCTTCTCTGCATTAGTGAGGTGGGAGTTAAGGAGAGGCTGATGGGATGAATTAGTATTTATTAACAGTACTGAAACATCCCAGGCTGTTTTCAGAGAAAGAGTGAGCGAGCACTGTTTATTCTACCCCCACTCTTCTCATCTTCGTTTGACGCGAAGCAGTCCAAGTTAAACATAAGACCCTCAAAGAGACTTTCAGCTAAATCCACACAGGGTGATTCATGTACGAGCAAACAGGGTGGCTGTGAAGTCGAAATGACCTCATTTGCTGCTAAATGGACAGGATGTGCTGGCTGCAGTTTGTAGAAGGAATTAAAAAATCATCAAGAACGCTGCTGTAATATGCACCTATGCCACATGAGAGACTACTGTGATGATTCTTACTGCAGGAATAATTAATTCAGCTGAATATGCTCAGCATAACCTCAAAATATTTCCCTGAAGAAGGTATTTTAATGTGATATTTCTGCATTTCTTTGGGCTTATTTTCTATCTTTTGTTTGTTGCTAAACACGCTTGAGTGGTAATATTGACTCACCAAGGAGAACTGTTAATAGCTGCTTCACACAGGAAACTGGTGAAAGCTGTCAATCCCACAGAGACGACTGCAACACAACCACCAGAGCTGATTGCAACCACTTAAGACAGTCGACCTCCACAGAGAGCTCTGTCAGTATTAAACATGAAACATGCTGTACTTCTCTTTCCATATCACATCACAAGATCCATATACAGTGTGCAGGAGGTCAGATGTCAACCAGCTGAAAGAGGACATTTTAAAGGGATTTTGTTTATCTTAACGCATAATAATCTCATCTGGAGAAGGATTTAATGATATATTAAAATATAAGCATGGAACATGACAAAAATATAACTTTATGATTTAATTCACAGAAAAATCACAATTTAGATTGTATCAGCTTTAAAATTAAAATATAATGGAAGATTTAAACTGAAAACCTTTTGGGGGCAAATGTTAAGTTTGATCTATGCTGCTCAACACCATAGATGATCTCACAAACTTATGTTGTCCCTAAAAATATATCTTATTCTTTACAATCCTATATTATCATATTGTCCATCCCTCTGGAGGATAAGTAAATAATAAAATATATTGCAAATAAATTACTTTTAAAATATGTAGCTCTGATAAAAAAAACTTACACTAAAGCACAATCAAATCTCCCTGATAAAGATCCTAGGACTAACCTAATAAAAACAGACCAAGAAGTGTAAGCATTGAAAGCAGCGATGGCCCCTAAACTCAGGGGTGTCAGGTGTCCTCATTAGACCATGAAACAACATGGCTGTTGTCGATGATCACCAGAAATCAAATCCAGGAGGGAAGCTCAGACATTGATCCCCAGCAACACTCTACAGCTCATTCTCAGAGATCCCGAATGCCTCGTTTCCACGGAGAGGTATGGCACAGGTCGGTGTGGTTCGGTAGGCTACTTTATGGTTTGGCGAATTCAGAAGAGCATTTCCACAGCCAGTTGGAATCTCTCTGGGCAGATGAGGTTAAACTGAGATGCCTAATGTTGCATCATACGAGTGCGACAACAAACTTGATGCATCAGTGTGTACTACAACTGAAGGAGGCCCAGGGGTGGTTCTATGGGCCACTTTTAGAATGAAAACAGACAAAATAGCGTAGCAAACCGCACCGACCCGTACCATTCGGCTCAGTGGAAACGAGGCAAATGTGTCACCACTGAAGAAAAGACCCGGTCATTTTGCAGAGCGGGATAATTTCAACCACTTTTACCCAGAATGTAGCTCTCTCACTCGTATCTTAGAGCATCTGGTGAATGTTGGGACATAGAAGGCCCAGTAAACTCAGAGCTTTGCTTTTTGGCTCAGCTCTTTCTTCACCATGGCATTGCAGGAGAGAGATCCCTGAGAACGTCTAAGATCTGAAGAGGCTTGTAGAATCATATCATCTGGAAAATGTAAAGATGGGACCCAAAGGTTCCCAGCCCTCCTCTCACGCTATTTGTGAAATCTTGTCCATGAAGACCATAAATAAGAGAGGTTACGAATACCAACCTGCACTGGGGAAAAGCTTGACATTGTGCTGAGAACTGAGAAACAGCTCTTGTGTTGGGTAAAAAAAAGGACTAGATAATCCTTTAAAAAGCAAATCGGGTACCTCATACTTCAGCAGCTCCCTGACAAATTACCCAATAGAGACACAGCTCTTAGCCTTCTTCAGATCTTGAAAGCAAATGTGGACTGAACAAACTTGTTTAGTTGGATTAGCTGTTGGAACCTGAAATTGACGTGGTTTTTGTGGGTCAGAAGCTCAGAAGTTTGGTAAAAACTGGAACACAGCTTAAGGCAAAAATGAATGGTGTAATTTAAAAAAAAGGAAGCTTTTTAAAATGTAAAAAAGTACATGAGCCATATAAGGTATGCCTCATTTGACTGTGGAGCATCTGATAATGTTGGCTTTGTGAAACAAAGAGAAAAGCTGGAGGAAGCTTGAACCGTATGAGGTAAAGTTATCTAAGATTTAACTGAAGCAGACACACATAATTCAGAGAAACAGGGAGGTCTAATGGGTCAGAGCACTCTTGGGCCAGTTCTAGTTGATAAAACTAATCACCTTGTATCAGTATTGGCAAAACCAACCCAGATACAAGGAAAGGAGTTCAGCTGTCTCAGTGAAGAGGGCACCACTCCATGTAGCCTTATAGCATTCCCATTTATCATCCTTTTTGGAGAGGACCTTTTCATATTTGGCCCCTCTGTAAGTTTTGTGTGAGGGAACATAGTTTTCTGCCCTATCACTAGAGTACAAAAGTATTCATGCCCTTCATATCAACATTTTGTCATGGTAAAACAAACTTCCGTGTATTCTTTAGGGGTTTTATGTCATAGACCAGCACAAAGTTAATGGTGTTAGGCTGTCGGTAATCTTTATGAATAAAAAATCTACAAAGTGTGGTGTGCATTTGTCTTAGCTCCCCTTTGCGCCAATGCCCCGAAATAAAATTCATTGTAACTAATTCCTTTCAGGACTCAGCTAATAGGCTAATGGAGTCTATGTGTAAGGTAGCTTCATTATAAATACAGCTGTTCTGTGAAGGCCTCAGAGGTTTGTTAGAGAACATTGCTGAAAAAACATCACAAAGACCAAAAAACACAGCAGACTGGTCAGTGATAAAGTTGTGGAGACCTTTAAAGCAGAGTTAGGTTAAAAAACAATACCATAAGCTTTGAACACCTTTACAGGGAATTGTTCAATTCATCGTAAAAAAATTAAAAGGGTATGGAACAACTGCAAGCCTACAAAGACATGGCCATCCACCTACACTGACGCCTCGGTCAATAAAAGCCTTCATCAGAGAGGCAGCTAAGAGACCTGTTTCTTCTCTGGATGAGCTGCAGAGATTCACGCCTCAGATGGGTGAATCTGCTGACCAGAAAACTACTACTGCAAGGCGTGCCCTCCACAAATATGAACTTCATGGCAGATTAGGAGAAAATCATTGTTGAGAAAAAGTGCTAAGACCCCATGTTTGCAGTTTGTTACAAGTCATGGGGAGATCACAGCAAATGTGTAGAGAGATCTGGCCTGATGAGACCAAAGTTGAATGTTTTGAACCACATTCAAACTGCTATGTGGGTCACTGCACTTCACCCTTAATATACCATCCCCACCATGAAACATGGTGATGCAGCATTAGGCTGTGGTGATCATACTTTATCATACATGCAGCATCAGGGTGTGGCTTTTCTTCAGCGGGAGCTGGTTAGACTTGATTTCGAAGTTGGACAGCGCTAAATGCAAGCACTTTTCAGCAGGACAACAACACTGAACATACAGCAAGATCTGCAATGGGAATATTGCTTTACAATGGCCTAGTCAAAGTACAAACCTAAATGCAGTTGAGAAGACTTGATGTTCACAGATCCTCCTCATCCAATATGGCCTTTCACATGAATGCAATAAAATACATTAAAGTTTGTTGTTACATGACAAAATGGGAAAAAAGGGTAATCCCACATATCTCTTAGAGAAATTCCAAAGATGGTGTCAGTAATCCCCTCTCTATCATGAACTTATGTCTCAGTAGTGATGGACTGTAGGGCATCTCCAGAGAGTGTGGAGAAACAAACCCTTTGTCTTCTGACATTTCCAGCAGTCTGCTTCAAGTTGAAGCCTTTAGTGAATAGGAGCCTTCTTTGTGGACTGTCACCTCCAATAAAATCTGCCTGGTGTTTTGCCAAAAATAGATTGCTCTGAGCCCTGAAAGATGGCTACTAGTACAATTTTGACTTGTGAGTATAAAGAAGCATTTTGCAGGAAGGTGGAAGAGTTTCAGAGATGAGACGTTATAGATCCTGTCCTCGGTGGGATCGGGGCGTTATTTCAGCTTATGCCACCTCAGCATGAAATTGGCACTTCTGATTTCAGGTCAGCTCTGTGGCTGTGGCCCTGATGTAAGCGGATCAATTCATCAAGCTGCACAAACAATGCATTAATCAGGTTATGTGAACATGCAGGCATGAGTAGTTTATGACAGGGGTTATCAGCACTATTTGCTCAAGGGCCATTTTTTTCTCAGCAGACAGTGTTGGGAGCAGCCTTTGATGAGCCTGTCTGTTTAAAAAAATAAAATCTATTTCTGTTTCACTTTGACAGTGTTGTCATATTTGCTAAGGTCTTATTTTTCTTGAGAATGATTTAAAACATTAGATTTAAAAAAAACATTTTAGATACATTTTTAATTGGAGCGCAGAACCTATTATGTTCAGTCTCAAATGGTTTTCCCGCTCAAAACTATCCTGACTCTCAAAAGTCTGTTTTCTTACAAATATCCGCTCCTCTTCCTCAAAGCTATCTTGCTGTACTCTGATTTACTGCCTCTTGGACACATTTTCTCTCCTTCCGTTTGCATCCTTCTCCTTGCATTCTAATCCCCTCCCTGCAAAGGCTAAACCTGCACACCCAGGTCTGTTCCTCTGCTTGGTCTCTTGGAGCAAAGGGGTAACTCTGCCTGGTAACCGTTCCAGCCAATAGAATGACAGTGTGAGACATCACTGCCTTCTTTTGGGGTTCTCACGTTTTAGAACAGAGATCACATCAGTTGATGGGACGCTTACTTGACTTTAAATTTAAACTGTCTGCTCTCAAATTTTGAAATAATAATTTCTCTGTGCAAATACTGCATAGGAGGGTGTGGAAGGAGCTACAAAATGAAAATAACATCAAAATTTTTTGTCAGACAGCAGTAATGCATGAAGTAAACAAACGTTGGTTTTGATTGAAGCCAAGAAACAATCACGCCGCTGCCAGTGTTGTCAACGTAGCGACTTTTTAGACCCCTCTAGCAATTATTTTTCAAATAAGCGACCAGTGACAGTTCTAGTGACTTTTTTGGTGTTATTGGAGACTTTTAGAGACTGATGTGAAGCATGAGACACTGATGCATGCTTTTATCTCCAGTAGAATTGATTACTGTAATGCCCTGATTTCTGGTCTTCCCAAAAAGAGTATATCAGGTTTACAACTACTACAAAATTCAGCAGCACGTGTCCTGACAAAGACCAGGAGGCGGGAGCATTACACATGTCTTAAAATCATTGCATTGGGTCCCCGTACATTTCAGGATCGACTTTAAGGTTCTTTTAATGGTTTTTAAGTGTCTTAATGGTCTTGGGCCTTCTTATCTCTCTGAACTGCTTTTACCATATAAACCTTCGCGGTCTCTGCGCTCCTCTGGCAGCCGTCTCCTTGTCACCCAAAACACACACGCATGGCGAGGCGTCTTTCCCGTTTTATGGCCCTCACCTCTGGAACAGGCTGCCAGAGAACGTTCATGTTTTTAAGAGCGGGCTCAAGACTCACCTTTTTAGCCTAGCTTTTAACTGATTATTATTTATTACTGTTATTTGCTCTGCATGTTTTATATGATTATATTTTTATCAGTTTTACTATTTTATCTTAGCACATTAATCTACTGTTTATTTTTATACTTTAATCTATCTTAATCCCCGTTCCAGTGTTTCCTCTGTGGGAGCCCTCTGTCCCTGGAGTGGTGGTCGGCTGTAGCTGCCTGGGTGCTCTCCAGGTGGAGCTTGGGTGGAGGTGGGAGTCTTGGCCTTGCCTCCACTGGGTGCCCTGTGTCAACGCCTCGGCTGCTGCTGTTAGTCTACCGCTGCCGGGGCAGATGGCTCCTCTGACGGCGTTTCCTTGCATGGTTAATCTACACTCGGCCCAATGTCCTTTTTTACTTTTTCTTTTAACTGTGTGTGTGCATGGGAGATGGTTTGGGGGGAGGGGGGTATAACTGTGACCATGCTTTTAAATCTGTGGGGGAGGGAAGGGAAGGTGGCTTTATTTGGGGTCACTTTAATCTGTAAAGCACATTGTGATGCAACTTCTTGTATGAAAAGCGCTTTATAAATAAAGTTTAATTTGATGTGATGTATGCTTACAATTCTCACCGAGCAGCGGTGCTGCTCTGGGCTCTTCTCCCGTCCCAGAGCACTCACAGCAAGCAGCCAATCCTCGCGCTGCAGCCCTGCCCGCCTACACCCAGCTGCTGTTAGAGCAGATGTTTACCCCAGTCCTTCAAGACTGCAAATGAATCGTGCATCTACAAAGCCGCCACTGCTGACTGATTTTACCCGCTATGTCAGGGTGGGATGTAAATGTGAAAATTTCTCACTAAATTGCACACTAAAATAAATTTTTAGCCCAATTGATTGATTCAGAAAGGGGGAGAGACATCGGCAAAAGGTCTGCAGGAACAGGGGGAGAGACATCGGCAAAAAGTCCGCAGAAACAGGAATTGATGACCGCTGCGAGGACTGAAGGCCTCTGAACATGGGGAACCCATCTTAACCACTGTGCTACGCTGCATCCTTTTAGGCTGATTTTTGCCCCGATTCTCCCCTTCCGACACGTCCTGATTATCTGGATGGCTCTGCCATGTGTGGTGTGTCCAGAGCGCTCTGGTCGACTCTGAAGGATGTTGGGACGACTCCAATCACAAATCGGGGATATTCAACATGTTGGATGCTCTTGGCCCGGTATCGCAGTGTGTGGACTCTCAGAAATACAAAAAGTTGGCTGCTGCTCCACAGCATAGATACTTTACAGAAAACCTGCTTCAACACAGTCTGTGATACCAATGCCAATCACAATAGACGCGTTTCCACTATCGGAACTTCAGCTGGTAATTTGACTGGACTTTCCCGGGATGCGCGTCTCCACTACATCGGGCTGGGCCGACGGGGCCATTTTCGAAGCCATTTCCAGAACATGTGGAGTACCTGTATGGGGGTATGTACTCAGAATGACCCGATCGAGTCGCTCAGCGGGAGCTGTGGTTACGTTGTGCTAATTGGTTGTTATTCAGAGGGAAATTAGCAGAATTCGCCAAACAACTGGCTTTGAAAAAATGAGAAGAGTTGCTGGCGAAGCAGTTTATATCAACCGAAAACAGAAACACAGCAACAAGCCCTACTTCTTCCATGTTGCTCTCTTATTTCTGCTGCTCTAGGTGCCTTTTTGCGTTGATTAGTGATGCTAGTCACTGCTCAAACTGTCAAGATGCGCAGATGTCTTTTGCTGATACCTTAAATGGCCGATTGTGTATGGAGACATGGCAGCTGAGAGGAGCAGCCCAACAGTTTACCCCATCAGAAAAAAGATCTGGTTAAATTACTCTGAAGTTCCAATAGTGGAAACGTGCATAATTTTTGTTTGCTTCAGACTAATATTCTCTTCAAACACAGAATATCCATGGATACAATTTATTTTGGCTATTGAAGGTTGGCTAGTAAGGTTTTCTATTTGGTCTTTGTACTTTTGAAACCAATACATCATGTCCAAATTCACCCAAAACAAAAATGTTTTGAAGTCATGCTTGGTTAGCGTTTTTGATCGACCCTTTCAACCACATTTTCACCTAATTTTAATGGGAGTTTTTGTTGTATTTTCTGTGTGTTCATTAATAAACTCTACTGGTTAGTTTTGTTGAGCCGATGCAGTTTTTGGAAATTTCTTCCTTTAAGTAACTCCCCACATCTGGAGTCGACATCAGATTCTTTTCAACAGGGGTGCCCGACCTTTTTTGGGACAGAGAGCTACTTTTTTTCTCACCAGTCTGCTGAGAGAAATTGTAAATTAAACTCTATGGTCATATTTTTCTTGCAAACATACATCTGTTAAAGCAGAAATTTGTCAAACCAAAACCTCAATCAGTTCCTTCCTTAGTGGGATTTCTGACACTGGGTGGAAGTAGCTAGTTTCTCACAATCAGGGAAGTAGGAGCTGGTTGCAAGCCTTAGGCACAACAGCAGGTGTCCATCAGTCATGGTAGATCTGTACTTTGATTTGAAGATCTTCATGTGGGAAAATGCAGACTCACACAAATTAGGTGGATCCAAAAAAACATGTCAAGCTGAAAGCACATCTTCTGTGGTTAGGATATTTTACCTTCAACAATCAGGCTCCAGAAGTGTGGGCTCATACCAGGTGTTCCACTGGATTTTAATTCAATGTCATTTGTCAGTGTTGGCACAGCAGAGCTACCCTGGTTGAAAAGGGTTGTTATTTTGAAGACAGACATCAATATTTCCACATAATGAGAAACAAATAACTAACAATGGCTTTGGGAGAGGAAAAGTCAGTAAAACGCCTCTTAAACTCTGTCAAGATGCAAGAGAGCACCATAAGAATTTCTCTTTTATGTTGTACATATAATTTAATTTGACATAATTGACACTGCATGAGCTATTGTTTAAAAACTGATATGTTTTGTTCTATTTTATGACTGCTTGTTGTGAATATCTTGATGTTTGACTGATGAACGAAAGAGGTAGTTAGTCCAGTTTTTGTAATTTATTGAACCTTCAGAAATTACAGCAGCTGCAGTGCGCCACAACAAAGGGAAAATGACGGCAAACAGGTGAATGACAACTCAAAACCAATCGTATTGTTCTTGTTACTTTCTCTCTCTCTCTCTGGCTCTGCTCTACGCACACACTAGTTGTCGTGGCAACAGACAGACAGACAGCACTAGCCGACAGAGCAAAGATTACGTTCCAGTGTATCAGGAACATCAACACCACAAACATTTCCCACACAAAGAACAGAACATAAAAACTGCAAACAGAACATTTAGTCCGTTACAGTATTATTTTTATAAGCTTGATGTTTGTTCTGTCATCATTAAGTGGTCACTTGAACACTAGCAATGGTTGATTAGTTGATTTAAACAGCTGATGTGTCAGAGAATGGGTGTGTTGGTAGCTGTATTTGTTTTGTTTTTTTGTTAACCAAACCGAAACACACCGCACAGCGAAGCCCCCTTTAAAAACACAATAATTGCTGTGAATATTTTTCATTTTATTTGTCGTTGTAGGATCACGTTTTGTTGAGTTCGCTTTTTATCTTCCAACAAAGTTTGAAACATTTTGTATCTAAGTGAATATTTTTTTATCTGCGTGTCAAACAAGAAGAATGACCAATCTCCTGGAGACACTACAGCCTCGATGGTCTTTAAACCCTCTTGAGATTGATTGGTTGGACACACCTGCTTTTCAAACACCCAACTTCATGTCCTGAATTTAGGCTGTAACCAGACCTGCTCTGTTTGGTCCACTTTAGACGGACCAGGCTTCGTTTCGAACGCTGGCCCGGACCTTTTACGCACGTGTCCGAATAAATCCTATCAAATTCTGGTGCGGATCAGAGAACCGCTTCCAAACGGACTTTGGTGCGATTCCCTTCATGGGGGGAATACAAACCACTGTTGATCCAAACCAACTCCAGGATACATGTGCCTTTTGGGGCTTAACAAGCCACCGTAGCAAGGTAAGTTCATACCTGATTCTCCGTCTTCTGTTTTGCCACGGTGCTGCCAGCATGTTGTGGGTCAGGGCATCGAGAGTGCATCGTCTCCTTCGGGTTACTGCACGCATTCGCCGACGCTGTTCCAAAGTTTGAAACAGAGTGTCTCGAAACCTGCGTTGAATAAGCTGCTCTTCAAATTCAATTTAAAATTCAATTCAAATTCAAAAACACTTTATTGATCCCAGAGGGATATTAAGTGTTGGTATAGCTCATATAATTAATTCTTTAAGGAGTTGTTGTAGATGATGATGGCTGTGGGTAGGAAGGATTTCCTGTAGCGGTCTGTATTGCAGCAAAACTGAAGAAGCCTCTGACTGAAGACGCTCTGTTGTTGTATGACTGTCTCATGAAGAGACAATAGACACTCAGTATGACTTTGCAGCTCCGATAACGGCACAAATATGCAGAGCAGGAATTCAGCACGTTGGACTTCCATGTTTTCCTCCATTTCCGGGTCTGTGCTCTTTGTGCCGCCCTAGTCATTGCTGTCCAATGGCTGCACCGATCGTCACACACGGGTGGATGTGTTTACAAAATATAGTTCACTTGCAAAAAGTACACTGTGAATGCGAACCGTACCAAACGAAAAAAAGTCCGCTTTTGTGCCCAACCCTGGTCCTCGAGACCTCCAATCCATCCAGCAACTTTTAGGTGCATCTCTTCTCATCACAGCTGAATCAAATGAAGGCCTCGTTACCAGGCCTCTGCAGAGCTGCTGATGAGAGAATTGAACAATTTGATTCAGGTGTGTTGGAGCTGGGATACATCTATTGTAGGATGGTAGATCTCGAGGACCAGGATTGGCCTTTACAGAAAAGTCACATGGGTTTGAACATGTTCTTCACATGGGATCATGTGGTACATGGTAGACCACATGTGTAGCACACATGGACTTCATATGTATGGTTTTACGTGGGTTTCACATTTTTCTCACATATAATCACATGGGCTTTACATGTAATTTCCCATTGGTTTGACACATATTTTTCACATGTAGGTTTCATGTTTCCCATGTGGTTTACATGTTATCACATGGGCTTCACATGTGAAGGTCCATGGGTTTCACAGTTTATTACCATGAAAATGTTCCAAATTCACATGTGAAATGTGTGCAAAACACAGGTGGTCAAATGTTCTTCACACATCTCATGTTTTTCAACATGTTTTTACATGTGAATTTCACATGGGTCAAAGATTTTTCCACATGTGATTATGTGATCTTGCCCATGTGAAATCATGTGCTTTTTCCATAAGGGTAGGTACACCTGACTTAAGGTGAAATTATTTATTTCACAAATGAGAAATGAGAGGATTTACCTCCTGTCATGATGGTAAACAGTATTTCCAAACTAACTGTTGAATTAATTTTCTTTCAGCCAACTGGAGGTGAAATTCTAACCAGCTTTCAGTAGCGTTGAATGAATACAGCCAATGTCTGTTTTTGCTTGAATGAGACCCGAAGGACATGAGTCATCGGATCCAGGAAATGAATATTCAAATGTTTCTTTGTAGGGTTGTCATAATAATGATATTTCAATATAATCAATGCTTTAAAATTGTGAAATTTTCGAGGATACTAATTTAATCAATGAGAACTGGTCCATTCACATTTGCCCAAATTGTTGCAGTTCTTCCAGCAGCAGTATTGCAGTGACAGACTCTCAGCCCACTTTGCTAACAAGGTGAGGACAGCAAAAAAAAAAAAAAAAACCTATGCCACCTCTTGACAGCCAAATGGCAGTGTTCTGTTTGTCTAAGCTGAAAATCAAGATACGCTCCCCAAGGTCCGAAGTTCTGAACCTAGCATCGCACCATTCTACTGCGGTACAAAGTATCGCAGGAAATTGTTAATCAGCTGACGCAACAAATCAGCACCACCCCCTCCATTACTCTTCAGTTTAGTTGTAAGGTACTGGCTATTAAGGCTAATGTGTCTAACGATATCACAGGCTATGGTGAAGCCAGACTGAAGCTGACATTTAGAGCAGGAAAAAAGTAGAAACGCGTAGCAGCTTACCCTGCTGCTGTAGTTAACCTCGAAAGAAAATATCCTTGTTTACACTGTAAAAAAAAAAAAAAAAGTTTTGTATGTGCCAGATTCAAGTTAGTTTGAAAAAGCATTTTATTTTGGTACAGCATGATCTTGTATTTTTCCCTGTCCTACAATTTATTTGTATAAACACTAAATTGACAAATGGATGCACGCAATGGCAGAATAAAGATAAGCAATTCTAATAAAATAATTGCACAACTGAATCAAATGTGCACATGTGCCTAAAGGATATTAACACTTATACTATGTGTTGTCTTTTCTACTGTTTTACCAACCAGGGAAGTGACACTTTCAAATTATATATTTGTATAAATGAGGACTGAATTCTTCCCTATTTGTTTGTTTTGCCCTAATATCGGCTGTGGATGTGATATTGAAAATGATGTTGAGTATTTTTCCTACTGTCCAATATCAGGTTAGAAATTTTAGTATAATTTTTTAATATTATATATAGATATATATATATCTATATATAATTTATTTTATTTTTTTCTGGTTCTTTTTTGCCCTCTAATGTCTTTGTGTAAGGGTGAGTCACTGAGTCATTCATTGGGAATAATTTAATACTTTGTGGGCCAGATTGGATGAGCTCGTGCATTGGCATTGGCCTGGGGACGAGCTTCATGCTCACATTAACTAAAAGATGTCATTAAAATCCCAAATCTCAGTTTCATACATAATCTCAGATTGAGTCTTTATCTGTATTGACACGCTGGATTCTTTGATTAAGTTATTCTATAGATTGATGTCCAGTTTGAACTGGTGTGCTCTGATAAACCAGTGTTCAAATACATGTTTTTCTACTCTATGTACTGTATGTAACTTCAAACAAGAAACCAAAGTTTGCCTAATTTCCTTTTATTTTACTTTTGTCTCCGCTTCTCTTGTATTCTTCTCTTCCTCCCAGCAGAGTATTCTTACATCTGCTGCTTTCCCTCATCTCTCCATCGCTCTTATCCCACTTGTTCTGTTTCAGAGTCGGGCTGTGTCAAACTTGCTGTGTCCAAATGCACATTCAAACCCACATAAAACTCCGCCTGGGAAGTTACACATACTCATCGACATGCAGTGTTTCACCCACCCACCCACACACATAAACAAACACGCACACATACACACGTACACATTCGAGCTTGTTTTGGTGGACCCTGAGGAGGGTAGCCAGTGTTCAGAGCTCGTCTGTCACGCCCCCGCTCCTGTGGTTCGCTCACTGTGCAGCCTTAGCTTGACATGGCACAGCATGACAAGGCACACCACGGCTCGGCACTGCATGCAAGATGCCAACTTAACACAATAACGTTGAGATAACATCAGACCCCTGCCTGGAGCTACTTGCACACCGCTGTAACAGCTGGTCTGTATACAGTCAGACGGAGATGGAACCGCAGGCCGACATGCTGAGCTGTGACATATGGATGGGTGTTACAGGACTATTTTCACCAAGAGCTGACAAGTCTCCCAATGCTGTGACAGTGCCGCTCCAGACAGATGTGTTTTATTCTTGGCTAATTATGAATTGTTTACACCACACTCTGACTTTAGATCTCTTTCAACACAAAAAGAGACTCTTTAACGTCTTGGCACAAAACAGATGCTGCTGCTGATTAAAAAAAATGGATGGCTGGTTAACGTTTTAACGCAATAGCAGATTATTTTAACTCAATGTGCCAGGGGTATGAATAATTTTAGGCTTAACTGGATAATGTTATATTGATTTAAGGAAAGATAAAGTCTGATGTCTGGTCCCAATCATAGTCCACACTTCCACCAATAAACAAGTTTCTCCTCCCACTAACACCTCAGTGGAGGGGCTATCTTGGGACACCACTGGTCAGTGATTAAGGCTGAACAGACTCCTTACAGTTACGACTGCTGCAGCGCTATGAAAGGTTGAGAAAGAAATAAAAGCTGCAACATGTTCTTGTTTGACTTTTCACATATCCTTACAGACATCTTCCAGCATCTTTTTATTTAACAGATTCTCACTGGAATGAACATGTGCATTGATTAGGAAGCATGTGAGTTTTACCTTTAACACGGGAGAGTTATGATGCCACTACGCAGCTGGAATGGCAGCCAAACAACCAGCTCTTATACGGAGCGACTACCAACAATTTATCATCTGAAAAGCCTCAACAAAGATGGAAATCACTTGTTAGTAAAATTAAATTTATTGATAAAGTGGCAATTCACAACAAATTTCATCTCAAAGGCACTTTACAAGATGTATCCAATTTATACAGAACTACTATATATTAAGTCCAATCTTATTAACAGATTGCCTCTGCCTCAGCAGCGCCGGCCTCGGGGAGCGCTGACTCATCGCCCTGAGCCAGCGGATCACCTCCGCCTTCACTGGAGATAGAGGGAGGCTTTATGGAGGCCATCGGGCCCGAGCAGTATCCATTCGAGCCGCTGGCTCAGGACCCTGAGTCAGCGCTGCCCGAGGCCGGCACTGCTGCTGAGGCAGAGAGAGACAGGATGTGTCCAGTCTCTGAGTGGTAATGCTAACATAGGCTAACGTTCAAAACAGTATGTTAGCTATGCTAACTAAGTGCTAATGTGATAATAATGGTAACCTGAAAAACGCAATCGATCAAAACTCACAATTCCAACTCCAAACTCGCCACAGGGCAAGTGTGTCTGAGAGATGGTTTTATACCTAAACCCTCACACGTCACAGGCATGGTCTGTGAGACCATGCCTGTGACGTGAAGAGTGGAAAAGATGTACCGCTCTCCACCAATCACACATTTCAAATGCAGTAGCCACAGTTCAACGCTGAGAGCGCAGCACGTGGCGTTTGTAGATCAAAAAGTGTAGAATTAAACAAGTTTACACGAAAATGTAAAAACATTCCCAGAAACTGAAAGATTGCATTGGTAAAGACCCATTTATACAATTTATAAGCAAGAAAAAGTTGTTTTGGGATTTAGTTACTCTTTAAAGCCACTGAAGTCATCTCCTTTTGTCGTCTTTTTACACTGACTCAGTTCTTCCCGCTGCCTCCTCCAACATTTCACCATCGATTCATTGATGTCAAGCTTACAGGCAGTAGCTCTATTTCCTTCTATGACAGCCAGCTCACTTGCCTTTAACTTAAAAGCGGCATTTCTTCCCTGATGAGGGTGCGTGCATAAAAAAAAACTAGTAGTGTCTTCTTTGGTGCATAATCTTTCCGCACGTCTGTCTCACTTCTACGCTTCCTGCTATAGTGCCCCCCGGAGGCCGTTTGCCTGTAATTAAATCTATAAATTAGCCACATTGTTGTATAGGACGCAGAGTCCAAAGCATTTGAAAAAAGTAGCGGCTTATTGTCTGAAAATTGCGGTACCTACGTTCTATACCTAACTTTTGCTGCATGCCTTCCTTTTTCTCTATCTGCCCATATCCTGTCTGATTACTGTTAACAAAAGCAACTACCGTCACAAAATCCTAAAAAAAATTAGAATAATACTTTGTAAATGTTTTCAGAAACTTTCTGTCCAATGGTGAACTGCAGTGATATATCTGTAAATAGGAAGCGATTTTGTGTGTCTACCAATGAAGCTGTCATGTTTTCTGATTTTGTTTACAGTCTTGGTTGACTTTCAAAAGTGCATCCAAAATGTTAAAATTACTTTTGCTATAACTGCTTTAGTGGCTCAAAACCATTAAAAAAGCATCCTTCAAGCAATTGTCTTCCAGTATTGATAAAACAAATGTTATGGAGAAAAGTAATTAAGTACATTTTCAATAAATTGCATGTCCTCTTGCTGCAGGAGTGGTCCTTTTTTTTTTTTTTTACTAAACAAACTGCCTGAAACACAATTTTCCAAGGACATCATTTCCAGGCTCTTTCATCCCTCAATTTCCTTTCATCTCTCCTCTGCTGAGGACACAAAATACCCCAAAATACTTCAGAGGTTTCTTATTATGCTGAGTTAGAAAAACATTACGAATCAAATTGGATTTTGCAATTTTTGTAGCACTGTGTTCAGTTGTAATTGCTATTTATACACAGTCTCTGAGCACGAGCCAATCATATCACAGGACAATTCGTGCTAATTAAAAGATTCGGTACAACGTAAAGATTTTTAAGCACTAAAATACTGCAAAAAAATTTCGTTTAATGGTTGGGTAAATCTTGGATCTATATGTGGGAACTTTGATAGTAAAACTGCAAGACTGTCTGGCTATTGACTTTACAGAGGATGTAAGGGGTTCAACTTCTAACTTAAAGTATAATTGGCTCTGCTGTAAAATTGCTTTTGCTGCATCATTGCCCTTCTGGAAATGAACACAGTCACGGCCTTTAGATGTGGCGGGGATCAGAAATAGACTCACATTTCTAAGTGTTATGTAGATTTATGAAAATTTAATTAATCATGGCTAATTGACCAAAAACTCAGATCAGCTGAGTCTTTAATAACACATTAAATCAAGTAATTACCGAAGGCAGGAGCCCTGAAATCCATTCAGTACACTGACATCCAAAGAGCGATATGCTAGGACTTAAGTAGGAGTCTTTAGATGACACAAAATTCAACCATTCCAACAAATGCATACATTATCCAGGCCCAGCTCCCACTAAACTGGGGCTCCAGCAAACATGCCCGCTGGACTTGAAACAAAGGTTGAGCTCCTGTAAGCAGCCAGATTTCAGCGGATTCGCAGAAGCAGACCAGCCTCCTTAGTCTCCTATTGTCTTTCTTTGCAGTGGACGGTGCCATCCACCGAGCTGCAGGTCCCCTGCTCAAAAACGAGTGCGCTTCCCTCCACGGCTGCGAGACGGGAGAGGCCAAGATCACCTGTGGCTACGGCCTCCCGGCAAAGTGTGAGTGTGAAGTGTCATACGTGTTTGTGTCGCTCTCAGCAGCTTTGGTGAGGCAGCTCGATGTGGTGCTGCTGGACCACATCCAGGTGTGAATGTGTGAGAGAGGGTGACAATGATGTAAGGTGGCTGCAGCAAAGCGAAATCTGCAACATTCACTTTCCTGAGAAGAAACGGGAAGAGCAGAGAATGTTTTTGAAAAGCAAAGTTTAAGACTTATTTAATCTCCAAATTAGGGTTGAGATTCATGTTGTCAGATCATTTTAAATTAAAATAACATAGCAACACTATTTAGGTTTAGTTTTTGTGGAAAATAAGGCAAGATATGATCTAATTGTTTTCATTAAAAAAAAAGAATTATGCACATGTTACTTTTACAGTAATACCACTTAGTTATTGTAATTATTAGTTAACACTTATTTAAATGTCATAAGTTTTTAAGATCCCAATGCAAATCATATTACATCTTTTTATTGCTCTGTTTTTTCAAGAGTGACACATCAATAACATGCTAATGTTAGCTGTTCAGAAGCTTAACAGACTTGCTGACTGTAGCTTATAACTGTAGTACAACTGTAACTCAGTGTTGTTCAACATTTTATTGATTGCGGATAACTTTTTGGCAAACCTTTAACTTAATGTTTTGGTTTTTTTTACATGACAAACTTTAACCAAGCACAGCTGTCTGTGGCGTCATTAAAGGGATATTCCACCACTAATTAAAATGTTAGATAAGTGAGAGTTAGATAAGTGAAAAAAAGCATTTTGTAACCAGCCCAGTCATTCTCCTGATCTGGCAGCAGTCCATTTGCTTTAGCAAAAACAATGTGAATGGAAGCAACCAGCATTTTGTTGTGCTAAAGTGAATAAAATTACTCTATAATGATCCTAAATGTTCCTGGTTAACTCAATAATCATATAGACTGGAAATGAAAAGTGAGGTGTAAGTAAGTATGTAAGTCAATGGGAGCAACTAGCATTTTGTGTGCTGCGACTGCTGCATTATGTCCTTGCAAATTGCAGCGGCGGCTTACAGCGGTGCTTTGTCGTAATGTAGTCCCAAGTCTAAATCGGCTCCTGCTATTCCTTTGTGTTACTTCTTTTCATTTGCAGTCGATATGATTATTGAGTTCACCAGAAATAATTAGGATCATTGAGTAATTTTATTCACTTTTGAACAAAAAATGCTAGTTGCTCTCATTCACTTACAAACGGACTGTTGTTAGATCAGGAGAATGACTGGCCTGGTTACAAAATGCCATTTCTCACTTATTTAACTCTAGGGAAAACCAAAGATGTGAATCAAGACACTATTAGAAAAAACATATGCTGAAAAGAATCGTGACATTTAAAACCCTAGCCGCTTTGTTTCGAATGTAACAATATGAACTGTAGACTATGCCCAAACCACTAAACTACACCAAGCTTCTGTTGTTACTGCACGCAAGTCTGATACACGCTAGAAGTGAGAGTTTGCAGGATGAGAAGAAACAAAGAGGAAGGAAGCTGCAAGTTCAAGCATTCTGTCTCTTCTAATCTTTGTCTTTAACCGTCTTGCAGGTAAGTGGAGCAAAAATAACATCACAGAAATTATCTTGAAATTGTGCATTTCTCAGTTGGCATGTTTAAACAGAATCAGGATTTCTTTAAAGAGGAAAACCAACTCTATAGCACGTTAAGGTGGGCCACAATTAAAAAAGCAGCTTTATAGGGCAAAATTTCTATCAAAATTTTACAATTAATTTGCTAAAAATAAGCACTAAGCAGTTTGTAAGGGTAAAGAGCGAAGGAGAGAATTAAACAGATGTAAGTAAACTGCCAATTTCCATGTTGGAGATGCTACAAGATGACAGAATCAATAAGCTAATTGAAACGCAACTAGCATGGGAGGATCTAGATATTGCTTAAGACTATTTTATAAAAGGATTGATGAATTAATGAGAACTAGGTCCTAGACTATGAACATGACTAATTCAGTCTCAATGGTGTGAACAGAACTCTGAACCGGTTCTTGATGAGGTTGAAATGGCTAAAAACTGGTTTTACACCTTCAGGGTCCACACCATCAAGACCGTTTTCTTGTTTGTTTTTTAATAATCTGAAAAATTTACAACCAAAACTGTCTGTGTTGTAAAGGTGGAGAAGGTGTAGCAGCCTTTTTCAGTAAGCTGACCAGCAGAGCACAGCAGCAGGTGGGGGAGGGGCAACCATGCGTTACTGTTTGCTCCATACAGCTGATCGCTTCAGCCCTTTAATCTGGTGTATCTTTAAACTGACTTTGACAAAAATATTTCTGTGGGTAAAAGTGTGACTGTTTAAAACGATGTCGCTTCATGCTGAGAACGTCTAGTCTTCTAGAATTAACTTAGTGTCTTTCTTTAGAGTTGTATCTAAATCATTTTCAGCACTAACACCAGACACTTATACATTTACAACTTTAACACTCTTTCTCCATTTATAGCTCAGTAAATGGCGTTCAGTAATTGAATGGCACCTCTCCACAGCATGTAGAAAATTATATAGCTGAAGCATTAACATGACAGCAAACGTTTTACTGGGTCTTTTAGTGAAAGAAGAAACATTCCTTCCATTCTCCTTATGTGAATGCAAATGGGTAAAGTTTTAGACAAAAACTATCAAATGTAATATTTACTACTTCATTTATCTGCAGATGGAATATGTTGAAGTCCCTGTTGGGTTCTGTTTTACTTTCCCTAAATATTTGGTCACTCCGGTGATCTTACAAGAACCCTATTTGTAAGTGTCTCTTTTGCCAATCAGACATGTTTAAAGGCTGATTTTCCCCAAATTATATTACTCTTAGATTAGATTAAATTAAACAGACAAGCACATTATCACTATTTTAATCCATTAAAAGGAATTCCAGTGAATTTTATATAAAAAATAAGACTATCCACAATCCAATCTCTGATCCAACTTGAGATTGTGTCTGCTTGCAACTCCTCATACTGCATTTTGTAAAATATTGAAATATAATTATCAATCTAAGTCATATCTGCCTTCATGAATCATAAGGTTTCAAATAAGATCACTGTGATCTCCATTATGAGAACTTTGTTTACTGTTAACATGCAGCCCAACTACACTAGATGTTTTACTTATTTTTTTAAATCAGAATTTAGAAATTTCAGATACAGCTTAACTCAGTAGAATAGCTGGACAGGTGATCAAATGGAACAACTTAATTCAGCACAATCAGACCAATAAAGGAACACTTAAAAACTGCTGTGTTTTAAAGACTCTCTCTGTGGGTTGTAGTAAATATTTGATGCCGAGTGCATAAAACAGAAATAGCCTAAGAGAACAGCCATGTTCGTATATCATGTTCAGTTAAGTCGTGCCTCTCAGAGGTTTTGGCTGAATAGGAAAGGAGAAATGGCCCACTCTCTAATAAGAAATGTATTAATAATTCATTAAATTAAATCATTATTTTACCGTTTTAATTGAACCAAAAAGTTACTGATTGTTCCCTTCTTATGTGATTGCAACACTAGTTGACCTAATCGTCCAGGCTTAGCGTGCTATCTTTGTGTTGAGGAAGTCAGAGTACCCAGAGAGAACCTAGGCGTGCAACTTCTACATACAACCTAAAGAGCTGCGTTTATAAACCAGAAAATTGTTCAGTACTTCCTGGATCTGCAAAGAAAGTCTGGGACTAGTCAAACGATCACAGTCGTATTAAAAACAGAGGAAGTGAGCTAGCCTTGTCACACCCTTAGAGTGAAGGTCAAGTTTATTTATAAAGCACATTTCCAACTACCTAAGCTGCCCAAAGTGCTGTACAACAAAAGCAGACAAGAAGAGAAAAAATAAGAGTAACTATAAAAGACAAAATTCACATTGCACAAAAGTAGAAGCCTAAAACATATCTAACGTGGGTGGGGGGGTTCAGGTACATTAAAAGCCAACGCAAAGAGATTAGTTTTTAAGAGAGTCTTGAAACTTTGAAGACGTTGTGCAGACCGGACCTGCAAAGGGAGATTAATCCATAGCTTTGGAGCACACATGGAAAAGGCTCTGTCCCCCCTTGATTTTAGCCTTGAAGTGAAGACGATCATCTGGAGCCAGACATGAATCCTTCAAACACATTGTAATTGTTCGTGACAAGTCAGATATTTCTTAGAAGAGGATGATAAAGCTGAACCAGTGTTAAGCATGAAAGTTAGTTTTCTGTAGCTTTATCAGGACTGTTCTATAGATGTTCAGTCTTTGTCAACCAAACAGATGTAAGAAACTGTAGCATCCTGAACGTCATCATTGAGGAAACGATCTTAACACCAATAAAGGCAGTTCAATTTAAACCCATGTGAAATGCATAAGCCTCAAATTATTCATGATTCTGATTTTACTAATACATTTCCTCTGACAGGAAACCAGATTTGATTTTATTTGAATATGAGAGAGAATCTGTTGAGTGAGCTGAAGATTAGGGTGATGGTAAGGCAGCTGTCCAGCCTCAAAGACTTGGAAATGTGGAAACATTAAAAAAGCTGCTAAGCATTTATAAGAGGTTTGATTGCTTTAATACTAAAAGGATTTTTCATGGATTATTAAGAGGGGTATAAATAACTTTTAACTTGTAATAAAATGTAAATATGTAAATGTTTTTAATTAAATGTTTTTTTTGTTTGTTTTTAGTTTTTTTTACTACACTGATTCCTTTTTTTTAAAATGGGTCCTTGCTTAGCATTGGCTCAGAGTTGAACCTGAGCTCAGAACAGCCTCCATCAGGAGCAGAAAGAAGGTTTTCCTTTTGTAGTAGAAAGTTTCCCATTTCACATTGGTGGTTTAAAATAAATAATGATATAGGAGGAGGGGAAGGACTAGGAGTTGGGATAACCCTAGAAATGTGATTCAACCTCACTGTAATGTTTTCCTCCTCCTCATTATGACTTCAAAGTTAGCAGCTAGGGTTAGCTTTGACATTGGACAATGAAATCAAGCCTTTACTCCTCATAGAAAAAATTACAGAGAATACCAAACAACAAATAGTGATAAAGCTATCAGTCACTTAGACTTTGAATAGCAGGATTAATTTTCCTAATTAGACACTGAAAGCAGAAGTGCACTGATTTTCATCTCAGACTTCAAAGTTTGTTTCACAGCTTCAGGGCAGTGCTGCTTAGTATGTAGAGAAAATTCAATAAAACCATTTGTGGCTTCAGAGAGAGCTGAACAAAATCTGATAAAATCGCCTCGAGTAGTGACATCGCTTGAGTCAGCATTAGATGCAGCAGGCAAAGAAAAACTCAGCTGTGGGTGTGGGATTGTAAAGAATGATGGCGCTAATAGGTATTGCAATAATGGAGGAGCCAAGTTTGTACATTATTACGGCCACCCAGGTGTGTGTGTAAGTATGAGTGTGTGTATGTGCGGGAGGGAGATGAAAGCAACAAGGAAACTGTGTAATATCAGCTTCTCATCCCGTGGAGAGTTTATATTCACAGTAGCAGAGAGGAGACAAAAAAGAGCGAGAGAATCGCTGATAAAGGCAAGCTTAAGGCAGAAAGGAGAACATGAGTAGAAGTGAGAGATAAGGAGGGAGTATTGCAGCAGAGAAACGAAGCAACAGCATTGTGGGGGAGAGCAGGGATGAGAGGGATGCTGAATACAGGGGGGAATTATGAGGAGATGGGTTCTTACACTTTCTGTTCCTCTTTGTTGGTTTACTTGTGTAACTTTGAGAGACTTAGCTGGAGTTGTGTGTGTCTGTGAGTTGATTGTGCCGCTGATCACGGTGCGTCTTTGTCTGTATCCAGTCTGGTGCTTTTTGCGTGTACAGTACAGGACTGCGGCGTATCAGTGGAGACGCCGAGAGCAGCCTGTCAGGTCCTATCACTCTGTTACCTGTAACTCTGTCAGCATGAGATTTGGATGACTGACAGCTCTCTGACTCACCGACTGACTGTGTGTGGGTGTCTGCACCAGCCTCTCTGCAGCGCACTCGTGTGCACGGCCATTACCCAGCATGTGGCTGAAGACTGGCTCTCCCTCCTAGCAGACAAAATATTAAGTCCCAAGAATAATTCAACATCCGTCTGCTTCAGTGCTTAAACACTCACAACAGGGCTTGATTACCTCTCTGCAGGTGGTAAGGGGGGGGGGGGGGGGGGTGCAAGACAGCAACAAGAGAGGAGAAGCAAAGGAGGGATTACAAAGCAAGCAGAAAACTAAAGCATGAGCATGGCAGAGCTGTGGAACAGGGCGAGAAATGAAATGAAACTCGACAGGAGAGGGGTGGATTGGCTGAGAGATGGGTCCAATCTCATGGACCGGCACTTTGATCTTGATTTGTACGGGCTTGCCACCAGATGTTGGATTTCAAGAGCATCTGACTCACAAGTTGCCAGATATCCAGAGGACGAGCTGTCAGCCCTCCACACAGACCGTCCGCCGATGATCCTGCCGCCACTTAGCCAGCAGCATCGCTTTATAGTAACCTAGCAACACCCAAAGTGTGCATGCAGGGTCGGCATGTTTACAAATGACAGCTCAAATATTTCAACCACATCCATTTGTGTTCCAAACAACACGAGCAACTGCATCTTAATACATATGATCCAAAGTTATTTCAGTAACTCAAAAGGTAAAACCCCTATGGATAAATGACAGAGTGAAATATTTCATTGTTTATTTCGGTTTATTTTCATGATTGTAGCTTACAGCTAAAAAAAACACATTTTGTGTAACAAAAATACAGCAAACAGTCATTGACACATGCAAGAAGGAGGCTAAGGTACAGAGGGTAATTGACCTATCTTTTGGTCTTGCTCAGACCCGTCCCCCGAACGCAATCAAACACATAGCATTCCACTATCAGTTTCCCGTAAACAGACTCTGACATTCTCACAGTCTCTCTCCATAGGGAAATATTACGACCTGCGACATTTGTGTCGTTTTCTGGGCTGTATTTGTATTTTAAGGCACAAAAATGCTTAAACAATGTTCCTGGGGCACATGCAAAATTGATACACAGTATCCTGAGAGGATAAGCAAGAGAGTTTATTTTATTCCGTGTCCCAAACCGGAAAAAAAACATGAACAAATGTCTCCATTGGATAAAGCTGTGTGGCAGACCACACACTCAACTCAACGTGACAACTATAAGAATGTTCGTTCCTGGACATTCTTGGTAAGACACCAGTCTGGTATAATCTGACCAATCAGGTGATGTAAGTTAATATCAATCACATAAAGCTTAGTGGTAATGAGCTTTCTTAAGCTAGCCATCTAGCAGGCTATTGTTATGTTGGTGATTTTGGTCTTCAATTATGTTTCTCTCGTCAAAGACGATTGATCCCAGATTAGACTTCTCCCTCTTGCTTTGTGATCTAAAGATCTATGCCGCTAATTTCAGTTTGTTTTCATATAATTCTACCTTGAAATTTTGTACATAGCCTTCCAAGACATAATGCTTACCTTTCTAAAGGCTCCTCGAAGATATTAAATGTTGTTGGCTCCAAAAGTTAAGAGCCTCTTAAAAGAACTGTTTCATACTCACCGCTCTCATTGTAAACATGCAGTTACGGTAGCCGCAATAGTTTGTCCGAGTTAGCAACAGTTAATAAGGAGGGTTGGGCTTTGCAGGACTAAACGACAGGTCAATTGCTAAAGAAGCTAACTGTTCAGAGTGGCCTGACCTAAAACCATATAAAGAATCTATGGAGTATTTTTGAGGAATGCAGCAATGCATCTGACCTGAGGCTGCCATCTCAAGGCATTTTCACAAGACACACCGAGGTGGCATATAAGGGTGATATGCCCGGCACAAATGCCGCAATATTTGCACCTCACCATGCCGCCACGGTTCCTTTAAAAGACACACCGTGCCGACATATAAGGGTGATATGCCCAGCACGGTGTGTCTTTTAAAGCAACCGTGGTGGCATGGTGAGGTGCAAATATTGCGGCATTCGTGCCGGCATACTTGATAGTGGTATTACCGTGATATTTTCGCCACGCTGGACTTATGAATGAAATTCACGCCTTGCCACAACAGAGGGTGATGTCATGATGATGTGTGGAATGCGCGCTGAGCCCTGGCCGGCAACAGTATTTAAAATGCAGGTAAACATGGAGAGTTAATTTAGCATTTGTAAACTGTACCAGCTGAAATGGGAAACTGGAGTGATGCAGATGTCCGGGAGGTTCTGGCCTTTAGAACTGAAGACCAGATAGTTCATGGGGACTGTGAAAGACCACCTTTTTGGAGCGGTTCGCGAAAAGAATTGAGGGGCGGGGCTTCAATTGGGATAAAATAACAAGTTACATCAAGCTATTTTCTGCGTTTATCACAGACTCTTCTGTCTCATGGTTTATACGCAACCCTGCACGTCGACAGCCTGGACACCACCCCTACACCCACCTTTATCCCACCATCTTATGTGAAAAACACCTAATCGCGGGACATGCTGAGCACTTATGAATGACCAAAAGGCTCATTGATGCCGGCACTGATAGTGTTGTGGTAAATGCTGCACAGCACTGTCTTTTGAAACAGTCTATCAATCAATCAATCAATCAATCAAACTTTGTTTATAAAGCGCTTTTCATACAAGAAGTTGCATCACAAAGTCCTTTACAGATTAAAATGACCCCACACAAAACCACCTTCCCTTCCCTCCCCCACAGATTTAAAAGCATGGTCACAGTGGTAGGCAGCGGTAGATTAACAGCAGCAGCCGAGGCACTGACACAGGGCACCCAGTGGAGGCAAGGCCAAGACCCCAAGCTCCACCTGGAGAGCACCCAGGGAGCCACAGCCGACCACCGCTCCCGGAGCAGAGGGCTCCCACAGAGGAAACACTGGAACGGGGATTAAGATAAATTAAAGTAGAAAATAAAATAAAATAAACTGTAAATTAATGTGCTAAGATTAAATAGTAAAACACTGATAAAAATATAATCATATAAAACATGCAGAGCAATTAAACAAACAGTAATAAATAATAATCAGTTAAAAGCTAGGCTAAAAAGGTGAGTCTTGAGCCTACTCTTAAAAACATGAACCTTCTCTGCGGCCGTGAGGTCCTCTGGCAGCCTGTTCCAGAGGTGAGGGCCATAAAACTGGAAAGACGCCTCGCCATGCGTGTGTGTCCTGACTTTTGGGGTGACAAGGAGACGGCTGCCAGAGGAGCACAGAGACTGCAAAGGTTTATATGGTAAAAGCAGTTCAGAGAGATAAGAAGGCCCAAGACCATTAAGACACTTAAAAACCATTAAAGGAACCTTAAAGTCGATCCTGAAACGTACGGGGAGCCAATGCAATGATTTTAAGACCGGTTTAATGTGCTCCCGCCTCCTGGTCTTCGTCAGGACACATGCTGCTGAATTTTTTAGTAGTTGTAAACCTGATATACTCTTTTTAGGAAGACCAGAAAGCAGGGCATTACAGTAATCAATTCTACTGGAGATAAAAGCATGCATCAGTGTCTCCGTATTGGCCCGAGAGAGAATGGGGCGGACTCTGGCGATGTTCTTTAGTTGATTAAAACTTATTTTAGTAATATTTTTTATGTGAGGAATAAAAGTCAGCTCAGAGTCAAAAATCACGCCCAGGTTCTTCACTTGTAAAGAGGGATTAAAAGACAGTGATTGTAGTTTTGGTAAAAGTTTCTCTCTCTGAGCCTGAGGACCGATGACTAAAACTTCAGTTTTGTCCTGGTTGAGCTGGAGTATGTTTTCTGCCATCCGGGATTTAATGTCTAAAATGCAGTTAAAAAGTGCATCCATTGGCCGTGTGTCATCGGGAGACATGGAGATGTACAGCTGTGTATCATCAGCATAACTGTGAAAGTTGACTCCATGTCTTCTGATGACAAGAGGGAGCATATACAGGTTGAAAAGCACTGGGCCTAAAATCGAACCCTGGGGCACACCACATGTAATCCTATGGACCCTAGAGGAGCAGGTATCTAAACTTACCATAAAAGTCCTGTCTGTGAGATAGGATGTGAACCATTTATGAACAGCACCAGAGAGGCCAATCTGTTTTAAATGGGTTAAAAGAATAGTGTGGTCTACTGTATCAAAGGCAGCGCTTAGATCCAGTAGAACCAACACCGTCACCTTCTGTGCATCATAGTTTAATCTAAAATCATTTAAAATCTTCAAAAGGGCCGTCTCTGTGCTGTGGTTCACCCTAAAACCAACAAGTTGAATTAAAACAATTTTTTCTAAAATTTTGCTTAAAAAAGGTAAGTTAGATACCGGTCTAAAATTGTTAAAATCATAAAAATCTAAATTGCTCTTCTTCAACAGGGGCCTCACTACCGCCCCTTTAAAGGCGTGTGTATATATATATATATATATATATATATATATATATATATATATATATATATATATATATATATATATATATATATATATATATATATATATATATGTATATGTGTGTATATATATATGTATATGTGTGTATATATATATGTATATGTGTGTATATATATATATGTATATGTGTGTATATATATATATGTATATGTGTGTATATATATATATGTATATGTGTGTATATATATGCAAGGTACATGTAAAACATGTACCTTGCTCCGCCTTCCATGGGCTGCAATGTGTTCATAGTCCGGTATTACGCTGCTGCTTCGTTGAGAGGCGCATTCGGGCAAATGGATTTAAAAAGGCTAAACAACCTGATAAAGAAGGCTGGTTCTGTTCTTGGGACAACTGTGGAAAATCTGGAGATGATAATGCAAAGAAGGATTCTTCATAAAATCAAAAAAATTATGGACAACCCTGAGCATCCTCTTCATGAGACAGTCATACAACAACAGAGCGTCTTCAGTCGGAGGCTTCTTCAGTTTCGCTGCAATACAGACCGCTACAGGAAATCCTTCCTGCCCACAGCCATCATTATCTACAACAACTCCTTAAAGAATTAATTATATGAGATATACCAACACTTAATTTCCCTCTGGGATCAATAAAGTATTTTTGAATTGAATTGAATTGAATTGAATGTGCGCTACAAGCCCTTGATTTTCCGGGCTGAGCTGGAAGCGCAGCTTGTCACTGTTTACTGGACAATACTCGTAACTAAACAGGCCTATATTAATAAACAAAAAACAGACATTTACAGTTTGTCTTAGAAATGTTGCTAGTCGTAATATATCTTCTGGTTTGGCGCTATGCAGTTTTCTGCGCATGCGTTTGTACAGAGCTGCCTCGTTAGGAGAGGAGAGGGGAGGGGCCGTGTGCCCACGGTAGTGACATACTGTCCATGGCAAGGCGTTAACATGCACCATGGACTTTAATACCTGAATAAGGTTTTAATACACGCCTTATTTTTCATACTGATGGCTTGCCATAACTGACTGTAACCTGACACCGAGTGAAGTCAGTGGCAGCGCTGATCAGAGTAGAGCACAGCCGACCCGTTGTGAATGATTTAGGGAGCGGTGAGCCTGTTGCTGGTGAGTGAAACAACAGACTGAAAACATTCGGGGCTGAAGCCCCGGGAAAATCGGCTGACGACGCAACTGACAGATCCTATATAGGATTTTTTTCTGGATACACATCTGTAAAAGATCCTAGTCCCGGATACCCTCTATAGACACATGTATAACAGATCTTAATATTGACAATTCCGGTGTAGCGTCATAGTTACGTCAAAATGGCGGATAGTGTCGGTGAAAACAAACCATAAGCAGGAGCGGAGGGTGGTGTTTTTCAATAGATTTTAGAGTAATGTCTTTCGATTACCATGAAAACTTGCATAAAAGTAAATATTGTTGACCCAAGAATTCATCCTTTTTTTTATCTAATTTCTGTATTTCTTGCACAGTTAAATACAAAGTAATAGCAGTAAAAGTAGCCTATACAGCTTACTGTTGCAGAGTCCTGCACTTATCCAATTTTACTAACCCGCATCTGTTTAGATGATTTTTGAACACGACCCGGTACCCGCAGTAATCTCCAGATTAAATCCGCCGGTTGATTTAAAAGCGCCATCGGTCTGTGTCCGTCGCAGCTGCGCTACTCTCCATGGTGCTGTCAGCGGAGCTTTCAGATAGATGCTTTGAGTGTTCAGGTCTGAGATGATAATCAGTCAGATGCTCTCATAGTAGTCTAATCTGTTTTTGATTGATTCAGTTATCTGAATTCTGTGCGTAAAGTAGAAAATGTCTGCACGTCTGCACCAAGTTTTAAGGGATGTGAATTGTGAACTGTCAAAATGATGGATGCGCTTCAGATTTATTTTGTCACTGTTCTCTGAAATGTCTCACAGCTGATATTTATTTTAAGCAGAACTGTAGTGAAGTTTCTGCGCACAGTGCACAGAACGGCAAGGGAAATGCGTTTGTTTTGTTGCGCATTCTTCTTCTGGGGCGAACATATTATTAATTAACATACTTACGCCCTTGGTGCTGCTAGCCCATGGCTTTTAGGCACATCGTCCATTAATGGAATTTATATTGACAATGGTTGAAGCTAAACGTATAAAGTATTCCGAAATCCAAAATAATGCTGATTTTACCAAGAGTCAAAACAATTCTTCCCACTTAAGTGTTCACTACATAGGACTGCAGTCCTGCTTGGCATCCGTTCCAAACCATCCGGTTTCACTCTCTTGACCGCGTTAACCCACTTTTTCCATTGTACAGGGTCCGTGGGGAAAGTAAAGAAAGATAATTTCTGCTCCAGCAAATTATGGTTGGAACAACCAACTGCAAAACAACTTTTAGACATGATTTGCGGAAGTTCGTATCCAAATTATTATCAAAAATGACGGTTGTTTTCACCGACAAGGCGCGTTGCATTCTGGGTAATGTTGGAAAAGCCCGGATGTTCGGAATTGTCAATAGGATAGTATCCGGATACACATCTGTGACAGATCTTACGGGATATTCTCCGTACAAATGTCCAGTGGCATGGCGGGGAAAATTTTCGAGGAAGCCAAGTGAGACACAACCTCTGCGCTGCGTGTTTTACGGGGTGGGGGCAGAAAATCATACGTTACAACTTGTATGTTGCTATTTCATGTTGTTGGATTAACTATTAGAGTCCCCAGCATCATTTTACCGGGACTTACGCTTATTACCATCACTTTGAGCACGGACGCGTTCTTCCTCTCTCTCTCTCACTCACTCACTCACACACACACACACACACACACACACACACACCCCCACACACACACACACACAGTCCTCTTAAACATCTCATCAATTTATGCAACCACCCTCCCAAAAGCACAACCAGCTCCTTAACGCACTTCACACATTTGATATCGGAAAGATACAAATTCATTCAAACACTCAATCAGAAGCTGTTAAGTTTGACGTCCACGTCAAACGACCTGTACGCTGTATGAGAGATACACAAATCCTGTTCACTTTTCCTTATTGTTTATATATAATAATAGTAATACATGTAAATGATCATTATACAGCAACACAACAACCCATTACCAGTGGCTATAAACAGCACACCCCGGCCCGTCACGGCAGCTGTCCGTGGTGCTCATTTTCGCCACATAAACAACAACAGTAAACAACAACTTCAGTGGACTCACATGTTGCTTAATCGAGGGACAGAAGAAAGGTTGGTGAATCCTGTGGTAACCCAGGGATTGTTCAGGGAGCAGGAATCTTTGTCCAAAAGGAGACAGGGCCAGCAAAATGGCCCCTGAGGATTGGTGCTACCAGCTTGCAGCTAGCTAGGAGAAATACTCATTTAAAGTCCGAAACCCTTTCTTCATCTCAGTGTGGAGCGCTAGTTTTGGCGTTGGCCTGCCGTCTGATTTAAATCGGAGCTGCTGCTGTAGAGGCAGTTTGGTAAAAGTATTTTTTTAACTAAATACTCAAAATCTCCACTCTACATAATTACAATTAATAATTTAACTAGCTTACCAAGATATCAACACAAATCTTCCGTTATTTCATTCATTTACTTTGATGATAATGTACTGTGATGTAATTGGCCTGATGCCAACAAGAAAACGCCACTTCAAATGTCTGTAACGGATCCCATAATATACCCAATTCATAGACTACTTAAATACCAAACATCTAAGTCTAACAATATCCCAAAACCTGTTTTTTTTTTTTTTTTTAGAAAACTTTGTAAAGTAAAAGAAAAAAAAACATAATAATTTTAACCCCTCTCTAATACTCGTTGCAGGCTCTATTTTTTTAAAAAGTGGATAATTGCTTATATGTCAGAGATGCTAACTAAAAATAATAAAAACAACTTGAAGTAGCCAGACATGTTCCAAGTCATCAGCTTTGTTTATAAGAATATCAAAAAACATGAATTTAAAAAAAATTTTCATAGAAACAACAAATCAGATTCCAAAAACAATTAAAAGCAAATAAGGTGTGTGTTTGTGTTGGTGGGTTCATAACCTAATCAAAATATGAACGGCAGGAATGCATTTTGGATGGCATATTTTAACATGCTTTTTTTTATTAATTTATTTTTCAATCTATGATTTACATTCAAAAAATAAAATTGACAAACGTAGCCAATAGTATTTTCAAACTTGACTCACTGTTTCAGCCTAAACATATCCATGTCCTTAAACGCATCTCAGTGATGATACTGGCACAACAATGTTTACAGTTTCCTCCCTAATTCTTGAAAACCTAACCTTAGCCTTGGTGTAGGCACAACGCCCAATGATTCTTTTTACTGGGAGGTATGTTGCGTAGGAAAATGGTTCAAAACCTTCTTTCCAAACAGAACATGAATCAGTTTGACTGTAATGGTATCTATCTCCATGTTGTTTGAACCATTTAACCTCAGCTACACAATGCTCAGTTTTAACTGTCTCACCATCTTTTTAAAAAAGACTATGACCCTAAGCATTTTGGAAATCAACCCCGGTCGAGCTTCAGCTTTTAGATCAATAACAGGTTCCCCAGTCCTCTCGTCATTTATAAACCACCTTGCAAATACACGACTTTGCATCAGCTCTGTAGTCTAGTGTTGATAATAATTCGCCTCCAAGTGTGCATCTGTCAAACCTGATGGTATTCAAGGAAACTCTATGCACACAGTCATTTTTGTATAATGTCTTAAACATTGAAAGGAGCGCTTCATTTTCTTCATTAGAAATATCCCTAACCCTATTCTTTTCGACCATACTTGCGTAAATGTTCATAGTATGTCGTTTTACACACAATCTCTCTGCAGTGGTCACAGTAGAGGTATCTGGATATCCTCCTCTGTCCATTTTTTCTTGGCTTAGTCATGACTTCTTTCCAATAAAGACGTAAACTAAGCTCAATTTACTGTATTTCAGTTAGAAATAACAAGCAACCTGTATTGCAATGTATTCAGCCTGGTCTGTCTCGTTTAATCTCGGGACTTTGGGGGGGAGGGGGGCTTTAATGTGATTGGCTACTCGCGCTAGCCAATCAGGTCAAATCTACAGCTAGCTACGTTGCTACACCGCGCAGCCAATAGATTAGTTTTTGGTTACTGGCAGAGTTCACGTCCACGAAGAAGTTTAAGATGTCTTCAGCAGGCAAACGACCACTCGCCCTTTCTCCAGATTCAGACGAAAGCAACGAGGAAACTGTGTATGTCCGTCGCTGCCGAAACGAAGTAACCCCCATATGTTCTTCCTCTGAACGTGACCGCAGCCATGGCCGTCTGCAGCCCTGCCATAACAGAGATAACCTTGGAAGATGTCTGGAAGTAAGTAGATACTCGTTTATTTAGACCCTTTTGAACATGTAAGTTGTTGTTGCTAATATGTACTTTTTTTGGGTTAGCCTCACAGAAAAAGTGATATATCTGTAAAACTGCTGTTACTTTACTTGGTGGCTAAAGACCGAGAGGCTAACTGCGATAAAGCTAACATGAGCGGCCATGCTGCTTCTTTGGGCACGTATGCTAATCAACGCAGAGATAGAAGAGTAGAACCGTTGTTTGCTATTTACTTACTACCCTTCGCAAATTCAGGCTAAATCTTTGAACAGGCAGAATAAATATACATTTATAACTGATTATTTAAAAACAAGACGGCAAACTCACCAGTGCTGATGTCGGTATCATCTGGAAAAATATTAAATGTTTGAACACTGCCACATCTTCTCTTGACACTCGGCGACAATAACGTTCATGCAGGATAACATTTGTTATTAATTCAATAAAAACAATGTAAAAATTTCTCAACTTCTCAAACCAGAATTCGCCCACAATATTCCTGAGCAGCTGGCTATTTGTAAGTCTTGTTTTATGTTGCTTAGTTTTTTCTAATTTCTGAAATGTAATCTGCAGGTTCATCTCTGAGCACAACTCTGCGGTAACGAAGTCGGTCTCACGGACAATTATGTATGAGGATGAATATGATCCTTCCTTGGTAAGAAGTAAGTTGCTTTTTGTAAAATTGATTTAAAGTAACTTATGATGAATATTTATCTCTCTGAAGAAGGTACGACAATTGGTCGAAAACATCCTTCATGAATAGTGATGTGCATCACTTTTTGTGTTGATAGGAGCCTGTAACAGATACTTCGAAAACCTCAAGAGGGAGTAAAAGTTGTCCGAGGAGAACAAGATTGAAGAGGATCGGAGGACCAAATCTCTAAGTAACAGAAGACATAGGGTGAGTTGACTCCATGATGAGTTGCTACGACAGAAACCGAAAAAGCTCAGGCCAGCAGCATGTGTCCAAATTTTAATCAAAATCGTTCCATTTCATCATAAACAATCTGAAAACAGGGCTTTAAGTCAGTGCTGGGCGGTTTGACCATAAATCGATATTACGTTTTTTTTCCAAAATCCTATCTGTTTCACCTTTTTTTTTTTTTTTAAGCACCACTGGGTGGTATCCTCATTTACTAATAATTTGGAGAATAATTACTGCAGTAAATTAGCTTGGAATGAGATTTTACTATCATGAGGAGAGAATATTGTAGAAAAACAGTAATGTCCACATTAGTATTAATAATGGGAAGGAATGAGAATGCAGGACTGTTGCAGTAAAATACAAAATAATAAATAATACTCTATATTTTGCTGGCTGTGCAACTTAAAAAAAACATGTTGTTCTTTATCCACTGAACATTCATTAAGGCAACTTCCATTAATAATATTAAATAGAATGATGATGACGTTTGTAATGTCATTCCAACGCTTGCTTTTCTTGTGGGAGGCAGCTCCCCCCCCCCTTCCGAGCAAACACGTCTCTGAGTGACATCTATGCATCTGTCTCGCCTTTTCTCCCGCAGTGGCAACTTTCCCTGCAGACATAGAGGAAGCAGTCGTAGTTGCATGCATTCTTCATATTCTAGCACGTCCTTGTAACTGACGTGGTGAAGCAAACTGCTTGTGTTGCCTCCTGCGCCTACAACTTTAGCCCGACAACATTTGCAGAATGTTGTTGTTTGATCAACTTCGGATTTTTTTAAAGCCGCAGAACTTCCACACAACAGACATGGCTCCTCTTTTCAGTACAAGTCCTTCCGTTTCATTAATAATGAATACTTAATCATTTCATAATGAGATTCCTATGCTCTGTTAGGTGCAACTGGAAAACAGCCGCCTCTCAAACAACGTCCGGCGGCACGACGTTACGCCGCTCTGTGTTCCCAACGTTTTGTACGCTGCACACCGGTATTGCGGTTTATGAAAAATTCATATCATAAAAAAAAAATAACACTGGTATTCGGTATGAACCGGTTTACCGCCCAGCACTACTTTAAGTGTAAAATACCGAACATGTCCTTTAACTATTTGCTTTTGTGTCACATTGCACAGTGCTGTAGCTGGTCTGCAATGTTATCTCTGGATACAATGTCTGAAATGTGTGTTATGAACTGAGTATAAAGATGTAACTTTTGGTAGTGCAGAAGATGAAAATATGTTTTAATGTGTAACGTTTTAAAATGTTTTTTTCCTCATTGACTTTTAGCTGTCATTCACCATCAAGCACAATATCTAACAAACTGATTTTCTATTTTCTATTTAAGCTTTTAACGTCACAAAAAGCTGTTGCCCTCTGCGAATTGACCGAGGAGGAGTGCAGGTATCTAGAGGGGGTGCCTGCGTGCCTTATGAGCGATGAGGAGACGGACATTGAAGATGCACAAACGTGGAAAGTCAGTCCAAACTGCATGGAGGGCCCCCAGACTGACAGACATTTTGAAACAGTGGCAACTGAAAGTGACGGAGCAACAAAAGAAGGCCTGTCGGATGGTGCACCACAGAGTGGCCTCTGGTGTAACGAGCGTCAGGCAGCTTCCAAAAGGCATTGACAAGATATATTTGGAATACAAATTTATTATTGTGTTTCTGTGTAATGTTTGTTTTTTATTTATTAAAAAAAAATACAAAATTAAGGTCTGATATATTTTCATTCATCTGTGCAGTTGTGTAGATGCTAAACATGCCTAAGTTATAAGATGAGAAACCATTGATTATGCTATCTGGCACGGCAAGTCATTTTTATAATATAAAAATGTTTTCACATGGCCAGTTGATAGTTTTCATCAATGTGATGTGTAATTGGTACAACATGTCTGTATAGGCTATAAACCCAAATTTAAAAACTGTTGCAAATGATTAAAAATGGAATAGTGGTAGAAGGGTTAGCATTCTAACATATAGGTCGTCATGCAAAATTAGGCAGTGATTGAAGAAGAGTAGCCTAATACATCTATCATGTCTCAAAATCTGTATAAATAAATAAAACATTCCCCTAAAAATCCGTCGGGTATGGTTTTTTCCCCCCTGATATCTGTGAACATGATACGTCAAAGATGCAGAAAACATGTGGACGGATATGAAGTAGGATCTCTGGGGGATCGAATATACGGATATGTTCTGCATACGTCGCGGTGGGGTATCCGTGTTTGGGATCTTTCGGGATACATTTTTGTGGTGCGCATCCTGGGGAATCCGGAAAACGGATCAGTCAGGTATGCGGGGCGCCTTTTCCGTATATTGTCCGTATATGTGACGTTTACGGACAAATCTTGGATACCACCGTATCTTCATGCTTTTATTCCTTTAAAAACATACAGTAGTGGTCAGAGACAGCTAAGTCAACAACAGAGGACACACGGGTGGACAGGCCATGCGTGATGACCAAGTCCAGGGTGTGTCCTTTGTTGTGAGTCGGCTGCATGACATGGCTAAAATCCATATAAGTCAGAATGTTTAAACAATCTGTTGATAAAGGGTCTAAAAGGTTATCAATATGTAGATTAAAATCACCAGCTAAAATGATCCTTTCAAAAGAGTTGTGCAAAATTGATAAAAACTGAAAATTCTTGAATAAAAAGTGCACTCTTTTTAGGAGGCCTATAAATTGTGACACATAAAATCTGTGTGGCGTGGCACGGAGAAGATCAGCCTGTATAAAGCAACCTGGACTTCCATCACACCTCAGTCGAACCACAGGCTGATCTTCTCCGTGCCACGCCACATTGATGCAGTGATTCATGCAAAAGGAGCCCCTGTTGAGTGCATATACTGAACGTATATTGACTTAAATTCAAAAGACTGAGGTTCTGTACTAGAAAAACTGTTGTTTTACTGGCCTGATCTGTAATTTAAATTTCCTGAGAAACACAATGTTGGGTTTTATTAGCTCGAAGTTGTAATAAACAAATTCAATATAAATATGAGCATCAAACCTATTGCTCTTTTTGTAATGATCCTATTTATTTAACTTTTTGAATACAATTGCTGAATTAAGTGAACTCTTTGTTGTCCTGATTTATTGAGAAGCAACTGTAAGGGAAGTTAAGTTGTTGTTCAATATATTGCTCACCTGTTTGCCTTATGGTTGCTATAAAACGCTTGGGCACACATGAGAACCACTCAGTATGTTTGGCAGTTGTCAAACAAGGGAACGTCGGCCAACATCTTGTTAACCGAGTGCACCAGAGCTCACCTGTGTACCGATAAGCCTCTAACCCTGCCAACTAGTTCCCACTTGGCTGTGCTCCCCTGCTAAACACCCTGAGATGTAACACTGCTGAGGGAAAATGTAGGAGGGCGGGTCAAGAGAGAGTGGAAGAGGTCAGAACCATAAGTGTTTTTGCTTTTGTGTTAAAGCAACACTCTGTGCAGAACCTGTTACTTTTACCACTAAGAGTATTTTGCTTGCTTTTCTGTTTTGAATATTAACTGCAAACTTCACTTTGTCTTCCCTTATCGTATGCCAGAGCCGAAAAATGTTAATGAAAGCTGCCACTTAGACTTTCATTGAATACTCGAGGTAAAAAGTAAACAGCAGGCAGTGACTGATTTAAGATCTCTAACGTTGATATAACCAATTACAACCACATTATTATGTTTTATATACACTTTGCTTTTTGTTTAATTTCATTGTACAGTAGAAACCTTTAAAAGGTAGATGATGCTAACCTGTGGAGTCTCTGCATTTGCCTCAAGTGGGGCCTGGCCCCACCAGATGTCGCTGTGGAGCTCTAGGAACTTAAATTAATCAGTAGAACTGCATAGTTTTTTATAGAGTAATATTATATAAAGACAGATTCTGTTATAAACATTTGTGTATATATATCGAAGTCTTTGCGAGAATACTGACAAGCTCAGAAAGGCTAAATCCTCTTGAGGCACTGAGAAGATCGGGGCCGGCCCATCAACATTTGTTTAAATGATGAACATCTTAAATCACAGTATGCATGCCCAAAGTGTGCTCAGTAGACAGCAGTGGGGCACAAATGCCACGGCCCCAAGCTCAGATCCCACTATCAAACCACAGGGCTCCAAACCGGAACAAAGTGATGCGCCCCGTTTTGGCAAATGTAATAGTCGGCCGTGCATGACTAGTATTTAAATATCATAATACCACCATCACGTTTACATTTTGTTGGATAAAAGTGTACATTCATCTAAAATTGGTTATCCTAGCTACCAAGACAAAAAAGAAATTAAATTGATTTTTTTGATAAAATATAAATTTATCACCTTGCCTCTTGAACAAAAGTTAGAGATTAAACATTTTGGACGTCACCAATCAGTGGATTATAACATCATTTAAGGAATTTGAAAGATTATTATAGATGTCAAGGGGATTATTTGAAAGTTTATACAGTTATTAAAAGGTTTTCCCAGATTAAATTAACAACACTGGGGAGTGACCATTATATTTGTAATTTCATGATTAAAAAGGTTTTGCTTTTCAAATACATTGATATAAAATGGTGTTTTAGTGTGTTAGTTTGTGCTATTTTATGTGGTTCATTTAATATCAACCAATGTCAGATTCTTTGCATCCCAAAAGAATTAGCTGCTGCTAATAGCTGTTGAGTTGTTGTGCCTCACCTAACTTATCATGCCAGAGACATCACTGACTTTCATGATCTTCTGTTTCAGGTCCAAGTCAGAGCAAAACAGAAAGACAATAGATTGTCAGCAAAGATATTTTTATGAATAAAATATGCAAACTGGCACTGAAACTACAGGAAGAATATTAGTAGGTGGCCAGTTATCAAAAACAAATCCCGGCAAATAACGCAAATAACTTATAACACATGGAGAGCTCACATCCTTTTGAGCTAACCAGCACTATACAGGTAGGTGGCATGGACCTGCTTCAATATGTGACTGAGATATCTGTTCCTACCGGTTTGTGGTGCAGATCAACTCGCTAACACATATAGAAGAAACTGAGTTCCTGAACTTTGTGATAAGGGATAAAACATAACAGAATTCAGGAAGAATCAAGCCTGGATAAGGATGCAAAAAGGAATTAGAGGGTTCAAAATGTTTGTATTGCCAGGCCTTATTTTCTGCCCCATTGTTTACATCTTGAACATTTAAATGTAACAAATAAGATGCTTCAAAGAGAGGGCTGATTTTGTTGTAGCGTATGCGAATAGAATAGAATTTGCATAGAACTTTTTAATATAACCTTTGTATTTATTGCTTAAATATAATAAATAAACTTAATATTAAGGACCTTTGCATTAGGTCAGACATGAACCCCCATGTTGGCTCGTATAGCTCTGTCTTTACGCTACAAATGCTGCTGATATAAATACATGTCAATGAATGTTTGAAGTCCTCATCAGCTAATTTGTCTTTACTGCTGTTTGGTGCTCAGCAGCTGCCGTTCTGTGCAGAAAAAGAAAAAAAAATCTGTCGGCTGCAGCTGAAGATTGAATCACAAATTAAGGAAAAATAGGTTTATCTTCATCCTTCAATATTCTGCAGGTATTTTATTTGGCATCAGACACTAGATTGTCTAGTTGTTGTTTCTTCTACCAGTAAATACAACTGTATTAACACATGTTCATATTAATCTGTATTATCGCTATATAAATGTGTTCTTTATATTAGCATACTGTAGATGTCGATACTGCAGTATTAGAGAATAAAGAAATGGTTAAAGGATTGAGTCAGCATTGACATCATGCCCTGACTGGTTGTTAGTTTTACCTGCTTTTAGGTTTTTTGTGTTAACATAGACTCATAATCTAGTGATACTGAATGAGGCTTGAGTACTGATAGTAATGCACTCATACTCGGTGCACTCATCCATTCTTCAGTTGAGCTCTGTATCAGTGCTCTACACTGGTTTGTTTCCCAGCTCAACCTGTTTGTTGATCTGATTCTGGATCTCTGCAGTTCTGGTGCTGTGCTCCATGTTATCATAACTAATGCAGCAGAATGCTGGAGCCTTCAGATGAATTCAGGTATTCCAAACCTCCACCAGCTCGGGGACAGACACAGAAACACACTGCAGACTTCCACTACCACACTGTGATGCCACCTTCAAAGTGGTCTGCCGTTTTTAGCAGGTGCTTATTTAAGCTTTTCCAGCAGGTGCCGAGCAGCATTAGCATTCATGGGAAGTTGTGAAGAATTTAAACCCAACGTTGGCTCGTTTAGCTCTGTCTTTAGGCTATAAATGCTGCAGATAGAAACGTATGTTGATGAATGTGTGAAGTCCTCATCAGATAATCTGTACCTGTCTTTTCTGCTGTTTGGTGCTCAGCAGCTGGTCCGCTGTGGGTTCTTGCAGAAAAAGACTAAATCTGTCTGCTGCTGCTGAGGATTGATTTAAGAGTTGGAAATCAACCAAAATGATGAAGACACAATCGTTAGCTGAAGGATATTGAGAGTTCTGAGTGGAGAGAGGGGCTGCTGTCAATACTCTCTTTGAGTTCATCACTCAGCCGATGTCTTTCCAATGAAGCTAATCATGTGTGCACACCGAGTGGCTGTTTGGGTCTACTTTACATTATCTGTGTGCACAGAATATATTTGAATATTCAAGCTGTAATGCTGAGGGCAGCTAGCATTTATGTAAACTTTAAGATCACTTGGAAACTATAAACAAGATCTCAGATTGGGTGTATTACATTTTTATATAATCTTTTGTGCTATATTGCAGCTCATTCTCAGGTAGTTTTTGTCTCAGTCTCTCCGTCTCGCGATGCCTCTAGTCTGGGTTTTTACACAGTTGAATTTCCAATAATATATTCTCATTTATGTATTTTCCTGTTTCTGTTGTGAGACAACATAACTAGTATAAAATGACACAAATGTGACCCATTAAGACTTTAATGTTAACCAGGCGTCACTCGAGAGCTCGTTTCTGCCTTCTGCTCTGTGCTGCTTGATTTTATAGGCACCACAGCGCCCTGACAAAAATCTCCATTGGTGTGGTTAAAAACAACAGCTGTGGTCTGATTTAGGCTTTATTTAAATGTGAAATGTTACACTGAGAAAGTTAAAACCCAAACACTGTCTTTGTAAGGTCTTTCTTCGCTGCCCTGCTGCGGTAGCTGAACATGCAGTGCAGCTGCTGTCGGAAGCTAGTCTCTTGCACAATAGGTGGTTTTAAACTGAGCGGTTTTCTTTTTGAGTTCATACTGCAGAGTGAAACGCCAGACAGCATGTAGGAGCTTAAATGAAACTGCATTTAATTTCCTCTGTCAAGTAGCGCCTGATTGAACAAACTTCGCTTTTTTACTCTCTCCCATTTAAGAGTTGAAACAATTATCTTTTTATTTAGATGCACCAGGAATTTGGCTGAGGACCAGAATTGGACGTTTTTGTCCTTGAAGACCCCTGATTGGTGATCGTCCAGAAACAAAAAATCAAATAAATTTTCTGATGAACACACCATTTCAAGTGCTAACAGCTCACAATAACAACAATCTTCGGCGTGGAAGTTGTAACAGTGTAAGAAAACCTGGCTGTTCTTAATATGTTAGTGTGATGTCTGAGGAAACACAAGAGCTGTGAAAAACTTCTAGAAAGGAAACAATTTTCTCCTCAGGCTTGTCAGCTGTTCATATAAGCTCCCACAGCAGTCGGAGTTGATCAAATAACAAGAAGCTGAATGTATTCCAGCAAAGTTTGGCTGTTTTTTTCCATTGATGACTCTTATTTCTTAGTATTGAGGAACATACTGGAATTTTAGGATTGGTTAAGTTTTTTGGAAATCTAAATGATCACAACTCAGCTTGTAATTTCATGACAAAAAAGAGAAGGGGCACCTTTTTCAGCATTTGAAATAAATTTGGATTAAATCACCAGAACTTTAACCAAAATGAAATGAACTAAGAAGTTAAATCATGGGATCTGTGCATCAATGTTAGTTGTGTAGGGCAGTGTTTTTCAACCTTGCTCCTCAAGGTTTTAGATATTTTCCTGCTTCAGCACATCTGCTTTCAATTAATGGCTGATTAAGAGGCTTTTGCTGAACTGGAATCATCTGAAGGAGGCGTGTTAAAGCAGGAAAATATCTAAGACTATGTTCACACTGCAGGCAAAAGTGCTTCAAATTTGACTTTTGCCCATATGCGAATCATATGTGGTTTTTTTAATGACAGTCTGAAAAGCACATATCAGATTTTTTTTTTTTTATCCGACCCTGGTCACTTTCATATGTGGTACTAAATCCCATACATATCTGAGGTTTTGAAAGTGACATCAGTCTGAATGATTGCAATGTCACATTAAATCCGTCTTGTACATCACTAACACGAGACGTACGTCACGAATCTGCGCTAGAGGAGCCAAACGCTCGAACAAGCATAGCGGATGCTAGAGATAGCCAGTCAGTGGACAAAAAGTTAGCTTTTGGACTTGATTAGTGAAGATTTTGTCTATTCCAGCAGAAATTTCCAAACGCTGTACAAACACTAATATCTGTAGTTAACATTTTTAGTTCTGTAAACGACATGTTGGCTTCTTCTGCGCATGGGGGTCGCTTTAGCACCATGAACCGATCACACTGGAGCAGGCTTGTTGTCGCATATCAGTTATAGTGTGAACAACCACACAAAAAAATTGGAATTGAGCATTAAGACCTGCTGTGGGAACGTAGCCTCAAAACATGCAGGGCAGTGTGCCTCGAGGACCAGGGTTGGGAAACACTGGTATAGGGTGTGGATGCTTAGGAAGGAGTGGATGTGCTGTAGTGGTGTATTGCTCAAATCTAAACAAACCCAAACCAGACTTAGATCAAATAAACTGGAATAGAGCCTAAACCCAGAGCTGTCTGCTATGAGGGGCAAGTGAAAGCCATCCTGTGCTTCAGGACCAGTTGTGTTTAAATAGACCAGCAACATTAGGCTCAGGTATTTCCAGTAAGCACCTGATACCTGGCCACTCCCACTTCACCTGAAACACCATGTTAGGACGAAGACATTCAGGCTTCACCACAAATACTTGAGGTAAGGATGCACCAACTCTACAGAGGCTATATGTATAGTGTGCATTTCTTTAAACACAAAGACATCCTGTCTGAGTAAAAATATAAATTTTTATTGGAGTTCTGTGGAGTTACAAATCGCTGTTGGTGTTTTACCTGCTATAAAATGCCGTTTGCCCCACCACAGCTACACAAACAAACCAAAGTATTTAAGACCGGAGAGCAAAGCTATCGGCCAATCAGAATGAAATACAGTGTCAGCTTGGATTTCTACCATTTAAAAACAAACTCCAATTTCGAAATCTAAATAGTTATGTTTATTGCTAGACCTCCAGAACAATATAGTGACTTTCTTTCTGCTTTAACATGACTAATTCAAACATCTAATTTACAGTGGCTGTCTATACAACTTAATAAATAATCCCAACAGATCCTTATAACTGTTGTCACAGTGCCATGATAAGTATACGTATATTACGAGGTAAGGTTGGGCATTTATCGTGAAAAACTTCTCATTGTGAGGACGATGAATTCCAGCTAATGACGTCCGAAAACCCCCAGAGGTGCCAATATGGTTGGGCTGAGAGCATAAATAAATATCAATAAATTTAAAATGTGATTAAATACAGTTACTGTGTGTAGTTTAGTAATAAACATCATACATCTTTATGTAACCGGCATCCTGTGGAATCCTATTTATAAAATATTTTTTAAGAGCAGTGTTTGTGTTTAATGGGCATTGACTGCAGTGATATGCAGGTATAGCTACACTAATGCCTAAAAAAGACTGCAAAGAAGTTGTAAATATTTTTCATTACTTTTATCTTATTGTGATAAAATTTTATGTCCACATCACCCATTACTATTAATGGGGATTTATTTTGTAATCTTCACCGGGTTGATACATTAGCAATGAGATCCTTCAGACCCTAACTAAGGCGTCAGCTAGAAAATATAAATGAGCAAACACCAGGCAGATTGTACAAAGACAACCGAACTTTGTCATTTTGGCCAGATAATTGTTTTATATTTTGTTTTTTGTTTTTAGTTGAGTTGTACAGAGTAAAAGTGTAATATTAAAGGTGGAAAAATTCCTGAAATGCATGGATACCAAAGAGACCCCGAGGACTGGAATTTAACTTTCCTGGTTCAGTAGTACGTTATAAAGGATATTATTAGTATTAGTATGCCATTACTTTTGTGTTAAACCAGCGCCTGGGCCAAATCCAATCGGGACATTATACATAACACTAAATACCTAAACTAAATATCCAAGAACAGCTTGGAACTACAAGTAGAATCACATATTAGGAGTCAAATATGAGACAGATTCAGAAAACACGTGGGAGGCACTGTTGCTGTTCATTTTGTTTAAAAATTGAGAAAATTTGATGTCAAGTTCACAAAGCAATTTGCTGGAGCTGAGAATGTTACGTTTGAGCTTCTCTGGTATGACTTCGATGGCGACAGGAAACATGTGGATTCAAAGTGCGACTCCGTTTCAATGTTTCACCTCCGACTCAGTGTCAGTGCTTCACTCCTAGAGTTCGATATGTGCAAAGTAATTTGGACTGCATGAAAATGCTGAGAATACCATGCAGGTGTCTGTCTCTGATTAACTGAGGAAGTTGCATCCCAGTAAAGAGAGAGCAAATTATTTTAATGACTTTTCTTTTTAATCTCAGCAGTAAGATTCGTTATGTTCCTGTGACTTCTAATATGAGAAAATGTACTTCCACAATTCTGTGCGAATAATTTGATGTAATACATAGAAAAATGGCAAAATTATCAATTCGGTTGTGTTATTTACCAAAATGTCAAAGGTTTTACGATCTAAAATGCCCCCCACCCCACACACAGAAACACACACATGCACACACACATTAAACACACCACATTGCACTACACTATTATGTAAAAACAAGAGTGGTTATTTAGTCAAAGACCGTATTTGCTTGCAGTATATATTAGCAAAAATGGTGTTCTGTGGTATTTGTGTTGCAAAATCAAACGTCTTTACCTTTGCTGAGCAGGGGAGCTTTCTGCAAATTAATGCATTGTAAAAATCAATTAAACTGCAGTTGTTGAGCCACTGTATATTTTTTACCACAGTAAATTAGCCTCAATTTGTTCCCCTACTATATTGTGCCAAACATTCATGTTTGTAGCACATATTTCCTTCAAACCTTTTATTTATAGGGGAAAAAAAGAAAGAAAAAACCTACTGTCTCAACCACCCCCAGTTCCCCTCCTGAACAGTATGGGTGGCTCTTCATCTCCAGTTCGGGTCCTCTACCAGAGGCCTGGGAGTTTGAGTGCTCTTCTTAGTGTATTAGCTCTTTCTAGCACTGCGCTCTTCTGGTCTGAGTTGTCAGATGGTTCTCCAAGTATTTGTTGGAGCCACTTCTCCACTGTGGAGGTCACAATGCTCCGATAACCACAGATTCTACAGTTGCCTTCACCTGCCCGGTTCTTCTAGCTCTTCTCTGAGACCTTGGTATTCATCTACTGTTTCTTTTTCCTGATGTTTCCATCATTTGGGATGGCAACATTGATCACACCGGCTGTCCTCTTCTGGTTATTAATGATCACAATGTCCGGTTGGTTGGCCATTACCATTTTGTACGTTTGTATCTTGAAGTCCCACATGATCTTACCTTGGTCATTCTCTACAATCTTGGAAGGTGAGTCCCACTTTGAACTAGGGCTGAGCAATAATTCAATACTGATATATATCGACCGATAGACATAAGGTGCGATAGAAAAAAAAGTCTCAATAAAAAGTTCAATAGTAAAAGGTTTCCGCTACTTTTTTATTATAGCCTATGGGGTAGCTTGCTATTAAAATCAGATTTACTCCTACGCAGCGTCATCCAATTTGATAGTTATATAAATTATATCGACCAATAGGCGTAAAACCATAAAGGAGAGCAAAAGATGTCGCAGCAAGACGAGACTAATGAAATTATTCCCAAAAGAGGTTTTAGTAGTTCACCAGCATGGCAATATTTTGGTTTTTACAACTTCGACAACAACCAAACGAGTCGTTTTGCAAACTTTGCAGAGTTGTGATTAAAAATGAAGTCTGGTAACACCACTAACCTGGTATCCCTCTGGTGCTCAAGGCCTGCTCCTGTGCAGCCATTTTTGCATGCTAAGCAAACACCTTCCCAACACGTGCGCACTAAGTGTGATCATTTTACCATGATGTGGTTAAACTCTGTTCAGAGTCTGTTAATTTTACAGAGAAGCTTTGTTTCTTGATCTAGTATTTATATTGCGGATGTTTTCTGCTACCTGAAAGCCCTCAAAAAGCTCAGTATTTCATGTAAAATACTAAGAGCCCATAATTACTCCAGAACTCCAATGTAGATAAGAATCTGAAGTATTTCTTTGAAAACAGACATTCATTAGAGTAAGTGAAGCACTTTAGTTTGGAGTGTAAGAGAGTTAAATAACTCTTCTACTTAAGTATTCTTTAAATAAAGTAAAAGATAATAATATTGAAATATGAGACAAAAATTAGAAAACATATTCTTCTTCGTTACAGATTTCTTGTTTGACTTCTTTCCTTGTGCTAAATCCTGCTCCTTTACTTTCTCAGCTTTTCAGTATATTTTTTTACTCGTTTTTCCTTGCTCTGTTTCATCTGTCACATACTGTGTGTTTTTGCAGTGTCGTGCATTACGAGGAAATGGGTAGAAAGTGAAATATACTGTTTGGGGAGCGTGGGACTCGCACAGTTGGAGGTGGGTAACACAGACGGCGCTGGAGAGGCTCAGATAGTAAAAGTGCTGCAGGAAATAGAGAAGCACAAATCAAGAGAGATATCAGTCTGTCAGAAACTGCCTGTTATTCTCTCTTCTCATTCCTCCCTGCCTTCAGTCTCCCAGTGTCTGTTCCCTCTGTGGCCAATTAACGCTAATTAAAAATCCTCACTGCAGCTCTCCTGGACTCCTCTTTCTCCTCCGCCTAGGAAACCTCCGTCTCTTGTCTTCTTTTTTTCGCCTGTCACCTTGTCGCTCTGCCTCGTCTCTGACATAGCTCTGCCTGTCATGATCAACAGCTTAAACACCTTGTTTGCCCCCGCTCTAGTAATCTTCATCCTAACCCCTGTACCTTTTCTCTTCCTCCTCCCCACCTCGTCTTCCTCACGCCTAAATTTGGTTCCATCAGAATCTCACTCCAGCTTTCTTTCCCCCCCATCCCTTCTCACCTCCTCCCCACTCCTCCTCTGTTCATCATCAGCACTGAGGTTTCTTCAGTACTGCCAAGAGACTTCACAAGGCTCTCGGCTAAAGACTGTAGCACTCAGACTGTGATAACTCGCTAGTTGAGGAGTTTTTTTTTTCTCTTTTTCTCAAGGTTGTCGACATCTTTGCTTCTTCCTGCCACGGCGTCAGCAGTGCGATCCTCATAAGTGTTAAAAAGCTTCATCAAAACTGCTGCTGCTGATGAGGAGGAGCACTATGATGATGATCACAGCAGCAGCAGCCTTGGTGTTAATTCATTCAGTTAATTCATTTGCCTTGAAGGAGGAAAGGGATAAAAAAAAAAGCGTCAGTGTTGCTTGGCTCAGGGAAAAAGAGTTGAAGAGGAGTGGGAGTGAGAGTGAGGAAAGAATGTCTTTGCTGCTGCTCTCTGATGAAGAAAATTATGTCCGCTCCTTTCTGGCATCTGCATCTTGTTCCTCTCTTTTTCCGTCCTCTTATTTAGAATAACTGCCCCTCTGTCTCTTTCATGGAAAGGTGCAAAGAGATAAGGAGAGCCACATGGGCCCCTGTAAAACCTGAGCCGTCCTTTTGTCCCAAAGCCCAGGCCTGGATTTAAGAGCTGTGTGTGCTTGGCTGAGCACAAACTGAGGCCGAGGCTCACAAAGGACCCGGCTAGCCTTTTTCCTGCCTCCTGCTTTAAAAGGCAGATAAAGAAAGGCGAGGGACAGATGGAGGTATGAGAAGCGAGCGGAGAGAAAGGGGAGGAGATGGACGTATGGATGGTCTCTGAGTATGAAAAGCAGGAGCAGCGACTCGTGGCATCCCAGGTAAGAACAGTAGGAGGCCGCTAGAGGAGGGGAAAAAAAGGAGAGAATGGAGGGTGGGACGGAGTCAGGGAGAGGGAGGGTGACAGTAAGCAGGGAGAATAGCTGAAATGGCAAACAGAAGGAAAAGTGGGAATGACCGGATGGCACTTTGTCAAGTTTTCCTGAGGTTTATGCCAGTGAAACGCCCAGTAATGACAAAGACGAGCCACACATTTATAGTCTCCGGCTGCCTCATGGCTGGCTGAATGGGAAAGAGGCATGCAAAATGTATTCTTTCCATCCATCCTGTTTGTGCTTTTTCTTTACTTTTGTTCTCCAGCCTTTATGTTTATTACTGTTTAATGAAGAAGATTAAACAGAATGACATGGTTTTAATATAACATGAAACTGTATTCATTAACTGCGGCTGTTCCAAACAAGCTTTCGTGTTTATAAATGGGGGAGACTGAACCGTGTTTTCACACATTGATGAAAGAAACGTCTCCTTATTCTAATTGATCTGATAAGTGTTCGGGACTTTAAGGCGGAGAGTAAGATAAAACCTCAAAGCTCAGTGTTAAGAGAGAGTGGCTTTCTACGTATAAGAGAACAACTGACATCAAAGCGAGTATTAGTGATAGCCTCAGATACTGCATGAGTTAAATATTATGCTTAAGTAAAGTATTTGTATTCAAGATCAGACCTGTCTTATCCTGCTCAAGTTATCTGACCCCTTTTGCCATCTGGTGATTCGGCAATTGTTTTATTAAAATGGCAATAGTTTAATGGAAAATCATGCCTCAAGTTTTTCTTTTGTGTTTTTAAAAGATATATTGTTTTTTTAAAGAGCTTTTTCCTTTAGCAGAGAACAGGAGCCTCTGTTACCTGAACCCTTTTATCTTCGATTTACAAATTTGCTCTTTTTGTTTTGAACAGACTGGGAGTTAAGTGATGCCTGCTGATATTTAAAACAACACAATTGCCCTACCTACAATGGCAGTCAATTAGCTAAGTACCCCTAACAGACTTCTTCTGGTGCTCCCTTTTTTGTCACTCTGAAATGTTTCAAAACAAGCCATAAACAAAGAAAATATAAAAAGCAGTTTTTAAATAATTTCTTTTGTTGAACGGAAAAAGCTATATGAAATGAGCTTGTTTTAAATGGTAATTACCTCCTAGATAAGTCTTTTACATCATTTTGGAGGGTTTTCGAACATGAATGCACTGTTCAAGGTCATGCCACAGCATATCAATTAAGATTTAGATCCCTACTTTGACTAGGCAACTCCAATTCTTTTTTTGTTTTGTTGTTGTTTTATTTAACCATTCAGAAGTGAACTTGGTGGTGTCCTTCAGAGCATCATTTTTGCAGGAACCAAGTGTACTAGAGCTGATGTTCACAAACTGATGGTTGGACATTTTCCCTTCAGGATTTTCTGGTCCAGAGCAGAATTCATGGTTGCATCAATTACAGTAGGTCTTTCAGATTCTGACGCAGCAAAGCAGCCCCAGACCATCGCACAGCTACCATCAAGTGATGTTGACTTTCTGAAATGCTCTTAGTTTTTGATCAGATGTAACGGGACATTCTCCTTTCAAACACCTTTCCCCCAAAGTCTTGTGGATGTTTTGTCAAATGTGTGATGAGCCTTTGTGTTTCTTGTGGTTTTTACCTTAGAAATATAACGTATGCGCTATGTTTGCCTAGACTCTCATTCCTATTTTTGAATCATGAACACGTACATTAACTGAGACAAGTAAGGTCTGCAGTCCTTTAGATGATGTTCTGTCTTTTTTTTTGTTGTGCATGAGCTCTTTGAGTAATTTTGGTAGGCCAGCCACTCCTGGCAAGGCAATTTTATTTGTATAGCACACTATCAACAACATGGTAATTCAAGGTGCTTTACATGATTTGGTGATTAAAAAAAGAAAACAGAAACTTGGAACATAACAATGGAAATTAAAAGTCAATAAACCAAGAGAAACAGCAATAAAGCAAGAGATCATGATACACATTTGATACATATGACAATCATTTACTCAAAGGCAATTCTAAACAGATGAGTTTTTAGTCTCGATTTAAAGCAGTGCAGTTAAGAGTTTCTGCAGCTCTGCGCTCGTCAGGAAGTCTGTTCCAGATAAGAGCAGCATAGAAACTGAAAGCTGCTTCTCCATGTTTGGTTCTGAGTCTAGGGATGTTTAGTAGGCTAGAGTTAGGGGACCTGAGTGGTCTTGGTGGTTGGTACAGTGACATCATATGTTGTTTTATTTTATCTTCAACATATTTGGGTGCTAAACCATTTAATGATTTTAAACTAGTAAAAGTATTTTGAGGTCTATTCTCTGAGCTACAAGGTGCTAGTGTAAGGACTGTACAACTGGGGTGATGTGGTCTACTTTCCTGGTTCTAGTGAGGACACAAGCAGCAGCGTTCTGGATCAGCTGCAGCTGTCTGATTGACTTTTTAGGCAGACCTGTGAAGACGCTGTTGCAGTAATCAATCCAACTAAAGATAAACGCATGGATGAGTTTTTCGAGGTCCTGTTGCGACATCAGTCCGTTAATCCTAGAAATGTTCTTCAGGAGATAGAAGGCTGATCTTGTTGTTGCCTTTATGTCACCCTGGAGGTTCAGGTCTGAGTCCATTACTACACCTAGGTTTCGGGTCTGATCAGTAGTTTCTAGCTGTATTAATTGAAGCTGTGTGCTGACTCTTCATTGTCCCTCTTTAGGTCCAAAAATAATTACTTCTGTTTTGTTTCTGTTCAGCTGGAGAAAGTTATGGCACATCCATCCATTTATTTGGTCGATGGCATCGATTTAGGGTTTGAATGGGTTCAAAGTCACCTGGTGACATTGTAATGTAAAGCTGAGTATCATCTGCGTAGTTATGGTAGCTAATGTTATTGGTTGCTATAATCTTGCCTAATGGGAGCATGTAGATATTAAATAGGAGAAGCCCTAAGATGGAGCCCTGGGGCACCCCACTTGTGATTTCTGTTTGTTCTGATAAAAAGTTTCCTATTGAAACAAAGAAGTCTCTGTTCTTTAGGTAGGACTCAAACCAGCCAAGTACTGTACCAGAGAGTCTGACCCAGCTCTCCAGTCGTTCTATTAGTATATCATGATCAACAGTGTCAAATGCTGCACTGAGGTCCAACAGAACCAGCACTGTAGTTCTACCACAGTCTGTATTTATGCGGATGTCATTGAACACTTTCACAACGGCAGTCTCAGTGCTGTGGTGAGCACGGAAACCAGACTGAAAAACATAAAAATGGTTTGTCATTTTTAGGAGGCTATTTAAGTGGTGAAACACAGCTTTTTAAATGATCTTACTAAGGGAAAGATTTGAGAATGGACTGTAGTTCTGCATTAAAGGGATAGTTCGCATTTTTAGACATGAAGTTGTATCCCATCCTCACCATCAGCATAGTGCATACACACCGACCCATATCTGTGGTCCCCTCCTGGTCAGAGCTCTGGCTGTTAGAAGTCTTTCAAGAAAGTAGTCCCGGCTAGTTTCGGGGGCCAACAAACTGTGCCGTTTTGCTTCAGAAAAATCCATGCGTTTGAAAACATGATTCAGTTGCATCACAAAAAAAACGCCGGCCAAAATTCGCAACTCACTATTAGTCTGCACTATTTTCTTTCCATTCCAGTCAATCCGCGCTGCGGCCAGCATGAACTGTTGTGCTCCTCCCGTCAGCCATTCCCCTGTTGAATGTCGACAACATGTCTGATTATGAAACATCTGAGGATGAAACTCATTTTAGCACAATGCCAGATGGATCGGATGAAGAAGAAACTTTTTTAAGCACAACGCCAAGGGATACCTTTATGAACCGGAGTATACGAATGCTGAACTTCAGCAGATGGAGCTAGAACACAGCTGTTAATAGGGTGCTAAAATGAGTTTCATCCTCAGATGTTTCAATGTGTTGTCCAGATTCTTTCTTTAGAAAAGCTGTGGGTAGGATATCAAGACAACAAGAGGAGGAGCTTAATTGGATAGTGATTTTTTTCAAGGTATTTTTGGTTTAATTCATGGAATTTAGACATTTTCTCCACATTGTTGTAGATTGGGGATGGCACTGGTTGTGGGTTCGGTATTGAGGTACAGATTGACCCTCTAATTGTTTTAATCTTTCATTGAAAAAGCTGGCAAATTCATTGCAGGCCCTGGTAGAATTTAGTTCAGAGGCTACTATCACTAAAAGATTAGTAAGTCTTTCCACTGTTGCAAATAAAGTCTGTGCATTTATGAATGTGTCTTTTCAGAAAAAAGATTCCCTAGCTTCTTTTAAAGGTAACTGATATCTGTTCAGTCTGTCTTTGTAGATCTCTCAGTGAGCCTGGAGTTGAGTTTTCCGCCATTTTCTCTTGGCTTGTCAATGCTCCCTTTTTACACTACGTACCAGTGGATCGCTTGTCCACGGAGACTTCTTTCTACCTGAGACTATTTTCACTTTAGTTGGAGCAATGGAATCAGTGATGGCTGAGATTTTCGCAAGGAAATTATCTACCAGCTTGTTTACTGAGTTCGAGTTGGGAAATGAGTGGAATGCAATGGGAGTGTAAATACGTTTAAAAGTGTCAGCTGAACTATCCCACAGAAAACGCTTTTTCATATTGGTCTTACTGTGGGTGGATAATTTAGCAGAGATGGTACTTTCAAAGAAAACACAGGAATGGTCAGATAATGCAATATCAAGTACCGAGATGTTGGATACATTTAAACCTTTGCTGATAATTAAGTCCAGTGTGTCCTTGATTGTGTGTTGGCTGTTTGACATGCTGGGTCAGGCCAAAGTTATGGAGAGTATCTTCTAATGTTTTTGCTTGTCTATCTTGGGGGTTGTCGGTATGGATGTTAAAGTCGCCGACAATGATTAATTGGTCATAGTTGATACATATTACAGAAAGAAGGTCACTCAAATCATTAAAGAAGTTAGAGTTAGGTTTTGGGGGTTTATAAAAGCTCAGAAATAAAGCTTTGTTAGGCATATTTATATGGGTGGCTAGGTATTCAAAAGAGTCAAATGTGCCCAGGGATAGCTTTTTAAAGTTCATTGAGTTGTGAAAGATTGTGGCTACACCTCCACCTCGTCTGTGTTTTCTGCTCTCGCTTAAGAAATTGTAATTTGGAGGAGTAGATTCTATCAGTGCAGATGTTTCATTATTTACACCTAGCCAGGTTTCTGATAAAAAAAAAAGAACATTCACCACTGCTTTATGATTTCTCCAATTGAGAATAAAAGCTCTGACCGCTGGACCACTGGAGTCCCAAGCCCTTAGAATTGACTGTGAAACCATATCCAGCCTGATACAGTGGGGCATAAAAGTATTTAGCAGCCACCAATTGTGCAAGTTGTCCCACTTAAAAAAAAGAGAGGTCTGTAATTTTCATTATAGGTACACTTCAACTGTGAGAGACAGAATGTAAAAAATCAATTGCCGGAAATCACCTTGTATGATTTTTTAAGAATGTATTTGCATAATGATGCAGAAATTAATTATCTGCTCAAAAACAAAGTTCACCTCAATACTTTGTAATGTAACCTTGGTTTGGCAATGACAGAGGTCAAACGTTTCCTGTAGGTCTTCAACAGGATTTCACACAGTGTAGCTGCTATTTTGGCCCATTCTTTCATGCAGATCTTTTCTAGGCTGTCGCTGGGTAACAAGGACTTTCAACTCCATCCACATATTCTCTATTGAATTGAGGTCTGGAGACTGGCTAGACCACTTCAGAACCTTGCAATGCTTTTTACGTAGCTACTCCTTCGTTGTCCAGGCAATTTTTGGGATCATTGTCATGCTGGAAGATCCAGTCACGTTTCATCTTCAATGCTCTCACTGATGGAAGGAGGTTTTTGCCCAAAATCTCACTTTACATGGCCCCATTCATCCTTTCCTTCATACGGCTCAGATGTCCTGTTCCCTTTGCAGAAAAGCAGCCCCAAAGTATAATGTTTATACCCCCATGCTTCACAGTAGGTATGATGTTCTTGAGATGCAACTCCTCCTCCAAACACGACGAGTGACGTTTGTACCAAAGAGTTCTATTTTGGTCTCATCTGACCACATGATCTTCTCCCAATCCTCCTCTGGCAAACTTTAGACAGGCCTGGACATGTGCTAGCTTAAGCAGTGAGACTGCAGGATTTTAATCCATGATGACGTAATGTGTTACTAATAGTAACCTATGTTACTGTGGTCCCAGCTCTTTTCAGGTCATTGACCAGTTCCCCCCCATGTTTTTGGTTGTTTTCTCACTGTTCTAAAGATCATGTGTACCCCACGAGGTGAGATCCTGCTTGGAGCCACAGGTCGAGGGAGATTACTATTAATTCCATTTTCTAATAATTGTTCGAACAGTTGATCTCTTCTCACCAAGCTGCTTGCCTATTGTAGATTGGTTCATCCCAGTCTTGTGCAGGTGTACAATCTTGTCCCTGTTGTCCTTGGACAGCTCTCTGGTCTAAGCAGTGGTGGAATCTGACTGAAGGTGTGGACAGGTGTCTTTTATACAGATAATGAGTTCAAACACGTGTCATTAATACAGGTAATGAGTGGATTATAGAAGATCTTTTCAAGAAGAAGTAACAGGTCTGCGAGAGTCAGAATACTGGCTTGGTTGTAGATGCTAAATACTTATTTTCTTCACCATTATACAAATAAATTCTTTAAAAAAAATCATACAATATGATTTTCTGGATTTCTTTTACATTCTGTCTTATAGTTGAAGTATACCTATGACGAAAATTACAGACCTCTCTTTTTTTTTTAAGTGGGACAACTTGCATAATTGGTGGCTGCCAAATACTTTTCTGCCCCACTGTAGATATTGATGAGTATATTTCTCGTGTTCTTGAATTTCTTTAGATCGGGGCATTATGAATTGGTTTTTGAGAGGTTTTAGTCTTCTTCATGTTGTCTATCTAAGTGATTGTATGATTCTACAGGCTCTTTAGTAATCAGGCCCGGTTGTGGCTGGTGTTGAGCAGAGGTGGGTAGAGTAGTAAAAAATTGTACTCAAGTAAAAGTAGAACTGCTGCAACATATTTTACTCAAGTAAAAGTAAAAAGTAGCCATCTTAGAAACTTCTCAAGTAAGAGTAAAAAGTATTTGATTAAAAGGTTACTTAAGTACTGATTAATTTTTTACATTTGTTGTAATATAACAAAAATGTCAAGTGCACATTTGGGTATTTTAAAGACTAAATTAATACAAATAAATATCATTTAGAAAAATGATAAATTCAACCATGAGAAACATGCAATTAAACAATTATTTCATTAAAAAACATAAATAAAACTAATACTTTCAGTAGTAAATGTATATCTACTGTATGTTAGATCAGGGTTAAGTACCTCCATTGACGATGTATGGTGTTTACTGTATTTTCACTAATTTCCAACTGGCACAACAGGCAGGCTCGGCAGATAAAAGTGGGGTCTCACTTTAACATAAACTCTAGGTATGAATCTGTGTCTCATGCATTTTTGATTAATACGTTTTTTCTTCATTCACTGAAGTAACTCATGTTGGATCAAAGTAAAAGTTATATATAATAACATTACTCAAGTAAAAGTAAAAGGTAAGAGTAAAAAGTACAGTCTAGTAAAACTAATCCTAAAAGTAAAGTTTTTCCAAAAAGTTACTCAGGTAAATATAACTTGTTATTACCCACCTCTGGTGTTTGGCTACCAGCAATGGAATTGGACTACATAGACTGACCTCCAGCTGTAAGGACCATTAATCTCACAATGAACTGCATTAAACCAACCTTCTGCTTCAACAGGAAGAGGAGGAACTTAACTGCATGAGTGTGTCACATCATCAACTCTAAATAGCCTGTACTCCGCCCTCACTTTGGCCTCTTTCGTCACCGTGTTCAGACCGGTGACATTGGCAGATTTGCTGGCGAGAGTTGTAGCAGATTTCTGAGAGAAGCTCTGTGGATCCAAAATTACATGTATATTCTGCTGATTGTGGATCAGGTAATTGTATTCCGTCTGATGGAATACGTTTTGAACCAGACTTGTTTAAAACTCTGCAGAAGGAATCTTTGAATTAAAGATTCCACTTAAGAGGGACAGTCTCTCTGCAACTGAGGCCCTGCTGTGGGAAGAAGATATGTTGTTTTGCTGAAGTTGCCAAGCTGAAAGCTGCCCGTTTGCCCAGGGCCGGAGAAGAACCCGATGCTCAGAAGCCTAGTGCTCACTCAACTGTTGCTAGCCACATACCCAGGAGTCTAGCTGCTAGCTGCTCCCCATGTAGCTGCTCCTGAGCCGATCAGCTAACCATAGCTGATTTTCCCTCTTGTGCTGCTTTTTTCCCCCAGACAACAGATTCACCCTTCTCCAAGATCTAAGAATCATTCAAGTAAAGTTGTGTCTGGGGAGAGATAAATTAGCTTTGGATAAACAATTCAAATGTTGTTTTGATTATCTTTTCCACAGTACTTTGCTGCATTTGTAAAATTTAATTCTTGAATTTTTGAATCTCCAAACTCTTCAATTCAAGCCTTGGTCTTTAAGCTTACATATTAATACTGGACTATACATACTGGACATCACGATCGATTTACTGGTCAGTGTTTCTACTTTTTAACATATTGGTACAGTTTTATTGTTTTTATTTTTGGTGGTTAGTTTTATTGTTCATTCTTTTTTTACATAGTAGTTTAGTTACTAGCTTAGTGAGTTTGTTGATTAAAGTATTTTTACCTTAAAAGTTGAATTCTTTTGTTAATAAAAGTCGTTATTATTCCATATGCATGTGTAGTAACTTGCTGTTTGAAGAACGTCGGTGCGGAATTGAGTCCTTTATCAATTATTACCTCAGCCTTATGAGGCAGGGTTTCATAAACAATAACTGAGACTGAACTATTTGGGTATTATTATTTCCTGGATTCCAGGAGTCTTTTAAACTAAATTACTAATTTTATTAATAATTTCCCTAATCAATTATTCAGTTATTCATAGCCAAAATAAACCTATTGTGGCACAACACTAGTGAAACTGCACTAAGGTGTTCAAAAAATAGTAAATCAAAGTAAATTTATGATTCAACAAAGGTGAGGATGACCTTTTACATCGGGCCATGCTGGTTTGAACAGCTTTCTTTCCTCAGTTAATGAAATCACAAAATAAAAACTGCATTTTAATGGTCATACACACCATTAAATAAGTTGAAGGACTTACTGTCTTACTGAGTTAGATTTTAAGTCTGATCTTTGCAATATGTAGAGAAATAATACAAGAACATGAAAATCAACCAGCCTTGCTAACGAGTAGGCTCTAAGGTAACTTTTAAGGGGAAATGGAAAGCAAGATGGGATAGTGTCTTGGTAAATTTACCTTTAATTAAAAAACATCTTAAAAATCTTTAACCGGTTTAACTAAGCAGTGTGCATATGTCAACTGGCATGTATAGGAATAAATTCTAATACATTTTGCTTCATAATTTATCCTTAATTTCAAGCAAAAAAGGTTGTACTGAATTAAAAAGTTTCTCCTCATGTGTCTGTTGATGCTTATTGGAATCAAGCCTGATATCGAGTGTAAATAGTAAATACATAAATAGTTTCCCTTAAGCACTTTATTATACCACTGGACTTGCCATATAGCCAAGGTACACATTCCTCAGCTGCCCCTAGGATAAAACCCCCAACTTTGTCCACATAAGCTTCCTTTTGTCTGGTATTTTGTTTTGAATATAAATAATACTTAATTTGTGAATCTTTTCTTTTACTGTCTTTTTTAATTTTTTATTTAGTTGGGGATTTTGCATTTCACTCTTTCTTTTGGTTTTCAGTGTAGATTACCTTAGTGAACAGCATTTCAATTCACACAATATGTCAGGCTCATTAATTCATACTCTTTTCAAATTAGCATTCACTGGTTATTGCATATTTTTACATGTCACATGATTACAATTAGGCAAATTTCCCTCTTTAGCAAGATGACAAAATGTTCCTCTTACATGTGCAAAAATGTGCAAAAATGTGCAAAATGGGGTCACATAGGGATTGTTAGATTGGCAGCATTGTCACCTACTGTTTTTCTAAATCTCCCTTTTTTCCTGGTTCTGTAGGTTTCAAATCTTTTCACTTTTCAAATTTCATTTATTTCCTAGATTTTTTGTTTACATTTATTGTTTTCTGCTTTGTAGTACTATTTCTAGTTTTACTTTTGTGTTTTTATTTTTACTTTATAATATTGCATTATACTATTCTCTTTCCAGTTTCTCCCTTTTTTTGTTTTTACTTTCAATTGACATCACATTTGTCAGCTGCATTTGAATTGATGCAATATGTCAGTTAGTTTTATCAATTCCCATCCCTTGCTAATTAGCATTCAAGACATTGTTGTATGTTTTTACATGTCACATGATGACAATTAGGAAAAATCCCCCCTTTAGTAAGATGAAAAAATGTTCATTTTTGTTTAACTGCTCTGATAAAAGCCGCTGCTGGGTTTAGGGTAAGAATGCTGGTGCAAAATCAGCATGAAGGAGCAGCTCTGTTGTTTGTTCCTCCTCATATATCAACAAACGGAAGCAAAGCCTGAGAAAAACAGTAAAATACAGGGGCTTGTCTAAAAATGAACCATTGAGATGCTGTTATTTTAATTGGTCCATGTCTGTCCACCTCGTGTATTTTTTATTCTGAAGAGGAGCTCTTCTCCTCTCGAAGCATCTCTTACAAGCATTTACCTGTTATGACTTTCAGGATGTGGCATTTATTCTGCTTACTCTATTTGGACCTGAGGTCTGTGCCATTTCACCATGACGATGCTCCTGCAGAGAAACTGGAGTTAAATCTGCAAGTGAATTTACTGCAGCGGGAGAACTCATATTTTTTCCGATGTTAGGGTGTTGATGCCTTCTACCAGAGAGTTCATTTTATATCAACAGAGGCAGAATCTCTTATCTGTTAGAAAAGTCAGATAAAAGCCTTGTGCATTCACACGTGGAAGCGGCGTATGTTTTTACCATACTGAATGCATAACAAACACACATATTTACGGTCAGTCATGCACACTTTGAGCAGACACATCCATTTAACACTTTTCCTCACATGCTCGCTCACACTTCTCTCTTTCAAGCATAAATCCCTCACACATCGCAACATGCTCCACTAGCTCCCCCTCATCTCCCCACTCTGTCTGCGTTTCAGGGTAATGTGAGCCAGTAGCCGTAGCACAGGGATGGGGGAGCAGGAGGAAGACAGAGTGGGATGTTGATGTATGGTGGAACTAAAGCAACCCCACCGATCGATAATGTAAACAGGAGCGAAGAGAGGCGGTAAATAAGGCCGACTCCTGACAGAACTGTCTACCTCAGGTGACGGAAGGAGAGCGAAGGAGAGAAGAGGAGAGAGGGTGAGGAGAATATCTAATAGAGGGGGGAGGAAGAAAGAACGGTGTGGAGGGAGAGATGTTGGGAGAAAGTAGGGAGGTGAAAAGAAAGGGAGGGATGGAAGGAGGATAAAATTAAAGAAAAAGGGAAGGAAGAGAAATGGCTGAGAAAAGGTGGATGGTCTGATGAGGTGACAGAAAGAGAGGGATACAAGAATGGATGACAGGTGTGTGGATTGACTCAGAAAAAGGGAAATATGAAGAAGATAATGATTTCCGATTTAATTTTAGCCATTTTAGCTTGAAGACGAGGAATTTGGAAGTTCTGCTGGGTGTTGGATAAGGTCCATTTATGGCCCCTTTACGCATTGAAACTTGTCCTTCTGTTTCTGATGTTCTCAACCGACACTGCCCTCATACTTTCAGTGAGTTTATCAGGTTAGCATTGTTGGCAGACAGTGTAGCCAATAGAGGGCAGCTAGCATCTGAATTCTGAGGAGAAAGCCAAAAATAACAACTGAAAATCTCAATACAAGACAGAGGTGCCATGTGTGGTCTCTCAAGGTCTAAAAGGCCTACGGTGTCCTGGCTCTTCTGGATCATATACAAGGCCTCTTGCCTTCAGGAGAAAAGATTTAAGTGTAAAAATAATGAAAGTTGGAATCAAACCATTATGACCAACATAGTGCCACCAAGCCTGTTGTTCATCAGGTCTACTGTGGCTCTTCTATTTATTGGCCATACTATGTCAATGCATTTTGTAATTTATATAAATATATATTATCTTCTTTTTCCTTTTCTTGTATTTTGTGGCATACTTTTCTTTCCTAATGTTTTTTTTATTGCTATTATTTATTTGATAATTTTATTTTATTAGACCTACTGCGTTTTTATTTCTGCTCTGTTACCTTATAAATCAGTTTGGTTAAACCACCAACCTTCCACCAATCAGTAAATCACACATCAATTTTAAATCCTTAAAATTAGTATTTTTAAAATTTTATTCATTTGGTAATTTTTGTCTTTGTTTCTTCTTTTTTTATATATATATATATATATATATATATATATATATATATATATATATATATATATATATATATATATATATATATATATATATATATAGTTGTCTTGTATGAGACTGTTACACACTTGTTGGACAAACAACCCTCAACCAGTCAGTGCACCTTCTAGTTTATGATATTGTTGAATAAAAGGAGAAAGAGATGGTGAAATAGTATTGAAAACGAAATATAAAATTAAAATAGAAGAGAACTATGATAAATAAATGAATAAATACATGTTTTTATGGCCACCTGATCATTCTCATACAGAGAATATTTTACTTGAAAGCCATGCAGGATGTAGAGAAGCAGCTTTTGTTTGTTTGTGTTTGAGAACACTGCTGCAGTGACATTTAGTAGATGACATGCAGATGAATGACCAACAACTGACCCAGCGCTGAACTGAACCAGCACAACAAAAGGCACACCGAGCCGAGCGCTGAACCTGGTCTCTGTTCGGTGCTCCCGATGATGCATCAGCTCGGCTGAACAATTCCTTGACAGCATGCTCCCACTCCAAGCTGCCGGAGAAACATAACCGGAGCACAAACACACAGAGGCCAGCATAAAGAAACACAAAGCTCATGGCGAAAAAACGATTTAATTGTGATCAGAGGGTCTTCCTCTGTGTCTTCATCCGTGATGGTGAGTTTGACCACTGTAATTAAACATGTGTCAGTGAGTGTTTGAGCTGCTGTTTGAGCTGCAGCTCTTTTGGATGATCTGATTGGTCTCTGCTGGTATTTCCAGAGTCATCCTCTGCTTTCTCGTCTGCTATAAATTGCCCAACGAGGGCTGAATCACTGCAGTGATTCATCATATAGTCAGCTCTCTGGGTCTCCTAAATTAGCAGCTTGATAGAAGTATTTTTTTATGAATTGTGTTAATATAGTAAGGTTTTCAATGCCCTCTCAACTTCTCCTGTATCATAGCTCAGTTATGCCACGAAAAAAATCAAGTCACAGTGCAGGCGCATTAAAATCACTGAATGACAATAAGAGAGTTTAACTAGTGGCAGTGATTTATGATTTTAAAAAAAAGGAAAAAAGGAAACAGAAAAAGTGGGATTTAGTCTGTCACGTCTGCAGAGCCTCGAAGGCTGGAGCGTAAACACTTTGTCCCCTTCAGTTTTCAGCTAAACGAAAGAGCCCAGTGATCAATAAGTAATCTTAAAATCAATCGTAACACATTCTGAGAGCTGGTAGAAAGAAGCTAAAGCCGAGATGATGTGGTTTTGTCTGTTACGAGCTCCGAATTCTGATTAGTTTAGCATGAAAATATTTCAACAGAATAAAACCTCATAAATGTCAAAGAGAGGCAAGGTATTTACCACATTTTAGCTGAAAGATGTTGAGATTATGAGAATATTTTTCTATTCAGTTTGTCAGAATGAATAGTGCAGAGATAACTGCCTTTTAACATGTGCTGTTCTATTGACCAATTTTAATTGAATCTTTTAAGATGATTATGTAGCAAACACAGAAATGCAAATATTGTGTTCCTTGCTTTCAGTGGATGGAGGATAAAAAAGATTTTGGATGTCTTACTCAGACAAATCAAGCAAATTATAGTCGCATACTCTGGCTTCCAGAGATCAAATTAGGCATAACGAAACTGTAATTGCTTCACTTAGACAGATTAATGCATTAATGGAGGACGTGCCATTGTTTGGTGCATTTTCAAGATCTGTTCACATTTTCCATCTTGTGTCACGTTGTAATGCTCTGGTTATATTATGACAACGACTAGAATAATTACTGAAGAAAGTTTTTTTGTTTTTTTTTTACTTTTTATTAATTCATGACAGGTCAGTGACCAAGGGCGTAGGTTTTTTGTTTAATTGCTGGGGACAATAGCCATAAACATGAGTGTGGTTTGAAGATTGGTGGGGACAATAAATAATCATTCATATATAGGTATTTATCCTTCTGACGTTTTATTATAATTTACACTGTGGTGTAATAACAGGTTTAAAAATTGAAAGTCTATTCTGTTTTATTTTGTTTTTCAAACGGCGCTGAAAACCATAATTAGACTGTTGTCTGGGAAATATCATGTTATCCACATCGTAGCACAAAGAAAAATGTTGGCCACATTAATAATATGTTCGCCCCAGAAGAAGAATGCGCAACAAACAAAACAAACGCATTTTGTTTGCAACCCTCGCCGTTCTGTGGGCAGAAACTTCAACTGTAACTTCACTATAGGTCTGCATAAAATAAGTATCAGCTGTGCAACATTCTAGAGAAATAAAAAGAGAAATAATTTATTGTAATACGGGTTGTTTTTTTTAACACAAGCAGTTTACAATTCACATTCCTGACCACTTGTTGCAGACGCGCAGACGTTTTCAACTTTACGCACAGAGTTCAGGTAACTGAATCAATAAAAAAAAAAGATTCCTATGAAAGCATCTGACTGATTATTCTCTCAGACCTGGACACGTACTCAAAGCATTGCTATCTGAGAGCTCAGCTGACAGCACAATGGAGATCTACGGAGGGATTGGAGCGCATAGCTGCGGCGGACACAGACCGATGGCAGTTTTAAATCAACGGGCGGGTTGGGTCGGGATTTAATCTGGAGATAACTGTGGGTAAAGGGTCGGGTTAAAAAATCATCTAAATGCATGTGGTTGGTAAAATTGGACCAGTGCAGTACTCTGCAACAGTAAACTGTATAATAATAATAATAATAATAATGATAAAATCTTTATTTCGGACACAGCGGCAGTCCATCAAACAGTAAAATACAGAAAAAACATACAGATATATGCTAAAAACAGAAAGATATTCCAATATCACATGTTTACATATAAGCTAAAACGCAGATGCCTTCAGAGCCTTGAAGTAAACCTAACCGTACTCAGGGCAGGATTTGCCAGTGCAGAAATTATTCCATTTGTAGATTTCGATATTCTACACATACAGCTGAACATAAGTTTCCTGAGTACAGCAGGACATATAGAAACAGCGGCACTCACAAACATTTGGCTCACACTGCTCCCTCTTGGCACATTGAGCAGCATCCTCAGGCCAGGCCATCATTATATGCCACCTTGTGTCTCTGCATGGAACTCCTTTTGTAGTGCCGCCACAAGTGGGCAGTATACATTGGGGTGCAGAAAGTTTTAAAAACAGTTATCTTAAGAGGCACCGAGCACATACTAAATTTTCTCTTCAGCATATTAGCATATTATACTTTTACTGCAATTATTTTGTATTTAAAACATATCTGAGGGAAATTATATATGCAAGCAGAAATTCTTCGGGAAAAAATATTTATTTTTATACAGCTTTGAAGACGAACCGATTGTAAAAATTGTTGCATGACCGGGAAATTGGTTAAAATATATGACAGAAATCACACAGTGCATGCGCACCTTGCTCCCTGGGGGAAGCGCACACAGACCTGCGCAATCAATGCATGGTGTAAGATAACTAATAGTGGACAGCTTGTTGTGCAGTTAGTTGCCAAACCACGTAATTCATAGCTGCATACAATTTTAGACTGTATGATGTGCGCCAAAGCGTAGCATTGCCACTAACGTTATTATGACAGACACATTTCATTAGCGAACTTGACTTTAAGTGACTTACAGGTTTCTTTGAAAAATAGTTCCTCATGTCCAAATTCTTCTTTTTTGCTGCCATCCTTACTCACTTTTGACACTCATGTATCACCCACGTTGCACCCGAGACCTCTCGCTGACTAGAAAGTTCTCCTTGCAGTTTGGCGCTGCTAACAAGCAAACATAGCTGTAGAGTCTCACCTCGCAGCAGGGAAAGGCACAGCCAATCACATTGGCCACATATGTTACGGGAGGTAGGACTCCAGTAGTGAACGTAATTAAACTCTTTCTGCACCTCTAGGTGAATGAGACATTGACAGATCGGTTTATTTCTTTCTCTTTTTTGCTTTCTATCGGGTTTGTTTTTCTTTTCTCGAGGAGATCAAATTATTGGTGGGGACAATTCAATAATCGCTGTCCCTTCCGTCCATGCTAATTCTATGCCCTTGTCAGTGACATAACAGACTTTGCAGCTTCACTTTTTTTGGGGGGGACGGGGGGTAGGGGTGACAATTCATGGTGTTTTGGGATTATTTTGAGGTTTTGTGTCTACTAATTCACTACAAATAGCTTCGTACCCATCCAAACCTTAAGTAAATGCATTGAGCAAATAAATGGATGGATGTGCCATAACTTTCTCCAGCTGAACAGAAACAAAACAGAAGTAATTACCTTTGGACCTAAAGAGGAACGATCAAGAGTCAGCACACAGCTTCAGTTAATACAGCTAGAAACTACTGATCAGACCCGAAATCTCGGTGTAGTAATGGACTCAGACCTGAACCTCCAGGGTCACATAAAGCCAATAACAAGGTCAGCCTTCTATCACCTGAAAAACATTTCTAGGATAAAAGACTGATGTCACAACAGGACCTTGAAAAACTCATCCATGCGTTTATCTTTAGTCGGATTGATTACTGCAACAGTGTCCTCACAGGTCTGCCTAAAAAGTCAATTAGACAGCTGCAGCTGATCCAGAATGCTGCTGCTCGCGTCCTCACTAGAACCAGGAAAGTAGAGCACATCACCCCAGTTCTAAAGTCCTTACATTGGCTCCCTGTAGCTCAGAGAATAGACTTCAATGCTTTTTCTAGTTTATAAATCACTGAATGGCTTAGCACCAAAGTATGTTGAGGATCTACTGTTACTATACCAACCCAGCATTTAGGTCCTCTAATTCCAGTCTACTCAACATTCCTAGAATCAAAACCAAACATGGAGAAGCAGCATTCAGCTTCTAAGCTCCTCTAATTTGGAACAAACTTCTAGACAACTGCAAAGCTGCTGAAACACTAAGCTCTTTTAAATCACAACTGAAAACGTTTCTCTTTAGAGCAGCCTTTGAGTAATGTTTTTATGTGTCATATGTTTTGTGTGTGCTTCTTGCTTTATTGCTGTTTTTACTGTATCCCCTAATCATCTAAAGCACCTTGAATTACCCTGTTGTTGAAAGTGTGCTATACAATAAGAATTGCCCTGCCTTGCCTTCGTTAACTTAAAAAGTCAATCTTTTAATGCTACCTTTCCACTGTCACAAAATAATCCGCAAAATAATCCACAAGTGTATGTGTGAAATAGTGCGGCTAAATCACTCCAGTATTGTAAATACATGACTGTTACAACCCGGAAGATGTTGTATGTGAAGGTGAGGGGTAACATAACAGAGAACGAGGGTAGATGTAAATTTAGACAGGGCTTTATTTGCCAAGGCAGAAGGGGGTCAGATAGTAAAGACAACATACATAAAATGTAACACAAGTTTACCTAAAGCTAACATAAGTCCATAAAGTAAATCAAAGAAATAACAGATGACAAATAAGTATAGATAATACATTTACTCAAAGGGGAAGGGCAACGCCCTGCAAAGTCTAGCCAAGGTTGTCTCCAAGCAAGCAAATAAGAAATGGAACTTAAACCAACCAATACTACGCTAACAGGGATTAAACAAACTAATAACCGGGGTGAACACCCTCTGAGTTTACCAAGAGAGCTCTAAAGCTCAACAAGACTGACAAAGTCCAATGAATGCAACCACTTATTTACCACACAGCCTCAACATAACATATGTTTACCTAAGTAACCATAACTGGAGTAACTCCGTCAAGGCAGTCAAAAGTCCACTATTTTAAAGAGGAACTGGGGGCTGAAAACAAAAGGAGACCCCATGAGACCCGACAGATACAAAGAGGAACGCAGCACAGATCTGCGCCCCTCTTCAAGGCAGTCTAACTTGAGTTTATTCATCGCTGCCTCCTCCTTGGTAATCAGCTGGGACACAAAACATCCCTGCTGAATTTGTGCAAAAAGGAAGTGTGGGAGCATGGGCTGGTGTGCCGCTGTCCATGGTGCTGATCCCAACTGCAGCCCGTCACCGACGCTGTCCAAGGTTTTTTTGGCAGCTTATGGATGATTACTGCGCAGGCCGTAACACTGACCAAAGAGGGACAGATATAGATAAAATATTTTTTTTGTGTGCCAGCAATCAATATTTTCCATTAAAAAGCTTGTAGCTGTCGTTTTGCATCAAAGCAGTCCCCATATGTGAAAAAATTACTGCTAGACGTTAGAGATGCACTATTCATTCAGAGGTCGGTTAACTTTCCCTTGATTGGCTTTGATCGTTGATAAATTGGTCAAATAAGGAAAAGTCTAAACCAATCAACCAACAGTGTGATGCACTGTTTTAGTTTAATAAAGATCCGATAAAGGTTATAGACATATTGAATCTCTACTTGGGCTGTTACCTTCTTACCTGTGTGATTATATGTGTAGATACCACAGTATATCAGCCCCCTGTCTCTGTTTCACGCCACCATTCAGAAAAGAGATTAAAATTGTCAGAACTGGTTACTCTGTTGAAGCTTTATTAGAACAAAAGAAAAGTTCACTTGGTCAGTTTGTTGTTTTTGATCATGTTAATGCTGTTATGTTTAGCCTGTGGGTTGACTATTAAACCTCTAAGCATATCGTCTGAACTATAGAGCAAGTGGGGAAGTGGGAGTGCACACTTCTTTCTATTCACAAAGAGTCACCCAAATAAGTCTGATTACTCCCTGCAGTTTAAATTTATTCAGTTTATTATCAATGTATTTTTTAGCTGGCAAGCCAAAAATAAATATTAGAGATAATTGCTAGAAATTGGTCCCACCCTCCTCCAACTCAGAATCCAACTTACCTCATAAAAGTCGCTTTGTGATCTCTTCAGTGAGACAGCTTACATCCAGGAAGAGAAATGGTATAAGAAAAAGAATCTCAATCCAATTTATACGTTTTATAAAGATGCTGGGGTCACTTTAACACAATATAAATCTGATAAACAACAGTAGAAACTTTTCACTGTATTGCAGGTGTTGTCTGCTGATGGCTCAGAATAGTGACCAATCTTGAACGGAGTTGCCTGCCAACGACATGCAAACCTCACCACTCATAGAGACAAGATACCATGGAGTGTTTTCCACCAAAATGCAGATGTAAATTAAATAAATAGGTTTATTAATCAGTATGTAACGATCACAGAAAGTAAGGCCTCCATTAGAGGCCTAAGATACATTCCAAATGTTGCTCTTCATATCTCCCTTCATGAGCTGTGGTATGGATGTTTTGTATGCATGGGGCACATATACATTAGAGTTTTGTATTCCTCCATACCTGCAAGCAGACATTGCTATCAGCCCGGAAAAGCCTGATTGGTGATCACAGGTGTCAAACTCAACTTTTAGATGTCTCTCTGCTTTAGCACACTTGAATCAAATGATTAGGTCATTAGCGGGACTCTGGAAAACTTGATTTTATACTGAGGAGGTAATTCAGCCATTTGATTCAGGTGTGTTGGACCAGAGACACATCTAAAAGTTGCAGGATTCTGACCCTTGAAGACTAGAGTTTGAAGCTACCTTCTCCTGTGGAATTATCTGCAGAATTGTGTTGCCACTGGAGCAGAGCTTAGCTGCTGTAACACTGTTTCCAGCCTTGTCACGTGTGTCAGCGTTTTGAAAAAGCTATCATGTGTAGGCCTAAAAGTAGTGAAAGGTGGGGGAAGTCTGTGGAACCTCAGGTCCTGTCATGTCTTATGTTTGTATGTCTCTTTTGATGCTCTCCTTTTCTAAATAGTCAGTTGCCTAATTGGTCGATGCAAGATCTTTATTTCCCGTATATAACCTTGGGTCCTTCCACACCATTGTAACATAACACATATACACAGGATTATGATGAAGGGATTAAGAGGTCATTGTGAGCACATCTAGACACAGTGAGCAAAAGACGTTTGAACAACAGCTTTTTGATGACAAAGTCAGCAAAGAAGCTATTCTGTCAAGAAAAACATCAAGCACTTACCTTGTATAAAGAGAACAGGCAGAGAGCGTTTACAAAGTTATTTTCTCTGATGAATCGTCTGTCTGATTGTTTGGGACATCTGGAAAATAATCCAAATGCGGGGGGCTGGTGCCTATCTCCTGCAATCATCGAGAGGCGGGGTTCACCCAGGACAGGTCGCCAATCCATCGCAGGGCAATACAGACATACAGGACAAACAACCATGCACACACACAGAGCTACCTAAGGGCTATTTAGAAAGACCAATTAACCTAATAATCATGTTTTTGGACTGTAGGAGGAAGCCGGAGTAGCTGGAGGGAACCCACGCATGCACAGGGAGAACATACAAACTCCATGCAGAAAAAACCGCAGGCTGGGATTCAAATCTTGCTGCAAGGCAACAGTGCTACCAACTGTGCCACTGTGCAGCCCTTAAAAAGCCCTTTAAAACAGTCTTGATGGATAAAGTATCTGTGCTGAATTAACCGTTTAAAAGACTTTTATTAAGTTTTAACACTGAGGGGAGTCTTAAGATTAGATGTACTTCAAGTTAGGGGATGATAAATCAAGAGGTTTAACACAGAATAATTCTAAATTCATGTCTGCTTTTGAGTAATGTTTTTACTCGTTTCTTGCTCTGTGTGTTTTACACTTTATTGCTGTTTTTACTTTATCCCCTAATCATGTAAAGCACCTTGAAAGACTTGTGGCTTTTAAACTCCTGCATTGTGTAGTAAATTACACCAAAAACAAGATAATTCACGATGTCCATATATGTGCATGGAGGTAAATGGTTCAGGTCTCTGTGCCATTCCGCTGCAGGTAGCTCGTATGGGTTGATATTTTGGATGCCTGAGAGCTTCTCCAAATACCACTGTTTTGCGCTTGGTGTGAGCTTGTTCCTGTAAGGCCCCTTGGCTTTTGCGCCAACATTAAAGAGCTCTGGAATGTTTATTTGCATCTCTGTGAAGTTCTGAAGGTGTTGTCCCTGGCAACCGATAGCGTCTCCTACCGTCATGGCCGACCGGCTCAGACCCCACCCAAATCAAACCAAATCGTCATGTGACTCCTCCCTCTTAATAGCAAATGAATGGATGGATAGGGGATGTCTTGTAATTCTGCTGGTCATTATATGTGTTTTAAGTTTTTGGGTGGTTACCAGACAACATCATTAATGTGAACATCAAGCATAGAGTAATGAATTAATAGCTACCCTTCTCAAAGAAATTGTTAGCAAATAGTTGTAATTGATTCTAATTAAATGTTTTTATTTATTTTTATTAGTGCACACAGAAATATCCAAAAAGAAAATCAAAGGCGGATTGGGCTTGCCAAGGGAATGAGCACAGACACCACGCCGAGTTTCCGATCGTTAATGGAGAGGAAAGTCATAGGGAAGGCATCAGGGTCATCAGCGGCGAACGTCCCATTACAGCATCCAAATGTTTATCTTAATTAACACTACGGCACCTCTGGAGGGATCGTCACTGCTGAGAAACTGTAGTAATGATCTGTCGCTCACATGATCTACCAACACATTAACACACACAGCCTTGTACTTCAACAAAAGCCTTCTGTTTTATCAAGAGTCTACTAAATAGAAAAATCAAGTTAGAGAATATTCTTTACACCCATGAGCTGGTGGTTGATCTTGAAGTGTGAAGAAGTCATTAAATCTCGTCTGTCAGTGAACTGGATAGTTGCCTCAGATTTTGTACAGTATAAAGGAAGCCAGATAGCATAGCTCTTTGGAAACCTGTGCAACAGGAGATTTTTATGTTGAATAATCTTTTTTTAATACATCATAAACACACTTTTATTAGTGCTTTGTATTTTTTCATATGAAGAGGATTCATACTCTCAGGGTAAGTGATTTCTTGTTCATTAATGAAATGTCTGATGAATGGATGTCAAATTACTCAGAAACGTCTTCCTAAATCTGTGAACACCACTGAAAGCAGCTCTCTTATAGAAGGCTGTGGTGCGTGTCTTCATCCAAGCCCTTCCTGTCTCAAGCGGACTCGTAGGCATCAGAGCATGTAGTTTTTCATAAGTTGCCATAGCAATAAAGCTCTTTGTCTACTATCTAATGATTGCAGAAAGAGTGAAGCATGCAGCTTCTCAGATCAGAGCAGCAGGGAAAAGGCAAACACTTTGCTTAGCGTAAGGCACTTGAAGATTTTCTGCATATCTGTTTCACACATGGAGGGATCTTTGCATGTTACTTCCCTTTTAAGAGTGAGTTTGTTAATAATGTCGAACCAACAAAGGGGAATGTTCCTGTCAGGTTTGTCTTTTTTAGAAATCTCTCAGGTTTTAGGAGGCTGTTATTGAGGCTATTCAGGTTCTTTAAGGCTCTCTGGGGAAGTGTTTTTAACTTTTAACGAGTTAAAGCGATTCAATGCCTTGCAAAAGTATTCAAACCCACTTTTCTTGGCATTTTATACGATAGACCAACACAAAGTAATGCATGAGTGTGGAGTAGAACGAAAACAATCCATGCTTTTCAAAAGGTTTTACAAATAAAGATCTGAAAGTGCACCATGGATTGGTTTTTCACAACCTCCACCAGCTTTGCATATCTAGATATTGAAATCTTCATCTCCCTAAAATAGCTCAAGCCCAATCAGATTAGGTGTAGAGTGACTGGACCATTCTAACACAGATATATGCTTTGAAAGGTGAACCATCGCTCCAAGCTCAAGGCTTTTGCTCCTATAATTGTCCATCCGTCTGCTTTATACCAGGAAAAAAAAATTGCTCTAACATTAGCTCCATTCATATTCCCATTAATTCTGTCTGGTTTCCTTTATATGTGCAAAGCTTGGAATGTTGTTAACCTGGATTTGTATCATTTGTCTTCTATTTTGCAATTGTGCTCTATTTTGTGTTGGTCTATTACATAATATCCCATATCTCAGTAGAATGGTAGCCAATAAGGAGACATTTCATTTCTCGGAATTTTGAAATATGTGTATGGGAAATGTGTAGTGTTTGAGGTAGGCAGGTGAAATACAATTTTCTAAACATAACCTGGAGGATGTAAGTGATCTATAATTGTTTTTAAATTAAATCAGGAATATTTACATGTACATTTTTTGTTTATTAAAGCTGCACTATGTAGTATTTTTGTTAAAATAAAAGCGTTTTTTAATCTATAGTCAGTTTTTTTCATGTCCTGACGACAAGATTAAACCTAGTACTTTTTGCCGTGGTAGTATGTAGAGGTTACAATTCCATTTTCTTTGAGGTGGTTTGGGTTGGTACTACCTCAGGCTGCGCTTGTGCGAGCACATACCGTGACGTAATGACCCATGTATGCAGAGGAGGCTGTGTTCTCCGTTAGTTAGCCGCTAGATGAGCTAAGCTAGCCCGCCCAGACACCCCTACAAACTGCACATAATTCTAAGAAGAGTAGAATTTTTCCAGTGCTACAAAAAGAGCAAAAATGGTTTCTGACCGTTGTAGAGCTCAGACTAACGAGCACGAGCTTGAACGTCACGGGAGTGCAGATTTATCTGACTGTAGTTTGTCTAATGTCTACATGGTGCGCTCTCCACAGCACTTTCAGCAAACTCCGCAGGGCAGCTTTAAAGTACCCTGCCCATGTGTAAATAAAAAAAACTTACATTTGGAAAAAAAAAAGGAAGAGCCGTAAAAGTTAACCCTGAGAAACACCACCGGAAAATAGAGTAGGTATTGATTGAAAAACTTTAAATTGTACAAATATGATTTAAAACTAAACCGTAAAGTAGGCTGATATTCAAAAATACTACTTTGTCCTTTTTCTGCTGTCAAAAGAACTCAATAATAGTTGTGTGCCATCTGAAGTGCCTCGCGAGTCGATTCAATTCAATTATTAAACAATCATCAAACTTTTTGTCCCCCCATTTAGAGTTTTTTGTTCTTAATTCCTTCCATGGCTACTTTCTAGTTTTAAATCCATTTAGTTTGCATTAATTGAAGAATCCTAACAAATTTATTTCCTTTCTTTTATTTATGTGAAACTACATATAAAAACAACAATGTCGAAAATGTTTCATAATCATATCAATGTATTATTTTCCATTAAAGCTACAGGAAATGTGTTGGCAATAGAAGCATAATAGAAGAATGCTCCTTTTACAACTAAAGTGCGAAATAGTTGCTGTATAAAAGTAATTAGAAAAATAAAGTTTTCTAATAGTACAAAAAAAACTACATTTTCAGGAAAAAAGTTACACAACTTGCATATGGAATAAGACTTGTCTTGGCCTTTTCTGTTCTCATTTTCATAAAAATTTATGTGTTTCCAAATATTCTTTTCTTTAAACCTGCTGAGTATATTCCGTGCTGCTTGGCTGAAACGTGAGCTGCCGTCATCATGTTTGGCCCTTTCGTCCCCTAAAATGGCTGGCCAGCACACCTGACTTTTATGTTCCTGTCATTTAATTATTATTAAATCTTTGAACATCTATAAATTGCTATCGATTTGGCATGTTTTACATCGCAATTAAACGATTAAATTGTGAATTGGCTCACCACTAAGAAGAAAGAACCGCTTTGTTTAGCTCATGGAGAAAACACAACCAGTCAAAGTGCTGTGAGCCCCATGTTTAAAACGGCACAGTTAGTTTTGCTTTTATTTAGCCTAATTCAAGAACAAAAAACCCAGCTGAGCTTTAACATCAGCTCTTTGTCTCTTGCCATCACGCTGTTTCCTTTAATATCACCCATCTTATCATTACATATGGGTCAGCACACTGTATGGTGCTGTGCTATTTACAGCTGAATCTACATGTTCTGAGTCTGACTTTGTTCATAAACAGTCAGTTCTTTTTATTTTGCCTGCTGGTTTTAATAAGTCCTGCTTGAAATGTTGTGGTATGCGTCAGGAAATCTGGAGCACAAACACTGACTGTTTAAAATAGCACTTATGAATTCAGCTGGCGATATTAAGATGTCTGTTATCTTGCACATGGAGGTAAAAAATAGTTATCTGCACAATTATTTTTTCCCTCCACCACTTTGGTCTACAGAAAGTTGGTTTGAAACCATAGATAAGGGCATTTATTGCCAGAGACGTTTTTATTGATGCAGTGTCTGGATAGTCAAAAGGAAACCAGTCATTTTCTGTTTTTATAGAACCTGTCGCTTCATTTATAAATATTTTTTGTCATTTATGTCATACGAGTTCATGGTTTGAGAACATGCAGCTGAGATTGATTTGTATGTCATGTATGTATTAGGGACTGAAGGTACTGCATGATGGGGCTTGTGAGTGTGGAAATGTTCAACAAAAAGCCTGTAAGAAAAGACCTAACTAGACTGAACTCTGTAAACATGCAAGAAAAAAGAAAGAAAGCATTGTTTCTGTTATTGTACTGTCAAAAGTCTTGTCAAGATATTAATAAAACATTCATGTAACGTTGTGGGAAAAGGAAAAAACAAGAGAACTGAAACTAAATCACAAGTGATCAGTCTGATGCAAATGAGTTCAATCTCGAATATATTCCAGTCTCTGATGGGAAAGTTTATCTGACTGCAAACAAACTGAATTTCGGTCAGATTTATTTATTTTTTTTTGCAGTTTCTTATGTTGTAGTCACTGATATTTCCAGTTACAACCTTCTTAAAATATTTGGACACCCAATGAAAGTGTGTAAATTTGAACACATGCATATTATAAATAGCATTTTGGCAATACACAAAATCTCAAGCAATATACCCAAACAATTAAAACTCAAGAAGACGTTTTGAAACTTTAAATAAAATGTATAATAAAGTAACTTTTCTTGATGAATAAAATAGGACTTGCCCACATTTGTTACCACTTCATATGGCTAAAACGACACATAGTATCACATCAGGTGAAGATGATGAGAACATGGTTACTCACCATTTTGAAGGAGGTTTGCCCTCTTTCAACGTCCGACATTTTGTTTGGTTTGGCTTTTGACTGTTGAAATGAGTGAACACCAGGCTGAGATGAGAAGAGGTGTTTGAGAAGATTTTAGCAACTTCTGAGTCTAGAAAAGGGATTTAAAGATGTCTCAAAAGAATTGCAAATCAACTGTACCACTTTACGCGAAAGTCTGTAACTGGAGGACTGTTCCTGTTCCTCCATCATAGCCAGTTTTGGTCCAAGCAACTTCACCCTGACAGACTGCAGGATGCTACAAGAAGTTCTCGAAAACACTCAAATGTCATCCTGGAATCTACTGCAGGCCCTTACTACTTTTGATCTGAAAGTGTATGTCTGTGCAGTTAGAAAGCTACAAGCGTAACTTTATTGCTCCTTTGCTTTCTTAGGAAAACATGATGGTCAGACTAAAGTTTGCCAGAGAGAACGTAGAGAAAGATCAACTGGAAAATATAAGGACGTCTGTAAAAAGATTATAAAACTTTAAGCAGAATTGGACTCATACATAACAACCAGTAGATCTACCAAGAACTGGCCTAGAATTAGGACAAAAGAAAGTCTTGGGCTGAGTTAAACCCCACATCTTCATCACATCACTGAGGTCGTTTTCACACCTGATGCTCGGGTAGACTCTGTTCGATTAGGGACCAAAATTGTTTTCTTAGCTGGTTGGTTCGCTTTCATACTGCTATTTGAGCCACATATTTACTACATCCTCGCCTGTGGTGGTGCTGCACCAAGAAACACTGAACACATCGACATTTCCTGTTCCATGAAATGCAAACTAACATAGATTGGCATCAGGTTTTAGTGTTGCTCTGTTGTCTTTAGCAAATGTGCCAAACACATACGTTGCAGCAATGGGCTCAGCATAAGCAGGGAACGAGGCAGAGTTGTTATTGACTGGTTGTTTTGGTTAGATTTACCCAGAATCCCCTGCGCTGTAGTCCGCTTTTGGAGCATCCCCGGCCCATTTGGCATTTACATATGCAGTCGAACCACACCGGAGTTCACTCCAACTGAGCCGAGACCTAGGTTTTTAGGCGGACCCGAGTTAGCTTTTTTGGTCTGCGTCAGAGTTGGATTGTGCAATCACACCTCCCCATGCCAACCTGATTTTATGGGCAAACGAACTAGAGTTCAATTGAATGATGAATGCACTCTGAGATGCTGTGAGGTGCTTTGAAATGAGCTGTACATGAATGTCATCAGGTGAAAGTGAGGAATGAGGCAAACTCTCCTCAGACTGACCGCGGATCATTTTAGCCAAAGGAGATAAGTCTGGCTGTTCAGTGTCCAAACTTTTTCCTTAGCTAGAATACACATTTTGTTTGTCTTTTACATAATTAAGTCACGTTCTTTTCCAGACAAAAATCACATTTAAAATTATTCATCAATATCAACATTTCTAAAAGAAGTAACTAAATTTTTAATGAGGTGTCTTAATTTGTTCACATCACTGTATCTTACTGGGCTCGATCCTTCAGCTTGTGAAATTTAACCAAACTGAGGATTTATTCGAATTTAGAAAATTAAACATTAATTAATTAATAATAACGTGTTTCCTTAAACAGTGAAAATATTTTATTCTGACCAGCGGTCATTGTAGGAAGATTAAACTGATGGGTAAAATCAGCATTTTTCACACAAGTACTAATGAGCGGGTTCTTCATCACTCACTAATTGTCCTCCATTGGTTGTGGTTTCCTGGCAGAATTACTTAATCGATACTCACAACTAAAGCAATTTCTAACAGCAAATGTTCCTGAAAATAATATTAGAGAACAGGACAGAGGAAACCTTTCTGGCTTTGCTTGTCAAAGTCTAACTTGGAAATAAGATGAGTAGCTATATTTCAAGCTATCCCAAACACTGTGATGAATCTTCCAGCCTAATGGCCTCCAGCTCTCAGAGGGTTGGATTAAAGAGCTTCTTCTGGACCTCTTCTGTGCTCTGACGTCTCCGCCTGTCTGTAAGAGGGAGACAGTGCTTTAATAATGTTTAAATTTTATTAACTGAAAGACTCCTAATGTTTTTACAATATGAAAAAGTGAAATGTGGTCCCTGAGAATCTTAACTTTTCTGGGGAAATCATTTGTTTTTATTAACTTTTTAGAAGTTTAGTCACTTTTTTTAAACAAACCATTTCCTGTTCTGAGTAGAGATGTAATACATACGTGTTCATATTTATTACCATTTCATATCCTTACATTTTCATATAACAGAATCAAAGTATGTATTCCCCTTTAGACTTTGGCACATTTTGTCATGTTATAGCCACCATCTTCATATTTTATGAAAATCTAAGTGATAGACAAACACAAAGTAGAGCATAATTGATAAATTGAGAGAAAGATACATATATTAAAAAAAAGCTTTTTTCCATTCAGTACCGCCGGGTTGCTGCAATGGCTTTCTTTTTGTCAAGGCCAGATCTGTGCATGACTGGTGGTCAATTAAAATTCCCTCCTGAGCGATCGATCTCTGCACCTCCTACCGAGGTACCATGGGCCTTTTGGCTGCTTCTCAGTTCTCAAGTTTGAAGTTTTACCATACTCATTTTATTTTCAGATACTGGATTGAACAAAAATATGTGGGATGTGCAAAACTCTGGATATTGTTTTATAACTCCTCCCTGCTTTAAACCTCTCTATAACTTCATCTCTGACCTGTCTGCAGTGTTCTTCAGGCTTCAAGATGATGTTTGTTCTCTAATGTGGTCTGAGAAACCTCTGAAGCATTCACAGAACAAATGGATCTATACTGAGAATAAATCTGCCACAGATAGACTCTCTTTACTTCTGAAGTTTATCTGTGTACTGAATTTTATTTGGGGCATCAGAGTAAGAGTGAGACAACTAATGTATACCACATTCTTATCAAAACCTATAGTTTTTCTGCCATTTCTCAATAACGCTTTACTGTGTATAAGTCTGTCAGATAAAGTTCCTCTAAAATGCATTGAAATTGTGGCTCTCACATAACAAAATGTGATAAAAGTTAGACTGTTATATGAACACTTTTGCTATTCTAATATCTCAAATGATTAATTTAACTTTACATTTTTTCCTTCAGATAATTATGATCAGAAGTGACCGTGATTGTAGTGATGCAGTTCACTTTCTTCTACCACACTTTTTCCTTCCTTACAATTTTCCAGTATTATGCTCGGATAATATGCTTCTTTAGCAGGAAAGTATTAGGGCTTGCCCTCCTTGTTGAGGATGTCAATGTTTGTCCAGATAAACTTTATTTATATAGCACATTTATGTGCAAGACATTTGCTTCCACCAAGAAATGAAAATACTAATAAAAGTGCAACTGTAGATTTGGGCGTTAGATAAAACAAAGTAATAAGATTGACAAATATGCAGCAACAAGATACACACACATACCATAGGAATGTATTCATGAAAACAAGATATTATTAATAAAAATTTTTAAATGAGATTGCCATTTATTCAAAGCTTAAACCATTAAGTCAGTGGTCTTCCCCAGGGCCAACAAAAAAAACTTTTTTTTTAAACTCTTAATTGATATTCAAATTACAAAATTAAAACTGAATTTTGCTTTATAATTCAAAAAAATCATCAAAGATTTACAGGATTTAATGCTTTAAATATATAATTGTGTGTGTGTGTGATACATTTATATATGTTTTATTTTTTTAATTGAATAACTGAAATACATTAACTTTTTAAGAACTTGCATTTGTTAGTATCTCATTGTTGCCTTCTAATTACAGTGCATATTCTAACCTTTATTTCTGATAGTAAATACAAAAGGATAGCTGAATGTGTTTATTACGTAATAAAAAAAAACAACCTTTTTAAAATATTCAAATAACGCCTTGCTTTTTATCACCAGTGACCCACCACTGAGATAGCAGACATAATAGCAACTTAACAAGCAGTGTTGCAGGGCACCAGGATAGCCAATTATTTTCCAGTCAATATAGAGCATAAAGCTTTCTAACGCTCACATAGCATTGTGCTCTCGGTGAGGTGCAACCCGTTGTTGTCTCTACCACTCACCGGTTTGTTAGTTTCAGGTACTAATTTAAACAGGACTTTACTGTCTGTTGTCAAACAGCAGAATAAATGTGTGAAAATACAGTTAACCAGCACTGGCGATGCGTTTTGGATCGAATGAAGACGAACGAGAACTCTTAAGTGGCACTTGTAGCAATAGGTTTATTATTTCCATAGCAGAATGCTGAAGGACAAGAAAAAGGAATCCAACTGTACCCACTTTTCTGTACACAACTGCACCTGAGTTTCCGACTATATATTTTTTATAGTTTCCCTTTAGAGAGCAGCTATGCTGGTTAAATTTCTAATTAGAGCTTTTACTACAACAGACTTATTCCTATATCCTTAGCTTTAAAAGTTGAGGCAGTTTGTTTTTGGGGGGGTGGGGGTACGGTTCTCTTGGTTGGTTAATTCTTTTATTATTTTCTCTTAGATTGGACTCATTGTATTTATTTAATAAAAAAAAAGAACTAGGTAGGGTATGAAGATTGTATCTGTCTTTTTTTGTCTTTGCATACTAAAATACTAGAGGGTATGGTTGAGCGATATGGCGTTGTTGTGGAATTTTCTTAATAAAGGATGAGAACAGACTCTATGTTTTTTTGTAATGTTTTTAGAACTTGTTAACAAGGGAGGACAGCACACACAAGCATTATATAGGAAGGCTGACACACCTTATCCTCTGAAACCCCACACCCTTATACACCAGTCTTCTCTGTCTTATGCCTCCTACGGACTGGTTTGGACTGGTCTGGTATCAGGGTGTCTTCTGGGTCAGTCCGCTCTTTTGTAGATAGATAATATTACTGAAGTGTGTAATCCGTGATCTGACTATTATCTACATTGTCCATTGCATGAACATCATGTTTTCTCTTTTACTGACCTAACTGTTGTCACTCATGCTAAGGCAGGCAATACAGGAATTGTTACTAAATTTCCATTACAGCTTAAAGAGCAACTCACCCCCAAATCAGCTTTTTTTGCTGATTAAGTGTATAAATCAGTGTCTAATAGTGCTGTCTACATGTCTGGTCATTATTTTTGGTATTTTAGTACATTTTAGTAAAAATATACATTTTCTACCAACAACCTTCTTCAGGTTAAAACTTTACAGTGCACTTGAATTTGATTCGGCCATTGCTATTCACTCTGCAGTGATGGCTGACGTCAGCCATCCTGGCGCTGTGGGGTATAAAACAAGCGAGTCTTGGCCACACCTCCGTAGCAAGGAAGTGTTGACTCCTCCCAGGCGTCTCTCCCCCGCTGTCCCTCTGTCCGCCAGGCAACTCCTCCTTTTGCCGCATTTTTTCAAACAGGAAATGTAGGCAGAGGTAAACTCTGGTAGGGTGGTGAGTTGCTCTTTAAAAAGAAAATTGCAGTTGTTTTTCTACTTATTCTGATTTTTATCATTTTTTTCTTTATTTTCTTAAAAGGAAACTACAAGTGAAAGATAATATTTTCAAAAACCTGCTTTGATTTCAATCATCCCTTCTGGGAGTTGACCTGAATTCCAAGTCCAACTAAATGCAAGCTGTAAAACATTATGGTAGGTCCTGGGCTGGCTGGTGTCACTCTGAATTACAGACACCCAAGGAGTGCATTGGTGGAAAATAAATCTTGACTATCCAAAAATTAAATCATCATAAAAAGCTAATTAGATTAATTGACGCAATTTATGTATCGTCTAACTGTACTAGAGGAGTTTGCATTATGTCGATTGCACAGAACTAATACCAACTGCTGAAAGCTTAAGGTCATTTTGGCTCAGAAGAAGAAAAAAGGAAAACGGTAACCTGCTCCTGCTGGTAGATTTACAAAGAAAACAAACAAGTTCTCTTCTTGTCTGGTCTGCTTGATCAGGAAATAGTCTGAATTGCATTTAAAAACTTGTAGCAGAATATAGTACAAACCATATGGTTGTGTAGCATTTTAAGAGATGCTTGTTGCAAATCGAACTCAAATGAAGATCTGTCTGCAACTCTGAGGGAATTCTCTCCTGCCTTTCTGCCATTTTTATTCTGTAAATGAAATTAAAAGGATGTTGTCCCGGGTAAGTTTTTATTAAGATATAAAGGTAGTACATTATAATTGTACAGACTACATGTCTACAGTATAATCTATTCAGCTTTCAATTGAATCATGTAAAAGGATGCGTCATCCCACTGCCTTTTACAATTTGCAGCACCGCTTATTGATTAGGAATCACCATTCCAACATGATTCCTCCAGGTTTTTCAGACTACTTCATTGGGAAATATAATCTTTGGTAAATAAATTAATAATTTAACAACGGAATTTTTTTAAATCTTTCTGTCTCTTTGATCCCTTCGACACCTGTTATTTTTGTGGTGGAAGAGAGGACAACTGCAACCTGAGGCAAAAAAGAAGTTCAAGCTGCTCACTTATACAGGACTTAATGGATGTGTTTGCTTGATCATGAATTTAGTGCAGTCTGGTTCGTGAGTCCTTTACAGAAATAAAGCAAAGGTGAGCAAAATATTGGTTCAGTGGCATCAATAGTAGGTTGATGTAGATTACAGATGTAATTGTGCAGCTTTGTTTATCAGCAGTGTACTGTACAGCATGTTGCATCATGCAGAATCACTAATATTTGCACCCCAGCTCAACTAGACTAATATACCCAGTACCAATACTGGCATGTAAACAACACCTTACAGTGTTCAAAGAAGGAAAGATTTTTTTTTTATTCTCCTAATTTTTCAAGCTGTGTTTGACTGTTGCTACTGGTGGAGAATCATTTACCAAAAAGAAAAGAAAGTGACTGACCTGGATAATTACCTCTGGATTAGTATCCCTCTTTTTGGAAAGATACAGCAAAAGTAAAAGAGGGATGGATGGACATACAGCAAAAGTCGTGAGAAATCCACAAGTCACTTTGGCTGTGTGATTCATATGACTCTTCTTTATTAAAACTAATATTACGGAGTAAAAGTTAAATATATAAAGCTAATAGAAAGTGTTGAATGTCATGATAAATCTTTACATATGAGAATCTGTCAGCTGTCAGTCAAATCAAATGAGACCTGTTTCAGTGCATATCCACAATAACTCACTAAGTATTAGCTTTAAAACATAATTTCAGCTGCTGAGGCTTAAAAAACGATACAAATGTTCTATGAATCTGCTGTGTGCTGCAATCAGGGATACAATATTTATTTTAGGATTGACTCGTGTTAAATCCTTGAACTTTTATCTATCTATTTGTTTACACAATCGTTTGTCTATATGTATTGATTTAGCTGTTTAAATACAACACTGACCGCTGTTGTTTAAGCAGAAACAAGCTGAAAGTGAAGCCTCGACGGACAGAGATGTTGTCTCTTAATCCACAGCCAGTGGATATAGATGGCCACAGCAACACAGTGTCGCTGTACCTGGATACCAACAGCTGCTGGCCAAAGACTGAGTGACAGAAAAGTGCTTCGCCCCTGCACCACCTGGCTTTTATCCGTCAGCCTAATTTCGGTCACTCACACATTTCTCACAGATGTAGTCTGTTAAAAAGGACAGGTGAAAGGAGATGTAGCTCCTTCCAGTTTGAAGCTAGGCCGAGCCCCATTTTCTTTCTTATGTTTGTTTTAGAAAGGAAAAATCCTCAATGATAATATTTTAGAATGCTTCATATTAGGCATTTTAGCTTTGTGCTTAAAGTTTCTCCACTTGTTGACCCTAATTGGCAATCATACCAAACAGAATACATCAAAAGTAGATCAAAAAATGGTAGCTGTGACAGCGGAATATATTTTCAATATTGAAATATGCCGGTGTCTAAGGCCATGTAGCTGGGTTTGTTTAAAAAAACACACAACAAAACCCGGATATCCTCACCACCTTGTTTCAAAAGAAACTCCAAAAATCCATCTATACCTATCTGCATAAGTGCATTGATAAGCTTGTTCATAGGCATAAAGGCATGCCAAACCTGTAGACGGCAGTAGTTCCCCAAATCCTATCCACTCAGAGTAACTTTCTAATTTCTAAATCCTATCATAGAGCAGTAATTGAGCTTGTAAAAACAAGCAAGCAGAAAGCACTTGGACAATCGATAATGCCAACACAGTTCTGAGGGAATAAATCTTGTTCCTGAGTATAAACATGTCGTACATGTGATGTCGGAGCATTTTTGTTACAGACGGTAAGGTTGCAAAACCTAATACCCTCTTTATATCCACAAGTAAACACTTCAAACTGAGAATTTGCAAAAATTCCATTTGGTCAAAGTTTTTAGAAATAATTGATTTGATGCCATAAATCTGCGTTTTCGTGTGGATGACAGGCCAAATCACAGAAACAATACTTTTTGTGAGATTCCTGACTATGTGTGGACCAGGCCTAACCTTTTTTGTCTGTTGATAGTCGGTTGATAAACCAACTGTTTTTTGTACCAGTCAAGATATATTTAGCTGAAAATACTTTAAATTTGAAGGCATATCATACCCGTTGGTTACCTATTCATAGACTGCATTACTTTTTCATCACCTCTACTGCCCGAGAGGGACACCTCCACCTGCCAACATGGAAAACATAGGGATGGAATGAGGAAAATGGGATTCTACCTCATTCTGTCAATGTCCAGGATTGCCTCTAATTTCCCTGTCTTTATAGACACCCATTTACCTCAACTTACTTAGTTTCCATTATTGTATTTTTAAAGTAAGAATTTAGCACAGAAATATAGATTTTAGTGAATTTCATTTGCTATCTTTTCCCTATGTAGTGAAACAACACTAACAAACTTCTACTAACAATCAAACCCTTTTTTCTAGGTATTTCAATAAATCATTATTTGATCATTTGGGAGCACTTTTAAACTGCATATAGAGCATTAAAGTAAGGTAAGGTGATCATCAGTCATAAAAAAGAACACTGTCAATAACTTACTTTGTCTGGTATTCATAGCTGACAGGACAAAATGAGTTCATTTCTTTATGCTTGGACACAGTGTTAGACAAACGAACATAATGTAGGCAGATAAACAGTGTGACAGCAGCTTTAATGTTTTCTCTAAGCATTTATTTATTAAAATATTAATTTTGCACAATTGTTAGGTCTGGCTTGGTGTTTTTTGATTAAGTTTGATATGAATGTTCTTCGTCTTCCTGGACCAACATAAAAGTGTGTGTTTGTCAAAGTTCAGGCTTGATACTTTTAAGTGACACCTATGGAAATATCAATGTGTCATCTGTGTACATATAAAATAATTGGTGACAACTAATAACATACCAGTGGTATACTAACTCATGGTTCATTATTTTAAGGCTATTTTATGTGACAACAATCAAAGGTATTGGCTGATATTTATTGACTGGTACAAAAGTTTATCTGGGACATCGCGAATTTTAAAACAGTTTTTTGTGATAGGAAAGAAAAACTTTTATACGATTTTAATTAAAGGTAAAATTTTATTTTGTAGCAGTGAAATATTAATATTGGTTAACTTTCTTATTCACATCTTGAAACTACAGAGCAATGCAGCGCACCAGTTATATATTTTTCTGGCATAAGGCAGTTCAACATAACATCAGTTTCCAGATTTGTATTATTTTTTATACTTCTTGCGTTCATCTCCTGATATTAAGCCCTTTTCTTGTCCTATCTTTCATATCTTAAGCAGTTTTTTTTCTTTCACTATGTTGTTTTTCATAATAATGTCAGATCCTATGACAAGCAAGCCTGTACATTATAAAGAATTAGCTGCACTGAGGATTTTTAAGGTTTTACCCACAGATTTTTCTCCCTTCAAAAGATCTGTCTACACAGGGGCTAAACTGGCATGAGTCATTTGAAGTGGGTGTTAAAGTGGGCTTTGAAAATAACACCATTTACAGAGTAGACCTATGGTTGATATAATTTTAGAGAGTGTACGTAAACTGTTACAGGTCCTGATTCGCCCCGACAGCCTTCTGATCATAAGGGTGGCAAAAAGAGCCAGCTGATAACAATAAGTCATTTCTGAAAGTACACTTTCCTGAGCATCATCATCAAATACAACTTAATGTGTGAGAATCTTTTCCCACACAGCCATCTGGGAAGTTTTACACATACAGAAAAAAACATTTGGAGAAGGGCAAGGAGCTTTAAATACTCAGCAGGTGATTGAATTAAGCATCTGTTTACCGGCGTCCCAGATAAACTTATTACCAGTCAGTAAATATCAGCCACTATCTTTGATTGTTGTCACAAAAAATAGGGTTACAATTATGGACCGTAAGTTAATGGTATGTTATTAGTTGTCACAAATTCTTTAATGTAAACAGGTGAGGCATTGATATTTCCATACATGTAATACAGTAAATAATACATTTTTATAGTTTTTGTGCAACCAACATGTCTTGCTGTTTGACCAAAATATCAAACAATAGATGGCAATAAGAAAAAAAATTTATTTGGTCCACAGCTTTTGACACTTAGTTTTAAAATGGGTCTTGAAAAGATACTAACAACGTTAACACTTCACTTACCTCCAGTGATGGTTTTTGACATGGACAACATGTTCTTTTGCCCAGGGTGCCATTAAAAGGGAGCAACATGAGAGCCAATTTTAAAAAAGCACATCTTTCTCTCCTAGTTGCTTTGAATAAGTAGTAGTTGGAACCCTCACGTTTTGAAAAGGTTCACCTTTTTTGTTGCTGACATGATTCAGCTCCAAACCAATATTCCCTATTTCACTTATGAGGGGAATCTGGGAGATTTTGAGTTGGGTTTTTTTAAGGCAGAGATATTTGATGGTGTCAGTCAAACAAAATCCACATTTGGTGGAGCACCAACCTGTGATGTCCCCTCTGGCTTCACCTAGACAGCCTCAGCAATATCTTAAGTAAGGTGCTACAGGGACATTTGGAGAACCTATAGGTTTGCAATCTAGCAGCATTTCTAAATATGTTTCTATTGAAAAAGCCACTATGGAAAACATAATCGGGAGAAGACAAATTGGGCTACTAACAGCATATTCTACAACCTTAATGGCATAAAACTGCTTGTAACAAAAATGTCGTTCAGAAAACTAAAAACTTGGTAACATTCAACTTACTTTTGAAATTTTGCACTAGTCCTCTCTCCAGAACTCTGACATTGGAATACTTAAAAAGGCGAGCCATGCTTTACATAATAATCATGCTTTGGTCGTTATGTAAAGCATAATAAATGTGGATGGAACTAACTGAAAATCTCTTTTCTAGTCAGTTTTTTACACTTGGTATTTAACTTCACTCCAGCAGCTTAGCAGTTAAAAAGTTTCTTTGAGAACACTACCTGTCTCAAACTCTGTAAGTCCATCTATGACTTTTTTTTTTTTTTGTCCCACATGTTTGGCCTTACAAAGTCAGTTCAAGCTAAATATACACCTGTATGATTTGTAAGGCAAGTCGATGCTGTTCAACAATCTGTTAATTTTTTTAAAGAAACAACTCAGCACTGCAGCTACCTTCAACCAACGCCGCCTCACACGAGCTAAACAACATTGTCAATGAAAGTTCACATCCAAACTTTATATATTTATGAATCTGCCATGTCAATTAGGTGGAGGACTAAAAGACAGAAGAACAATTTAATGGCTAGACTTCAAACTTTACTAACCTGTGCTGACACGGCAACGATTATCTATTTATTCATTACCATTGTGCTTATCTACCTCATTACAGTAACACAAGTTATAACATACAGACCCTTTACAAAAAATTTGAATATCATGGAAAAGTATATTTCCCTAATTACATTCAAAACGTTAAACTTCCATAGAGTATAGATTGAGGGCCCACAACTTCAACGATTTCAAGTATTTAGTTGTTTATTTGTACATAATTTCGGATTCCAGCTCATAAAACCCACAAAATCAGGAATTCAAAAAATTAGAAAACTGTGAAAAAATCACCATTTACTTCTCAGATTTGGAAGGAAAAAAAAAAGAAATTAGGATCACATCAAATCAAAATGTTACTTTCAAAACTATGTCAATCTTGAATACATCAGCATTACCTGGGAGTTATGGAAGCCCAGATTTCCTTGATGCTTGCTGTCAGCTCTTCTTTGTTTTCGGGTCTGGTGCCGCTCATTTTCCTCTTGATAATAACCCATAGATTCTCAATGGGGTTTTGGTCCGGCGGGTTGGCTGGCCAGTCAAGCACTTTGATGGCATGGGCACCAAACCAGATTTTGGTGCTTCTGGTGGTATGGGCAGGGGCCAGGTCCTGCTGGAAGATGAAAGTTCTCTAAAACACTCTGGTAGACTGATGTGGTGACCTTGGATTTAAGAAAGCAGAATTTACCAACACTTGCACCTGACATTGCACCCTAAATCATGACTGATTGTGGATATTTCACACTGGACCTCAATCAGCTTGGGTTCTGTTCCTCACCCGTCTTCCTCCAAACCCTTGGATCTTGATTCCTGAATGAAAGACACACTTTACTTTTATCGGAAAAGAGGACCTTGGGCCACTGACCAACAGTCCAGTCCTTCCTCTTCTTGGCCCAGTTGAGATGCTTCCTATGTTGGCTCAGGTTCAGAAGTGGTTTGACCCAAGGAACCCGACAGTTGTAGTCCATCTCCCGGATGCGTCTAAATGTGGTGGTTTTTGAAGCTGTGACTCCCGCCTCATTCCTCTCTTTCTGGATCTCTGCCAGATTCACGAATCTTCTCTGTCTGATAATCCACTGAAGCCCACAGTCTTCTAACTTCTGCTGGTGCATCTTCTCCTGCCCCATTTTGCCCTTCCACTAGACTTTCCATTGATATCCTTGGACGCAGCACTCTGTGAACAGCCAGCCTCCTTAGCCATGAACTTGTGTGGCTTTCCCATCCTATGGAGGGTATCAATGATGGTCTTCTGGCCAGTTGTGAAGTCTGCAGTCTTCCCCATATTGAACCTAACTGAGAAAATTGAACCAAAGTAAAGCAAGTTAAAGACACCTGGGAAAACCTGTGCAGGTGCTTTGAGTTTATTAGATGAGTAGTGTGTGACACTCAGTTTTAAACATTCATGCCCTGTAAAATTTGGGCTGATTTCTTCACAGTATTCTAACTTTTTTGAATTCCTGTTTTTGTGGGTTTTATGAGCTGGTAGCCCAAACTAAATACTTGAAATCGTTTAAGTTGTGGTCCCTGAGTCTATAATCTATGGAAGATTAACGTTTTGAATGGAATTATGGAAATAAATAAACTTTCCCATGATATTCAAATTTTTTGGAAAGGGTCTGAAGAAGGAAGTAGCACACGTTTTCATGTTTTTATGTTTGTATTCTTTAAGGTCAAACTTTTAATTTCGTTGCCCTCTGTAGAATGACAGTTTGATTCTGATCTAAATTACTGTAGGAAAAACATGCAAGGATAACGTTCGTAGAGTCAATCTGCTGAGGTCAGCAGTTCTACTCGTACAGGACACATAAAAGTAAAGCTCACTGTAAAGCAGTACTTTTCCTACCTCAGAAAATGTATGCTCCTTGTGCAATGAGCACCCATTATCTCCTTGATGATTAGGCTGCTGATTGAGGTTGTCCAATACACCCATGACATGATTGTTGCGTCCTCGTTCCTCAGCCTCAAGTTGTATCTTTCCTTAAAGCCAAGATCCTGCATACTACTTGTTTATACTGTAAACCCAAGTTGTGTTTAAACAGAAATACCGAATTTTTGATGGATAAAGGGAAACCTACCCTTCTTAGATGTTTACTTGGACAAATCTGACCCACTTGCATAAAGGATCTATCAATCCAAGTAAGTGCCTCTACTGTATATCCATTGCCCATATATTGGGAAAGGGTTTTTTTGCCTACAAAACAGTACAGTTTCTATTAACAAAAAAAAGAAGTCTGCCTTTTTCTGCTCCAGATATAACATAATCACACAATGTATGGTAGTGCAGATTCTGTTTTTTGGAGGCTTGCCTCTAAAAGCTCCTTTTGTATCAGAAACGTCAGCTTTAAAATTACTCGTTTATTTTTATAAATTACATATTTATGTTGTAAAGTATACCCTTTAAAACATCGTTCTCCACACAGGGTCGAATGATATGTCCAAGCAACAATCCGAGGTTCTGAAACGGGACTTTGCTGGATTACTGAACACCGTGAGCTCGTTGGGTGCAGCAGTATTCATCAGTGGACCTTTACCACCCATCAGAGGAGGAGAAGAAAGATTTAGCCGACTTTTGACATTAAATAAGTGGATTTTATCTGCATGTGCTGAAAACAAACTGCAATTTATTAACAACTTTCAGATTTTTTGGGAGCGTAGACATCTTTTTAAGGCAAATGGATGTAGTTTGAACAGGTCAGGTGTAAGACTGTTTACCTCCAATATTTTTCTGCGTCATCCCTCTGTGCTTGGAGCCAAAAAGGAGATACACAAAGACTTATCTCAAAAAGAAGACCAAACAAAGCTGAGTGCAGAGGGGGAGGAACTTCTTCTGCCCTCACTCATGGGAAGCTTCGAACAGAAGCAGGAAGAAGGATCTTTATTTGCCCCAAAAGCCCTCAACAGCCCTAAAGAACAGGACAGCGGACCTCCATTGCCCCCGCAAACCCCTGACAGCCCACCGTCTTCCCTACCGCCCCCCTCCCCCCATCTGAAATTCACTGAGCAGATGATGGAGCAGGTCAACATTGGGCTCAGATCTACCATCCATTTCCATCCATTTTCTTCCGCTTATCCGGGGTCGGGTCGCGGGGGCAGCAGCCTAAGCAAAGAGACCCAGACTTCCCTCTCCCCAGCTACTTGTTCCAGCTCCTCGGGAGGAACCCCAAGGCGCTCCCAGGCCAGCCGAGAAACATAGTCCCTCCAGCGTGTCCTGGGCCTTCCCCTGGGCCTCCTCCCGGTGGGACGTGCCTGAAACACCTCACCAGGGAGGCGTCCAGGAGGCATCCTGACCAGATGCCCGAGCCACCTCAACTGACTCCTCTCGATGTGGAGAAGCAGCGGCTCTACTCTGAGCCCCCTCCGGATGACTGAGCTTCTCACCCTATCTCTAAGGGAGAGCCCAGACACTCTGCGGAGGAAACTCATTTCAGCCGCTTGTATCCGTGATCTCGTTCTTTCGGTCACCACCCAGAGTTCGTGACCATAGATCAACATTGGGCTCAGATCTACCCCCCAGACCAATATGTTTTCTTTACCCATAAACCCCACACCATGACGATCAAAGGTAGGGCAACAAGCCCGGCCCCCTCCTACCCCACCACGTAAGCATGTACAATCTCCACAGTCTGATGTAAGATGTGTTAAGGGTCCAGGCTGCGTGGATATCAGCAGTCAGAACTTTTCCCAGGACAAGCTGGGACCCTGTTCGTTAGAAGGTCCGATCATTTCTGTACTTATAAGTAACAGAAGGAATGTAGTTATGTCAAAACACAGAGCAGTGCATTCTAAAAGGTTTTTAAGTAAAGTAAACATACGCTGTACACAGCCCGCCTCAAAACACAAGGGGCACAATAATACTCTTAAACCTGTTAAGGTGGCCTTATTAAATGTCAGGTCTATAGTAGGGAAGACATTTTTAATCAATGATCTTATCACTGAGCATGGCCTTGATTTTATGTTTTTAATTGAGACTTGGTTAGATAAGAATAGCAGTGTTTCTCTTATCGAATCAACCCATCCCAACTTTAGTTTTGTCAACCAGGCCAGACAGAACAGGAGAGGTGGAGGAGTTGCTGTTTTATTTAATGAATCATTCCAGTGTAAGCAGTTATCTCTTGGAAGTTTTCCTTCTTTTGAATATGTTTCTGTACAGATGAAGGCCTCATCTAGAGCCATGTTTCTTAACATTTATTGGCCTCCAAATTACTGTGCTGACTTTAATGATGATTTTACAGAACTCCTATCTATAATCTGTGTTGATTTTGACTGTATAATTATTGTTGGTGATTTTAACATCCATGTTGACAATCCCTAGAACAAAGGGTCTGAAGACCTGAGTAACACTCTGGACAACTTTGGGCTGACTCAGCATATAACAGAGCCCACACATAATAAGGGTCATGTTTTGGACTTACTGATCTCGAAGGGTCTGGGCATTTCCAAGATTAATGTGCGTGATGTGGGCTTGTCTGACCATTGTTGTGTTTTCTTTGAGAGTGTAATTTCGGTTTACATAAATGTTTTAACGGAGGTTATCACAAAACGATGTATAACTGAAAACACTAGTGACATCTTTAACCAGGTCTTCTCTCTAACACCTGCCCTTTCAGGGGGTTCAGTCAATGAACTTGTCAACAGCTTTAATGCTAAAATATTAAATGTTATGGAGACTATTGCTCCCACTAAGGTGAAGGTTATCTCTGTAAGGAAAAAGTCTCCATGGAGAAATTCCACACTGGTGAGAAATGAAAAAAGGGAGTTTCGGAAAGCCGAGCGCACATGGAGTAAAACAAAACTTCATTATGACATCTATAAAGAGAAACTTCACTCTTATAACTTACAACTGAGGAATGCAAGGAAGTAATATTTTTCTGACATCATCACCAGAAATAGTCATAGTGCTCGCACATTATTTGCTGTAGTCGAAAGGCTAACAAACTCTCCTGTGTCAGTTGCACCTGAACTCTATTCCACTAAGGCCTGCAATGACTTTGCCAAATTCTTCACAGACAAAATCCAAAATATTAGACAAGCGGTTGGTTCCTTAACGGCAGGTTCAGGTTATGTACAGTGTCCACGGAAAATCAATTTAAACACCATGAAACAGTTTTATCTCATAAACAGCAAAGATCTGGAGGACATCTTACGTCAACTGAACTCCTCCTCTTGTTGCTTAGACATCCGGCCCACAGGCTTTTTCAAAAAGGTCTCAAAGATCTTGGGGTAGGATCTGTTACAGATTGTAAACTCATCTTTAATGTCGGGGGTTTTCCCAGAGCCCCTGAAAACAGCTGTAATTAAACCCCTGCTGAAAAGAGACAATCTGGACAAGACACAAATGAACTACAGGCCCATCTCCAATCTTCCATTTTTAAGTAAGATCATTGAAAAGGCTGTTTTTCATCAGCTAAATGACTTCTTAAGACAAAGCAACTGCTATGACGTCTTTCAGTCAGGTTTTAGACAGCACCACAGCACTGAGACTGCTCTGACCAAAGTCATCAATGACATCCGTTTGAATACTGACAGTGGAAAAATGTCAGTGTTAGTTTTACTGGATCTCAATGCTGCATTTGATACAGTTGACCACATTATTTTACTCAAACGACTGGAGAACTGGGTGGGTCTCTCTGGCACTGTACTAAACTGGTTCAAAACGTACTTAGAGAACAGGAAGTACTTTGTGTCAATAAGTAACTTTACATCTGAGCAGACGGGAATTACATGTGGGGTTCCCCAGGGTGCCATCCTGGGACCTCTTCTGTTTAACATCTATATGCTCCCACTGGCACAGGTAATAAATAAAACAATATAAGTTACCATAGCTACGCAGATGATACACAGATATATATTAGAATGTCACCAGAAGACCAAGGGCCTGTACAGGCTCTTGGCAAATGCATTGAGGAAAATAATGACTGGATGTGCCACAATTTTCTGTAGTTGAACAAAAACAAAACGGAGGTAATTGTCTTTGGAGCTAAAGAGAAAAGATTGAAGGTCACCACAAGGCTTCAGTCAATACACCTAAAAACCACCAACCACGTCAGAAATCTGGGTATAGTGATTGACTCAGACCTAAACTTTGAAAAAAACATTAAGGCAATCACAAAATCAGCCTACTATCACCTTAAGAATATCTCAAGGATAAAAGATCTGATGTCTCAGGAGGACCTGGAAAAACTAGTCCATGCATTCATCTTTAGTCAGCTTGATTGTTGTAACAGCGTCTTTTCAGGTCTACCTAAAAAATCAATTAGGAAACTGCAGCTCATCCAGAACTCTGCTGCTCGAGTTCTCACTAAAACCAAAAAAGTGGACCACATCAGTCCAGCTCTGAGGTTTTTACACTGGCTGCCTGTCTGTCAGAGGATAGACTTCAAAGCTCTGCTGCTGGTCTACAAAGCTCTGAATGGTTTAGGACCAAAATACATCAGTGATCTCCTGACCCAGTATGAACCTACTCGACCCCTCAGGTCATCTGGATCCGCGCTTTTATCAGTTCCCAGAGTCAGAACCAGACATGGAGAAGCTGCGTACAGCTTCTATGCTCCACATGTCTGGAACAAACTCCCAGAAAGCCTCAGATCAGCTGAAACACTCAGTTTATTTAAATCCAGGTTAAAGACCCACCTGTTCTCAGCTGCTTTTGATTAGATTTTTATTCTAAGTTTTAAATCTGCACGGCTTCTTTTAAGATTCTTTCAAGATTTTTTTTCTTCTCATTTTAATTCAAGGTTTTTATTCCTGTACTTTTGCTTTTTCTGCACCCTGCTGTAATGCTTTTGATGTTTTATGTAAAGCACTTTGAATTGTCTTGTAACATGGATTGTGCTATACAAATAAACTTGCCTAAAATGGTGATTAAAGGAAATAGAAAATGTGCAGTATATTATTTTCCTACAGTTAAACAAATTCAGGTAAGCAGTGTTTCATGTTTCAACCAAACTAATCAATCTTGTTGACTTGTGAACAAAAATATTTTTTATTGAACATCAGTTATCAATTAGCTGATTGACTCCTCTGGCTGAATGGTTAAGAATGTTTAAACAGAATGCCCATTAAGTTAGATGGTACATAGGGTTTCATCTTATACATTGTTTGACACAAGGAACAATTTTCCTCATAGAAAGTGTCTTAATGTATGATTTTGATTAACAGAGATGAGTGGAGTGATCAATCCCAGGTCAATGCTAATATGATCAAGCTGGAACAGAGAAAATTGTATCCTGGTTAAGACCCTGCATATGGACTTCAACTTTGTATTAGTTTATCACAAAGTCAGATAATATTGACATCTCAGAAACCTTTCTCTCTTACTGTCAATAACCACTGTTTAGGAGAATATTTTTGGAAGCCTCCAGGTATTTCAGAAAAGTCATCTCCTTTGTAGTTTCTTTTGTTATCTCATACTGGACAGGGTAATCTGTTTTAGCCTGATTGATTGTGTTGCTTCTTATTTCTCCTGTAGCTGTGGAGATCAGAAATATTTAATCTCCAAATAGGAAGATGATTTATTTATTTTTAGGCAAAGAAAACACTTGTGTGAGGAGAAAAATATTTTTTTTAGGCTCCAAGTGTCAGTCATGATCTGTGGTCAAATACAACAATTATTGTGCCCTAAAGCATGGGGAAAAATATTTTTCTAAGGTGAAAAATAGTCTTGGTTGTCCAAATTTCTTTCTTTCCATTTGTGTTTTTTTTCTTTTAAGAGAGTGGGTTCAGCTTGGTCTGTTGACAGCAGTAGGTTTCACACTGAGAGCAACATGCTGAGTCTCATCACAATGTGTGGCGGTGGCTGCGTACATGTGTTAAACCACATCTCCACGGCTGTCTTGCTCAGCGTGTCGTTATGAGATTCTCTGCTCTACTCCCACCCACCACTAACCTCTTCAGTTCACTTCAATTTATTTACTCTTTACTTAATCAGATCATCAAATTAGGAAAAAACATCTTAAAGACCTGAGAGAAAACTTGCTAAAGAAATTACCTAAAATCAGTTTGTGAAGAAACACTTGCATAACATCAAAACCTGTATTATAAGCATTCAAAACCTACTGAAGACTGAAAAGCAAAGAAAATACAATGCTTGATTCATCAGATCTAATGTCTTTAATATCTAATTCCTATTTTTGTTATATTTTAATTTTAAAAAGTGTGATCTTTGAAATAGTTGCTTCTTAGCTCCTTTAACACTCATAGCACAGTTGTTTTAAGTATTTGAGATAAACATCCAAAAGTTGTTGCCTAATTGCTTTTTAATAAAAAGTTCTGTTGGTTCTATACGGTAGTTTTTTAGCTCTGCAGTTAAATGACATCTTAAGTATTAATGCTGTAACAAGTATTAAAGGTGGCAAAGTCTGAGCTTTCAGAGCAATGCTAGTGATGTTCTAAAACTTAAAAAAGATCTGTCTGTCTGTCTGTCTGTCTGTCTGTCTGTCTGTCTGTCTGTCTGTCTGTCTGTCTAGATGTTTTTTAGTCAATGCTGGGTCTCTACTTAGGACTGTTCTATGGATGGCAATCAGTTCAGTCTTGTTCCTATTGTTGAATCATAAACATGGTCCTTAACTGAGGCGGGCGAGGCCTGAAGAGCTTTAGATGTTCTTGGTTCTTTTGGGACCTCCTGGATGAATCATCAAGTTGCTCTTGGAGTAAACTTTGTAGCCCAGCCACTCTGAAGAGGGTTCACCACTGCTCCATGTTTTCTCCAGGTGTAGATAGTGTCTCTCACTGTCCTGCACTGAAGTCTCAAAGCAATAGTGATCCCTTTCTAAGGCTTTCCACTCCTGTAGGTGTCAACAATCCGTTTGGTATCATAATGCGCTATCAACACCAGATGCTTCACATAACACACGTCTATCTGGAGATCACAGACTGTGGGAGAATTCAGATCATAGGGCTGGGATTGTGGAACCAAAGAGGCGTGGTTACAATTTGTGGCCTTCACCTGCAGAAGATTTCCCTTTGGGATTTCCCCAAATGCATTTAAGGGCTTTGAATACAAGCAGAGATATACACGGTTCTCAGCATGCTATCTTTATCAGATTCTAATAGACCGTAGAGGTCGACACAATTTCTCCATTGTGTGTACACCCACGTAGTGAACGGTTGCTGCTACCGCAGTTTTTGCTTTTTCTAATCTCATACTAACACCCTTATGGGCTTACAGGAGATGGATCGTGGGTTTAGCATGTAAGGGTCAGTTTCAACCTCCTATTCTGATTGTGAGGGGCAATGAACATTGGTAGATCACTGAATAAAAGGAGGGTCTCAATGGCACTAATGACCAGAGGTCAAAATTGTACTCAAATAGGAGAAGCACTACTTCAACATATTTTTACTCATGAACAAGTAAAAAGTAGCTGTTCAAGAAATTATTACAATAACAGTAAAAAAAGTATTTGATTAAAAAGCTATTTGAGTACTGAGTAACACCTGATCTATAACTTTTAAAATTATGTCATCAGACAAACAAAAATATAACGTTATAGGCAAATTCTGGTATTTTAAAGACTAAAATTAAACAATGGATACAAATGTATAATAATTTTACAAAATTACTGGTTTTAAGCAGAAGAAACACTTTTATAAGGTATACATTTACATTACCTACTCTAAGTATTGGTATTATATTAAATAGGTAAAACAAACAGGTAAACTACTCTCAAAAGTAAATGTAATTGAGTAAATGTAACTAGTTACTACCCACCTCGGCTAATGACTTTGTTTCTCCTTTGCTGCTGATTTTCTTTAGCTTTATGGCATGCTGTGTTCCTTTTTTGAATGTTTTATCCTACTTCATATTGTCAAACAGGTTATATTTAAGGAATTTCTTTATCCACATGTGGGCTGCATGACATTATGAAAATATTTAGCCACAATAATAATGCTAAAAATTACAATATCGATTGCGGTTACCTTCATTTTTTGGCTGATTTTTTTTTTGTGTGTTTTTTACCGCCCCACTTCTACCCACCCCATTCTATTAGTTTTAAGATCTCCATCCAACTGTCAAAATATTTTATCAACATGCATGGTGTCTGACAACTTTAATGTAGTATTCTGCCAAATATTGCACAGAAGCATTCCTTTGAGATCTTGATATTTCACACATTGATGCTGTGATAATGACTGCCGTTCGATACATTGTGCCGCTCTATCTACTGTACATGTCCAGTCGCAATCAGGTTTGAACCACAAAACAATGTGATTAATTTTAGTTTATGATTTAATGCACTGACTACGTTTCTTTTTCTGATAACATTTGTCTTACTATCTGAAGCATTTAGGTCTAATGAAAAATGTATGTAGTATTTCCATGTTCCATGTACAAAATCGTGATGCAATAAACAATGACAATAGTTTGAAGTCCTCTTATCTTTTGTGATGAGGGATGACCCTCTTTGGACATCAGGTTGTTTGCAGTTATGCTAATGACAAACTAAGCTCCAATGTAAAATTGGTCTTCCATGTTTGGAAATAATACTGGTTCATTTCCTGAGTTCTTTAGGTTTTTAAAATCTGAATGACTCGTATGTCAGAGTTAAATTTAACTGAAAAGTAAAAAAACTTGTCTCCAGGCACTGGATAGCAAATGAGTTAACATATAAAAAACATTTTGTTTTGGATTTTGAGTGAGTTTATGGATAGATCAGAGCTTTCCTAAAGGAAGTAACTTTGTCTGATCTCTAGCCTTATTCTCTTTTCTTATTTTCTTTTCTTAGCTTTTTTTTCTTAGTTGCTTTATACACACAGCCTCTGGAGTCACTGTATTAGACCGGATCTCTTTTTTGGATTACTTTCTGAAGGACTTTGGATTACCAAAATGGCGTTTTGCTCAGCTGAGGATTTTGAGAAACTCCAGAGAATTGAAACAATCGAGACGAAGTTACACCATCTACAGATTAATTTTGATCTAAACACTGGATATGGAAATGAGACAACTTTACGATGACTACACCCAGGGAGGAAGAACCTGGCAGCCCGGTGTTATCTCGGTCCAACAGTCTCACAAAGAAGCCACAGAACAACGCTACTCCTCCAGCCAAAAGGCATTTAATGGGTAGAACACCCCATTCCCAATTCGACGATGACTGGCTAAAAAAGCGGACTGAATCTACACCTGCGTTCTCTGCTCCGAGGAAGTAGAAACAAAAGAACCTGCAACCCAAAGCAAGAAATTTCACTCCCCCTGGAATACCGCTGAGAAACAGATTTGCAGCCCTCACTACCTCAAAAGACAACGCAGTCCCTGGGACCAGTCAAGGTCACGAGGAGAAATCCATTCACATGAAGCGGACACATAAGAAAATAAGAACCCCCCCAGCAAAAATTCTCATCATACATGACGGATCAATTAATGGTATCGAAGATTTTTGTAGCCAGAACACTAGGGTTATCAGCTGCCCCGAGAATCCAGAGAATACAGAGAAGTATCAGAAAAAATCCAGACGATTTTAGAAAAACACTCTAAACTGGAAAAGCTTGTTATCCACACAGGTGCAACTGATGTAGCCAAAAAACAATTCTCAAAACAGACTTCTCTGATCTGCTACAGAGACTTAATGATCTTAACATAAACATCTTTATCAGCGGACCAGTCCCTGAAGGAAAAGTAGACTTTGCATGCTCCATAAATGGTTGAAGAGAAACTGTGTTGAAAAATCAATCCTATTTATTAATAACTTTAAAATATTTGGATGTGCAAAGCAGTTGTTCAAGATAAATGGACGTTATCTTAATAAAGCTGGACTGAGACTGTTGACGTCATATATTTTCTGTTATCTAAATAAACACTTGATAAAGCACCCAAGAGCCTCGAAGCACGACCTGTGGATACTATCAGAGAACAAACATTTTCCGATACACACAAAGTGAATATTACATCACCAGTCCAGACAGCTGCACAGACTGACAAAGAACAAATATTTCCAGCAAGTATTCCAATGTCATCAGACTCATTGACACTTAATGACTCTCCGTTTAGAGATTTTTCAGATAAACTGAAAGCACAAATTAGAGTTGGGTCACAACTAACACCAAAACTTGGACTACTTCAAGCCTCTGGCACTAACACTGGATGTATTCCGCACATGCCCCAACTGGTAAAACGGACATCTGATATACAAGGGAACCGGACAGTAATTTTACTCCCACCGTCTTCCAGAAGTTGTCCGGCCACCCCGAAAAAAATCATTCAAGTCATTACGAGCAAGAGAAAACAAAAAACTAAATCCAATGCTCTTTAATAAAATTAATCTCAAATTGATCACCTGTGAGAAGGTTCAGCTACCGATTATCACACCACTTAAGTTAGCTTTATTAAATATTAGGTCTTTGTCAGGAATGTCACTCCTAATCAATGAATTCATCACTGAACATAAAATACATGCCTTTTTTTTATCAGAAACCTGGCTAGACGTAAATAATGAAACATCTGTATTGATAGGATCTACTCCTCCAAACCTAATTTTTTTTAAGCGAGAGCAGGAAACATAGATGAGGTGGAGGGGTAGCCACAATTTTTCATAATTCAATGAACTTTAAAATGGTACCCCTGGGCATATTAGACTCTTCTGAATACCTAGCCACCCAGATAAACGAGCCTGAAAAAGGTCTATTTCTAAGTTTATATAAACCCCCAAAACTTAACTTTCTGCAAAGGTTTAACTATAGCTGACGTCTCTGTATCTGATATTGCGTTATCTGACCATTACTGTGTTTTCTTTGAAAGTACCATCTCTGCTAAAATATCTAGCCACAGTGAGATAACAGTTGAAACCTTTAAACATATTTACCCTCCCACCACATCCCCCTCAACTCCCAACTCCAACTCAGTAATCAAGCTGGTAGATCAGCGATTGGTTAACGATCAGAAATCGTTAACCAATTAAGCTCCTCCTCCTGCTGTCTTGATATCCTACCCACAGCTTTCCTTAAGAAAGTTTTCATTGGGTCTGATCTGATTAAAATAGTTAACTCATCCTTCCTGTCAGGTCTCTTCCTCCAGGCTTTAAAAACACCAGTTATTAAACCAAAAAAGAATAATCTGGACTACATGTAAATGCAGAACTACAGGCTAATTTCTAATCTGGTTCTGTTGGACCTCAGTGCAACATTTGACACTGTTAATCATGATATACTATTGGAACGACTGGAACGTTGGGTCGGACTCTCTGGCACAGTACTTGGCTGGTTTGAGTCTTACCTAAAGAACAGGGACTTCTTTGTTTCATTAGGAACTGGTTCATCGGAACGAAAAGAAATCACATGTGGGGTGCCCCAGGGCTCCATCGTGGGGTGCCCCAGGGCTCCATCATGGGGCCCCTCTTATTTAATATCTACATGCTCCCACTAGCCCAGATTACAACAACCAGTAAGATTAGCTACCACGCTGCTGCTCGTGTTCCTCACTAGAACCAGGAAAGTAGAGAACATCACCGCAGTTCCAAAGTCCTTACACTGGCTCCCTGTAGCTCAGAGAATAGACTTCAAAATACTTTTACTTTTTCTAAATCATTGAATGGCTTACTACCAAAGTATTTCAGCTTTCAGTTTCTATGCTCCTCTAATCTGGAGCAAACTTCCAGACAACTGCAAAGCTGCTGAAACACTGAGTTCTTTTAAATCACAACTAAAAACGGATCTGTTTAGAGCTGTCTTTGAGTAATGCTTTCATGTATCATGTTTTGTGCATGCTTCTAGCTTTATTGCTGTTTTTACTTTATATGCTTTGTCTGTGTTTTATTGCTATTTTTATTTTACCTCTTAATCACGTAGAGCACCTAGAATTACCTTGTTGTTGAAAGTGTGCTATACAAATCAAATTGCCTTGCCTTGTGTTGCCTTGTTTCCTCAGGATTATTATAAAATGACAGAAAAGCTGCATATTCACATCTCTGTTTCTGTCTCTACAGATGTGATCCACACCGTGGGGCCGATTGCTCAGGGAGGAGTTGGTGAGGAGGATAGAAGAGCGCTGAGGTCCTGCTACAGGAACAGCCTGCAGACTGCCACCGAAAATGCTGCTCGATCTGTGGTGAGAACATCTGGATGAGAGGAATCTGAAAGGGAGCAACCAGGGAGGAGAGAGGAATGGTGACAGACAAGGTTTTAAATACAGAAACCCCAGAAATCTGTAAAGAGAGTAACAAAGGATAATCGAGCTAGGTCGCAGGCTTTACTTTGTGCTGAGATACTGTAGCTGCAGGAAAGCCAGAGGTAAAGAGAAAAAGATTGATCATATGTAGCCTTTACAAAGAAAACTCTGTTCATGCTGAGGTAGAGAGAGGAAAGTGAAAAGGGAGTAGGAGTGTTGCATTGTTAGGTTATATAGAAGACGCCGGATTGAAGGTTTCACAGAGAACCAAGTCGGAGAAAAACACCATAGAAACATGAAATAAAACCAGATCTGAGGCAGACTTGTGGAAGTTAGGAATAAAACCTAACACATCATTTATCAGCAGCTGCTGCATTGTTTAATTTCTGACAAATCTACAGGCAGATGCAACAGTCATCTCTGCACATCCACAAAATGGCAAATCATATGTTTCTGTTTGGCCTCGAGGGAATCGTGAGTCACATCTGCCATCGCTGAGTGTTAAAGCTCAGCAGTCAGGTTAAATGATCTGAGCAGGACAGGGGGGAGCGTCCTGGCATCTGCCGGCGCTGCCGCATCTGACAGCAGGTTGAGAAGCTGCCAAATGTGAAGTTTTCTGGCAGCCTGACTCACATCACAAGCTGTGGGTTTGCAGGATTCGGCTAAACATGGATCTTATTGACTTCAAGTTACAGTCCTGCACATGAATATTACAAATTATCATCTTGGTGCTGTTAAATGCATTTAGCTTTACTCGATATTGTGATCATTTTCACCATTACTGACACAGTGGCCCAAGCAGGTTTAAACTTTTCTTGAGAGCTCATGTAGTGGATAAAATGCATTCATTGCCTAAATTCGAAGACTTTAAATTTTATTTTGTTATTGTTACTTTTGGCTGCCCTGCATGTCAGGGGTGTTCTTATTTATGTATTTAAATATTTGTTAGAAACATAATGTAGATGTTTATTTAAAAAAAATATATTTTTAGAAATTATTAAAAAGAAGTTTGTCGAACTATTTTTTCAAAACAGTTTGTGTTCATTGGTTTGAGGTCTCTCTGGATGATCACTGAGATAAATTGTTTTATTTTGCCAGCTATTTCAGAGCTGTGTTCTTGGCAAGCATTTAGTTTTCCCAGCTTTTAGCTTTCTCCATTTAAGTTGAGGTCAACTTAATTATGATGTGTCTGTGGGGTCATATAATTGTTGTATAGGCTACTCAGACTCCTGCAGCTTCAGGCAGCCTGCCATACTATTTCCAAAGATATCTGTGTGTAATTATTTTCTAATATACACTGCTTATAGAAACAGTTTGCACTTTCCCAACTCTCTATAGTTCATATCAGCAGCCTGTATCTAACCTGCAGCCAACAATCAATCAAAGCACTTTTTATACACAGCAAAGGGAACAAAAAGTCTAAATATAAACAGGAGACAATTAAAAACAAACGTAAAACAAATAAAAATAAATGATATTGGTTTGAAAGACTAGGGAATAATGCCTTGATGATGATGAGGACACACTAGAAGTGGACTTGTTTTGACATCAAATTTCTTGGAAGTATAGATTATAAAATCCAGATTAGAGTGTTGACACTAAGATCACAAATAGCAAAATTAGAAGTAATAAATAAATGCAAATGAAAACATACAACCAAACAAAACAGAAGTGAACTAAAACCTACATTAAGTTCACACAACTGGAATATAAGCTCATTCATCAAGAAAATGCTGCAAAAGAATCATTATTGTGAATTAAATGGTTCAAAATTCTCTTAAAATGTAAAATTGCAATTAATCTACAATAATCATCTTCAATAGAAATACTAAAAACCAAACCATAACATGTTTTGAATTTAAAATATCATCGGTCTCTAAACTGTCCAAGTTTGGATAAATACAAAATATTTTAGACCTGAGAGTCAATCCCAAAGCTTAGATCAGCCTGAAACACCTCCAGTATCAAAAACCACCACTTTCTTAGCTGTTCATGCATACGCTCTATGAGTTCTATATTTAGAAATGTATTATTTATTTATAATATATTCTATATTATTGATTCTCTCTATGTATTTAACAAACTTTCTTCAAAACTGAACTGAATAAACGATCTACAATCAAAGTCCGGATACCAATCCATAACGTCAACCCCTTTAAAACAGAATCTAGTGTACAATGTGAAATATTGTTACAATTTATAATTTGTAGATAATAATCTGTACCCATTACATTACAGATCTAACATTAGCCAGCAGTCAGAGTCAGATGTTTCTGCATTTGCTGAATGAGATAGTCCTGAATGATGAATGTCCAACAAAACAAAGCATCACCACTAGTGAGCAAGATGGGTAGAAAACAGTCACAATACTGATGAAATTCAGTGGTGAATCTATAAATCTGAAGGTTAATGATCTTTTTCATTATTCCAAAGGTTTTCTGTTAAATCTTGATACTTAATACATTATTCAGGTGCTTAAATACTTTGAGGTTAAAGAAAGGCTTTCTTTTCCTGATTAAATTAGTGTGGTAGCTACACTTTATTGTCAAAAATACATAGAAACATTTTGCTTGCTAGTTGTAAAAGAGATTTGCTCCTCACCGGTTGTTTCAGACCTTTGACCTTATCTAGAGCACAGGTACTCCTGATATAAAGCTGACACTTTTACTTTACATATTTATTAAAAATGTTGGTTCTATTAAACCATTTTTAAGAAAAACATGCCTTTAACATAAGAAAAGTGTTTGTTGTCAATACCTCCTTATATTGAATATGTTCAGTGTAATCAAACACAGAATGATGCATCAAATACATAAGTAGTGTTTTCACATTGTTCACTGTCGTTTTGAGGATTAGTTTCTGTTAGACAGATCACAAAAATAAATTTTGGATACCTCGATGCCACTGAAAAGAGTGTTATTATGTGATAATAACACAAGCTTGATGGATGTAGCCTGGGTTCCCTGTTTGCAGAGCAGCCTGATAAAACTGTGGGCTGACAAACAGTGCACTGCTGGTGTTATATAAAGAAAACCACATGAGATACGTTTTTCATCATGCTTTGATATACTTCCCAAGCAAAACTTCAGATTGGTGAACAGTGTTGTTTGCTCTGACATAATGTTTTTGTTTTGAAAAAACCAGCAGGTGCCAGACACATGCAGCCTTTAAAAAAAAAAAAGAAACTTACAGTGGCTACTTCACAGTTACAGACGTGTGTGTGGACTAATGCATCTACAGTAAATGGAAACCTGTTCTAAGATCTACTTCCCTGGAAATGCAAGATTTAGACCAGAGACTGCTGATCTGAATTATCTCGTTTCATCTCACAACTGTCAAATCTCTGTTTTTACTCTATGTATTAAAAGGATTTACAAGCCTTCCTATGTGGGCTTTGAAGTCATTTTCGCATTCATAGTGATTGCAAAAGAATTATTTCTCACTTTATAAGAAGTAAGATGAGGTTGTAATGGTCAGAATTAGACACAATTTTACTCATCTCTCTAAAGTATAACAGCATTTATAACTTGATTTAAAACAGCTGCAAAAAGAACATTTGAATCATTCTGAAAATGAATCGACAAACATGAAGTAGCTCATATTAGCAATTAGATGTAATACATTTTGTCAAACTGTTTGAGAACGTTCAGATGAACAGTTACTGAGAACAGAGAGGAGATTAATTCATATATGAAGGATATAATACGTGCCTTTGGGTAAGAGTTGGTTTTTAATAATTATAGTGCGGATGGAACTCTGGAAGAATGTGAAATTTGCTCTAATAGTTTGCCAGGTATGGATAAGCATAAAAAAACCACAAAGCTGTTTCAAGGTTTTATTCAGTTTTTCTGGTAGATAAAATGTTTTTTACATTGTTTTATGTTGAAATGAAAGATTGCTCATTGCTCTTTGATTTACATCACAAACTAAATATTTTTCTAAACAAAATAAGGGTATCAGGTGTCACAAGCTGTGTTTAAAAGAACTGGTAAATAATTTAGTTTATTCCAGACCAGGTCAGAGAAGTCCAAGTGCTGACCTGTGTTAAGTCTAGGTGTCTAAAATAAAGAACAAACTGTGAAGTAGCCCTTTACAGCTCCCCTAATGTTGTGCCATGATGTAGATAATAAAATCCAGATAAGTAGATGATTTGTGTGAAAATGTCAAGAATGGTTTAAAAGCTCTAATTTAGAAAATGATTCTGGAATTGCTTTGCTTTGAAAAAGTGTAGAAAAGCTTGTACAGGTCCTTCTCAAAAAATTAGCATATTGTGATAAAGTTAATTATTTTCCATAATGTAATGATAAAAATTAAACTTTCATATATTTTAGATTAGAAGTCTGGGTCTCTTTGCTTAGGCTGCTGCCCCCGCGACCCGACCCCGGATAAGCGGAAGAAAATGGATGGATGGATGGATGGATGGATATTTTAGATTCATTGCACACCAACTGAAATATTTCAGGTCTTTTATTGTTTTAAAACTGATGATTTTGGCATACAGCTCATGAAAACCTAAAATTCCTATCTCAAAAAATTAGCATATCATGAAAAGGTTCTCTAAACGAGCTATTAACCTAATAATCTGAATCAACTAATTAACTCTAAACACCTCAAAACCGCAATCATGGGTAAGACTGCCGACCTGACCGCTGCCCAGAAGGCCATCATTGACACCCTCAAGAAAGAGGGTAAGACACTGAAAGAAATTTCTGAACGAATAGGCTGTTCCCAGAGTGCTGTATCAAGGCACCTCAGTGGGAAGTCTGTGGGAAGGAAAAAGTGTGGCAGAAAACGCTGCACAACGAGAAGAGGTGACCGGACCCTGAGGAAGATTGTGGAGAAGGACCGATTCCAGACCATGGGGGACCTGCGGAAGCAGTGGACCGAGTCTGGAGTAGAAACATCCAGAGCCACCGTGCACAGGCGTGTACAGGAAATGGGCTAAAAGCCACTTTTGAACCAGAAACAGCGGCAGAAGCGCCTGACCTGGGCTACAGAGAAGCAGCAATGGACTGTTGCTCAGTGGTCCAAAGTACTTGCATGTCATTCGGAAATCAAGGTGCCAGAGTCTGGAGGAAGACTGGGGAGAAGGAAATGGCAAAATGCCTGAAGTCCAGTGTCAAGTACCCACAGTCAGTGATGGTCTGGGGTGCCATGTTGGTCCACTGTGTTTTATCAAGGGCAGGGTCAATGCAGCTAGCTATCAGGAGATTTTGGAGCACTTCATGCTTCCATCTGCTGAAAAGCTTTATGGAGATGAAGATTTCATTTTTCAGCACGACCTGGCACCTGCTCACAGTGCCAAAACCACTGGTAAATGGTTTACTGACCATGGTATTACTGTGCTCAATTGGCCTGCCAACTTTCCTGACCTGAACCCCATAGAGAATCTGTGGGATATTGTGAAGAAGAAGTTGAGAGACGCAAGACCCAACACTCTGGATGAGCTTAAGGCCGCTATCGAAGCATCCTGGGCCTCCATAACACCTCAGCAGTGCCACAGGCTGATTGCCTCCATGCCACGCCGCATTGAAGCAAAAAGCAAAAGGATTCCCGACCAAGTATTAAGTGCATAACTGAACATAATTATTTGAAGGTTGACTTTTTTTGTATTAAAAACACTTTTCTTTTATTGGTCGGATGAAATATGCTAATTTTTTTAGATAGGAATTTTGGGTTTTCATGAGCTGTATGCCAAAATCATCAGTTTTAAAACAATAAAAGACCTGAAATATTTCAGTTGGTGTGCAATGAATCTAAAATATTTGAAAGTTTAATTTTTATCATTACATTATGGAAAAGAATGATCTTCATCACAATATGCTAATTTTTTGAGAAGGACCTGTATAATGTCCTCATATAAGCTAACGTGTCTGTGTTACATGATCAGTAGTCTGACTGATTCCTTTGTCCTCTTTGCTCTGCAGGCTTTCCCGTGCATCTCCACTGGAATCTACGGTCAGTATCTGTGCCTCTTCTTCAGACCAGAGCGATGCATGAGTGTTCATCTGGGGAAACGTGTTTCCTAACTGTCAAATTTTCTGTATCACTGTTTACCCAGAGTGCCAAGCCTCTCTTCTCCTCTAACCCAGAGGTGGTTTACAGATTAACGCCTGGGATTATAACAGGCAGATTATGATAGATTAATTCGGAGATTGTGTCAGAGTGGCTGTAATCTCTTTCATGCTGGCAGAAGAGGGAGTTGGGGATAGTGCTTAAACACAGCCTGGGGTGTCTCCGCTTTGAGCTCTGGTTGACACCTCTCTGCTGCTGGAATACCAACAGGTCCTGATTAATCAGTTTTTAATTTGTTTCTTACCTTCAGCTGCACCTGTTTCACCTCCCTACTTCGTCTCTTTCCTGATTAGACTTCTGGGCGTCAGGCTGTTTGGAAAGCGTAGGAGCTCTCCCTTCAGGAACTTCACAGCAGCTATGAAGAACACATTAGAAAAATGTAGCACTGGGTTTGGGTTCTTCCACCAAAGTGGTTCCAGTGCTTAACCAAGGCAAGGCAAATTTACCGTACTAAATACACTCCCCACCTGGAAACTTGTCCTTTTTCTTCACCTCTTACATTATTACAAATGGTGAATAAGCAGCTTTTCTGTCATCAGACATTCACAAACAATTGTAACTGAAAAGGAAGGTGAATGTTATCCATTTAAATAAATCTCTGGTTTCAGGGTCCTTTGTGATACAAAAAATTATGTCTTTATAGTCTTTTTTTAAAATCATAATAAAAGTGACCTTTACTGCTCTGAAACCTGCATGTTTAAAAGGGTTTTCTTTAATAGAAATCTGTTTTGTCATTCCTCATTTTAAAGAAGAGACTTGCTTAAGCATTTATTCACCAGGATGAATCATAGTTCCTGCAGCCAAAATCTGGAAGCAAACAAATGTTAGGTGTGGTAAGCAAAGATGAGGATGAAAGCAAAATACAGATCAATCCTAGAAGATAACTCTAGACATCCAGCCAGATCTACAGTGGAAGGAAGGGCTGCACAATATTTGAAAATCTTGCAATGACGATAATATTGGTAAATATTGCAATGACTATATCAGATATGCCTATTTTCTTCTTTCCTCTCTTTCTCATCTGTGCTTCCTTCTCTCTGTGACCTTTGGCATTTGGGTGACATCATTAGTGTCTGGTGTTAGCATCTGCTGTCGGGAGACTGTACAACAAACTAAATACTATGTTATCATGTAACAAGTATCAGACTCCAAACAGGCCTATGCGATATGAGTATTGCACACACTAATATTGCAATGACAATATATTTGCAGTATATTTGCAGCCCGATTAGAAGGGTTTAGATCCAAGCATATTCATGTGTTAGAAGCGGCTCATTCTAGCCCTAAATCCAATTGAAAATCTACTTTAAAGTTGTTGTTCTCATATTCTCACCATCGAACTTGACTGAGCTTGAGCTATTTTGCTAAGAAAAACAGGCAAAACATTCTGAGTCTAGAACTGCTAAGCTGGCAGCAACATACTTTTAAGACAAAGCTGTTGTTGCAGCGAAAGGTGGTTCAGCATGACATGCTTCTCTGACCTCATCTTTAAAGAAATGCTGAAAACCATTCATTGTTTTCCCTCTGTTACACAGTTGTGATCTTTTTGTGTTGTATTATCACATATAATCCACATAACACACCGAAATCTGTAACATCACAAAATGTGGAAAAGGCCAAGCATTATGAATACTCTTCAGTGCACGATACTCGACCTACATAACCAAATTAACAAGAAAATTAAAATCTGATGCCAATTCACTCCCCACAGATTGCTGAGAGTACAACTGACGGTGTTTTTAGCCGTATCAAAATAGTTTGTTTTGCCAGAAGATGAACATTTTGAAGCTTTTTTTTTTTACTGGTGAAAGGTCTCAGCTGCTGAATATTTGTGGCAGTCCTGCTCCGTCTGTCTCCTCTCAACCAACAAGTGTGTTGTGTCTGGATCTCCCCGGATTAGGCGAGGCGAGGTGAGATGAAGTGAGGAAACGGAGCACAGAGTCTGAGAGTTGTGGAGAGAAAAACATATACCGCTCAGCAAAAAAAAAAAAAACAGCAGCCAAGTGCAACGACACAGATCTGTTTCTGCACCTGTTCTTGCACATTTTTGATATTGTGCGTGTTTGTGCAGGATATCCACCTGAACAGGCGGTGCACGAGGCGCTGGCAGCCGTGAGGGAGTTTCTTGATGCCCATCATGACAAGGTGGGTATATACGTGTGTGTGTTCGTGCCTGCATGATTGGCAATTTTTCCCTGCCATTTCCTCCAGGTATTATTTCTTTCACAGCTGTTGTTTTTTGTTTTCTTGTAAGTGCGAGAGGGTACATCGAGAAAACACACAATGACACACACCCTTTCAGTTAAACGCACACTCCTAAGTTGTGGCTCTCATGCTCATGGCCAAGTCTGCGCTTTAATTGGCTCCTTGCGGGACCAAACCTGACTTACCCAGAAAAAAAAACCCACCCACATTTGCACACACATTTTCCCCCTGGAGAATAAACAAGCAGAGAAAAGACCAAATGATGGAATACATGATTGGAGGGGGGAGAGATGGGTGTGATCGGAGCCCGGAGATGATCGGAAACTTTCCGATCAGTCATTTTGCATGCTGTGAATCCTCCACCTCTCAGCTCTGAAACCCCTCCCCCTCACAGAGGGTGGTGTCAAGGGTTATTATTAGCCCTCACATCTCCAGGGGCCCTGTGGCAATACCGGTCAACCGATGTCGTCAGCCTTTTCAAGCAAAACAAATCAAACATGTACATCTAGCAACAGAGGCTTAGTCCAGAAAAACTAACTCAACAGGGCTCTTTTTTTACATTCCACCCACAAGTTGCTCTGCTGTCTGTTTTAAAAGGAAAAAAAGAATCAGTAAATAATGTAAAAATTTAGTTTATTTTCATGCATTTGAGGCTTTGAGTGTCCAGAAGAGGAAAACGGGTGGTTCTTCTTTAATTGAACCCCCCTCTGTTTTAGATGTTTTGCATTGTATTTTGTTGGGCCTGCTTTGGCTTGCACTGCTGTTGTGTGGTAAATGTATTAGAAAATTACAGACACAGTAAGACACAAAATGGACTTAAGACTTGGGGCAGTGTGCCAATACTCCATATCAAACGCAATAAATGTATTTATGAAACAGCAGCAAAATCTTTTTAAGAGAGTAAGACTCATTAGTTTTGTAGTCATTTTATGATCCAGATTAGTTTTAAGGTGGTCAGAAAGGTTCAGCTGAAGTGTTCATTTTGCTGCTGCGCCGAGGCAAAACACTTTCCCCTGTGAAAGCCTCATCTCCTGAAGTTACTGTGAGGACTTATCAGTCTCAACATTAACTAAGTCATAGTTAATGTGATCAAGGCTTATGCTTATTTTCGGGCATCTTAGTTTCTATTTACTCATTAAGCGAGACACACGTGAACAAATAGAAAAACAAAGATCCTAAGCTAATTCAACTCTACAATGACTACTAAAATGCTAGAAAGGGATGTTTTAGAAATTAAGAATTTATTATTTAGGTCTATTCTATTCTCATATTGTACAAATATGAGCTCTATACCCAAAGTTAATTTAAGGGGAAGCAAAAAGCTTTCAAAATCAGAACCACATTCAGTCTTTTGGCTTCTAACTTGGCACAGACCAGTTATTAGTCTCTGGGACCATATTAGTATTTTTTATTCAATACTATTATACTATGAGTGTGTCATACCAGCTGATGCCTCCTTCCATCACCAGAACCATCTAGACGAACAGAAAAAGAGGTCTGCTACCTTATGGAGTGTGTGTGTATATACAGTAAATGAGAAAATTCAAACCTTTATTTATTTCAGCCACAAAATTCATTTGGTGAAAAATGACACAGATGTGAATGTTCATTTAAGATCCCACCAGGCTTCTCATCCAGGACCTTATCGTAATGCAAAACGCGGTCAATGTTCAGCTTGTTCTCATTGGTGTTTCCACTGTGGGAAAATGAGTTTGGTACCAGATATTTCCACCACACTTTCTTATAAAAACCAGTGCTAAATACTCTGCTCCTCACTTCCAAGGTAAAAGGCTCTGCTGAATCTTAATTGAATGTTGATGTTTTCAGATTGAGAAGAGAGTATTCACACGTTGTGCGCTGCGTTTCCATTAAAGATTGGCAGTCACGAGGGAGTCATTACAGTACCTTGATGTTATTGTTATCAGCAGCATCTCCAGGCTCTCTGCTGTAGCATTATCAAAATTAGTTCCCCCACTTTTTTACTGTTTCATGCTGCAAGCAGAAGCACCTTAATGTGCAGGTTAGATTTTTAAACCCTAGCCCGGGGGATGTAGTTACCACACATTTCCGTACCTTCACTAACGCTCTATGCAAATCTTAGTGAGTGATGGTAATTGTGTAGCAAGCCTGGACTGAAAACCAAAGGCTGCAGGCGAGCCAGCTGCTGAGGAAGATCTGTCTCTGAGAGCAGCAGGACTTAAACTCCCACACCGGGAGGAAAGAGAAAGAAACAGCATGGCTATAAACTGTGATGTGAAGCTGGAAACAGAGAAATTATAACTCCTGTATAAATATCAAGGTGGTGATAATGTTGACAGCTTTGGGCTTTCTGGAAGGAGCTGCAGTAACTGTAATTATTGGCTTGAACCTATATAGCTATGTTGTATTGTGCAAAAATCTTGAGTCATACTTTTTACCAGTCATTCAAAATGCATGACCATAGCACATTTTAAAACTAATTTCCATTGACTAACGTGCCTTGCATAAAGTAATGAATTAAAATACCCCAATAAAAGTCCAGATGTTCTGTTCAACTAGAAATAAAAGCAGGAAGAAAAAAAGGGCCTCAGGCAGGGATTTAAAATGATAAACAGTCCTAGGTGCTCCAGTTGGCAAAGTTAGGCTGTTCTACATACCTTACATCTTGCATTCAGGGACCCAGAGTTTGTTGTAACCTTTTAGTGTTCTTGGTCAGGATTTCCAAAGCTCTTTCAATTTTTAGGGGGAGTTTTGCTGCTTTTAACAAATTTCCAGCTCATTCAAAGAAAAAGTTGTCATTTCAGCCATTAATTCGTCAAAAAAGGCCCTTTTCACACACAAAATTCATCTTTAAACATTTTGTTGCCATGAGCCTGTCATAAATGGCGTGTTTTCCCTATCAGAACGTCAGGGTAACTCTACCGTACCTTTGCAGTATGCGCGTGTCTCCACTTCATTGGGCCATTTCAGGAACCAACGGAATACAAGTTTAGGGGTACGTTCTTGGAAATGGCCTGGTAGAGTTGCTGGGCGGGGCTGTGGTTAAGTCATGCTGATTGGTTGTAATTTGTTGATTGGGGGAAATGAGCTGATATCGCCAAACAACCGGCTTTGTAAAAGTTTATAACAACATAGTAAACGGACAACCATCCCTGCTTGATCCATTGTTGATCTGTTGTTATTAATGCTGTTGTGGGCGCCTTTTGACACTAATAAATAATGCTACTCACTGCCAAAACGATCCTGATATGCGAACATCTTGGGAAATTCCTTAAAAGGTCCATTTTGTATGGCGAACCAAACGGCTCAGAGGAGCACGGCAACAGATTTACAACGTCAGATCCGATAAAACTTACCCTGAAGTGCCAAATAGTGGCCTATAGATCCCAAAAGTTTATTTAATTTAATTTATAAAATGTTTTAGATTCATACATTTGTATTTCAGTATTTAAGCAGTGGTTTTCACAGGGCTATTAGCTAAAAAAATTTACCTTTCCTTGCTCAGCCCAGTGTCCTTTTTATTGTCGCTCTTGAGTGTGTGTACGCATGGGGGTTAGGTTGGGGGTAGGGGGGTATAAATGTGATCATGCTTTTAAATCTCTAGGGGAGGGATGGGAATGTGGTCTATGTGGGGTCATATTTAATCTGTAAAGCACTTTGAGTTGCAATCTTTGTATGAAAAGCACTTTATAAATAACGTTTGATTGATTGAACACCTGGCATACAGTTGATGATTAGCTAAAGGATGGTTCATCTCTCTAATCTTTGCAAAAATCTCTTTCTTTAAAGACACAATTTTCTCATACTGTTCCTGGGGTTAAAGCCCTGATAACTCTTCTTTAGTTCCCCACCTGGTTATTTTTCTTATATTATAAGCATGTTTCATATATTTTGGCATGGCTAGATACAAGGGGATGGACAGGAAATGAGTGAAAAAGCAGCCGAAGAGATTTTTTTTAAACGTTTTTAAAAAGAACTATTCATACAATCACTAAACAATATTAAAAGGAACTCAGTCTCCTTGGAGACAAAGTATAAAGGGCTGGTTTACAACTTTTAAGTATGAATGTATGAGCTGATAATACATATATAAGCCTAAGATGACTTATTACAACTGGGATAAAAAGCATGAAGCATAAAATAACTAAACCCTGGAGCAGAGCTGAAATTTATCTGAAAGCTGTAGTGTTTACTGTACAACACTCATGGAAATGTCCTAAAATAAAGCTTTTCTTCTGTCTTCTTCTTTCTTCACACACTCACAATAGGAGTACCATTAAAGATTTTCTCCAACTCATTTTTTTTTTTTTGTTTGTTTATGTCTCACACAAACATTCATACTCCTCCTCTTTGCTCAGCTCCTGCTCTCGGTCCTCAGCATGCAGTGTAATAAACGCCTGGTCGTGGCTGCTTCATAATGGGAAGATAATGGTGGAGTAATGGACTGATGCATTAGCTGCATTCTCACACATACTGTTCCCACCTGCAACTGATGACTTCACATTTACTGCATATGCTTGTTACAAAGGTCATTTATGTGTGCTAATGTGTGTGTGTGTGTGTCAGCTGGACAGAGTCATCTTCTGCGTGTTCCTGCCGACAGATAAGGAGCTGTATCTGCAGAACCTCCCACTCTACTTCCCTCCTGGTGAGCTGTCTACCCTAGAAAACAACAAAACACACACTTTTTACAACTACTACAGCTCAGCTCAGTCAAACTTAACCACCCGCGTGTCCGCACGCACAAAAAGAGTGGTGAGAAGACGCACTTAATCATCTACTGTGCGCTGTTTGCACATCCAGCACGTTCACACAAGGAGGCCAGTAAACACACTGAGTAAATGTTTCCTGTTTAGATCAATTTAATTATATTAAATAAACATACACTTTACTCCACATGTACACATGGTTCACAGTGTCTTGAAACACAAATACACACTTCAGCTATGTCAGATATGTGATACGGTTAGAAATGCATACTTCAAGGTCTTGACTGAGGAAAACAGTCTTGAAACTTTTCTATTCATTTATTTCATCACACTGACTGATAATTGTAACAGTGACATTTCTTGGTGAGCTAAATGTAAACATTGATATTGGTTTACACATAAGTGAATTCAAAGGCTGTAAACAAGAGAGCCATAACAGTTCTTTGCCTTTATACAGCTACAGCACGGCTGATGGATACAGGCAGAGTTATTACAGTGAGTGCAGTGATCTGTATGAAGGTGACGGCCAGAAGTAACAAGCTGAAAATCACCCATTCGTTTTGTTTGTTGTTGTTGGATTTTTCGGTTTAACCTTCAGATGTCCCGATGGAATCTAGTTGAATAATATACCCTGTGTAAACATATCAAACAGCTAACATGAGGAAGATGTGCACAATAACCACCTTTAACTGACAAGCTGACAAACCACTGAATCCGTTTCAATGCTAAACTGGTTGTAGAGGCTTCTCCACTCTCTAAGGGCAAAAATGAGGAGAGGTCTAGTTTTGGTTTTCCATGTCCAGAAAACTACTTAGCAGCTACATCATTTAAAAATGTCTTCCATTAAATGTTGGATCTTACCTGTGCTGTATTCTAAGTGTCTGTGAAAGATCCAAGTGGAGTGATTATTTTTGTTCACAAATCACCTTAACTGTCTTATGTCTCCAAACAGATGTCCTAATATCATCCACTGCCTCACATATAAATACTCCTGTCTTTGTGAACACTCCTTACAATGCCGAACAGCACTCCTGGTCTTCAAACTGTATTTATAACAGCACTGCAGATGAGCATCTCACACACTGTTGCAAACAGGATTTAACAACACAAGCTGCTGATGTTAAAGGGCATGTACTGGAACCTCTGATTCAAAAATTAATTTGCTTCAACAGTTTGTATCTTTCAAAATGTGAAATTGGAAACATGTTTTATTGTTGAAAACAAAGAAAATTGAAATACTTTGTTTCAACAATCCACCCACATCCCACCAAAACATGCCTAGCTCACAAAATCCTTGTCATTTACAGCATATTAGTCATTAAGCTCACATAATGACAATGCTGGAAGCATTGTGTGGTGAAATAATGATGAGACAATAAACAATAAGGACAATGAACACAGTTCTTCTGGTACGCCCACCTATTTGACATAATGCAGATAATTAAGGGGCATTTTCTCTTTTTGATTTATTATAAAGATTATTTAGTATTTTTAGAAGGACAAAACCTTTTAATTGTGACCCAATAACAGACACAATGTTATGTTCTCCATACTAAATCATTCAGCACTGGACCCAAAACCCTACACAAAAACGCACAAAAAAGTTTCAACAAAGTGTGAATTTCAGGACATATTAACACAGCGAACACCTTTCGGAGGGATTTAGGAGCTCTCTGTGGGGAGCCAAGTCTGCCTTTAATTTGCCACATTATACAATTGAAGATTGTGAGAAAAACGTTAATATTCTGTCATTAGTAATTTACACTTTATCATTTGTGCCACGGTTCTGATTGTCTGATTGAAGTCATTTAAAGCTAGTGGCTGTTGATGTTAAGTTAAAATACTCTGAGAGCATCTGCAGTCTGTTCTTTCCTTCATTTGGCTCATACACATTGCTCTGCATGTTTTACTTGATTAAATTGCATTAATGTTTTACACTAAATAATTCTAAATTTTATCAGTGTTAAATTTTTGATCAGTGTTTTACTATTTACTCTCATATTTATCTACTGTGAGAGCCCTCTGCCTCGGGAGCGGTGGCTCGGCTGTGGCTGCCTTGGTGCTCTCCAAGTAGTGCTCGGGTGGAGGTGGGGGTCTCAGCCTTCCCTCCGCTGGGCGCCCTGGGCCGGTGCCTCAGCGGGGTTATGTGGGGTCATTTTAATCTATAAAGCACTTTGAGATGCTATTTTGTAGGAAAAGGGCTTTATAAATAAAGTTTGATTTGATTCGTCCTCATCTCACAGCTTTGGGTTATTTGCTCCCTTTAGTCATTAATTCAAATTGTTTCATAAAGCTGGACAGATAAAAGTGAGCCATAAAAAAACTATTTTTGAAAGACAATTGTTATTTTACTGTTTACAGGCCTCAAGACGCTACCATTATGAATGCAAGGTCTAAATTCTTACCTTTTTTAGTGGGTGTGACACAAAATGATGTTGCTGTTTCTGACAAAAAGTTTATAGCTTGTTTTGAAAACCAATACAAAGGCTGATTGGGATTTCTTTAGGTTTCATGTTTTCAAGATTCAACGCATCTTGCTAACCAGGAGCTGACTGCAAGTTGAAAAGTTGATGAGGCTTTGGAGCGCGACTGTGGGATGAGAAGTCAATGGCAAAAATCCAAAATTTATGACAATAACCTCTTCAGCAGTCACACTATTTGTTTATGCACAATAGGTGCGCATTTCAGTTTTTGTTGCGAAACAGGAGAAACTTGTGACCCTGTGCTTTCAAGCCACAGCAGATATTAAGTGCAATCGTTTAAGTAAAAATTTTTATATGAAGTTCTCTGTTCAGCGAGCTTGGATTGAATATTATTTAAATGAATTTAAAAATACTATTGAATATGTGTTGATGAGTAGAAATAGTTTATGACCTGATTTTTTTTACCCTGTCGGTCAAAATGATGGACACAAACATCTCTAGCACGACCTCTGTTCCATTCATAAGTGTGACTTAGTCCGGCACTGGTCATACCCTTGCACCTTGCAGCGGCTCCTTACAGCGGCGCTTTGTCGTAATGTAGTCCCTAGTCTAAATCAGCTCCTGTAATTCCTTTGTGTTACTTATATATTTAAATTCACAATCGATAAGATTATTGAGGTCACCAGGAATAATTAGGATCATTGAGTAATTTTCATGACTTTCATGACACACACGATGTGCTAGCTGTTACCATTCACTTCATTGTTATTGCTAAGATGAAGCAAATGGACTGCTGCCAGGTAAAGAGAATGACTGGGCTGGTTACAAAATGCTTTTTCTCACTTTTCTAACTCTGGAGGATTTGGCAACAGACTTAAGTTCACTTGGGGGCGGAATATCACTTTAAATTCCCATTGCAAAAGTTATTGTATCGTGTTGTATGAGCATTATGTTTTTTTCTAAGAAATAAAGCAAATGAATAAACCTGTTAAAATATATATAGGTTAATTCAACAAGTTAAAATCTGTGTTGTAATTTATCCAGTTACAATAAAAATCAACCAGGGTTAAAGAAACGGAGTCAAAACTTAAAGAACATATTGATCCAAGCCTTATATGCAAACTTTTAGACTTCGGAGTAAGTTATTGCTGCAAGCAAAATATTTAAAAGTATTATATTCACTCAGCATTTTTGTAAGATTTACCAGCAGTCAATAAGAACAACATTATTCAATAAATAATGTGCAGCATCTCCATTTAGAGAAAACATGTTCTTATGTTGTTTTTCCACATTTAGTGTTTTTATTTCCAACATTTAATTTTTTTCTGTTGTCTTGGCTTTATTTCTGTGTCCTTCACTTCAGCCTGACCCATGCCTACAGATCGTAACGCAGGTAACCAGCATGCTCTGTGACAACTAGCTTAGAACTGCTTTTAGTTGTTTTAGGAAGAAGGCCTGTGTGTGACAAGTTTTTTCCAACAATAGTTGAAGTGTGGCTCATGATTCTTGTTTAGGCTTTCTTTTAAAATAGAGCTTAAAGAAAAGAAAAGATTGATCTGTGTGGTTAAATGAAGTTTAGTAACTGCTTATATTTGATGTGATTTCATGTTGGCTCGTGCTGTTACATGATGACTTCTCCCATTTGTTTTGATTACGTTTGTGATTTATAGAGTTATACTGCTAAACGGTGCGTCTGCTAAGCATGATTTCTCATTCACTCAATTATTCAAATTAAGCATCAGTATTACAACTGCAGTCTTAACCCCTAATCCCCCCACGCTTTTACCACCATTATAAATCAAACTCCACCCTCTACCTCCAAATATTTGGTAAGCAAAATCTCAGCATTGTTGAGTCTTCTGATTTTATTTCTTATTTTAAAGTTAAATGCATTAACAGAAAAAGCTTATTATGTTGCGTCCTCACTAGGGATGCAAAAGCATACACTGAAATTGGGGCATTACTAAAAAATATTGCTTATCATTTTAAAAACATACCCCTAACTCAATGACAGTGACATTTTATCTGTACTCCACCGTGGACATGAAAAGTTTACACACCCAAAATGGGGTGGGATGTTTGCAAAGTAAAGATGAGAATATGATCATTTTGAAACATTTTCCCCCTTTAATGTAACCTGTACAATTTGATTGAAAGATGGTGTGAAATCCTTGAAGAAAAAAATGTAAAACTAATAGTTTAAAGTGCCTCTGATTACCCTAAAATTTCCTAATATGTTCTTCACATCTGAAAGTAAACGTTACGATCCACACTGATCTTTCAAAGCATCTCTGAATGTCAAAAGTTGTCAGTCAGGAGAGTGGGACAAAACAATTTACAACACATGAAGTGGAGAAAATATGGTGGCATTACCAAGAACTGAGCATCCCTCCAAAATGGATGAATAAAAACGAGAAGAAAACCGTTCAGAAAGGTTCCCTTTGGCAAGTCGTTTTCACCAAGTCTAGATGTACCTAAAAAAGATGGCGGGGTGTTTAGTACATGTACTGAAGTATTTCTGCTGTCATCAAAGGAATGACAGATCTTCTGTTATTAATACAAACAAATTTGTATCAAGGTTATCTCTTAAGCCCGGTTCACACTGTGCATTTTTCGACCGTCGCAAAGAGCCGCTTCATGTCACAGTGTGCGAGGTCTAGAAAGGTGGCACACTGTGTGGCACAACGTCTCGCTCTAGCAGGACACGCCAACGTCACAAGCCTACGTTGCTGAAAGGCATATGTCATTAACACTAACTAGGCTGACAGATTCCCAATATGGCAAGGATAAAATCTAATATAAACTGTCTTTGCTTCTTTGGCTTCTTTGTTGCTCCACTTGTGTGTTGCCTCTACTGTTGCTAATACTGATACTGCTACTGTCGCTACTAGTCACTCCTTGGGTGTATGTTCATTAGTCGATTGCAGAGCAGAGTCATAGATTTTCTGACACTGCTTGAAGACTGTCCGAGGCTAGATTTGGTCACAAGACAGTGCTCAAAAAGATGTCGGAGGCCCCATCACACTGGAAGACCACAGACCTGCGAATCAAGCGCACCGTTTTTCGTCCTGACTCTATTCACGATGAAAGATTACCAAAAAATGCACAGTGGGATCTGGGCTTTACCCTGACCAGAATATGGTAAGCGGAAATTTCATCAGCATCTCAACAGCTTTTTCTTCCACCTTAGCTTGACCAGGTCTTATTCTCTCCCATCCTCTGTAACTGTTTTATAAAAATAGATGTGAATTAAGTGAAATAAAAAAGTTAACGTGACGGGCAACAGACAAACTTAATGCACTTAATTTGAAATTAAAAGGAGAAGATGTATTTATCCATGTGGGAGTAAAAACCAGACACATGCTTCAGGCATCTGAATATATCTCGCTGTATAACCCTGATATGACTCCTGCCTGACAGATCAAGGCAACATGTGTGCTATACCATAAAATAAGGATTTGCATCACCCAAAGTGTATCACCCAACAGACAGACAGTAAAAGAAGAGAGAAGCAGTCTGTATTAAAGCAACTTTTTAGAGTGACGATTCATTTTGTGGACAGATCTAACCAGAAGGGGTTCCTCTTTTTATTTCTTCTTTGGCTTCAGGGAAGATCAATGGCTAAAAATAATGAGATCTGAGGCTATGATGCACTTGGACCTGCTTTTGTGAGAAAAAAACATTCAGAAGATAAAAATGTAGCATGACTAAGTGTGAGTGGTCAGGGCACACTGAAGATCTAAATTTATTTACAAGTCAGTCTCACATACAGTGTAATACTGGTTCCTTTTATCTGCTGCAGAAAGTGGGGCCTCATAAATGCAGTATTTGATCTAGCTAAAAACAACAGTGGCGATGTTTTATTCAATCTCTATCTAACCTTTTTAAGTCTTTATCTTTGGCAGAAACAATATTACTTTGATAAGAGCTTTAAAGAATCAGAGGGGTAAGCCACAAAGTATTGAAAGAAAGATGCGGAAGACAAATTGTAAAAGAGGTTTATTCTTTATAGATACAGAAACATACAGAACAACATAAAGAAAATCGTTAATAAAGTCGAGATAAAACAAAAGAGAAGCTCCTTTCTGTGAAAAAACATACTTCCCCTACTTCACTTGGGCGATTTTGAATTACAGACCATATTTTAAGGAAATAAATAGGAAAAAGGGTTAATAAAACTTTTGTACAGTGTGCTGCAAGCTTTCTGCTCAATAGTGAACCTTTTAGAAGCTTAAGTACCAGGAATCAGTTGTGTAAAACTGGTAGTGTTTTATACACTGAAATGCATTTGGCAGAAATGTATATAAACATGCTTTATATCAGGTTTTAGGACACAAGTCTGAGTCGATGAGAAACCTGTGCAGACATCTGATTTTTTTTTTTTTTTTTTTTTCCTCCATCTTTAGCCTCTGCCGTGAAGTTGACAAGAAGGTTTTATTTGGCAAATGGCAAAAAAAGAAAATCTACATCAAATATGTTCAGATCAAAAGGTCACAGCATAGGTGAAGCTGAATTTGGACTAGTGGAGTTGCAGAGCACCGGGATTCTGCTGGCTGCAGCTTTTTATTTCTGACCCAATAAAATTCAATGTATGAGCGTTTATTTTTAACAAAGAGAGCAGTAAATTGTTCATTGTTAAGTACCCATACTTATGTAAACAATTATTTCAAGAAGAAACATCAAGCATTTTAATTGGGTAGCTTTTATTATTTCTTGCAAGAAATTATTTAAGGTTAAAAGCTAAAAGATACTTAAACATTTTCAGTTACATTTTGATTTCTAAAATGTATTTACTGAACAAAAAGAGTTCAATTCTACCTACCTTTTGGGCTATCAATATTTTTTAATACTCAAATTACTTACTACTATACTATTCTTGCTATTCTTTAATTTTGTACTGACTTAGGCCATGTACACACGTAGCTGTTTTTAATATAAATATATAAATATAAATATCCTCACCACCTCTTTAAAAAAAAACATCCACACCTAAGTGCATGGGGAGGCTAATCCCTTGTCCACACATAGCCGGTTATCTCATAAAACGAAGATATTTTTCTACGGTTGGGCCCGTCAACCACACGAAAACGCAGATTTACGGCACCGAAAACAAATCTTTTATAAAATTTCGGCCAAAGGGAAGATCTGCGTTTTCTTTGTTTTAAGCGTTTGCGTGTGGACAGAAATAACCTGAGTTTTCCGCTCCGCAACGTCACTTTCCGCGACAAAAATGCTCCGACATCATTTGTGTGACACTGTGTGTTTACACTTAGAAACAGCATTTATGCCCTCAGAGATGTGCTGGCATCATCGATTGTCCAAGCGCTTTTTGTTTGCTTGTTTTTACAATCTCAATTAGTGCTAGGCTATATTTAGAAGTTAGAACATAGAAAGTTACTCTAAATTGATTAATAACTAATTAATAACACACTAGGTGTGGACGAGATTTTTTTTTAAACGAGGTGGTGAGAATATTCGTATAAAAAAAAAAATCCCGGCTACGTGTGTTCATGGTCTAAGTCTCCTCCCCTTCCGGTCCCCTGGCAAAAAAAAAGAATGAAAGTCAGTAGAGCACTAAAAAATACTTTTCTGGTCCGCTTTGTCTTGCGCCCTGAATCACACATATGTATGGAGGACTACGGGGGTCATTGGAAAAGCAATACAGCATTTTGACGAGGAGTGCTTAATTGTGAATTAAAAATATAGATTGCTAAATATAATTTCAAATTCAACAATTTATTTATTTAAAAAAAGACAAATTTGAAAAGCATTTTGTAATTACACATTTTAAATTGAAATACTAAAGAGGAATCACAAATTGTATTTGTTATTTGATTATTAAATACTGTGATTTGAAAATGTTTTTCAAATCCTATTTCAAAATGGAGACTTAAATAACACAATTAATAAATGAAATTGTAAATATCTTTCCTTTTCATACATTGAAAAAAGTTATTCCCTTTTCTACATTTGTTTTTTCTTTCCAGCTCTCGTTTTCAAATCCTTTTTGCAATTGCATTTCCTAAATGGTTTACCCTCTCCTTTTAGCATTCGAGTGACCCTCCTGGTCCCTGAGCACACTGAAAACCAAGTTCAACCAATCACAGCTGCTCCTCGAATGTAACCAGCTCTCTCATTGGTTAGACAGCCATATTTGGGTGGACCTTGCTGAGCTGCAGAGCTCCTTAATACGGATCAGTCATCCTGTCCCTTTTGCAGAAAAGCAGCCCCAAAGCATAATGTTTTCACCCCCATGCTTCACAGTAGGTATGGTGTTCTTGAGATGCAACTCAGCATTTTTCCCCTCAAAACAAAGAGTTCTATTTTGCTCTCTTGACCACATGACATTCTCCCAATCCTCCTGTGGATCATCCAGATGGTCTCTGGCAACCTTTAGACGGGCCTGGACATATGGTATTTTAGGCAGAGGAACCTTTAAAGCTCTGCAGGATTTTAATCCATGATGACGTAATGTGTACTAATAGTCACCTTTGTTACTGTGGTCCCATCTCTCTCAAAGTCATTGACCAGTTCCCCATATGCAGTTCTGGGCTGTTTTCTTACCATTCTCAAGATCATGTGTACCAAACGAGGTGAGATCTTCCATGTAGTCCCAGGTCAAAGGAGATTGTCAATGATCTTATATTTATTCCATTTTCCATTAATTGCTCCAACAGTTGATCTCTTCTCACCAAGCTGCTTGCCTCTTGTAGATTGGCACATCCCAGTCTTGTGCAGGTCTACAATCTTGTCCTTGGTGTCCTTGGACAGCTCTCTGGTTTTGGCCATGGTGGAAGTTTGAGTCTAACTGTTTGAAAGTGTGGACAGGTGTCTTTTATACAGATAATGAGTTCAAATAGGTGTAAATCATAAAGGTAACACGTGGAGGATAGACGAGCTTCTTGAAGAAGGAGTAACAGGTCTGTGAGGGCCAGAATATATGCTTGTTTGTAGGTGCTAAATACTTATTTTCTGCATCATTATACAAATAAATTATTTAAAAATCATACAATGTGATTTCCTGCATTTTTTACATTCTGTCTCTACCAGTTGAAGTGTACCTATGATGAAAAGTACAGACCTCTCTCATCTTTTTAAGTGGGACAACTTGAACAATCAGTGGCTGCCAAATACTTTTTTGCCCCACTGTATTTTTATTTATTTTTTTTTTTCGTGGAGCGTATCCAAAATATTCTAAACAAAACAGCTTTGGAAGCTAAAATACCCAGATGCAATGCTACTTTTTACATTACTAGCCATGTTTTTAAAGCCACCAATCCCGTGCCAATCCAGGGTGCCATTTATTTTCCTTGGGGCTGATTGGCTGTACCCCCAGGAGCAGGGATAAGGAAGACTGTAGATCAGGGGTTTCCAACTCAAGGCCTCAGATGTGTCCTTGAGCCAACACAGCTTATTTAAATGGTTAAATTATCTCCTCAACATGTCTTTGAGTTCTCCAGAGGCCTGGTAATGAACCAGTCATTTCACTCAGGTATGTTGACCCAGGGTAACATCTAAAACATGTAGAACAACAGCCCTTGAGGCCCGACTTTGGACACCACTGCTGTAGATATCAGGTTTCTGCTGTAGAGCTAAGACAGTTCTACTGTGCATACTAATACATATGAAGGTATATTTGGTGCTTGAACTATTAAAATAGTATGTGGTTGTTGTTTTTTTGGGGGGGAGGGGGTCCTCAACTATTCATGGGTTTCAGTTATTAGAGGGTGGTGGTAGTCCCTAACCCCCACAAATTCCAAAGGGTCCACGATAGATAGATAGATAGATAGATAGATAGATAGATAGATAGATAGATAGATAGATAGATAGATCAGCGTGAATCCAGCTTCAGTAATCCTCACATTTACAAGGTCTGTTTTATTACTTCTGTGGTGAGACGAGGTCCCCATCTCACCACTGAAGTGTTAAACAGCGAAGCAGCATCAATTCTCCACTTCAAGCATTAAATCAGCCCTTTTTGGATCTTGACACAGAGTCCTTTGACTGAGGAGGTTGTGTAACAGAAATTGCAGGTGTGCTTCTTTAAAAAGAAGCTTGCTGTCTTCCACTCTAATGGACATGCAGCAGGTTTTTTTAGCAGCACTGAATGGTACTCAGCAGGTAGATGGACCAGAACTGTCTGCCCGTATGACAGAGCGGCTGCAGGCAGGCCTCCAAGCCTCCTCCATAAACCTAATGTGTCTCCAACACCTGGCACGCGCGGCCCACGCTGGCTGGCTGTCCATTTGATATGTACGTACGTGCGTGCGTTTGCATGTTTCGAACTGAGAGTGACTAATCCTCGCTAACAGAAGCAAGCAGACGCTCCTAAATGCCAAAATGCCATAAACCGCTGTGTGACCTGGGTAAAATGTCCACTTCACTTGTTTTACAGTTTTTAATATTTCTCTGCTGGCTCCCACAGAGGCCGCTGTCAGGAGCAAGCTCTGAACGAGTGGATTTCTCAGACTTGGTTGCTGTGGATACACACTGCCAGATCCAGATTCATCCTCCAGGATCAAGACCTTCTCCTGCAAGAAGATTGCTTTTTTTCTCACACGTTGATTAGTTTTTCTGCTTCAGAGAGGTGTTGTGATTAATGTGGGAAATGATGTTAACTGTTTTTACTGAATATCTACCTATAGCTGTATTAAACCTGTGATCTGTTGCTCAACCGCCTCCCCCCATGAATCACGTGTCCCATGTGCTTCTGCATTTGGATTCCAATTAAATGTGTGTGTATGTGAGAAAGATGACTAAAGCTTATTAAAGCAAACCTCACAGGCCTCTTGTGCGTGAAGTGATTATTTCTCTGGATGTGAGATGAGTCAATGAGTCAGGAGGCCACTGGGAAAGCATTTTACATTAATATTTGCTTCTTCATTGTCTCATATCGATGTGTGCAGGAGGCTGAGTGAGAGGAACAACAACTAGCCGAAGAAGGTTCAATTTAGTGCGTCTGCCCGTCGGGGGGTTGGTGGCTCCTGATGTCCGGGGCTGTGTGCTCGTAGGGCGTGCTTGTTCACCCCTGATGGCTGCCTGGCAGGGCATGGGTGGACCTGTGTATCGGTTGGCTGGACTTTTTGCCTTTTGGCCCCATCGGCCGGTGTGCCTCTTTGATGGGGCCTGTTTAGGGTAGGGGGCATCCGCAGGCGGCTCGGTGCTATTCTTGAATGTGGGGCCCCGGGCTGTAGCAATGGGGGTATTTTCCTTGAAGTGGGGTTTGGGGCTTTGGTTTTGGTGTTTCGAAGCCCTGGTGCTGTGTGGTGTGTGTTGGAAGCGTACTGTGGGGTGTTGCTTCACCTGGCACGGGGGAAGTGCGGGCTGTCGCTGGCTGGCATGGTGCTGTTGTGGTTGAGTGCTTGTGGTCGGCTTTGGGGGCTCTCGGGAACTGTCAGCCACTTTTTTTCTTGGTGTACTGACTGTGGTTTTGTGAGTTGCATTGTTCTTCCTGCTTGGGAGTACGGTGGTTTTGCTCTGTGGGTGGGTTCCGGGATGGATTGGTGGGTCTGCTGTGGCGTTGCTCTGGCTCTCTCACGGGCACTGTTGTGCTTGAGGCATTCGTCGTGTTGTGTGCAGGGGAGGGAAGGGGCATTTAATTGGGTGGTGTTGTCACGTTGCATGGTGGGGGGGAGCACGGGATGGTGCTCTCTGTATGGAAGCAGGCCTGGTGTCTGTGTTTTTTTCCATTCACTGTGCATGTATTAAGACTAGAAAACTGAGTCACAGCTCAGCTCAGTAGCTGTTGATGCACCTTTAGCAGCAACCACAGCCTCATGGTTTCTTGAATATGATGCAGCAAGCTTGGCACACCTACCTTTGTGCAGCATGGCACATTCGTGTCTGCAGAACCTCTGAAGCTCCACCAGGTTGAATGGGAAATGTTAGTGCACAGCATTATTTAGATCTGTCCTGAGATGTTTAATCAGATTCAAGTCTGGGCCACCAAGGACAATCACAGAGTTGTCCTGACGTCCTCCTCTGATGTCTTGGCTTGATATCAAGAAGTCTTTGAAGCAGGGTTTGAATTTGGATGTCTCTACATTGCTGATTCATCTTTCCCTCTATCCTTCGTCTCGTTTTTCCTGCCACTCAAAATATCCCCATAGATGGATGCTGATGCCACTTTGCTGCACTGCAGGGATGTTGTTGGCCCCATGATGAGCTGTGCCTGATGTCCTCCAAACATTGCGCCTGTCGTTTATACCAGAGACTTCAATCAGTGTCTCAACTGACCAGAGAGTTGTATCTCTAATCTCTAGGAGTCCTTCAAGAGCCTTTTGGCAAACTCCAGGCAAGACGTCATGTGTGTTTAAGGAGTTTCTTTGCACTGCTCAGTGTATCATACAGGGCTGGTTATTGGGTTTCTGAGGAGATTGTTGTCTTTCTAAATGCTTCCCCTATCTCCAAAGCGAGGTCCACTTAAAGAGTGGCCTCAGGTTTTTGGTCTCCTCCCTGACTAGGCCCTTCTTCTCTGATGTCTTAGTTTAAATGGCCATCCAGTTCTAGGAAGAGTCCTGCTGGTTCCTAACCTTTTACAACTTGGGTTGATGGAGGCCACTGGGACCTTAAGAACAGAACTTTTTCCAACTCCTTCCCTAGATTTGTTCCTTAAGACAATCCTGCCTTGAGGTCTACTGACAATTCTTTTGACTTCATGTCTGGTTTGTGTTCTGACATGCACTGTGGGACCTTAAGTTGACGGGTGTGTGCGTTTCTAACTCCTGTCCAGTCAATTGAACTCACCAGCGGTGGACTCCATGCATCTCCACAATACAAACATCTTAAAGAGGATCAGTGGAAACAGGATTCATCCGGGGCTCCATTTTGAGCTTCTTGACAAAGTTTGTGAAAACTTATGCTCATGAAACTTCTTAGTTGTTTGCAAAAAAGTTGAGGAGGAAGAAATGAAGTTAACCGGTTTTGTAATAAGGCCGTAACGAAAGGTGAAATACTTATAATTTTTGTCCTCTAAAAGTCAAGTTTGTCTTCACCTGATGAATGTTTGAGGTGAGGATCCATTTAAGTTGAATTGCTGTTGAGCTGGCTCACTTTAAATCTGAATCGCTGTGTGAAATAAAACTAAAATGCAGTGCTTTGCAATTTATTTAAGCCTCATATGTCTAAATCCAAATTTATATGAAAGCAAACCATTGTTTATTGAAGGAACGAGTTTTAGAGCCTTTTAAAATAATTGACTGGCTTTGGTTTTGATGCTTGTTGTTAAAGTCTGAGGTTGTAGAGGGCTGATAAAGGACTGGAAAAGATTTGAAGAGTTGGATGAAAGGATTAAAAACAATCCTGAGCAGATTTTGTTTTCCAACCACAAAATATGCTTCCTGTGGCTTTTTGGGGCAATGTTTGCTTTTTTAAGAAATAATTTGGCTGCTTTATTTTTTCCCCTGTGTTGTAGTCCTGGCTGAGGCATTTAGGCATTATTACCTTTGACAAAACTACAAAGCCCATGATCAAGGACAGTGGAAAAAAGCAATTTAAAGTCAGATGACAGTCAGTCCAGTGAACACCTGAAAACATTTCTCTTCCCAAAGCTGGCTTATTGTTGTTTCTTTAAGGAATTAAAATCAAAACATCCCTGGTTGTTTTTCACTCCAAGCTCCTTTGTAATGAAAGTATATATTTTTACCAAGAGAGAATTTAGCAGTTGGCGAAAACAGTTTTACAGTAAACATTATGAGGACCACTGTATTCTGTTTAAAGCAGAAATACACCAACTGAAGAGGAAATTATGTTAAATATAAGCTCTCACGTAAGTAAGTTATTGAGGGAGCTTATTTTTTGTGATTCACATTGATCTAAAATTAAAATTTTAATACGAGACTAATAAAGTATTTTAGAAGAGAAATGTTATATTTTGGCCTACATAATCAGGGAAGACCCCTAACGTGTCAGCTGGAGTTTCGAGAGAGTTTAAAAGGACTGGACTGTTGCTTAGGGGTCCAAACTCTTCTATTTTTAGATGGTAATAAAGTTTGTGTTTCATTTGGAAATCAAGGTTCCAGAGTTTCCACAATCAGTGATGATTTGTGAAGCCGTGTCATCAAACGCAACAAATCCAGCAGTCTCATCTCATCTAACCCATAGATAATCTATTGTGCACAGGAACATGAGAGACATCACACCCAACAATGTATACAAACTGGAGGTTGCTATTAAAGTCCGGTTTACACTGCGTGTTTTTCAACCTTCGCAAAGGACTGCTTCATTTCACCCTGTGTGAGCTCTAGAGAGATGGCACACTGTACAGGCGAAGATTTCCGTGAGTCAAACTGCACGACGTCTCGCTGTAGCAGGACACACCAATGTCACGAGCATATGTCGCTGAATAGCCGACAGATACCCAAGATGGCAACAATAAAATGTCATTTACACTGTCTCTGCTGCCAAAGCAGAATAGATTTGACTTCTTTGTTGCTCCACATGTTCTTACGTGAAGCCTCCATTTTGAATTCTTTCATCACTAGTTTTTCGCATCACTCCCTGGCTGTATTTTCATTGGTCAACTGGATTCGTAGATTTTCTGACTGTGTCTGACAGTGTCAGAGGGCCCGTCACACTGGATAACCACAGGCCTGCGTTTTTCGTCACAACTTTATTCACAATGAAAGATTGGTCTACGACAGCCAAAAAAACGCTGTGTGAACCGGACTTTAATAAACATGGGATTCCTGAAGACCCGAGTAAAACCACAGACTGGTCGCCTCCAACTGTACACCACAACACGCACACGTCCTCTGGGTTATAAGCCAGTATCCAGTGCAAATGATTTGGTGTGTGGGATTTTCTGCCTTGTCTACATTAAAAATGGGTGAAACTTCTGTATTCAAAACATCATGCAATACAGTGGCTTGCAAAAGTATTCGGCCCCCTTGAACTTTTCCACATTTTGTCACATTACAGCCACAAACATGAATCAATTTTATTGGAATTCCACGTGAAAGACCAATACAAAGTGGTGTACACGTGAGAAGTGGAACCAAAATCATACATGATTCCAAACATTTTTTACAAATAAATAACTGAAAAGTGGGGTGTGCGTAATTATTCAGCCCCCTTTGGTCTGAGTGCAGTCAGTTGCCCATAGACATTGCCTGATGAGTGCTAATGACTAAATAGAGTGCACCTGTGTGTAATCTAATGTCAGTACAAATACAGCTGCCCTGTGACGGCCTCAGAGGTTGTCTAAGAGAATGGTGGGAGCAACAACACCATGAAGTCCAAAGAACACACCAGACAGGTCAGGGATAAAGTTATTGAGAAATTTAAAACAGGCTTAGGCTACAAAAAGATTTCCCAAGCCTTGAACATCCCACGGAGCGCTGTTCAAGCGATCAATCAGAAATGGAAGGAGCATGGCACAACTGTAAACCTGCCAATACAAGGCCGTCCACCTAAACTCACAGGCCGAACAAGGAGAGCGCTGATCAGAAATGCAGCCAAGAGGCACATGGTGACTCTGGACAAGCTGCAGAGATCTACAGCTCAGGTGGGGGAATCTGTCCATAGGACAACTATTAGTCGTGCACTGCACAAAGTTGGCCTTTATGGAAGAGTGGCAAGAAGAAAGCCATTGTTAAAAGAAAACCATAAGAAGTCCCATTTGAAGTTTGCCACAAGCCATGTGGGGGACACAGCAAACATGTGGAAGAAGGTGCTCTGGTCAGATGAGACCAAAATGGAACTTTTTGGCCAAAATGCAAAACGCTATGTGTGGCGGAAAACTAACACTGCACATCACTCTGAACACACCATCCCCACTGTCAAATATGGTGGTGGCAGCATCATGCTCTGGGGGTGCTTCTCTTCAGCAGGGACAGGGAAGCTGGTCAGAGTTGATGGGAAGATGGATGGAGCCAAATACAGGGCAATCTTGGAAGAAAACCTCTTGGAGTCTACAAAAGACTTGACTGGGGCGGAGGTTCACCTTCCAGCAGGACAAAGACCCTAAACACAAAGCCAAGGCAACAATGGAATGGTTTAAAACAAAACATGGGGAAAACCTGGTCTGATCCAGAGAGACGGCATCCATCCCACTTTGGATGGAGCAGCTCTTCTTTCTAGGAATATGGCCGAATTTATTAATCCTCCAAAACACTGACAACCCAGGGTCCAGATCAGGAAGCAGAGTCGTAGTTTAACCCACCTCTCTGCTGCTTCTGTACTGTTACCCACCCATTACCCTATAGAAACAGTGTCTTGCCCACGGCCAAAATTAAATGGATTAAAAGTTAAGCCAACAAAAGCAAATTATGGAAATCTCATAAAAATAAATACAACTTTGACTGAACAGAAAAATAAATCTATTAAATGTGGTTTATTAAACATAAGATCTCTCTCCTAAAAGACTTTGTTAGTAAATGACTTGATTTGTGATAATCACATTGATTTCCTTTGTCTCACAGAAACCTGGTTGCAGCAGGAGGATTATGTCAGTATAAATGAGTCAACTCCTTCCAGTCATTTAAATTTTCACATTCCTAGAAATACAGGGCGAGGAGGAGGAGTTGCAACCATTTTTCGTTCTGATTTACTAATTAGTCCCAGACCAATTGATAGCTACAGTTCTTTTGAACATCTAACCCTTAATTTTCCTCATCCAAGTTGCAAAACATTAAGACCATTTTTGTTTGTGGTTTTGTATCGTCCACCAGGCCCTTACTCTCAATTCTTGGATCACATCTCACATTTTTTATCTGATTTAGTATTAAATACTGATAGGGTCATTATAGTGGGGGACTTTAATATTCATGTGGATACTGAAAGTGATAGCCTAAATGCAGCTTTTAGTGCTATTTTAGACTCAATTGGCTTTACTCAAAAAGTACAGGGATCCCACTCGGGCAAACACACTTTGGACCTTGTACTGACATACGGTATTGAGTGTGAGGAAATAACAGTCCACCCACATAACCCAGTCCTGTCTGACCACTTCTTAACAACTTTTGAATTTACTTTAACTGACCATCTTAAATCTGAAAGAAAATTTCATTATAGTATAGCTTTATCAGACAATGCTGTAACAATTTTTAAAGAATCTGTTCCATTCTTACTTTCCTCAGTGTCTCAGAGTAACACAGTGGATGGCAGCAATTCCATCTCTAACCCTTCAGAAATTGATGATCTGGTTCACAGCGTTACGTCCTCATTGCGTTTGGCATTAGATAGTGTAGCCCCCTTAAAAAAGAAAGTGGCTAGCCATAGGAGGCTGACTCCTTGGTTCAACGCAGAGTTGCGTACTTTAAAGCAGAATACTAGGAAGTTGGAGAGAAAATGGCGCTCTACACATCTAGAGGATTCCTATTTAACCTGGAATAACAGTCTACTGCTGTATAAAAAGACCCTTCGACAAGCTAGAACTGCATATTTTTCATCATTAATAGAGGAAAATAAAAACAATCCTAGGTTTCTTTTTAGTACAGTTGCCAAACTTACACAGAGTCATAGCTCTGTTGAGCCAACTATTCCCCCAGCTCTTAGCAGTAATGATTTTATGGGATTCTTCATAAATAAAATTAATTCTATAAAAAATAAAATCATTGGCATCCTCCCAAACATGATTACTTCTTCCTCAGTAAATGAGGCAGTATCAGAAAGAACTGTAGAACCTCAGTTGTGCTTAGGCTGTTTTGATTCAATCGAGCTTTCGGAATTATCAAAAATATTAGCCTCATCTAAACCTTCAACTTGTATGTTGGACCCAATCCCAACCAAATTATTTAAAGAAGTGTTCCATTTGGTTCCTGGCCCCATTTTGGATATGATGAATCTATCCTTAGTAAACAGATACGTACCACAGGAATTTCAAATAGCTGTAATTAAACCTTTACTCAAGAAACCTTCCCTTGATCAAGATGACTTAGTGAATTACAGACCTATATCTAACCTTCCTTTCTTATCCAAAATCCTTGAGAAAATTGTTGCTAATCAAGTCTGTGAGCATCTAAACAGTAACGAGCTGTTTGAAGAGTTTCAGTCAGGTTTTAGAGCTCATCATAGCACTGAAACATTACTGGTGAAGGTTACTAATGATATTATCATGGCCTCAGATAATGGACTTGTGTCTGTTCTGGTTTTGTTAGATCTCAGTGCTGCTTTTGTCACAGTCGATCATAATATTCTCCTAGAAAGGCTTGAACATGTTGCAGGGATCAAAGGAACAGCACTAGGCTGGTTTAAATCATATTTGTCTGATAGATTCCAGTTTGTTCATCTAAATGATAAATCTTCTTCACTCTCAAGGGTTACTTGTGGAGTTCCACAGGGTTCTGTGCTTGGACCAATTCTGTTCACCATATATATGTTCCCAATTGGTAGAATCATTAGACAGCATGGGATAAATTTCCACAGCTATGCAGATGATACACAACTATATTTATCCATAAATCCTGATGAACCCAGTCAGTTAGGTAGATTGCAGGAATGTCTGGAAGACATAAAAACATGGATGACCCTAAACTTTTTGCTTTTAAATTCTGACAAAACAGAAGTTGCTGTCTTTGGACCAGAAGTTCTTAAACAGAAACTGATTAGTCAATCACTTCATCTGGATGGCATTAAATTGGCCCCCAGTAATAACGTAAAGAACCTCGGCGTTATTTTTGACCAAGACTTGACATTTAAATCCCAAATTAAACAGGTTTCTAGGATTTCTTTCTTTCACCTCCGGAATATTGCTAAAATTAGAAACATCCTGTCCAGGAGTGATGCTGAGAAACTAGTCCATGCATTTGTTACCTCAAGGCTGGACTACTGTAATTCTTTACTATCAGGTAGTCCACAAAATGCCATTAAAAGCCTTCAGTTGATCCAAAATGCGGCAGCAAGAGTTCTGATGAATAATAAAAAGAGAGATCACATTTCTCCTGTTTTAGCTTCCCTTCATTGGCTCCCTGTTAAATCCAGAATAGAATTTAAGATCCTTCTTCTTACATACAAAGCCCTTAATAATCAAGCTCCATCATACATCAGAGATCTAATTGTTCCATATGTTCCTAACAGAGTACTTCGCTCTCAGACTGCAGGTTTACTTGTAGTTCCTAGGATCTCTAAAAGTAGAATGGGAGGCAGATCTTTTAGTTATCAGGCTCCTCTCCTGTGGAACCAGCTCCCAGCTTTAGTCCGTGAGGCAGACACTCTGTTTACTTTTAAGGCCAGGCTTAAAACTTTCCTTTTTGATAAAGCTTATAGTTAGAGTGGCTAAGGTCATCCTGAGCTATCTCTGTAGTTATGCTGCTATAGGCTTAGACTGCTGGAGGACAGACTTACCAATTTTCTTCACTCTGCTACTTCCTTTTCTCCTACGACTCTCCAGTTGTATTACAGTACATTCTGCTATTTCGACTGTTAACTTTGTTTTCTCTGTGTTTTTCTCTCCATAGTAGATATACCTGGTCTGGTATCCTGCTTGGCTGCAATGCCCTGTTGGACGGGGGGCATCGACTGGGATGATGCTCCCAGTAACTGAACATCCACTGTGTCCTGTTATTAACTTTTTACTTTCTGTAACATAGAAAGTTCTCTTATATCAGATCTTCTGCTCCTTCTGTGTCTCTGCTCTGTCTTCTCAAACCCCCAGACGGTCGTGGCAGATGGCCGCTCCTACTGAGCCTGGTTCTGTTGGAGGTTTCTTCCTGTTAAAGGGGAGTTTTTCCTCTCCACCGTCGCTACATGCTTGCTCAGTATGAGGGATTGCTGAAGGATTGCTGTGGTTGGAAAGTCTGCATCAACGGGGCCCAACCTCACGCCAATGACTGAGGCAATCTGCTGGGATTCCTTAAATAGGAAACTTTTTTACTGATTGGAATGTTTGTATAAATGTATTGAAATGACTTTTCTTGTTAAGTGCCTTGAGATGACATCTGTTGTGAATTGGCGCTATATAAATAAACTGAATTGAATTGAATTGAATATCCATGTGTTAGAATGGCCCAGTCAAAGTCCAGATCTAAATCCAATCGAGAATCTGTGGCAAGATCTGAAAACTGCTGTTCACAAACGCTGTCCATCTAATCTGACTGAGCTGGAGCTGTTTTGCAAAGAAGAATGGGCAAGAATTTCAGTCTCTAGATGTGCAAAGCTGGTATAGACATACCCTAAAAGACTGGCAGCTGTAATTGCAGCAAAAGGTGGTTCTACAAAGTATTGACTCAGGGGGGTGAATAATTACGCACACCCCACTTTTCACTTATTTATTTGTAAAAAATGTTTGGAATCATGTATGATTTTCGTTCCACTTCTCACGTGTACACCACTTTGTTTTGGTCTTTCACGTGGAATTCCAATAAAATTGATTCATGTTTGTGGCTGTAATGTGACAAAATGTGGAAAAGTTCAAGGGGGCCGAATACTTTTGCAAGCCACTGTAAGTACCTTCTGTATAAATTAAAAGTGAAACTGAAATGAACAGTCAGCACTCCTTCATTTCCCTCCCTTCTCTGTGCTGTTTAAGTCCCATCCACCCTGCCTGCCTGTCAAAACGCACCATATGCACATTTATGCAAGCGCCATCAAGCCTCTCCCCACAGCACATTTGTACGAGTTTTTAATTGTTGCAGAACGCGGCCGTCTCATGTCGGCCTCAACGCAGGTGTTGATTTGTGTGAGGCGAAATGAGCATTTAGCGAGCCACTGTCCCGCCCCACGACTCTCGTCTGCCAACAACCATCTTTATTGATTCCAAGCAATCTGCCATGGTGGCACAGACGCACTGGGAAGGAAGAGGAGAGGTGGGCCTGAGGGGAAGCAAACTACAAAGAATATAAACAGGAAACTGGGAGAAGGCCCCATATTTTATATAAAAGCCTCATCTGTCACAAAGGGATTGTCTTTTTCCTCTCTTGAGCTCTTTGATTCACTCCCTGTCTGGAGCTCAGTGGCCTCCTCATCGACGTCATCCTCATCATCACCAGCTCTCTGTCTCACTCTTCTGCTCTGCAGGATGGTGGAAAAAATAAACAGATGGAAGAGCGAGGGATAAAGAATCAGAGGAAGGATGTAGGAGTTCAAACTGAGAGAGGAGGAGGGTAGATGCAAGCGCCTGCGGTCGGATGGAAGGATGGTGGGGGGGGAAAAGAGGGATGGAGATTCTGATGAACTCATCTAACAGAGCTGTGGGTTTTTTAATAAGCAGCAGACTGTGAAGCTTCTCTCCAACCAGTTACTCTGAATAATGAGAGCAAGAGACACGCAGGATGAGAGGATGAAAAGACAACGAGACTCATTATCCCGAGACCAATTTTCATCACTGTCCCGTCAGTAATCCAACTCCCTCCTCTTCCTCTTCTCCCCCTCTCCATCTCCAGTCATCCTCGGCTCTGTTTGAGATGACAGATGAAGACCAATTAACGCTAACTGTTTTGGTAACTTGAAGGCTGATTCCCTGCCATCTTCCAGAACGTTTGCCGATAATCCTGTAGGTCCTGGAAATCACTCGCTGCCCACAGCCCCACCAGCTCACCTGTGTGTGTGTGTCTGCTCCAGTTTAACACCCCCAGTAGGAAAGCTCAGGTAGAAAAGCCTCTGAAAGTCTGTTAACAGCAGTGAATGCTCCTGTGTTTGATGAACAGTCATTAAACCTGCTGGCTTTGACGCAGGCTAACAGGTTACCGCCCTCTCAACACCCTTTGGCGTTTAAAAATATTTGCAGTTTTATCTCTTTCCACCAGGATAAGCTTGAAAATTGTTCTTCTATTCCAATATTTAGCTTTTGTCATTTTAATCTAAGCGACTCTGACTCAGAATCAGTGTCTTCCTGCTGTTTCAGGTTTTGCAGAAAAGCTCTTTGTATGCAAAGCGACATGATTTTTGCCCATTAGCAGTTTTTGCTGAATGGTTTTTATTACGACAAGCTCTCTTGATGTGTTTTTCCCTCCTCAGGTCTCAGCTGCTCATTGTGTTTTTGCACGCTTGGGCAGTGCAGCTAATCGGACTGTGAAGAGATAATTCATTTATATGCAGATTTTTGTCAGATAATTGCACAAAAAAACATCAATTGTCGCACAAGGTGACACAAAACTTATCTCTGAGTGTGTGTAGCAGACAAGTAAATAAGTAAAGATTTATTGGTATAAAAGTTTCATAAATGGAAGAAAAACTTTACAATGAATGAGTATCTTGATGCAATTTGTTCTTTCTAAAAGATGCAGCTCGATCAATCAGAGTTGAGAGATTTTCACAACAGTAACTTCTGATAAATAGAAATATGAGTTGACGTCTGGACAACTCTGGGTCTTCTGTTCCTGATACTAATAAGAGTGATCTAGAATCAGGGCTTTGCCCGTCCCCCATTCCAATCTAATACTTCATTAAAGTTAATCAAATCTGTGGTATGGATGCACTTGAAACCTCTTGCTTTAAAGTGCATCAAAATAACACACATTTCATCATTATTACGGTTCCAATCAGCAAAACTCACTATAGGCTTGAATGTCATATTCATTTTAGGTGTTTTAATGATGTATCTGGACTCTTCAGGCCTCATTTACAGCAAAGATCTTCACTGAATTTTAAAAGCAAGAACTGGATTCACAGGTTTGAATTCCCTAACCCATACAGAGTTGAAATTAGACATCAAGATTCAAATATATCCATAGACAAAATTACTTTGTGATGGTTCTCCTTTGTACCTCCAATGGGTGTCATCCAGCTTCTGACACTGTTTTGCCTTGGTTTTTGATTAAGTTTATTAGGAAAATTTTCTTGACTTAATTTAAATTGTTTCGTTTACTGTCAAGGACAACATTTGTAAGCATACTTCACAAATCTTCAGCAGGTTATGTGGTTGGTTCAAGGCTTTCCATTTAATATGTTTAGGGTTATTGTTCTGTATAGTTCAGGGTAAGTATGTGTGGGCAAATGTAAAGAAAACATTATTTTCCTACTATGTCTTACCAATTTGCTTTGAATGTCTTAAAATGTAGTAACTGGTGTTTCAGCTGCTTTCTGAAGAATTTTCTCCCACATTTACAGGTTTCTCTGCATATCTGAGTATAGCACGTAGGGCAGATAACAAAGCACAGATAGAAGCTTAGATTGTTATGAAAACAGATTATTTAAATCAACAAGATAATTTGCATGGCCAATAATGTAGTTTTGAGAACAGTGAGTGGGTAATTTTTAAAAGCTAGCGTCCTAAAATGTAGATAGCTAACATTAACGGGGCAGCTGATTTAAAATGACAGTCCATCAATGCATGTAGAGTTTAGTTTGATCAGTGGCTCTGATCATGGTCATTTAAAAATCCTTTTTTGGCAGTTTAAATCCCCCATATTACCTGGAGTAGGATGCCAGTCCTATATATGTGATCAGAATAGAACATCTGTTGCTAAAATAGCATTTGAGCTGCGTGGTAATTGTAACAAGACTGCTGTTTCCATATCAAAAACCGCACAAACCAATCTCAGATGTTTTAAATGCATGCAGAAAAATTAGAAAAACTCTATCCCTAAATATTATTTAATAGTTGCATACAACGCTCCCAGTCAATCTAAAAAGTTACTGAACCACAAAAGAAAACCTAACTTTATATTTCTAGTAGAAATATAGATGTGAAAATTATTAAACATTAAACACTGTGCTGCTTTGATTACATTTTGAGTTCTAGAACAACATTTTTGATTATCAACAAATTACCCCGACAGATAAAAGATCTGATCAAATTACCCTAAAGTTTCGATAGTGGAAACTCGCCAAATAGTTCTATAACCAACAGTTACATACTGCTGATACGAAGTGGGCGGGGACATGCAGATTTAAGGGTGTTTCTCTTTGGCCTATGATGCGTTATCGGAGTTTTGCCCAGACTAACCCGTTTCTCCGCATTAATTACAAAATTACACATTTGCGCTGGAAAGCAGGTTGGAGACGACACAGACTTTTTGGTATGGTACATTTCACACCCCAAACTGCCTAAATTAACAACAAGGTAAATGCTATTTTGAATTCTAGGACATTTTTACTATAAAATGTAATCTTTGCAACACTGTGTTTAATTTAGTGCTCAGTAATTTGCACATTTATATGTGTAGCATAAACACAAAACAAAGTTTTTTGTGTGGTTGAGTAACCTTTTGGATTTACTAGGAGCATTGTATTCAACTGTAAAATTAATATTTATATTTAGGGATAGAGTTTGTCAAATTGTTCTCCGTGCATTTAAAACAACTGAGATCTGTTTTTGTTTAGGTGTAACTTTAGGAAAATATTTTGGGAGCAGCAGAAGTATAAAAGTGTTTCTCTATTTAGACAACTATGTCTTGTCTGTAAAGTCTTGCACATACCAAGGCTTTAAGGAGAAAAAAGTTGTAACAGTCAATGCATTTGGACACTAATGACATCTAATTAAAGCTTACTCTGACGAAACAATTAGCTGGGTTTCTTTTTATTGCACCCGAACTATAAATGCTGATCTACAAAAGAGCAGCAGTCAATGGAAAACTGCCAGGAATCTGTTATGCAAATTTGTGAGTGATCCGTGAGAGATTAAGATGTCAAATAAAGCTGCAGAGTTTAACTGTGAATCCCATTTCTGCAGCTTAACCCGGCCATAAATTTCAAGTTTTCCTTTTTACTTTAATTTAAAGTCACAAAGGGGTGGTTAAAGATGGTACCCTCCTTCAGAAGCCTATATCCATCCATTGCCCTTAATTTTTTTTCTTTTCTTTTTTTCTTACATAGGCTGAGCACGGAGTCCTTCCTTGTTCTGCTGCAAAACCAGAACACTGTCCTCCCAATTCTTGTCATCTGAGGCCATGTACACACACAGCCAGGTAAAAAAAACAAAAACAAAGAATATTTTCACCACCTCGTTTAAAAAAAATGTGTCATCCACACCTAATCGCATAAGTGCGTTGTTAGGCACATTCATAGACCTCCCAAACCTGTAGGGGGCAATAGTTCATCCAAATCCTATCCACTCAGAGTAACTTTCTACTTTCTAACTTCTACATACAGCAGTAATTGCACTTGTAAAAACTAGCAACCAAAAGCGCTTGAACAGTCGATAATGCCAACACAGCTTTGAGGGCATAAATGCTGTTTCTGAGTCTAAACACAGGTCGCACAAATGATGTTGGAGCATTTTTGTTGCGGAAAGTGACGTCGCAAAATCTAAAACTCTGGTTATTTCTGTCCACAAGCCAAGCACTTAAAACGAAAAAATGGCGTTCTTAGAGAATTATTTTGGTGCCCAATCTGTGTTTTCATGTAGATGACAGGAAAAAAACTAAAAAAATATATTCGTTCTGTGGGATACCTGGCTACATGTGGCAAGGCATGAGTTGGTCTCCAGGGTGTGATCAGGGATGCATGTCTCCATATTGGAGACATGCATCCCTGGGACATTATCACCTGGGTTTGCAGTAGAGGGGCAATCTCTGACTGCCATTTCACAAGTTTTTAAGTGTTATGGCCCTAAGATGTATACCGTGGAAGACAACGCACCCATTCTTTGTGCTGGAGACTTGTACAGTATGATAAAGGCGAGTGAATGCTGGGTTGGCTAGGCTACTGCCCATCTGTAAAGATAAAGTACCCTGAAGAAGGGAAGAGGGTCTGCCAGTAGAGAGGGCTGTGACTAAGTTTCTGGTGAATGACCATCACTTCCATCATTGGTTTGTGGATGATACAGATATCCCAAAATCTTTCAGTACAGCTTCCTTTGATGCTCAACATGCCGGCTAGAACAGAAGCACAAATAACAACACCTAATCCACCTTTGCAGACATAGCAGCTATGGGATGTCCGATATTATCAGCCTAAAGTCATTATCGGCCGATTTTGGCATTAAAATGTAATATCGGAAATTGTCGGTTTTTATTTTTTAATAAGATGACTTTTTCACACCATACACATATTATATATCAAACTCTTCAGCTACTTCTTCTCTCTCTCAAAATGTCAAAATATGACAGATTTGAGGTTTAGTTTTTGAGATATTTATTTTTTATTCTTGTTTCAGTTGTTTCCACTTTACCTCACTGCTATAAAGGTATAATGTTCTTTACATTTTCTAAGAGTAGAAATTTGCCCTGTGTGGTGGGCCTTTGTCAGTATTCTGTGTGAGAATGTGTTCCAGCTACTTTTGAAGACAAAATAAAAATGGCACCGTTTTCTATTGCCTAACTAAAATTGTAGTAGTTATTACATTTTCTAGATGTTTAAAGCTCAAGTATGTATGATACAAGATATGTCATTGTAGTTACCTAAATTGGTTTAGTAGTTTTTTGTTTTTTATGAGGGAAGGTCCCCACATATCGGTATCGGTAATTATGAGTTAGGCTATATTGGGATATCGTTAAAAAAGCCAATATTGAACATCCCTAGTTATAAATAATAGAAAGAAAGCTAACTTTAAAGGTGATGTATTGTCATTAAATCACATAAAGTGATTTAAAAAAACATCTAAAGACATATTTTTCAGGACTACTTGGTTTTTTTGCGCCGTTTTTACCAATTTATAGTTTAAGCAAGGCAAGGTAAAGCAATTTTATTTGTATAGCATACTTTCAACAACAAGATAATTCAAGGTGCTTTACATGATTAAGAGGTAAAATAAAAATAGCAGTAAAACACAGACAAAGCATATCAAGTAAAAACAGCAATAAAGCATAAAGCACACACAAAACATATGACAAACAAAAACATTACTCAAAGGCAGCTCAAAACAGGTGTTAAAACAGTTTTTAGTTGTGATTTAAAAGAACTCAGTGTTTCAGCAGCTTTGCAGTTGTCTGGAAGTTTGTTCCAGATTAGAGGAGCATAGAAACTGAAAGCTGCTTCTCCATGTTTGGTTCTAATTCTAGGGATGTTGAATAGACTTGAATTAGAGGACCTGAGTGGTCTGGGGGGTTGGTGTGGTGACAGTAGATCTTCAACATACTTTGGTGCAAAGCCATTCAATGATTTATAAACTAGTAAAGGTATTTTGAACTCTAGAGATCTTTTGATGTAAAGGGCACTATGAATAAAATTTATTATTATTATTTTTATTATTATTATTAAAATACCACTACTAATTTTAAGTCTAGGCTTAAAGTTTTCCCTTTTGATAAACCTTATAGTTAGAGTGGCTTAGGTCATCCAGAGCTATTTCTGTAGTTTTGCTGCTATAGGCTTAGACTGCTGGAGGAGACATTGACCACTTTTCTTCACTCTGCTACTTTTCACTCCTACTACTCTCTAATTGCCTTATTTGCTGTTATTAACTTTATGTCTTCTCTCAGTGTTTTTCTCTCCATAGCAGCTACACCTGGCCTGGTGTTCTGTTCGACTGTGATGATGCTCCCAGTAACTGAACATTCTCCGTCTCCTGTTATCAACTTTCTACTCTCTTTAACAAAGAAATTACTCTTACATCAGTTCTTGTGTTCTTTTGTGTTTCTGCGTGCAGAGACCTTTGGAATGGCAGGTGCTCAAAGTTAAAAAGGGACACAAAGAGCAAGACTTTAAAACACCTCACAACATAACATAGTATAGCATCATGAATAACAACAAACGATATTCATCAACAATTTAATAAGGAATTGCAACATAATATATCTTAGTCATCAGATAGGGACCATGTATGGTAAAAGTAGCCTCTTTTTTATCTGATGGGGAACAATGTTGCTGCTGGGCTGTTTTGATCTGAGATTGTAGACATTGAAAAGACCATAGGAGAGCTGGTAGCTGATTAAACACGTGTTATAAAGTACATTATGAAATAATTTAACTTGCTGCTGTGTCTCACTAAATAAACCATAATAATATCTGACTGGTTAACCTCCACAGCAACTCAGCTACAGACAGATTTAAAGATCAAAACAGCTTAGAGGGGCTATCTCTTTTCTATAGTAGTGTTAGTACCTCTGAGAGATTTAGAGCCTGATTTATTAAAGGTTTACACTTGTTAAAACTTGCGCAAACCTCATAGCGGGCGCAAAACAGGCAGCAGGGGATTTACTAAGCAGGCCTGTTAAACCTGCAGCAAGATGCATGCAATCCATTTAGCGCTTTTGCCCTTGATAAATATGCAATGTGGGCATTTCTGTCAAGGTGCAAAATATTGGGAGGAGAGCATCCAAATAAGTAGCTATTCCACGCGCAGTGTGATTTTTTTTTTAAAACATGAAACTATTTCCGCCGGCTGTTTTTGCGCCTATTTTTACCGCCTCTGAAAGGCATGTATTAACTTTGTGCCACCACAATTCAACAGAAGTTTATTACTGACAAACGAAAAATATCATTCACACACATTCTTTCCTAATAGTAATTAAAACTCTAATGGCCATAAACCTGACAGTGATTAATGATATCTTCAGCTCACAGCAATGAAGTGAAAATATTAATAAAATTCAAATAATTTAACTATAAAACTATGTATTTGTTTATTAGGATAAGTGTAAATTAATCTAGTTCACAAATGCATTTCAAGTTTTATTAAAAATTTCACATTTGTAAATATCAATTTGAGATTTTAATTTATCTGGCTTTTCATACTTGCTGCGGTCCACATTGTTGGTACAGTATAAGTTCTGCAGTTGTGACTTCATTCTTTTCATGGACGCTCACCTCCAGTCCAGATCCTTTGTGCAGTGGTGAGAAGGCACCTGGTAACATTAGGTGAAAGTAGAGTGGACAGCGAATCGAAGGTAGGCTGTAGGTGCGGTTTGAGGCATGTACCTCAGATGAACGTTGCAGTGCCGTTTCTTCATATCAAAGTGATGGAGGCTGCCAGACCCAGAGCCGAGGGACCGACTGAGGCTGCGTGATTTTTTTCTCCCAGTTTGCATATTGTTTCCGGCCTCTTGCATACCGGGCACTTTATGCAGACCTGCAGCAGCCTAATTAACTGAAAGTCAGAAGTTTTCTCTGTGACCAAACTACTTCTGTGTTTGGGGAGGGAGGGAGGTGGATCTGAAACCACTACTGCAAGGCCGATGAGGAAAAAGTCCACTGGAATGTACACACAGGGTGTAGTGAAAGTGCTCCTTAAGTGTTTAAATGCATGAAATGCAGAGAAATACATTCCCAGACAAAAAGTATATGCAGGCTCAATGCACATTTTATTTAGGCTACAGTCAGCCTGAGCTCACGATAGGCTTCCTGAAAGAAACTCATTCACGTTGGAACGAGTGGGACGGGATTTTTTGTTCCCAGAAGTTGGATTTTCAGAGTTTGGAATTGGAACTCTCAAAAACAACAAGAAAGCACCCTTGAAGTTTTAATTCAGACTAAAAAAGTTTAGGCTCAGTGAGCAGCTACAAGCTTTGAATCCAACATACCTTCCATTCTTAGAGTGCAGTGAACGTTATGGTTATAAACTATTTATTAGCTTCTCTGATGCTTGGCATCTCATTAAACCCACATGGCACACATAGGTCTGTGTATCTACTTGTGGGAAAGTTACTTTTCAGTTTGAATGCATGAAAGGGAGAGAAATGTATTATTAGCTTGTATTGCAAATAGTAGCATCAAGACAATAGGGCAAATTTGCAGTTTTACGACTTGGACCGTGAACACTTTCAACTTGGTGTGTCATCATTCCCAAAACCAATACATATTCCACTTTTTATCCAGAATTGTTCTGCATGAAACATTATCAAGTAATTAACATTATACCATTATTCAACCCACAAACAATACCATCTGGGGCCAGTTCTTCATCCCGTCTCTTGCCCACATGTGCCATATCTGAAAATCTTGGCTTGATTATTTTACTATCAGCTTGAACTCCAGTATTAGCTAACCTGGTTACTGAACACAACGATAAGCAAATTACCTTGGTTTTCCACATCCAAGGTAGAACACGGTAAAGTTGGATCTGATGTACCCAGATTCAAGTTGGACCTGCTAAGGTAACCTAAAAATACCCACATTCACCATAAGCAAGTGTGTTTTTGCTGCTTCATGCTCGTCTTGAATAGCAAAGTTGCTTTGTGCTCAGTTGTTAATATTTTAGATGCATCTAAATATTAATATTGGCTCCAAAAAAAGTCATCTGTATGGGATTAGCACACAGCAGCATCTACTACCTGCTGTGAGCTCTAAACCTAAACATCCTTTTTGGAAATTCTCCAGTGTTCATGTATAATATTTGCATATAATTTCCACCTTTTGCTGCTTGTGTCGAGGCAAAGAAAGTCAGTGGATAAAACTTTAACTCAACAGATGTTTGAAGGGGTTTGAAGAGTACAGAATGACCCAAAGATGGAGCTTTGATCTGCACAAAGGTGTGAAATTCTACTCCGTAGATTATTTGCAGGTTGGTAATTTGACAATTGAATTATGAGAGCGCCTAATATAGTCCATTAGAATGACCTCAGTATGAGTCAGTCGCTCAAATATGAGTAAGTCATGTTGACAGTAGCTTCAGGGATTTCAGGAATCATTCACAGAAACCACTATCACTATCCATCCATGCATTATCTAAACCCCCTCAGATAATGGGGGGGGAGGGGGGGGGCTGGCGTCTATGTCCAGCAGTCATTGGGCGAGAGGCGGATACACCCTAGACAAATCTCCAGTTCATCTCAGACCGCTGTCTCCCTTTATTCAGGAGAATAAATTTGTTCTTCAGTTTAGATCAAAGCTCAAAACTGAGCCAGTTGATGTAGTTTGAAGATTTCAGTTAACTTCCTAAATTTTTTGGTTTCCTAAATGGTCAGCTCAATTAAATAAGACTTTCAATTGCAACTGAGAATTTTCTTCTTTTTATCCTAATTGAACATTTGTAACATGATCTCAGTAATTTTAAACCACTAATGTGCTTGTTTTTAGTTTTTGATAGGTATTTAAATTATTCTTAGCTATACTTTTTCATTTTTCTTTCTTTCAAGATGTTTTATGCTCCATGTTTTACCAGCTACATTCATTATGTAAATCATTTTAAAATGTGTGTATGGAAAAAAGAACCTTCACTTTGCCTTTGGCAAATAAGCTTTATTGGAATCCACAGCTGTTGGCAGAAAGAAGGTTATGACTCTTGATGCTGAGATTCAGGTAATCACATCAAGAGCTGAGATTTGAGTTGGCTTCATAAAAGTGGCAAGCTAAAGTATTATTCCAGCTGAGTCTTGTTAGCTAAAAATGCATTAAGCAACAACATAAACGATGGTTTCGGGCCATTTTAAGACCAATTAATTAATTACATCTAATCACAACTGTAAATGCTGCTGCAGGTGGCTCGCATCAGAGCTAAATCCAATTAGTGATGACAATCAGGACAGTAATGGCATTTTTCAAACAATATGAGGAAACAGAACAGTGTGTTGTCATTGTAATCTTTTTTTGAGGAAAAGAATAAAAGCCTCGAACAGTAACTGACAGGTCTAATCTAGGTAGAGTGAGGTCTGAAAATAACAGCTTAGAGTAAAACATGACGCGCTGCATTTCCTTTCTTACAGATTTCTTCCATTTGTGTTTTGTTGTCACGCTTAAATATTTCAGATTATCAAAACAAAATTTAATATCAGGCAAAGAACTTAAGAATGCATACAAAATCTGTCAATTTAATAATGAAATAAGCTATCCACACCAATCTCACCCTATATGAAAAAGTAATTGGCCCTTTTGTCAGATTATGAGCTAACTGTGATTAATACATTTTTTGGACACTAAATGAATTACTAATTACTGCCTTAAAACTGTTAAATAGAACTTGTCTGGCAACATGAAGTTGGCTAAAACAAATCAAAAGCTAACACATTGTGCTCCTATCTAAAGAAAATCAATAACAGATGAGAAACCCAGTCTCTAAATCCCTGGAGAACTCACTTGTCATCAGAGAAGGTCAGACATCATTCAGTTCAATTCAAAAATACTTTATTTATCCCAGAGGGAGATTAGATTTGTTGTCGTAACTCATATCATCCAAGCATCAGGAAAGGATTTCTGGCAGCAGTCATTTTAACAATACATCTGAAGAGGCCTCAGATTGAAGACTGTTGCTGTTGTTGACTGTCGTGACATGCTAACAGCTCAATATACATGCAGCAGAGACAATATTTCACAGTAATATTTCATGAATCACACCATCAGTTGTTGGCGAGCGCTGCTCATCCAGCTCATTTGCTTTTGCCGCTCTTCATTAAATCTGTCTGGCCGGATGGTTGGAAAACCGGGCAGAGTGACAATGGAGTTGGGGATATGATCAATGGATGAGATGCTTTGAAATCTCTCCTTCTCTCTTTGCTACAGCCATCAGTTCATTTGTTGATTTTTAGCTCAAGCACATCTGAGTTACGCAGCAGGACAATGATTCATACAGTAGCTCAAGAACAGGCTCACCTGAAGTTTTTGGAATGTCCTAGTCAAAGTCTCTACTGTGGTGTGTCCTTAAACAAGCTAAATTAAAGTAGTTCTGCAATAAGAGTGGGCCAAACTTCTTTTATAGGGATGTTATAGAAAGCCAGTTATAACAAACACTTGATGTTAGTTGCTGTTTCCAAGGGTGAAACAAGGAGGAAGTTACGTTTTCAGAAAGCACCAGGTTGTTTTCAATTCAATCAAATTCAAAATTACTTTATTAATCCCAAAGGGAAATTAAATGTTGTTGTAACTCATTAAGCAAGTTCCTTCAAAGATTTGTTGTAGATGCTGATGGCTGTGGGTAGGGATGATCTCTTGTAGCGCTCTGCAGATCTGAAGAAGCCTCTGACTGAAGACGCTCTGTAGTTGTATGACAGTCTGATGTAGAGGATGCTCTGGATCTATGGCGTCTTCTTTTCAACTCATCAGGGTTTTGTGGCTGTAGTTGAGGTCTTATTTGAGCTTTTGTGATGTTAATCAGCTGCTGCCAGTTGTAAACCACCTTGTTGCCATGGTTATGCATCATAACAAATGTCCAAAAATAAAAAGTATCAGCAAAAATCCTTCCAGCTGCACAGCATTCAAAACCAGAGAGAACAGATGTCCACAAAAACAATGTTTCTACCAGAAATGGAAGAATAAAAGTTTAAAAAAAGAAAAAAATATGAACCAAAGTAACAGAGCTACTCCAACATGCTGCCACCTTGAGCGGCGCAATTCCGGTTAATTAGACTGGTTTTTACCTTTAAAGCTACATTGTGTATTTTTCTGAGTTAATTCTTAGCAAAAAACCCTTTGTTCTTTCAAAAATATGTGCTCATTCATGTGTAATTACTTCCACCTACTAATCAAAGTATTCTTGTAAGTGTAGAATCACTATTCAGAATACATACGAGCGAGTCGCTCGAATGGGTGAATCCATGTTGAGCCTCCATTTTTGAAATACATTCGCCAACGACGGACATTCCTGGAAATTCTAGCTCCGCCTTTCGGTCTTTCGCTACACTCAGTTGCACCGTGACGAATGCCAGAGGGAGATTGTTTACTCGTGACGCGGCAGACGTCTGACTATATAACTAAATGCAATGTAGTTTTCTAAAGTAACCTCATCACTGGAAGGAACACTGGACGAAATCTTAGTACTGGAAGCCATGTTAACCATGGCATGAAACGGCCACCGTAGGAGTTAGATGGGAGAAGTTCTTACACAATATATCTTTAATAAAGGAAATCATTTTATTAAAAACTGCTTTTAATATTTATCTACGTTTCTTTTTTCACATATCAAAATGTGTTTGATCTGAAAGGTGTAAGTTGACAAAAAAGCAAACAAAAAAGGAGAAATGTAGGGACAAATACGTGTTCAGAGCACTATAGATTGAAATAAGTCATAAGTCAGAGATTCTTAATGACCTTTAGATCTTTAATCAGCTTTATTAAAAAAAATAAAGTTCCTCTTTTAAGATTAGGCCTAATCCACTGAGCAGTATGAGTTGATATATCTTTACATTAATTGTTTAAGTCTTATTTTTAGTTTTAGTATAGAAAGTTGACTTTAACAAATTGGTATCGGATATAAGTTCTCTACAAACTAGTAAACTAATAATCTCCATTGTTAATTCTTTTAATAAGATCTTATCCTATACAAAATATCTCTACAGTTGTAAGGTTCAGGTATTAATTTAATGAAGGGTAGAATGGTTATTACAAATGCTAGAAAATCTTAGAAAAAGTTAGAAAACTGATTTAAATTTCAATATTCACAGCATTTCGTACATTTTTGTGATTGCCTGTTATTTAATTTTACCACTGAAATTTTAAATAGACATTATGAAAAGAATACCGTTATATTTACCGAAAAAGCTGACTTCTATACTTTTCAGTGAACCTCAAGGGTCGATGCTTTCCAGCTCCCTTTTTCATGTCTGAATGCAGTGGATCTGAAATCAGAGGTTAAAGCGCCAAGTTTCATCTTTATCTTTTAAGGAGTTTGGATTGTGTTGCCGATGAGGAACTCTTTAACAGCTCTTGACTGGTTTGATTTTTTTACTGAAAGCAAAGTTCAGAAGAATAAGGAAGTAGTTGTTCTATGGGTGCTGGGTATGTGTAAAACCATCAAATGCAGAAAACTGACTCACAGTTCATAACAGTCCACACAAATCATTTTAATTTGAAAACCAAATAAATAGTAACTAGCAGTTTTGTGAGGATGTACTTATTTTGATCCATTATCTGTTATGCTAACATTATTAATTCAATAAGAAGCTCTTATGTACTAATGAAAAAAGTTAAAAGGCGGGATGATGGTTCTCTGGTAGTTTATCTTTTTTGGGTCCCCCAATAATTTAGAATATAATTTAAACTTCTTCTTACATACAGCATAAGGATTTGAATAATTAAACATTTTTTATTAAATAATTACTTGTTCTGTATGTTCCTAACTAAGCATTTCGCTCTGAATTTGCACGTTTACTGATGGTTCTTAAATTGAAGTCCTCTCCTGTGGGACCGCCTCACAATTTTTATCTGTAGGTGTTACACCTTTTCTAGTTTCTCTTACTAATCTCCATATGCATTATTTGCAATTGATATAGCCAATAACTTTGCATTATTTATTAGTTTTTTTCTTTTGAGAGCAGGTGCCTTCCAGTGTTTCTGTCCTTACCTGAATTTCCAGTAAAAGGTACTCCTAGGCCGGTGTTTATTTATTTTTTCTTAGTGTCCTTTTGTCCTTAAACCCTCAGTCGGTCAAGCAGATGTCCGCTCCTACCGCGCCATGTTCTGCTGGAAGTTTATTCCTGTTAAACATGAATCATTCCTCTCCTCTGTCACCACATGCTTGATTTGGAGCAGGGATTGCTGCAAAGTCAGTGACTTGATGCAATCGGCTGGGCTTCCTTAGATACAAACTGTTTTATCTATTAGTATTACATGATCAAATCAATTAGAATGTATTGCACCATATTTGGGATTTAATTTGGCATTTAAATTAAGTTCATTAACCAAAATTGAATTTAGACCTAATTTTATTCAATATGATATATAAAATGGACCTTTTTGTCTTGTAAAGTGCCTTGAAATTACATTTATTTAGAACAGGCTCTACATAAAAAGAATTGAATTGATAGTAAAAGTTTACACAAACAAACAAAACACATCAACTTTCAGAATCTCTAAATCAATCAGTTTAGGGGGTTTAACTACAAGCATGAACAGAAGTAGATCTGTGTTTAAAAACTTCCAGAAAAATCCTCAATAAGAGAAACAGGTCATATGGAGATGTCTGCTATAAAGTCCAAATATTGCACTAAATGCTGGTTGATTGGACATAATTAGGTGATGAATAAAAAGTTTACACTAAAAATTGTTTCAGCAAATAAATGTATGATTTACTCTACACATCTGGTTATGTTTTATGCGTTCAGTTTGGGGCAGTGTTGATTTTAGAGTCCAACAGATGCTGGGAGGAAGATCTACGATGAGACTGTGCATCACATTTTGAATACAGCAGCTGATCACTGAAGGAGCTTTCAGTGCAGTTCACTGGCGTAGCCACGGGTGTGCCAGTGCCACCCACAGAGCCAGCTGGCACACCCACAAATCTGAATGCATTTATATGCACATATATATATATAGCTTTTCCTAACATGTTTGACTCACCAGGCGATGCATTGCGACACCTGCACTGGGCATGTTAACTCGATCAATCAATAATGAATTGAAATCAGGCAGAGCTGGTTGTGACACCTGCACCTGGCAACGCAACCAGACTCCACTGACCAATCATAAACCTTTTTCGGTCCATTTCATCCACTCACAAATGAAGTTGTTCGGTTGTTAATGTTGATTCAAAAGTAAAAAAATCAATCTGCATGTAGGCCTATATAAGACCGATCTTGTCTGTACTACGCTGCATCGGCATCTCACACCTGTGGTGCATTCAAGGAACGTTCGAAATGTATGGTGAGTTCAAAAACGTAGGACATTTAAAACTTATGACAAAAAACCCACTGAAAATACCATAAGCAATAAACTACTGTTTAATGACAGTTGGCAAGAAACATTTTATACATGCTAAATATGGCCTACTTATCTTTTTACAAAGTACTAAAAAACAAACAACTATATTCTCTGTATTACTTTCGTCTTCTTGAGATATCTCAGCAAAAATTTTCCAGAACTTTAAATTTTGTTTAAAAGGTCTTTAATGTCCAGTTGCAATTTGATATCTTATAAATTTTGTACCAGTTTTCTCCACAGTTTACTTCAGGCAAAATAACAGAACATGTTCCACAGTCTCTTCTTGAAGACAGAAGTCACATTTCCCTGTAGCATGTTTCCCCTGTTTAAATAATGTATTGTTTAACCCTGTAATCCTAATCTAAATATAATTATTTCCTCCTTTCTGTTTCGTTCGTCATCACGTGATGACATCATCATTATGGAAATTAGCGTATGATGTCATCTGGCGACATCTAGCAACTTTCTGGGGCACCTTCAGCTGCTTTCTGTCGGTGACAGTTGGCAACACTGGTGAACAGGATTAAAACCAGCAGCGGAGCTACAATGCTCACTGACAGACTAGTTGATAGCATCTCATTGCTCATGTTCGAAAAAGAGCTTGCAGACAAACTAGACTCTGACAAAATAATAAACCTGTTTAAGGCCAAACCACGCCGCCTTGCCTTGTGGAGCTGCAATCCGAGTTCAGATGCTTAAATAATATGTACATGTGATAGTGTGAGGAAGAAATAAATAGGATAAGATAAACAGGTTTACTTATAAATATTACAGGATATGCATTTGAAAATTGTTAATTTAAATTGCATTAAAAACGTGTTTAAAGGTTGAAAATTTATTATAATGTATTTCAGAAGTTTAGAATGTGTTTGATTATACAAGTTAATGCCAGGCAGTGATTTTGAATATGTTAGTCTGAATTTATTAGTTTTGCCTGCAGGCCTGTAGGTAGGGGGAGCCCTTGGCAAAAATGTTCTATTTGTTGAGAATAAATTTGGCACACTGAGTCATGCATGGAGTGAGGGACATTATCAGGTACTTCTGTCAGTGTGGCTTCTGTCCTACTGTGTCCCGTCACCGGTTAAAGAATGGAGGCCATCCCAGGGAAGAGATGGCGTTCCTGATCAACTCCTCCAGTCTTTTCGTTTGGAAGAAATCATCAGAAGATGAGGGACGGACATGGTTAACAGAAATTCTCAGGTAGGCTGTGGTCTTTTAAACAATGCTTGTAAGGAACAATAGTGTGTGTGCTCCCTTAGCACACACACTATTGTTCCATCACCACCAGTCTGAACCATTGATACAAGGCATAATGGATCCATGCTTTCATGTTTATTCCAAATCTCAACACTACAATTTTAATTTTGCAGCTGAAATTGAGTCATTGGACTCTGCAACATCCAGTCTGTTGTCTAACTCTGTGAAAACTGTAGCTTCACTTTCCTGTTCCAATAGAATAGAACTTTATTAATCCCATAAGGGAAATTTCTTTGTTGAAGCAGCACTCAAAACACAGTAAATAATAAACTCATTATACACAGACAAGAAAAAACACGATAATTAACAAGAAGTAATAGCAATATATACAACCAAGTACACTTATTAAAATGTATAATAAAAATAAGGCAGATGATCATGATTATCACCTCCCACACAGTGAAGAGTTGTTGTACAGTGTTATTGTAAATGGGATGAATGATTTCCTGAACCTAATCTAAATGAGCTGCCGCAGTCTGGTGGAAAACGAGCTCCGCTGTCCGACCAGTATGTGCTGGAGTGGATGAGATGTATTGTCCATTATTGAGACCAATTTACTTAGAGACCTGCTGTCTCTGATGGTCTCCAAAGTCTCCCGGTTATAGCCAATAATTTTGCCAGCCTTACGGATGAGTTGATTGATTCTACTGGCATCCCTGGAGCTAATGCTGTTCCCTCAGCACACCACAGCATTCATGATGGCACTGGACACCATGGACTGGTGGAACATCTCCAAAAGTTTGCTGCATGCACTAAATGATCTGAACTTCCTCAGAAAGTAGAGTCTGCTCATCACCCTCCTGTACACAGCATCTGAGTTGACACTCCCATCCAGTCCCCTATCCAACTGCACACTCGGATACTTATAACTCTCCACCTCCTCACCCAGAATCCTGACGGGCCGGTGAACAGGTCTCCTCCTCCGGAAGTCAATAACCATTTTCTTCATCATGTTCACATTCAGAAGGAGACGGTTGTCACTGCTCCAGTCCACAAAGCTGTTCTCCAGATCCCTATATTCCTCCTCCTGCATGTTCACCCCTGATACATCCAACCAATGCAGAGTCATCGGAGTATTTCTGCAGGTGGCAGGAGTCGGAGATGTATTTAAAATAAGCTGACGGGTGACACCTTGTGTGGTCTTCTGCTGCTGTAGCTCATCTGCTGGAAGGTTCAACATGTTGTGCATTCAAAGATGGTATTCTCAAAATCTGGTTGTAACAAAGTGGTCTTTCTGCTGACCTGCTCTCCTTACTGGTGAGAAATAAATTTACCACCCACTCTGAACATCTCATCCGTTTTTATTGAATTAAGAGCTGTACTCCAGCTTTCCAAAACGTTAATCTAACAAAATGATGGCTGAGTGAAGCTGATGTTGCAACTGATTTGAAGAAGGCCTTTAGTTAACACTAGCTCCAACAGACTCTAACAGGCAGAAAAGTATTCCTGCTATGGAGCTTGTAGTTTAGAAAAGACATAACATATTTGTTATATTCTTATTAAGGTCTAAATCTCAACCCAACTGAAAAGTTGTTTAGTTGAGGAATCACAGAGAAATGATTCTGCATGTGTCTAATAGGAGGGAACGGGTCATCATGTCCCTGCTGTGGAGCATGGCTCATCAGCACGGGCAGAAAATGTTCTCTCTGGGAATGATTTCAGAAGTTCTCAGATGTATTTCCAGTCCTGCACAGCCAACGACACGTTTTTGTGTGGCACAAGTTTGGTCACATTGTGCTTGTTTTCAATTATAAAGCATATTTATGAGCAATTAATCCAGAAACACTTGTAATTCTAGCAGATTTGGCTAGAAACAGAAACATGAATGCATGCAGAAATAATTTAATTCCCACTCACAATCATTTTCAGACTTTTCTACCAGGTCGCATCAAAATTCAAGCATTCTGTGGGGTTATTCCTCCAGAGTGCAGAAATAAATGTCAGACCTGTGATGTTTAGAGTGTAGAATAGGCATAAATCTTGTAATACACCAGCAGCTCTGGGCTGCTTTTTCTCCAGAGTTTCAAAGCTATAAAACTCAGATTGAAAAACTACCTTTATAGAAAAGTACAGAGTTCATATTGGAGGAGGGTGAAAACCAGTCTGGAAAGTAGGAACTCAATTCTTTACTCAGCTCATGTCAAGCTAAGTGCAGTAAGGATGATTTGCTCCTAATATTGAATGACTCAGAACTGTTGATACCAGAGAAGGTAGCTGCTAAAGCTCTGGCTGTTGAAGAGGTGTAGTGCCATATATAAATACATGATTATGTGTGTTGAATTATTAACAAAACCTTTCAGGCCTTCCAAAGGTGATTCTCTTGTATGAAAATTGAGTCTGCAGCCGGCACTCAGAGAGGATAAGGATCCAGCATCTAGGTGAGACGGGTGATGTGTATGGATGAGGCCATGATGGAGGGAGCGAGAGAAGAGGGCGGAGAGCGCTGTTTACGGGTGGGGGGTAGTGAGGCCAGTAAACTGCTTGTGAAATGAAAATGGCTCTTTAGCAGAATCCAGGACACTTGGGCGCTGCGCTGGATCAATGTCTCTGATTTACTGTCTGAAAGCCTGTCAGAGAGAAAGAGAGGTAGAGAGTGGGGGGTGGGGGGTGGCTGCAGAGAAGTTAGAGCTTAAGAGGTAGAAGAGTCCTTTAATGGAAGGAGAAAGCGAAGAGACGGGGAGCGCTACGGATGGAGAGGGAAATTGTCCATCAGAGTGACAGTGCAAGGAGGGAAAATCAGAGGGATTGCTCCTCAAGTCCACACAGCCAAGATACAAAATCAATCAGTCAAGTCGGTGGGGAAGGGCAATCTTGTTTTGTGCAGGGAATTGGTGCAGCCATTTGGGGTAAAATCAATAGGGGACACATGGTGCTTTTTAAATCCCAACTAACCCATGGAGGCCAGGTTATTGACGAACAGGCGACTGGATGTAAGGTGTGCACAAATCCTTGCCGTATTTGGGAGGAACCCGTGTTCTTATGGTGCTTAGGTAGTGCTGGTAACAGATAAAGGCTAATAGTAATATTTGGTCATTAGAGCAAAACCTAATTACTCAAGCAGGAGTTAGTGCATCATAGGTACAGAGGTAGAAGGTATGTGTTTGGTGTGTATCCATTGTGATTTACTTATATTTATATGGGTTTTTATAGTAAATGTCTCCTTTATTTTCACTATAATTTCCAATTCTGCAGAAATCATAAGTTATACGTTGGAAAGCTAAACTTTTACTTTTAAAAACTTGATAATTAAAGATAAAAATGTCTGTTTGCTTTGTTACTTTGTAAAATCCTCACATTCTGATGATTGAAAAAGAAAAAAACAATTTTTTAAATTTAAAATTATACTACCCCAGCACAGATGCTTACAGTTTGTGTGTTCATGCTTTTCATATAAAGATGATCATAGTGTATAATTTAGTTATACATCTGGTTGCTCAGTAAAATGGATTTGATTATAAAATGCAAAATAAAAGTAATCATTAAACTCGGACTGTACATTAAAACCTTTGGGTCTACTGAACTGAAGTATTGTACGTTTAAATTTAAATAAGAACCACAAAAAGTAAAATGTAAAGGCAATGATATAACAATGAATGAGAATAGGTAAATAAGCTGATACTTGGCATGCCCCAACAAGCTAATTTGTGTCAAATATGATGCCTGCCCTCATCAAGTTTAGTTTAGATACAGTTTGGCAGCACAGACCATTGTTCAATAAGGATATTTAGATACAATCAATTAGGGCATAAACTTGAGTTTTCGCAAACATTTGTGTAAAATTATGAGTCACTGTACACAGTAAGATCTTAATAATTTTTGTAAACCTGCTACTGAATCATGGCAGAGATCAACAAAATAAAGAATGATCCAATAAGCAGTAATTGTCAGAGGACAACGTTTTTTGAACATCCTCCATCTCGGTATCGGAACCAGAGAAATATTTTAGTTATAGCTTCGAAACACAGTAAATGATAATAATTTTCCATAGGTCAGCACATCATAAATGTAATTCACACTGTTTCAGTGCACCTATGTTACATATACAATACTGTTGCATATGTAACACGTTCTCCCACAGAATATTCCTAGGCATGCTTATCACTACTTAAAGATGTCACATATACTGTATCACACATATAAAATTTGTGCAACTAAAATATTGCAGCAATTACCCAATAATAACGGTGTTTAATCTCATGCTACACTGCGCAGATGCTTTGTCTAAATGGTAAAATCACAACAAAAGTTAGCAGTTGCAACCTTTACGTTTTACATCTTCATCCTAAAACACAGAATACAATGCTTCATAGACTTAATAATGTGTTGCCAAATTTGGTTCACTTCTGAGCTTTTAGACTACACTTTTTCAGATACATCGACATCGGGTATCAGTGATTTTATGATCTTTAATAAAGGTTGCATGCTTGTGTTGGTTGTATATATGTTTAAGAGAAGGAGCTTTTTCCTGTGTTCTCCTTGACCATGTCAATGACTTCTTATTCTGTTTCAAACAATGTCTTTATCTTAAAATATTGACACATTGTGGGAACTTTGCTTTTGTCTCCATAAAGGGACTATATAATACCTGCTCACCCACAAACGCAGACAGGGGGAGCTGTGGGAACCAGGAAAACACAAGGGACGTCTTGATCCGAGTCTTTTCCTGCACCCTGGGACGTCCAAAAGTCTAGTGTGTGTGTGTGTGTGTGTGTGTGCGTGTGTGTGCGTGTGTGTGTGTGCGAGACTGGGTGTGTTTTGTTTTTATTTTGAGTGTTTAATGTATTAAAAGGGGCCAGGGTAATGAATTATAATCTTTAATGCAAAAACCGATCGATACCACCCAGAGAATAAATCAGCTTTTACTGAGAGCGTCAAAGCCCCTTAATACACTAGAGGAGAGAAAGGAAGTGCATGGTGGGTGAGGTAAGGGTGGAGGGTGGGGGTGGGGGGGTGTTAGGAGCTGGGACAAACTATTAACGGAGGTGGAGGAGAAGGAATCCTGAATGAACCAGACAGAGAGAGAGGAAAGCCAGCCGGGTGAAACAAAGGCAAGGAGGAATACGAGGTAGACAGAAGGGGAAGAAGAGATGGATGGATGGAAGTTATAGAGGAAGAGGCTCACCTCTGGGTTAACCTCATTGAGTAAAAGCCCGGTGAAAGCACATAGATTCTGACAGGTTTGCGAGGAGAAGAGGTTGCAGGGTCACACACTGAGAGGTACTTGTTATTTTTCCCATCCAGTTGCATTCAGTTGTATTCACTCTCAATGACTTTCTCCCTGATTTCTGTTGCCAGAAGCAAAATATAAATTTTGTTACGCCCGCACCCCTCAGCTTAGTACCGCATTGCTTTCCCTCAGTCTATCCCTACCTGAGAGCTTTAACTGGGAGGGAATACCTAAAGAAATTCAAGAATTATCAGCTTGTATTGACAAACAGTTATGTTTTAGTTTTCTGTGCTTTCTCCAAGCGCAAATCCCATTTCACCCCTTGCCCCGAGCAATTGGTTTAAATTGCTCTTTTCCAATGTTACCCCCTGGCTCCTAATTTAAAGTCACAAGTAGAAGCGAGGAAAAATGGTACACAGATGAATGGCACACATAAATCACGGTTTGGTGAGTAGTTCGGGTTTGAAGTCACAGTTTGGTGAAGGTTTAGTGCAGCAGCAACAAGAAACCCATCCCAGCTGCTGATTTTCTTTCTCTTTATTTTAAACACAAAAACAGAGACGAATAAACAAACCAATCTCTGCTGGTAAGGAAGTTTTGACTTTGTGCAGAAAGTTAGGTTTTGAGTTATTTGTATATAAACAAACTGGAATGTCATGAACAAAAAGTGAAATTCATTATTCACAGAAGGATAACATTAAAACATTTATTTCTGTTAATTGTGGTGATTATGGCTTATAGCTATGAAAACCCCTCAAAGCGGGATTTAATAATACAGAAACGCGAGCGCGTATACAGAGACTGCGAGTGTCTTCATGCTCGCTGATTATGGTTTTTATGCGTGTGGATTTTGGCACTAATAAAACACCATACCGTGTGGGCAAGTCATCGCTGGCGGCGTTCCGGCCAGTGGGTTTTGGCTGTTCTGCCGCTCCTTTCATGTGCAGCCTAACAAGTTTTTGCGCACCTGTAACAAAGCAGCTGATTGCTGCGCTCCTCCTCCTGACTGATCCAGATAAATTCCGTTTTTCTCTCGGAGCTTCACAGAGGGAAAACAAATGCGAACAAAACACACCAAATCCACACGAATAAACCATGCAAAATAAATACACAAATATTTCCCACTGTGCAACACATACGCATTAGTTAGCCTTTATTCTCAATGTTTACAGAGCAGTCCATGCAAAGTTTTTAGTTAAACTATAGAAGAGACTATAGGATTAGTGTGTGTCTGACAGGGTGAGGGGCGTGGCATCACGATGGTGACTCTCCATCGTGATGTAGGTCAGCCATCATGATGGACGATGATATCGTCCATCGGCACAGCCCTAATGCCAGCATCGCATCCATCCAGTTTACATAGTTTATTAAAGTAATCAAATTACATCATTTAAATTTCTGTGAGAATACTTTTTAATGAAGTACATTATCCTACTCACAATGAAAATGACAAAAATCTTATTCATGACCTGTGTAGTGTGTTAACACTATTGTAAGTATAAATATTTCATTGTAACTGTGGAGAAACATGAACTGCCAAGTAAGCCAAAGTAACTATGAACTCAAATTTTAAAAACACACTTAACATTTTTATTATAAAGGTCTGACTTGTATTATAAGCATGAGCCATTGTGAGAAGCTCTTGCTGAGCACTGGGTAAAAGTAACTCTTTGTCTGCAAAATACAGTAGGCTATATAATCACACGATTATTCTGTATTTCTGCTACTCATAAACTGGTATTTAATGATCAATTTTCATAAATGAACTTTGTAAATGCATGACACTAGATAAGCACAAATCTGATTAAGGACTTAAATGTAACTTTATTTTTGTCTCTCTCCTTCTCACGTATCCAGTGGTTGTACACGCTGTTGATGGCCTCACCTGCTTGCAGCTTTGACTTTATGCGCATCAGCTGATCCAAATGGTCCAGTTCAATACGATTTCTCGATGCTGTTTTGATACGATTCATTAAACTAAAGCCTATTTCACAGTCTGCGCTGGATGCTTAAAATGTAGCACAAATATCGATTGATTAGCTGCGTAAATACGCATGTGAATCACATCATTGGCTGGAGCAGCCAGCCGCTGGCCACTCAGTGACATAAACGTTATTGTCTTGAAGGGAAATCTTTTAACCCAAATGCAGAATCAAACAGCGAGATCAAACACGTTTCTGAGTGGAATAAAACGAAAATTTCAGATATTTTTTCAGAACATTCCATAATCCCCCTTTTCCACCAAAACGCTAGAGACTTTCTAAATAATTCAGCACATTTAACAGCGCACAAACTTGGCGCAGTCAGCCGCTCTGTGCATAGACGAACGCACTCCGCTGCTATATAAACAGGAGGATCAGAGTTTGTGTCTGGATTAATTTTTTTTTTTACCTTAGTCTTATTTGCATACCCGTGTCTATCTTTAATCTGTGTTGTGTCAGTATGCAGGTCTCTGCCGCATTGATATGGCAATAACCATGGATAACGGGTTAGGGCGAGTGTTTTTCTAATTGGACCGGTGCAGGGTCACAGCTGGAACTGTAAATCGGTGCATATGCTCATTGATTCATCTGTAAAATAGCACATAATTATTTGTTGGTTGTTTTTTTCAATTCCGGTAAGATTTCTTTTGTGCACAGAGCAGATTTTCTGTGCGCAAAGACTGTCAGCAGTGCGCAATTGCGCAGGTGCGCAGTTTAGAGGCAACATTGAGCCTCCATGGTGTGTAAAAATATTTTTCCCCAGTTTTCATGGGAAGTAGCAAGTCTTCTCAAGTTAAAAGGCACAAGTCCAAGTAAAGTCACGAGTCATTGATGTTAAAGTCCAAGTCGAGTTGGAAGTCTTTGTACATTTTATCGAGTCGAGTCTGAAGTCATCAAATTCATGACTTGAGTCTGACTCGAGTCCAAGTCACATGACTCGAGTCCACACCTCTGTCTTATTGCAACACTGCATTACTTAAGTAAACATGAACCCTGACCAAGTCATGAGTTTGTATACTGTAAAATCCATGGATGTTCTCTGTTTCATCGTCATTCCTTGGTCTTGTGTAATATTTAGTGAGTTAAAAGTAATGTGGAGTTAAGACAAGCTTTAAAAGATTTAGCAGAATGCTGGATCCATGTATTACCTTAGATATCATTGTTTATATTGCAATATACAATCTTTTTATATGCAAGAAACTGGCCAGAATCAATGCTTCATAAACTGGGGTCACCCTTAAAAATGTGATTTACCTTAAATATGTTGAGCGGCAGAGAAAAGGCAAGTAAGAGTTAAAAAGAAATTCTGGATTGGTTGCAGTGATTGATCTCAGATGTTCACAAACAAAAGCCTAATGCAACTCTGAGCATTTAGGATGTCTACCCTGTTCAGTCAGCACAGTAAGTGGTTTAAGCAAGGCGGATGGTCACTGGAGACTCTTTAGTGAGACACAGTGATTAAAATTTGATAGCTCAAGCCAGGACTGGAGGTACATAGGCATTGGGGGCATTGGGGTAAAGAGAAAACGAAACATGGAGAATACAGAGGTGGGGTGAGATAATTTAAAAAATAAATAAATAGATGTTTGGTTAGAAAAAGGAAATCTCTGAGATTCAGAGAGGTGTTTTTACAAGCAAAGGAAGGCTACAAACGTTGAAAAAGAAGGTTGAGAAGTGATTTTTAGCGATCCTGTTACATCCCTCAGGTGCTCAATAATTAATCAGCTGAGCAGACTCCTGAGATGCAGCGATGATGCCAACCAAGGCAACCATCCATCATTCATCGCTTAAGGAATCAGAGCTGGAGATAACATTTAATCACTCATTTTGTGGCAGAGTTTCTTCTTCCTATTTTTTTTCTCCAAGGCTTCTTTTTGTCTGACTTTGTGTTGCTTATGCTTTTTTTAAAATCCTTGTCGTGTTCAAGTTTTCTGTCAACACTTTTTTTTCTCAGACATAGATTGTACTGGATAAACAGAGGTCTAGTGACAAATGAGTCAGTATGGTATCCTTTTTTCACTATCTTATTTAAGTGCTTCTCATAAAGGCACAGAGCCTTGCATCAAGTTCAGTGTGCTTTATTAGGCTTTTTCTGTGATCGCCGTACACAAAGTTGTGCATGTTTTTAAAGCGGAAGGACAATGCTGGATGTTTTTAAAGTAATCTGGCAAATAAAAAGCTCAAGTTTTGCATCCACTTGTATTTGAAGCAACATAACAACCTTCAACTTAAATTCCAGCTGCTATTCTTTTGAACCATGCCTCTTCCAGCTTTGCACATCCGGAGATTGAATTTTTAGCGAATTGTTTTTCCTACAAAATAGCTCAAGCTCAGTCAGACTGGACTGAGAACATCTGTGAACATTTATAAATCTTTCAAGTCTGGCTTTATGTTCTGCTGGAAAGTGAATCTCCACCCCAGTCTCACATCTTTTGTAGCTTCTAACAGGTTTTCTTCCAGGACTGCGTTGCATTAGCTCCATTCAATATCTCACCAACTAAGACTAGCTTCTCCATCTCTATTGAAAAGCATCCCTACAGCATGATCCAGCCACCACTATGTTTCACCACGGGAATGGTGGGTTCAGGATGATGTGGAGGGACGGTTTTACTCCACACTCAGTGCCTTGCAAGTAGGTCAGAATTTTCGATATCGATCTCATTTGGCCAAAGGGACTTCTTCCACATGTTTGTTGTGTGCTCTACATGGGTTATGAAAAACAGCAAACAGGGCTTCTTATGGCTTTTAGGTGGACGGGCGTGTCTTGGTAGGTTGGCAGTTGTCACACACTTTCCCTTTTCAGATGAAGGTCTGAACAGTTTTACACTCTAACTCTGCTTTAAACTTCTCCACAACTTTATCTCATAGGTACTTTCTGAAGACAACTGGCTGCACTGGATTTATTTTCAGAATAATTGGGAGAGGTTAGACAAATGCATGCTGCACTTTTTAGATTTTTTAATGGCAAACAGATTTTTAAAAAAAAACATCTATAATTTTCCTTTAACCCAACAACGATGCACTACATGCACTTTTTGGTGGTCTTTCACATTAAATGCAAATTTAATAAATTGGCAAAAATTGAAAAATTTCATTTGGTGGGAAAACGTTTGAGGGATGCTGTGTTTAAATTCAGAAAATATAACCAGCAAACACTTGTATGAGGCTTTGCCGTTGAGAGTGTATAGCTTCACACTTGAGTTTTTCCTCTGGGGGCTGTCTGTCTGTGTGCCTGAGGGCGTGTGATTGTTGCATCGCACTCATAATAAGCCTCTGAGTGACTGGCAGAACCAATATCTTGCTTTCGATTTGCCCTGCGTTCAGTGTGCAGCTCCGTCATGCATCTCAATTCCACAAACACAATATTCAGAGCCGAGAAAGGGAGTCTGTTTTTTGATTAATGTCACCATGACAACTACATAATTCATGAATTGTATTAGCGATCCATTTGTCATTTGCAAATCATAATTCAGGATGTGTTTGGGGAGGGCAGGCCAGAGAAAACCCGCTATTGTCTCCTGCAATCATCCAAAAAAAAAAAGATGGGGGGGATGCTGACGTGTCCTTGTCCTTGTCTGGGAGGCAGAAGCTGCTTGTTTTGTTGGAGAGCACTTTTAGCTTCATAATGACCTCTCAGGTCTGCTCATTTGGGAAGCTCGCATGCTAATTCCTCCTTCTTCATCTGTGCGTCTGGCTGTCTGTTGACAGAGGCCAGGCCGGCTCTACACTGACACCATTTGGTGCAGCACTGGAAGGAAATATAGAGGATACTCATGAAAGCAGCGGGGCAGATCATTTCTAAATAGATCAATGGGTGGATTTTCATCAGAGCCCTAAAATGAAATGGGATTGTCCTCCTTTCTAAGCCAGATGGTGGGGTTTTTCCCTGTTTGCCCAGCTGTACCCAGACCAGATCTGGGTGCTACAAAGAGATTTATCATTGTTTTACTTCCTGACCATTGAGTCAAACAGGATTGCAGAAAACAAAATATGCTTCCTCTTGGATCTTTGTGTAGATCTCAGATTTTAGGGAATATTTGTGGTTTGGGGTCACTGCTAATATCTAACAATTTATTCCTTCTCTGTGCGGTCTCTACTCCAACCTAAAAAAAGATCTAATGTGGGGATAAACACGGTCCTCTTTTAAAAGGCATGCTCCTCTAAGTTTGACTGAGCCAAGTTGAGGAAGAAGAAGAAACAGCAGGGACATTTCCAGCTAATCCTGTAAAGGTTTATGGATGAAGCACTTCAAGCACTAACACTCTAATGCTCAAATAAAATTTGCATTCGAGGGCTTTTATTTCTCGCAGCTCCTCGGCTAAGCTCTGTGTGTTTTTTATATACGATGGACCAAACAGAATCCGCTCCCATATTACTGATTCCCTTACAGGCATCTGTAATTAAGGCTCCACACACTCTGCAGAGAGACTGTTTGACCACTGAGGGATTTATAGTCGATACAAAGCCTTAAAGCATTCCTGAAGGTTGCACAAAAATACCAATGAATACAATTATGTTAACAATTAAAATGGACAAAAGAGACTAACTCGAGTTCTGCTGTGTTTAAATTATATTTTTTCTCTTTATTATGAGATTAAGTTTCATTGATACAGAGGGGAATTAGGTTCTTGTCCAGTTTGGAAAGTTGGTTTCTGTATTTTCCAGCTCTACTTAAATATGAATTAAAGAAATAAAGAGTATGGAACAAATATTTGTATTTCCAACCTTTATTTTCTATCCCACTATCTAAATATTGTGTCCTTCCTTCCTTGTAGACTTCCGTCTGCCTTTCTTTTTCATTCCTTCCTCGCTCCCTCTTTAGTGTCTTTTCCTTATTCCCTTCTATCCTTCCTTTTTCCCATCCTGCCTTGTGTCCTTTCTGTCTTCTTCCTTCCCTCGTGCACTTTCTTGTGACGTTATTTCTTTCCCTCCATTTTTCTGTCCTTTCATATCTGTGATCAAACCTTTTTCTTCCCATGTCCTTCTTTCCTTTCTTTCCTACTTTGTGTCCTAATTCCCTTCTTTCTGTGTATCGTCCATTCTTGTCTGCCTTCTTTCTTCTGCTCCTTTATTTCATTTCTTCTTATGTTCTTGCTATACTTCCCTTCACTGTGTCCTTCCTTTCTCACGTCATTCAATTCCATTTCAGTCGATCCTTCCCTTTCATTGTCTCCTTTCTTCTTTCATGTGGTTCCTCGTTTCTGTCTTCTTTATATCTCTTTTTCCTTGATTTAGCTTTTTTCCCTCCATCTGTCTGTCCTTACACCCTGGTATCCTACCCCCCTCTCTTCCTTCTATCCCTCATTCTTTCCTTCATTCCAAGGTCTTATGTCCTTCCCCATGTCCTTATTTCCTTCCTTTCATCTTGAGACCATACCTATTTCCCTTTCTTTTGTCCTACCCTCATTTTCTTCCTTCCTTTACTACAAGACCAACTTTTCCTCCTTTTTTTATCCCGGACACAGGAACGCCATCATTCCGGCGCTGACTGTGGAAGAAAACTCAGGCATTGTTAGCCGCTGTTGGCAGTGCTCCTTCAAACAAGATATTATACAGTATTCTGCACATGCAGCAACATGTCCACAGATAGAAACTACTTTCTATGACAGACTGAATGAGACACATAGACAGAGTTGCTATTAAATTGTGTTTTACTGTAGAATTCACCCCGGTTGATGGACAGAGCAGATATCTTGAAAATTGGAGTAACTCAATAAAATCTCTCATCTAACAGTCAGTTTACCTTTATTTGTAGGGAAAAATAGATATCAGCCGCCAATATGAAGAAGGTGTGATAAAGTCTCAGATTGTGATTATTTATGGTTATTAACTTGGGCATATTTAGAACGTGTGACAAATTAAAGATATGACAACGGTCTTTAAATTACCCTGCCACTTACAGAGACTTCATACTTTGATTACTATCATTAAATCTACTCAGTGTTTATATATTTTACAACCTCGTTATAATACTCGTGATGTTTACTCTTGATCAATATACTGGTGAGCTTCAGTGAGAATTGCTGTTACTTCCGCTCAGGTACACTCAAACTTCAAAGTATCATATTTGGGTTTTATGTGATAGACCTGAAACAAAACAGTGTATCATTGTGACTAAAACCTAAAAAGAAATATGCAAAGTGTGAAGAGCATTTGTATTTAGCTTGGCCGATTGTCATCTTCTCAAACTCTGAACAGCTTTCCTGTCTCTGCTGGGAAAAAAAGGCCTCTCCAAACTGTTAGGTTAATTGGTCTCTCTAAATTGTCATTAGATATGTGTGTGTGCATGGCTGTGTCTCTGTGTTACCCTGCGATGGACAGGAGGCCAGTTCAGGGTGTACCCCGCCTCTCGCCCAGTGACCACTGGGGATGGACACCAGCCCCCACGAAACCCTGCAAGGATAAGCGAGTATAGATAATTGGCTGCTCGATGGCTAGCTCTGCCATTTTTCAGATTTCCCTCTACAGTTAAATTCAGCCCTCAGACATACAGTAAGTGGTACTTTTCCGTTTGTCTGGACTATTTCCTCCCTCTGTTTCAGATATTTAGGAAGCTTTAAAAGCATCACACATGGACAAAAAAAATGTTCATGCTGAAGACGCTGATCTTTACGGATTTAGAAAAAGCAATTTAATGCTTTGACTTGAGTCAACTTCAACTCCGTAAGTAGTCTTTGTTTAGGTACAGTTTTCACTACGGTTTTATATACAGTATGTCTAAAACCCAGCAGTTTGACCCCTTCAGCTTAATGTCGCTTGTCATTTTTTCTCTCATTTGAATCATCTTACTTCTTTCTGCCAACTGAAGATTGCTGAGATCAGCGGAGCAGATTCTCCTGGTTGTTTTAAAGCACAGAGGATCCTTTTTTTCTCTGGCATGGCCCAAACCTGCCCTTTCACATGGAGACCTTACCAACACTTGACATTTTAAAAACCTATTTGAAAACTCTGTTTTATTCAATGGCATTTAAACCAGACTACACAATGACATTTGACTTTTGTCTATTTGTTTGCAAAGTGCATTTTTTTTACTCTGTTACACACAGTCAGTTGCATTTTCAGCTCATTTGTTACTAAATATGCTTCTAAGTGATTTGACTTGGTTTTTAAATAACAGCCAAACATGACGTTTTAAAAATTAAATGCAAAAATATAAAACTAATACAGCAGTACTTAAAAAGACAAGATGTCATTTCAAAAAGCTTAGATACTGGATTTTAGCATGGTTCGAATGCGTATTTTGCAGGACGAACTAAAAATTGTGGCTTTCCTGACTGCTGTAGATTTTATAGCAACCATCATCTATGAAGCAGCTGACTTCATAGGACAGCGGTGTCCAACTACAGGCCTCGAGGGCCAATGTCTTGGATATTTTAGATGCTACCTTGCTTCAGGACACCTGAACGCTTATCAATACTTGCTTAGGATGTAGTTCCTCCATTTAAATCATGGCTCTTGGAGCAGGGACTGATCTGATCAGACGAGTCTGTCAAACATGGGGGGCAGTAGTGTGATGGTCAGGGGCTGATTTGCTGCTTCAGGACCTGAATGAGTTGTTGTGACTGATAATAATTTTTGCTTTATACCAAAAGATAGTGAAGGACGATGACAGACCATCAACTTGCATCATTAAGCTCATGTGGACTTGGGTTATGCAGCAGGATCACATTTAAATGTCTTTAAAGTACCAGAATTAAGTTTTGTAGTGGCCTAGTCAAAACCCTTAGGTTTAAATGAACTGTGATATAATCTTAATCAATCCATTCATGATCTAAGTTCCTCCAATGTGGCTGAGTTTAAATAATTCTGCAAAGAAGAGTTGGCCAAGATTCCTCCACAGAGATGTGAAATACTCATTGTCAATTATTGGCGTTAAGCACTTTATGGCAAGTTTTCCACAGAGCCAGGTTGCTTTTTTCCTTAAGAAAATGAAATCATTCAATAACGGTTTTATGATGTCACATATTACCTTTATCTGTTATTACAATTTGTTTGAGAATCTGAAATCTGTAAATGTGACAGAAAAGTAAGTACAGATAATGTAGAGTCATCAGATTAGGAAGGCATTAAAGTTGGGTAAACTGTGTGTAAACGTACTAAGCTCACATTCCAAAGCTGAAACACACCAACCTAGACAAAGTTATATTTAACTTCCTGTAAATGTTACTGCCTGTAAATGTTATTTTAAGACAAGTACAATTTATGTCTTAAATTAACTCCCTTAAAATGTTGAATATTTCATTGCTGAACTGCTGCTATAACCATTTAAGCTGCACCGTTTCTTTTCTGTTTGGAGGGAGAGTCTTGGTGGAGGTGTGGAGCTTGGATATAATGGGGAGAGCTGTTAGATTGTCGTAAGGATACAGATGTCCAAGTAAGGACATCTGCCTCCGCATGGGAGGCTGTCTTCTCTGGCTTGATGGAGGACACTTGTGACGTTTAATCAAGAGTCAGTTTGCAGACATGATTTATTCCCCCTCAGGTCAGCAACACTTCAAGAATTTATTTTGTATTTAAAAACACTATAAAGATCATATTTGAGAAAAAGCTCACATGCAATGACAGTGTGGATTATAAAATAAACTGATGGCATAAAATATGTCGTCAGTTTGCGACAGCTGTGTCTGTAGGTCTCTCCTGTGCTGAAGTGTCGTCACTGGAGGGATGATTGTCTGAAAATAAGCAAAGATCGCAGTCTATTAGGCAAAAACGTTTTTTTAGAATAAATGTTTACATTTTTTTGTTATCCTATGGTTGTAAATAATCCTGTTGCTACACCAAGGTTGACAAACACCCTCCTCACCTTTCCCTCCTTCCTCATCAATACTCTCCTGGCTGGTCAGGGAAGTAGCATCATGAGGCGTGTCTTTCTCTTTTCCCGCCCCCTCCCACAGGATGGTGGTGTTGTTCTGACTGGAGCAAAGCCGCTGGCGGGGCGGTGTCTTGTTGTCGCCAGGACTAAAGGATTGGGAGATCCCGGAGCCCCCTCTGGACAAGCCGATCCCCCAGCCGTGGCGGGAGCCCAGCTTTCGTCTGGGCCCGCAGCGCGCAGTGTTTGGAGTCCCGGGAACCGAGATGTCCGGGTCTGGGTTGGACGAGGTTTTCCTTAAGGGTGACGGAGAAACTGGAGCACTGCGGAGGTCTGAAACGGTATGAAAATAGTTGCAGTTTGTACTTTGGAAGATTTGTATCTAATGAATGAAGTTCAGGGGGAAGAGTCTATTCCCATAAAGTGATGGCTAGGTTGATTTTCTGAAGAATAGTTACTGTATGTTTCAGACACCTTAATGAAGTCACACAGTTCATTTCTGGCTATGAAGTAATAATTGGATAATATCAACATCCAACAGTTTAGAGATTTAAGCATTTATGAATAGAGGTGAAGATAATTCCTCCTCCTCTGATTACATAAGTGCTCAGAAATCCAGTAGTATTTGCTGATAGGAAATCACACAGCATGGTTACTGAGCATATTTTAGATGTGTTGCTGGTCCAGCACAGCAGATTTAACTGGGTAACTCCTCAGCATGCCATCAAGTTCTGCAGGAGCCCACTAATGATCCATTTATTTAACTCAGGTGTGTTGACCCGAGCAAATATCTAAAAGTTGCTTCACTGCCAGGTCTTTCAGGAAGGGGGAAAAAACTGCTTTCAAAATAAAAGCCCATGTTTTCTAAATACTTAAACTTTAGACCAAATCAACGCTTTATCAGAGCCAATTACTGTAGTGACGAACATTTTGAAGAGACATTTGCACTCATCCCCTAATAAAGGATTCCGCAATAATAACATTTATTAGATTCGCTTTGAACAACAAGGCGGTGTTTAGAATCCAATCAGCTGATCTGATTGGGACCAGGAGCGCTGGGAAATGGGAGCTAAACACAAGGTTTAGAGCAACTGACAGGTGATATCAAAATACTTAGACTTAGGAAGCTCTTGGTATTTTGTTAATATTCCAACTTTTTGCTGCTGTCCCTCTGTTTCATATCTTGCTCTAGGTTTTTGTCTTAAATTAGGCAGATCAAAAATTAAACTCAGGAGGCACGCTCCCAACATTTTGATTGGCATTGGGGTCCATAAGGCTGCCCTCCAGCTCTTGACAAAAGGAGCTCTTTCCACAGGACCTAGTGTTACTTAAGCACTACAACCAGTTCAGCATTTGAACTGGTTTGGAGGAAAAAACATCTGTGCTGTTTAGCGTTGCAGTGCCTAATCCCTATTGTTCTGCTTTGTTAAGGCTAATTTGTGTTAGCAACATAAAATTATGATCTAAAGCATTCAAACATAAACAGGGCATGTTCATTAATCGAGGTTCTTACGGTAGTCTATGACTGGGAGGTACAAACCATCAGCAGTGCAAATATTTCTGCAACTTTTACTGCGTTTGATAAACGTGACCTATTGGGTCCAGAGGTCACGGTTGCTTTGGGTCCTCTAATGGCCCTTTTCCACAAGGAACTAGCAGCACAGCTTGACTCAGCTCCATAGAGTTTAGCTGGTTTTCTATTACAGTCAAGTAATAGTTATAGTTGGTGGGGTTGTCATATAGTTGGACGGGCCCAGAGTCCAAAATGTAGCGTAACGTCATCTGTACGCAACGCAATAATGGAGGACATAGGAGCTATGTTGAAGATTCTGCTCAGTTTCTGACTCGTGGTGTGTCCAAATTCTGGGGCTACATCCTTCGAAGGCCTAATACGTCACAGTGATGTAATTAAGGCTCTCCAAATTCAAAGCCCCTCCCAACTTCCCATTTGAAAGGATGGGTCAATGCATCTTGGCCTATTCTGAGATGAAATGCGGGCGGAACAAGAGGATTTTGTTCTTGTAACTATGGCGGATGAACAGTGAGAAACTACAGTTTTAACTGTCATGTTTTGTTTTCACTGAGTGGTGTGGCACAGGCCATTTTTTACAGTCCGACATATTCAGGAGGCAGGGATCTAAAAAATTGGAATGGTACTTCTTAACCGTTACAAGTAAAAACCCTTATAACCGTGTAGAGCAGAATAGGTTGAAGTAGAAAAGGGCCATAACATTTCTAGTTGAAACCCCAACTTTAGGGAGGCATTGCAGTACATTTTTACACCTTGCAAATTGGAAATTCTCACTTCTCACCATTGGTGGGGTTGTGGTGGCCCAAAGGTAGCTCACTGGGTGTTCTTGGGTCTTTTTAAACAGAACCTGTTAAGAAACCTCTCTAGGATCAACTCTAGTTTATCACTAGTGATGCAAACCCAAAATAATGAACCACAGAAGTCAGCTTTAACTTTAGCATTCTCAGTTGGCTCAGGTTGTAGTACCCAATGACCAATAAACTATACAATCTCTTTACACTGCTTTTATTGTTTCACATCAACTAGTTTCTAGTCCCTGTAGTAGACATTTCACCCAAGAGCAAATGCTAACTAGCAATTAAGAAAAAAGTTGACTTTTCTTCCTGTCATCAAACATTGAAGTTATGATTAGGGTCATAGGAAAGGCACAAGACTTAGCACATATAATAGGGCTGGACAATATAGAAAAAGAGCATATCAATAAAAAGAAAAAAGTCATATTGATCGATATCGATAATTATCAATAAATATCAAAAAAGGTAGAACGTATATTTAAAGTGTAGCCCTATTTTTTTATGCTATTCTTTATTGAGTTACTTTTAATAAAGCACACACAAAAACTGAATTCAACTCAGCCCTTTATTAAAACACTTTTACCATAACTGAAAGTTTGTAAGAAACAAAACCAAATCAAGTTAAGAAACTCGAGTGACATCAGTAAATACTGACAAACATAAACAAAAGACTAATAATATTAACCATTATGTCATTGTTTAAAAAAAAATGTTAGTTATATTAATTTAAACTGTAGGCTTATCTTGATGCTTTTTGATTTATTTTAAAAGCCATTTATCATATTAATGGCTCAGAACTTTGGTTTAGTTTGTGTGCAAAAACCGGGCCAAGAAAGCGGATTCTGATTCAGTACAGCTGCTGAAGCTACAGCTAACAAGCTACTCACTGATGGCTGAGTTAAACCCAAAACACTGGAGCCCAGTCCAGAGACTGAGTGGTGAAGCCCGCAGGTCTCCCCACCCACCTTTTGTATTTTTGAAAGCCTTTTCCCTTCTGAGGAAGTGGTGGAGTTACGGGGTGAACATTTTTAAAGCCGCGGGTTTAGTCAGCAGTGTGACCCAGGTGTGTTGTGCCTGTCTCTGCGCAAACGTGACAGCAGCACCGGTTGGCAGTGGGCCGGCTGGGGGAGGTCCGAAAACAACCTTACTGACCGTAGTATTTTCTGTTTTATTTTGTTCATTATTGTTACATTCAGTGTTGAAGTGCGTCCCGTATCAGTTCAAAACTATTTTAAGTACTGTATGTATGACTGTTGTAATAAGATACCCGATAGGCTATGATGAAAAAGGAAGGGAAACTGTTTTTTATTTAACTTTTTATCTGCCCTTTTTTTTCCCTATTGCACCACACGTCTATCGATCCATATATATTGTTATTGTATAATTGTCCAGCCCTAACATATAACCTCCAAGCTTACAACCCAACAGGAGGTCAATGTTTTCTACCAAAAGTCATGCCTCTAAAATTTGCATCATACTCCCAATCATATACCAGACTTTGGATCATTTTATTCACACAGCTTTCTGTGGACACTGCAGTGACGATGTGCTCTTCACAGCTTACAGCTCTAATCTTAATCACCAGGATAAAAACTTGTGATTACAAGAGATCTTTAGTGCCAAACCTGTTTATTTTGTGCATTGGATTGCTACAGTGTCCTCCTGCACATTACCAGCTCTAACACTGCTGAAATAGCAACATTTAAGACAATAAACTCAAAAAGTGAAACAGCAGCAGCTTTTTTTACTTGGCCTACATGCTGAGTGAGAGATATTTTCAATACATTCAGCCCTCACATGGCACAGGGTCTACTTTCGTTTCATCTTGTACAGCAAACATTTTTAAATAGTAGTTGCAATACTCATGACACCCCACTGAAAACACCTGCCAGTGTTTAAATATGGCTCAGAATATGATTTTAAAAAAGAGAATACATTAAAAGAGAATAGAATGCAAATTAGATCAGTAATGAGCCAACCAAAGCATGCTTGGATGGTAAAATATGATCTTGAACTGTGAGGCATGTTAAGCAGGTGCTTTAGTTGCTCAGGTTGATGTTTCTCTTCAAGTGCATTAAAACGAGAAGGACGGATAATTGTTGGTAATATCTACTAATTAATTTTTCACTGTGGCTATATTCTTGCTGGATCTTTGACTTTCTCTGCACTCAGTAAAACCCAGAAAACCTCTTGACAGGAACCAGAAGCCCCCCAGTGTGAGCAGCTAGGGTTTTTAAAGCTGAGATACAATAAAATATATATTCAAAACAGTCAAAAATCCAGGTGAAATTTGACACAACTGCTTTGAAAATGTCTCCAGTGAGATTTCCATGTCAGTAAAGGCATCAAAAGGGAATAAAGCCTCAAATATCAACTCCTTTCAACTTGTGGTTAGCAGGAAAAAAGCCCAGCTTCAGTGAGACGAGGGTCTTTACAAGGAGAGATCTGAGGAAATGAGAGCGTTATCAGTGCAGACCACACTCAGTAGTCATGAGATGATTTGTATGCGTGCCTGCACCCTCCCTTCATGGCGTGAGCGTATCTTTGTGAAAACCAGTCGGGTGGTGTTTCCGTGTTAGTTAGTCTGAAAAACACTGGTTGTGTGCCGCTCTGTGTGTGTGAGCTCTCACCAGGCTTTGGCGCGTGTGGGTCTGATGTAAATTCATTGCTGTCGGCCAGGTTTTCTATGCTGCCTACGGCGGTGAAGAGGGCGCGTCCCTCTCTTCCTCCTCCCCGAGGCTTGATTAGTTTCTTCATCCTGTCTGCGATCCAGTTAGATTTTCTGTGAGGACACAGGAGACAGGGACCTTTTACAAAGAGGGTCAAGCATTTCAGTGCACAGTGATTCACATTATGTACACAAGACGGTTTTCCTGAAAACTGGTAGGACGCCAGCTGTTAGCAAGAGGTGGCCAGGAGAAGAGCCTCGGTGGAGGTGTATTTTCAGCCTCATTAGTTGGTGTGTTTGCCTATTTCTGCTTCAGCCTAATTACTCAACAACAACCAAGCTGAATTTTATGAAAAATGATGCAGGTCTAACACAGCTATATTCACACACCTCAACGTTTTCACATTTTGTAACATCACCACTACAAACCTCAACGTGCTTTATCTGTATTTTAAGTGACAGACCAAGTAAGTAAACATCTGTGAAGTGGAGGGAACAGCAAACTGTTTTTAGGGTGTGTGAGATCTCGTCTTCCCTCCCACTGAGTCAGTACTTTGTACTCTTGTGGGGTTTGTCTCCACCAGTTTAGCAAATTTAGAAACCGACATTTCTGCCTTTAGTTCTTTGCAAAACAGCTCTAGCTCAGCCTCAGGATGGATGAACATCAATTTTAAAGTCCTGCAACAGATTCTCAATTGTATTTAGGTCTGGACATTGACTGGCCCACTCTTACACATGAATATGCTTTAAATACAAATACTCCATTGTAGCCCTGACTAAATCTTTGGGGTCATTGTTCAACTAGAAAGTGAATCTCTCCTCCATTATCAAGGCCTTTTCAGCCCTCAAGAGGTTTTATTTTAGGATTGCTCTTGAAGGGAACATATTAGGGCTATAATCAACCAAAGAAATTCTCGGTCGACTGAAACCCTGAAATTCCGACCAAAAATCGAGTAATTTGCGGAGGGGGGGGTTCTGAGAGCATTTTGCATTACGTGCATCTGACCAATATAACATGCCATGAATACTGCACTTACACTAAACGGCAAGGCAATTCAGGGGAAATTATCTTTATTAAATATGCCTGATCAAGACAAGTACAAACGGAATAAAGCTGTGCATTGGGCTCAAAACAAAGACTGTGGGCACGGCGCAATTGCGCATTAGGCAATAAAATACAAAAAATAAAAAACCCGACCAAATCCAGTAAACAGAAATAAATCTGCACGATAATAAAAGGGAACCATATGTTCGTTATTATTAGCAATAAAATGAAACAAAATAAATAGGGACTGTTAAAACAATATCACACGAGAGGCAGCGCTGTTGTAGCCTACTCTAACATCAGCACCGATCAGCTCTCATGGAAAGTCTCTTGTCCAATCAAATTTCAAAAATGAATCAGAATTTTGGTGGACTCAGAACGCATTGCCCAATAAGTCGACCAGTCGACTAGGACTTTACAGCCCTAGAACATATTATGCAAATGTCACTTTCTTCATTCTTTTGTGTTGCCATTTGGGTCTCTGCTGCCTTTATAAACACTCCAAACATGGCAAATTTTTGCTGTCAGAAATCTTGAAAAGCGCCTTTTTGTGACGTCACAGTAAGCGACCGCTAATTTGCATAAAACTGACAGAGCCCTCTAAACGGCTCATTCTGAAAGGGAATGAAATAGTTAAGAATTGAGCTGGTGAGATCACTTTATGTGAGTTATTCTGTGCAAAGAACTTCATTAACATGTTTTATACAGACTATATACCTACTAACACATGTTTTAAAAAGAGGTCCCGTTTAATTTAGTTCCATCCCCCCATCAACGCTGACCAGGTTCCTTGGCTCTCCTGAAGAAATGTATCCTCACAGCATGATGCTGCCACCACCGTGTGATGGTGTTTTTGGTGATGTGGCGTGTTAGTATTCCACTCCACATGGTGTTTTTGCATTTAGGAGAAACCGTGTCGTTTTGGTTTCATCTGACCAGAGCACCTCCTTCCACATGTTTGCTGTCCCCCCTGCATGGCCTGTATTGAACTGCAAACAGGACTTCTTATGGCTTTTTCCCTGCTACTCCTCCAAAAAGCCCAGATTTGTGGAGTGCTCACCTATTAGTCATCCTGCCGACAGATTTTCTCACCAAAGCTGTGGATCTCTGCGGCTCCTCCAGAGTTACCATGGGCCTCTTGGCTTTTTCTCTGATTATCTGGCATGTATGGCTGAATCCATAATCACATAGTGGATGAAACAGCTTGGGGTGTTATTGTATCGCCTAACTTTGCTTTGAAATTCTCCAAACCTTCAGCCCTGACTTGTCTGCTGTGTTCCTTGGTCTTCATGATGCCTCTAAGATCGTCACACAATTGTTTTTAGACTGACATTAGATTACACATGTGGATTATATTAATTGTCTTCACAGGACAATTAGCGGCTCTGGAGATTTATCAAAATAAATTGGGCTGAACAGATTTTCATTAAAACATTTTTTTAAAGTCTAAATCGTTCATCATTTTTCCTCCAGGTCACAATTATGTACTACTTTAAGCTGGTCTACCAAACATTTAACTTTGTGGTAGTAACATGATAAGATGTTCTAAAGTTCAGACCTGGAACAAAAATGCTCCATAATATTTAATGTATGTATCCATTCTAGTGCTTTAAAGCTTTTAAGCCTATCAAAGAGGATTTGGCTCCTGTTATATTGTCAGTTTTTCTTCCTGTCATGTTTGCCATCATACTCACACTGGAAATCATAGTTTGTAAGGAGCAGAAAGCAGCAGGGTGGAGAGTTCTCGTCTTTTAACTCAGAGCAATAATGTTCAAGTGCTTCTTAAAAGGATTGAGACAGAATTAGTGACTGAGATGACTAAAAGTTACAGATGGCTGACAATTATCCATGACTGCAGCAGAGTTATTTAGCCCATGAATTGATGCCAATTTTGAAATTATGTGCTTCTTACGGATGAGGAAAGGCCAGTAATTGATGGAATTTTGTCTAATGTCACAGTGAGTTTAGTTTCAAAATATTAGACCCATTAAAACATATCAAAAATGGCAAAAATCATCTTGATAATAACAATGTTTTAGCTCTGCAGTTGAAGAAAGATGTTCTTTCTTTAAATTAACAACTTAAAAAGCATTTTAAAACGGATCTTTGTACCAGCAAGATGAGGATGGATAATTTGTCATTATATAATATTAGTAAGGACTGGAGAGCCACCTATACAGTATAAAAATAGACATTTCTGTTTGACACTGAGGTGTTAAATCTCCATCCTGATCTTTGTTTTAGATGCATCTCTGCTCCAACAGACCTGATTTACTATGATGATAGCTTTAAAAACCATCTGTTTAACATGTTGACATACACACACACATGCACGCACAAGTCTGTATTGCTACCCATATTAAGACTTTATATTGACTTCCATTCATTTTAATAGCTGCATTTATGCCTTACCCTTAACCTAACCATTACCAGTTTATTCCTAACCCTAACCAAAACATAATTCACATCATACCTCTAAACCTAACCCCTAACCCTAAAAAAGGGGGTCCACCATATTAGGACCCGGCTTTGGTCTCTATAAGGTCCATCGGTGTTCGGAAGGTTAGTGAATATGCCAGAGAAGGTCCTAAATAGGGTAGCTAAACAAACACACACACTTAAACATTGTGATAAATACATACAGCGAGTACATATTTGACCAGTGCTCCCCTTCAAGGCCTTTGAAATGTCATGGCTGGACCTTTTGAATGTAGCCACATCAACCTTGTATCCCAGGCAGATGGTGTCCTGCATCCTTAAGATTTGAATGTTTTTCTGACTCTGAAGAGTTACGCTTACAGAATCTAATGTCTGTTAATGAATATTAAAGTCTCTCCTATGTGAAATGTCATATTTTACCAATTTAAATTTTCAGATAAGTTAAAATATTGATTAATGCATTGAAGTTTTAATGGGAACTTATGTTTTTATTCAACAGAATGATTAATTATTTTAAACCTTGAATGTGAAACAGCTTCAGCCTGGAGAGAGTTTTATCAGCGGTATTTTAGCATCTTTGGTTTTAACTGTTTTAAGAAGCAACAAGCCTTGTCCAGCCAGATCAGAACTAACTCTGATCAAGTGGTCAGATTTGGTTGAGTTAAATGTTTTTTGCATTTTACACTTTGCTATATCCATCTAATTTGGTAAAAATCCTAAATGATTATTTTTCTCTTGATATCCTTCATGTCCACCTGCCAAGGTGAGCCACCACCTGGACATCTGATAAAGGGAACCACAAATAACATCCTTCTAATCAGATGACTATTCAATAGAAAAACTTTTTTTTTAAATAAGATTTATAGGATCCAGTCAGTTCTGTGAATGAGTCAAAAGTCCGAATAATTGGCCAAAGTAGGGCTTTTTTCTGAACAGTTACCAGATATCTAACGGCGGTTCTTACATTTTTTCTACTTTTTCCCCCTTTGCTAGATTTTTCTCCTCAAACTAATGTTAGCAATTGGAAATCAAAATTAGGCTGCAAATCCCTTCTTTACGCTCATGGGAAGGAAGAAAACTTTTAGTAAAAATGAAACCTTTAATTTGTTTATCTAGTATTTTGTGTTAATTTATTTTTCAGAAATATTTGCCAGTAGCAGTGGGGATTAGTTTTTTGCTTGATTAAATAATTAGAAAATAGTTTGATCAGTAATGAAATATGAACCTTGAATATATTATTAGTTTGTAGTGTTGTTTTCTGTATAAAGCTGATTAAAATGTCATTGTTTTAGTAAACACATTTAAATCCCAATGCTTTGTTCAATGAGAAATGAAACAATTTATAACACTTTTTTTGACCGATTATGAGATGGATCATATTAACTTATGTAGATTTATTAATAAAATCTGTTACTTTTCAAAGATTAAATATATTTAAAAATGTAATAAATGTGACAAAATAAAAAGTAACTACTAACTGTAAACATAGTATTTGGCCTTATGAGAAAAGTTTAGACAGCAGATTAGTAACACTTAACAAAAACAAATTAGCCGGGTTCCGTCTTTTTCACCTGTTTTGGACCAACTTATCAGCATCTCCATTTTAAGTAAATGACACATATAATGTTACATTTAGGTAACATTCACAAACTAAATAACCTATGCTGCATTGGCTATAAAAGAAGAATCTCTTTATCTTAACAGCAATTTTCACTTAAATCCTGTTTAACAGCTCCTGATGAACATTTAGTTATCTTATGATAATGGGGTTTTTTTTCTATCATTACTGTATCTCCAGAAAACCGGAGGAAAACTATACATAGAGGAGACAGCCGTTCTCGACTTCTGGTACAATGTGAATACCTATTATGAAGTAAATGAAAATAGTTGCTATTTGAGGAGCATGTTTCATCTCCAGCATGAATAGGATATTAATCATAACAATATGATTTACTGACATATTTTCATTTAAAACCAACAAAACTTCGGCAAGGTCACAGATGGGTATTCGGTTTCTATGTTTTAGCTCTGATCTGTCACGGTTTATGTAAATAGTTGGTTGGTTAACTCTTTAGAAAAATGGAAAGGCCTGACATAGTAAAATAAATAAATTAACTCCCAAAAATGCTTACTGATGTTCTTCAGTTCATGGTTGATCTTTTTCTCCTTCTCTACCTAATCTAAGCAAAACAAAACAAATGTTCCAGTGATTACACACAAAAAAACCTTATTCAATAAGTTTCGAGTTACGTTTGAGCAGGTTAAATGTGCAATATGTAAGAATAAGATCATGTGGTCAAATGTGAGTACTGCAGTCCATGTAGAAAAACCAATGAGTCCCCCCGTGAGTTTCATGCTGGGTTGCCACAGTAAGTTGATAAGTAGATAAACACATTTCACTACAACATCAAGTTGTTGGTAATTGAAAAAAAGTACTTTAGATATTTTTAGAGCAAACTATTGTTTTCTAATTTACTGCTAACATTGTTAGCTCAGTCATTCTAGCCCGGTCGGTGTCGAATTAGAAATGCCGGCACAGTTTTTGTGCTGAAGACCTGGCAACCTTGCGGGCTCACATGTGATTGGCTCTGGAACCATGGAGGAGGGACAGATTGTAAACAATTACTACATCCCTCTGCACCCTTTTTAAAATGATAAAAACATGCAACCACCCGCCCGGCTGAGAAAGAAATCTGTTTCAATGCAACCTTCCTTCCAACATGATTGAGACATTAGACTGTTGTGTGATTATTTCACTTTAAAATTCTTACATATAGCACATTTAATTATATACATAATTTTTTTAATATCTTTTTCTGGATCTCATTTATTACCTCTGACATTGTCAGCAAATGCTTATTAACCTTTTTTCTATACTGTAATAAACACTATGGGTTTTTTTCTAAAAAGAGAAAAAAAATCTAAAAAGAGGTTTACACATCACATTATTAAAATTATAATTAAAATAATTAAAATATTTTTATACTGGTAAAATAATCTGTATGAAGTTGATCTCTGGAAATTTAGGAGAATTTAGTTTAACATTTATTATGTTTCCTGTTTAAATGTTTACACCACCAACTTCTGATTACCATTACACCAAATAATGTTTGATCATTCACCTAAAGAAATAATCAATTACCTCTGTATGCTAGTTTAAAATATTGATTAGCGGAGCTTCCCTCAACATACTACTGTAAGCAGCAGTAATGTTTGCAGAATGGTGTAATGCTTGTGTATTTATGTTCATACTTGGCCTTGCTGGGTGGAGGTTGCATGCTGGGCTCGAGGACTCTGTACTGATCCATAATCTTCTCCACCAGCTTCTGCTTCTCCCGACGGAGCTCACTCAGCTTCTCCCTGTAGGCAAATGCATGAATCATTAGCTGAGGAAGGAGGGAATATCTGATTTCTTTCATGCAGACATTATCAGTTTATTACTTGTAATATACTGATAATGTGTGAGCAATATGGCTGTTTTATTCAACTGTAACACTACTCTATTGTGATGTTTGAGCTGGAACCTTTTTACGGCCTTCACAGAACATTAGATGAACTGTGTTGGATGAATGGAGAGTAAAAGCCAAGTCACTGCTTCAGGTAAAAATATAAACTCCAAAAAATAACACAGGCAGTACTTGTTAATATAAACACCTTCTTAAAAGCTCTAACTCTGAACTTTGTTGTCCATTCTAACACAGTGGTAGCTTTGAAGAAAGATAAAAGATACTCTGTTTATTCCCTCAGCACACCAACTGGGTTGAAACTGAAATAAGTCAACAGCTGTGAAACAGATTGTCATTAATTTACATGGAATAATGTTTTGATCAGTACAAAGAACTATATGCTGTGAAACCGACAACGCTGCAGTAGAATAACTTATGGCATAATGATGTAATAACAAGCTTAATTGTGATTTATTACTTTATTTGGTAAACCATTTATAAATGTCGTTAGCAGCATGGCTATAAATATATATTTTTTTTTACATTTTCTAAATTATTTTTCTCTTAATGTATTGGGTGCAATAAAAATAAAAAATCTATATCCTGAAACAAAAAACTTGCAACCTAACACAGCCTTCTCTTTTATGTTTAACTTACAGCTAATTATAAAACATTTTCATACGTTCTTGATGTTTTTCCCTCGAAGTGTAAAAGAATCAAAACATGGTTCATAAGGTTAGGTATGGTAACTACAGCTCAGAGAAATTAAAATAAACTAAGATAATCTAAGTAAAGATGAACAAATAAACTGTGATGAGAGAAGAAAAGGTAAACTAAGGAGTGCTACTTCAGTGTTCGCGAAAAGTCCCACAGAATGGCAGACGTGAGACCCTCTCATCTCACGTCGGCCATTTTTTAAGCACGTAGGACAATTAACTGCCATGTTTCAAATTTGTATCCATTTAATAATGGGTACTTTGGTAACCTCTGAGATTTGCATATTTTACACAACAATGTTTGCAAAACCTTTCGAGCCACGCCCGCCAACTGCCAGATGTGGGAGTGTCTCAGACAGGACATTATTAACACGAAGGATAACGTAATCACATGTTGCACATCTGTATCTGTTTAATAGCGGTATATATCGTCTTACATGTATAATGTGTTTCTTGCAGAACATTTAGTTCCTCAGATTTTTTATTCTTAAATTATTAACAACTTTAGTCCAAATAATTATCTTTAAATGCAGATTAACACTTTTTATTACATTCTAGAGCTGCAGCTAATTATTTTGTTGATAAATCAGACAATGTTAAATGAGCTGTTAATTATCCAGTGATTTTACTCTTGTCTTGCTTTCTGCAGCAGCACTTTGTTTTAAATTTATGAAGATGGCTACAGTATCACAAATTCTCATGTAGATAATATTTCAATGAATGATAAATAAGAAAGAAATAGATGTATCTTTAATTAGTTAGAATCATGAATCATGTATGCATTTTATGTACCTATGTTTTTACATCAATGTTTGAATCCTCTGTTGTGTGTCAGATGACTGTCACTCCATTTAGGCCCTGCCCCCCCTTTTTTTTTTTTTACATCCCTGCTTCCAGCCTTGCTTTTTTATTATTGTGGCAAGAAACCCCAAGATCATCACTGGGCCTCATTTAGCCCTCTTTAAAAACTTCCTGTATACACTTGCTCAGCAGTATTAATGAAGTATTTTTATACTTCTAAACATTATAAGCAGTATTTTACAAAGTTGGTTGTTTGGCAACATCTGCTCATTTCCGTCTGAATTACAACCCATCAGCATGACTTAACCACAGCTCTCACCCAGCGACTCTATAGGGCCATTTCTGTGTACATACCCAAAGACTGGTACTCGATTGGTTCCTCAAATGGCCTTCAAATTGGCCCAGCCCGCCCGATGAAGTGGAGACACGCGCATACCCGTGAAGTTCCGGTAAAATTAGTCTTAAGTTCCGATAATGGAAACGGGTCTCTTGAAGCTGATTTGTTTATTTTTCATGCCATTGCGAACAACTGAGTGGATTGTGTCGCAGATGTGCAAGCAAAGCTCTATCTGCATTTCAGAGCAAGGAACTACTGAAAATACAAAACACCATGTTTCAAAGCTTGGTGCAGAAAGTTCTGGGGGTGCTATGGGCAAAAGCAAACTGCCTTAGCGAGATTGCAAATAGCACTAGCATTTTTTGGGCTCCAGGGCAATGCGAGGCTGAGGGGAGCACAGATTGATGGGGAAGCCCACACAGACGTGGCACCTCTAAGATTTCAAAAAACTATTTTTAATGGCAATATATTTTCAAGGTTAGAGGAGAAGCATGTCGCTCAACAAGTCAATCTCAACATGATTTGACATTTTTCGATGAACAATTTTAACTTACGTCTGTAATGTCCATCGTGTTTTCGCAAACACTGGGAACTTTAAAGAACCACTAAGATCAAAGATAATCTAGACAAAAATGAGAGAAAATAAAATACTGTAACCTAAACTACTCTAAGCTAAACTAAAATCAGGAAAACTAAAGGTAATCTAAAATAAGAAAGGCCTAAGGCTATAGTAAAATAAGCTATGATACTTTGAAACTAACATACGCTAAGGTAAACTAAGATAAGCAAAGATAATCTGAAACAAGCTTTGGTAAACTAAAGTAAACTAAAATAAGTTAGGCTAAAGTAAACCACTACACTAAACAAATATAAGCTAAAGTAAACTAAGATAAACAAAAGTAATCTAAAATAAGATTATTTTATCTAAAATAAACTACACCAAAATAACAGGCTAAGAAAAACTAAAATAAGATAAATAAATTAAGCTAAACGAAATTAACGTAAACTAAGCCAAAATTTTTGGGAATATATATATATATATATATATATATATATATATATATATATATATATATATATATATATATATATATATATATTCTCAAAAATATATATATATATATATATATATATATATATATATATATATATATATATATATATATATATATAATTTTAAAGCCATTTTCCACCTTTTATGTGATGCATAACAATCATGATTCTTTTGGATACATAAGTGTGCACATGCAAATGTGTCGGTTTAGAATCAAAGAAGGTAGTTAAGCACATATTAGCAGATAAGGGTACCGGGCTAAAAAGGCGAGGAATAAGGATTGCAGTCTACCTCGCTTGATCGAGTACTTGTATGTGGCTGCGTATTTGTCAGTTGCACATAATATTTTTTGTTTCTTGTATTGCTTCTCACAAACACCTAAAACAATCATTTCCAGACCTGCAGGTGGCAGTAGGCTGGTATCGGTCGGCAAACTCCAAAGGGCGGAGTTTTTCTGATGGTTTGCTTATGTTTGCTTCAGTTTCGGCAAGTATTTCCTGTTTTAGAACAACGATCGCGGCCGACTTGGTCCAGTGTCTCAACGAGATTGTGGAAGCAGACGAACAAATTATCCTTCTTTTGAACACTTTGCAACGCAAGCAAATGAGAAGACGGAGACGTAGAAGATGGCACGTGCGTACGTAATCTCACTGACCAATCACAAGGGAGTACTTCCGCGTCTCTGCGTCGTGTCGCGTCGCTGCACGTCAGGTCCGAGGAGGTGCGCGTCAAGCCTCTGCGGACCTACGCAGAGGCTACGGCGGTTACGGCGTACCCTACACGAGGGACACGACGCAGAAGTATAAACCGGCCTTAAGCTGGAAAGGTCGTTAGTCCTTCACAGAGACATCCAAGACTATAAATCATGCACGCTCCCACTCATTTCCAAGGTCAATTTGAAATTACAAATATTCTAACATGCATGCTTTTGCCTGCAGGAGCAGAGCCACAAAGGCATGAGGAGAAAAGACAACGACACGCCTGCACAGCCAGCATTAAAAATGTAAAACCTTCTTGCTGTGAGACGAGTGCAAACACAATAAAGGAAAATATAACTGAACTTCTAATGCTTCTGTGTGCAAATAGTTAACCGTTACTCCTTGACTGATTGTCCTCCAAATTTCCATTCTGGTGTTAGTTTTAATAAGATTATTCATCTTAATGAGCTATCCCACAGTTTGCTTAGTTCAGGACAGAGAGCTGTTTAAACAGTCTGGACTACAAGAACAAAGACCTGGGTTTAAAGAAACCTCTTTGTCAATCTACAGAGCACTCTCTGCTAAGATCCCCATCAAATAATTCAAGTAAAAAAAAAATGATCAGGAAAGATCTCACTTAAAGCTTTATCGAGCACTAAAAACATGCAATGTTTTAAAAATATTTTTCAAATATATAACGCCTTGCAAAAGTATTCATACCTCTATAGATTTTTACATTTTGTCACATAAGCAAAAACTTAAATGTATTTCCTTATATTTTATATTAAATTAATGTATTTTAAGTGATAGACCAACACAAAGTAACTTATAATTGGAAAGGGGAAGGAAGATGATACATAATTTAATTTATTTAACAAGTAAAAATCTGTAAAGCATGACGTGGCTTTTTATTAAAGGGCCCCTGGCATGAAATTTGAATTTTTTGAGTTTTTTGGGTCATATTTGTTAGTTTCCCCAGCCTGCCTATGTCCCCTAAGGGGTTAAAACGACTGATTAGCGTTTCCTTTGTCCCCGGGTATGTCTGCCGACATAGTGAAATTAGCACTCAGAAACGGGCTGTTTTGCAGTTCGGCATATGACCTCACGTTTCGGCATATGTCGTCTCTGAGTTCCAGCCAGTTACCCCCTTCTCTGAACCACACTCTCCAAGTCCCTCCCCCCACGGCGCATATTACAACCTAAACAACCAGAGCTACGGTAAAAGGCAAACAACTAACCGACAGCATGAAGTCCAGACCGCATCAACACGGTCCTCCCCTCTTCCGAGCCACTGAAAAGCTTGTGGATGGACTTTATTTATGCAGGGAATGTACCCGACCGACTCCCGAAGCGCGTGGTCATTTGTGGCAAACATTTCTGACGGATGTTTTATTAATTTGGGATAATACACCAATGGATTCGCAGATCGTCTTAAACTTTTACCAGGATCAATACCAACCCTCCGTGAACCAGCAAATATCCCTATACAAGTAAGTAGCCTATATTTCCGCAGTAATGTCCAGCTGTTATATACCAGTGTTTCCCAAACATGACGAATCTGTGGCGTTGCGCCACAGATTAAACTCCGACCGCCACATATTCAACACCGACCAAAAAAAAAAAATTAAAAAATCAACACCGTCACATATTGTGTTTCGTTTTTCTTTTTTACGCTATTTAAAACACGCAGCGTACTTATTCTCTGCTCTCTTTTCGTCTCTGTCACTCACGTCTCTCTCGCACACACACACATATGCCAGAAAAGGTCCTAAATAGGATAGCAGTGCAAGAACACGCACACAGCCCCTTCCCTCCGTGCAGCACGTCTGTCTGGATCACCTGTGGAAGACGTGCTCTACCTTTCTGGTTCCTCCTCAGGTGCCTCGCCGTCCGGATCAGATTCCGGATCAAACTGAAACACCATAACAGTAGTTGATAACTGAGCCATTACTGTCGTGGTGAAGCTAGAGACGTAATGAGGGCGGATGGATGTGTGGATGGATGATCAAATATTTTATTAGGCCTGTAATTTGTGAACAGATTATTGTTCAACACACAATTTAATTAGGCCTAAACCTAATTACGTTTCATACTTATTGGAATTAGGTAATTTGTGGTGCGCAAATGCATGTCTGTCAATGTTTCATCAGATGTGGATGTTAGTGACTCAATTGACAATAGAGGCGCATGGCTTGGGCCCCGCCCACCAAAACTCGGTCGTTCTGTGCTAATGCTAATTGCAGCCTCCTAGTAGGGGCTGCAATTCTACAACAAGGCTGAGTTACGGCAAATGATCCTTTGATACAGTATTAAGGTACTTAGAGTGTGACTAAAAAGGACCCAAACGTCACGGGGAATTTCATGCCAGGGGCACTTTAAACCTCCTTGAGGCAACACATTGTAGAATCACCTTTTTCTACAATTACAGCTGTGAATCTTTTAGGGTATGTGCTTCCCTATTTAGAGAGTAATTTCTTTGCCCCTTCTTCTTTGCAAAATAGCACAAGCTCAGTCAGATTAGATGAACATCATCAGATTTATAAATCTGGACTTTGACTGGGCCATTTATACATGTATATGCTTTGATGTAAACTATCCTAGTGTTGCTCTGGCTGTATGTTTAAGGTTGTTTCCCTGCTTGAATGTGAAACTCTATGCTGAAATCAAGTCTTTTACACTTGTAACAAGTTTTATAACAGTATTGCCCTGGATAAAACTCCCTCCATACATACTCCCTGCTACAAGAGAAGTAGTTGGCACATGTGTACCATGTCCCCTGCATGGCATGTGGCTAACTGCAAATAGGATTTGTTAGTCCTGTGTGAGATGGCCAACGTTTTGGATATTGTTTTATAAACAAAACCCACTTTCAACTTCTCTACAATATTCTCCCCAGTTGAGTTTCTTGGCCTTCATGATGTTTTCTGTACACTAATGGTCTCTATAAAACCTCCAAGACCTTCACTGAACAGCTGGCTTTATACTGAAGTTGAAATACACACAGACACACAATCTCCCAACTGGGTAATGTTGGCAACTGGTTGCACTGGATTTCCATTTGGGTTATCAGAGTAAAAAGTGGGAAATGAGAAGAGAAATAAAGAAACACTTTTTGCTTCTACTTTGTTATTATGCGCCAATTTGTGTTGATCTCCCACATAAAATCTCAACAGGATACAAGTCATTTGCGGCTGCAATGTGAAAAATTTCAAAAGCTTTGAGCACCAAGTTACTGAATTACAATAAAATAACTGTCAAGGAGGATGATGGTGTTCCTAATCTGGTTTGATCTGACGACTGTCTTATCATCTCTTCTTTTAATGATGGCTTCATGTCCACATCTAAACTACTTAATATTAGCATCTGTCACCAGTGCAAGCATCAGTGGAGGCATTTCCTCCATTTAAAGGGAGCTTTCAAGCGATACACACGGTAATAAACTCTTCCTTGTTTCCGCAGCACATAACATCTTAAACACTCATTAAACATCATGTGTGTTGCCACCTAATTAAATCCAATATTGATCTTCCTTTTAGCTGTTTCAGTCCCCAGCTGACTAGTTGAGAAAATATTTCAGTAGCTAAATACTGCTCGGCAACAAGTCTCTTTTTATTTCCCACGGGCCCTTATGTTTCTTTCAAATGTCCCCGACCTGCCGTTCTCCATCAGCTAGATGATCACAGACTTCCTAATTGGTCCCATTCACCTGACTGCAACATCGGCTGGCTTCTTGTTCAGCAATTACCTCCCGCAATTTCTAAATCTGCTTCCACCGGAGTCTGTAAGACCAGCTTTTTGCTGTGTGTGGCTTTTTTTTCCTGTTCAAACCATCTAAACCTGATTTTCTATTTTCAGACACCTGCTTTCAGCTGATAGCCTAACATTTTAAGGAAAGGCTTATAAACAGAGACTGATTCTATTAGTCCAGAGGCTTGAAAACAGACCTACGTATGTTAAAAATACCCATCATTTTGAACTTCCACCAGTAGATGCAAGTATTTAACAAGCAATGATGATGAAGTTAAGTCTTAATGACATTTTTGTCTTGGATTTTTTTAAAGGACAACCTTTACCAGGGATAATGGATTGTTTCAGGAATAAAACCAGAAAATTGAGGTGCAAAAAGATAGAAATCAGAAAAATTAGGATAATTAGATTGTAAGTGTGAAAGCGGCTCCGCATGCACATTATAAACTCTGAATTAATCTGGGAGTCAGTCAAAAGGCCAATCGCAGAGTGCTGTTGGACTGTGAAATCGTTGTTTCACAGTCTCAAACCTTTTGCATGCCTGATATGAAATCTGACTGCTCCTATTTAAAAGGCTTTTTCATTCACTTACAATTGTTTGAAAAGGTACGGTTTTTTGCCCCCAAAACAGGGTTTAAAATCCTTTGTTTGAATTATTAAAAAACAGATTTCTTTTCATTTTTAACCCATCTTTTTTTCCCCTGCAAAACAAATACAAGTACCTCCGGTTTATACTTACTGGTACTCCTGCTGTTGCGAGTAATGCTGGTCACGGCGCTCCAGGCTCTGTTCCAGTAAGGCCCGGTTCTCCTTCAGTAGACTCTGGTTTTGTTCGGCTAGGTGTCGGTTCTCCTCCTCCATGTTCCCTTTCAGCTGTGTCAACAGCTACACAAACATGAAATAAAGAACTTGGTGAGATCAAACATTACATTTTTGCAAGTATCCTTAATGCCATCTCCGAGTGTATTTTATTCACAGAAATATATCATATAGATGAGCTTCTCAAAGAACTGGATTTTTTTTATTTATTGAAAGATTTAAGTCCAATATAGTGTTATAGAATGTTTATTAGCACAAATAATATTTAACAAAACAAACTACTTGTCAATTATTTAAAAACTGCTTATCAATAATAAAATCTTGCTTTAGAAAAGTATACTGGTTGCAGATAATTTTAAAATTCTTTAAATCCAGTTTTATGACAGACATAAAAAAATCTTTTAAACTTAAAGACACAAAATAAAATGGCCAATCTGTGTTAAATAGAGAGTTAACCACATCTTAGGCTCTTTTGGGATTCAGTAGACATACTGTAGTACAAAAACTGTATGTATTATTAATGGGATTAGGATTAAGTCCATTTCTTTACAATGAAAGTTATGTTAAATTAGAACCAATTTGAAGTCTTTCAATCAGTACAGCCTGTCCAGCTGGTGGAGGCAACATTATTATATTTTGGGATTGTTTTACTGCTAGATGTATAATTTCACTTAAGTGGATGAAAGGATGAAAAAAAGAGGACTATCTCCAAGTTCTACCTCACAGAAAAAGACAGTTGAAACTTAGACATAGTTGGGACAATGATCCCAAACATGAAGCAAAACTGATTTTGGAATCGATGAAACAGTCGGACATTATGATATTGGATTCTTGAAAGGCTTTCCAAAGCACTGACCTTGACTTTATTATAAACCCTACCAATAATTCTCATGAAATAAAATATTTGTGGCAAACTTTTTAGAATAAAACTTAAAACAACTTCAGGGCAAGAGACTGGATCACTTTAACGTTGACTGGCATGAGGACAGTGACAAAAATGTTCTTAAATAACTATACAAAAGGACAATTTACTTTTACGCTCCCTAGATGCTGCTTTGTGCATTTTTAAGGTGCAATAAAAAAAGACTCCCAAAACAGGTGACTACCATTGATTTCCTCATTTTCAAACCCACTTTTAAAGGTCAAAAACAATCTTTTGGCAGGATGAAGGTAAACATGTACAGAAAATATCATCTACTTTAATCTATGCAAATCTGTTTCCAATTATTATGTCCTGTCAAATGTAGCTCAGAGAAAACTGCTGCAGCAAAGGCTTAATTACTGGAGCACAAGCAGACTCCAACGTGAACTTTGAGCCGTTTTTTACTCTGAACTACTGCATAATAAGAACCTAAACTACCATATGTACCTAATACAACTTAGTGTGGAGAAAAATAAATAACTTCAAAAGACAATGAGATAACCTGAGGGGAAACAATTCTTATTACATAAAACACACACTGATGTAATTTGGTGGGGAAAGATGCAAGAAGAAAAGTTATTCTTTCTGTGTATTTTGCATGAATAATCTGCTTTTTGAATCAACAGCTTGGCAACAAAAGCTAATTATTTTTGATGAATGTTGAGTCAAATGGTTGAAGTTTAGGCTCTTTATGTAAAGCTGAGCTTGTTAGCTTTGCTCAGTCAGTGGCTAAAAAAACAGCTAGCCTGGTTCTAAAAAGGCTAATAAAATAACCAATAGCATTAAATGTTATTGATTAACACTTTCAGGCAGTTATAGCCTAATCAAAAACTTAGCTTTTATTTAAGCAGATGGGAACTTTTTGAGTTATTTATTCATTGATAATTGTCGTTGCATTTGGGCGAAATTTGGCTAGATATTTTCAGACACCAAACTAAGCTAAGGTAGCTGGACTGCTGTAGCTGCAGGTTATTGGACATTAGCGCTGAAGCCTCAGTTAAGATTTAAAAGCCAGGGAGAAATAATACCTTCTTAACAAAGATTTAAAAAAGGTGTCTTTAACTAGCTCAGACAGGTGCTACTAATTTAGATTAGTGGTTGGAGTGGAGGTGGACTTTTTAAAAACAGAGTATCAGGTATTTGATAGCCAGAATTCTTCCTGAGATATATATATATATATATATATATATATATATATATATATATATATATATATATATATATATATATATATATATATATATATATATATATATATATATAGTCACACAAAAAAGTAGCTTTTAGTGGTTATCTACAGAGTACAGGATTTCTCCCAATCCCAATTTCTGACCGTCAAGGTAAAAAACTGTGTGAAAAAACTGTAATAGGCACCAATGTGATTTATTTATTTTACACCAAAAGCCTTTTAGCCATACTTTAATGGTGCCAGGTGGTACAACATCTGCTAGTTGACTTCTAAAACCTTTTACAGTAGGTCAATTTCCATCTGTCTCATTGCTCAAATGTGTTTAAAATGTTGTGCTTGTTTGTTTTTTACGAAGGACTTAGTGGTTTGGATGGTAAAAGATGCCTGTACTCCTTCAGAACTGCTTAGTATTCAGTGTCTGTTTGGACAAATCCATCTTTTTTGGCTGATATGTCAAGCTGAAAATGGCTTTTCTATCACGGATGTGAGATTAGACAGCCACTGCTCCCCACTGATATTACTGCTGTTCCTTCCTGCCACATCTATGAGAAATACTCACTAAAACCTTCCAAGAACTCCTATTAAATCCTTCCAAATTGCCCACAATTATTTTAGAAACATTTGTTAGTATTTCAAGTGGCTAATATGTCTGAGTGTCTGCATTATGAAATACCAAATCCTGTTTAACCCAGTCATCCTTGAGCCTCAAAACGTCTGCATTTCTCCGCAGGAGGCTAGATGTCAGTGTAAATTTGCAAGCTCGGGTCCTGTTACCTGGTACTGGCTGGTGAGCCGAGCATTGCTGAGGTCCAGACTCTGATTGGTTTCTTTCAGGGAGCTCAGCTCCCCCTCCAGTCGAGTCTTATCCAGCTGGGAGGCACTCAGCTCCGCCTTTAGCACGGAGCCCTGAGCCAGCAACTCCGCCTGTGAGGCCAACCAGTCCTTCTGCTGGGCCTGCAGCCTGCAACACCAACATGCACTGTCACTGTTTTCTCCTGTGAGTCACAGTTTGCTGAGAGTTCCCAAACAGAAGCTCAAAATTATCATCGTTATACAACAATCTAGACACTGGCAAAGCTGGAAAGCAGCTAACAGCTATGCCTGGCAACATCCTGGGGAAAATTTTTAAAGATCTTACATACAACTTTTTGATGAAACAGACATAATCACCTCTGTTTTATTTCACATCAAATAACATGAATTTGGGAGATAAACATTTCATCTTGTAAGCATTAAAAATAAACATGAAACCTTTTGTTCAAGATAAAACAGAACCAGCATAGATGATCCAGTGATGGACTGGAGCTGCTTTGCTTAATCTGGTGCTGGAAGCCTGCAATGTGTGCAAGGCTGGATGGATTCAATCAAGTATCAAGAAAGCCTTGGAGGAAATGTCAGGCTGTCTGTGAAGAAGCTGAAGCTTGGTTGTAATTAGAACATCGAACAGGACAATGATGCAAAGCGTTTTTTAAATTGTTCACATGTAATTTGGTTTGTGCAAGCAGTGGGGGTGGACTGATTTTAGTTGCAGCTTTCTGTCACATTGCCTCCACTGTGCTAAGCTACTATTTCTCTATGTTATCATTTGGAAAGCAAGTTCAGCACTTTCTATTGCCTAAAATTATGTTGAACAGGTTGACTCTAATTAATTTATATACCTCCTGAATTAATAATAAATAATAAATAACAGGAGATTTACTCCTGATGCAAATCTCAATTTGACAATTATGTTTCTGCTTTTGTCTGTATATATTTTGTCTGTATTGGTTTCATGGCTGAAACTTGCTTTAAGTGATAAAAAAATGATTTTCTGTGGGTTCTTTGCTAGGCTTTGAGACCGCTAAAGAAACTAAATAACTAAATACATAATTTCATTAAATGGTATAGGAATATAGCAAATATAAGGTCTCTGAAGTCACTCTCATGTCTTTCCCTTTTCAAAGATAGTCATTACAGTACAGGTCCTTCTCAAAAAATTAGCATATTGTGATAAAGATCATTCTTTTCCATAATGTAATGATAAAAATTAAACTTTCATATATTTTAGATTCATTGCACACCAACTGAAATATTTCAGGTCTTATATCGTGTTAAAACAGATGATTTTGGCATACAGCTCATGAAAACCCAAAATTCCTATCTCAAAAAATTAGCATATCATGAAAAGGTTTTCTAAACGAGCTATTAACCTAATCATCTGAATCAACTAATTAACTCTAAACACCTGCAAAAGATTCCTGAGGCTTTTAAAAACTCCCAGCCTGGTTCATTACTCAAAACCACAATCATGGGTAAGACTGGCGACCTGACTGCTGCCCAGAAGGCCATCATTGACACCCTCAAGCAAGAGGGTAAGACACTGAAAGAAATTTCTGAACGAATAGGCTGTTCCCAGAGTGCTGTATCAAGGAACATCTGTGGGAAGGAAAAAGTGTGGCAGAAAACGCTGCACAACGAGAAGAGGTGACCGGACCCTGAGGAAGATTGTGGAGAAGGACCGATTCCAGACCTTGGGGGACCTGCGGAAGCAGTGGACCGAGTCTGGAGTAGAAACATCCAGAGCCACCGTGCACAGGCGTGTGCAGGAAATGGGCTACAGGTGCCGCATTCCCCAGGTCAAGCCACTTTTGAACCAGAAACAGCGGCAGAAGCGCCTGACCTGGGCTACAGAGAAGAAGCACTGGACTGTTGCTCAGTGGTCCAAAGTACTTTTTTCGGATGAAAGCAAATTTTGCATGTCATTCGGAAATCAAGGTGCCAGAGTCTGGAGGAAGACTGGGAAGAAGGAAATGCCAAGATGCCTGAAGTCCAGTGTCAAGTACCCACAGTCAGTGATGGTCTGGGGTGCCATGTCAGCTGCTGGTGTTGGTCCACTGTGTTTTATCAAGGGCAGGGTCAATGCAGCTAGCTATCAGGAGATTTTGGAGCACTTCATGCTTCCATCTGCTGAAAAGCTTTATGGAGATGAAGATTTCATTTTTCAGCACGACCTGGCACCTGCTCACAGTGCCAAAACCACTGGTAAATGGTTTACTGACCATGGTATTACTGTGCTCAATTGGCCTCCCAACTCTCCTGACCTGAACCCCATAGAGAATCTGTGGGATATTGTGAAGAGGAAGTTGAGAGACGCAAGACCCAACACTCTGGATGAGCTTACGGCTGCTATCGAAGCATCCTGGGCCTCCATAACACCTCAGCAGTGCCACAGGCTGATTGCCTCCATGCCACGCCGCATTGAAGCAAAAAGCAAAAGGATTCCCGACCAAGTATTAAGTGCATGACTGAACATAATTATTTGAAGGTTTACTTTTTTTGTATTAAAAACACTTTTCTTTTATTGGTTGGATGAAATATGCTAATTTTTTTAGATATAAATTTTGGGTTTTCATGAGCTGTATGCCAAAATCATCAGTTTTAAAACAATAAAAGACCTGAAATATTTCAGTTGGTGTGCAATGAATCTAAAATATATGAAAGTTTAATTTTTATCATTACATTATGGGAAATAATGAACTTTATCACAATATGCTAATGTTTTGAGAAGGACCTGTATGTTGTTTTGCATATATACAAAACAACATACTATTATAACTGGATTATCAAAGGTTTGAGTGTGAACAGCATCTAACACTGCTGTTACTGACAGATGGTATAATCGTCTTTATTGTCAGGCTTTCGCTCTCAGAGCTCAGGATGTTATAGTACTGAGAAAGGTAATCTTTAATAATTTAAACAAGGCTTCCAAAAATATAGTCTTCCTCACTACTTGCAAAATACTGACATTTGGGCCCTTTACGTTCAACGTTGAGCCTGAACGCGTTCATCCGCTCCAACTTCAAGAGCCGTAGGGTGAGGAGATCTCTGACCTGAATTAAACCGAATGGAGCTGGAAATGAGAACTATGATAGGACTTTTTAAAGACAATGCGGCACAAATAAACCTCTGCACAAAAACAATGTGACATTAGCGAGATAAAAAGGCAAATAAGGACCTAAAACAATCTCATTGTGTATCACAAACTTAGCTGATTGCAGATGTGCATAATTAAAACACAGGTGTCTGAGTTTATAGATGTCAGACAGAAATTATGAGGCTGGAACTCTAGCTGTGACTGTGAGCTTCCTCACCTTCAAGTAAATTCAGTCAGGAACAAAAAGAAGTAGATTCTCTATGCTTTTCTCTCCCATAGAAAGGACCCTTGACTCAGTGCCATTTTACAAGTGTTTGTGTGTTTTTTTTCCTCTGTCCCCTTCCTCTCAGTTTAACCTGTAGTAGTCAGGATTATTGCTGTGCGGATGGTTCTGTTGCAGGTTTCTTCCTATTAATATCAAGCAGTTCCTCTCTACAGTTGCCACATGCTTGCTTAAGCTCAGAGATTCTTACAAAATCAACAAACTTCGGAAATCATTTGGATTTTCCAAAGACATGGTTTGTATCCAGACTGGCCAAACCACATTTTTATAGATTATTGCCTTATTCGGCTTTATGATTTGCAGTGCATACGGTCAAGTCAGATTTGACCTTCCATCTGCAACAAAGGTTTTCGCCAAGTCCAAAATGTTCAAGTTCAAAATGTCGTTGCCAGAGCAGAGCTCAGAACAAAGCTGCTGTTTATTCTTATAGGTGGTGTCCCGGAACAATATGAATTGTATCAGGACCTCGACAGAGACTTCAGCACATTTGATAAGGTCTTACACAAACATCACACCTTTTCATGGTGTACACAATGGTGTACACAAATAGATATCACATTTCTTAGTGCTTATGAGTTTATTGATTAATGAAAATGTTATTTAAACCACTGAATAACCCACTGGATTTGCATTTTCTGGAGGAATCATTATTTTGGACCGGGTTGTTTTATGCATTCATGCACGTTTCCTATAGAATAGGGTTCAGACGCCATCTCTGCAGGCTGTCATTAATTCCATCAGTCAGTAATCAGTTGCATCAGCATGATGATGGCTGATTAATTAATTATAGTACACAAGCATCTTATGATGATGATCCTTAATATTATATACCAATCACCCTCAAGAGAAATTACAATCAAAACCACTTATTTTGAACTGTAGATCTCAGTAAGCCTGATTTGTTTTTTGTTTTTTTCTGAAATAAATACAAAAACAATTTTTAAAAAAATATCTAGCAGTTTTGGATGAATTCAGATTTTATAATAGTGTTTTGAAAAGTTCTCAACACATTTTACATTCACTTGAAGGGCTTGAGTTTTGTTTCTTATGTTTTATGGAGAACTCTTGTTTTTCTGTTCTAAACCCAAACGTCTGCAATCAGGGACAAAAATGCGTTCAGTGCATTATTTAGTACATTTGCATTCAAATCGATTCCTGTGTTGCTCGCTGTGCCTCATATAGAGGCATTACTGCTGCAGCTCCCTGCATTCAAATGAACAAGACTGACATGAAAGGCTGATCAGATTCTCATGAAAGTGACTCTGAGGAAGCTGTCTGGATCGGTTACCTCTCGTTGTCGTCTTTCAGCCTCTCCAGCTCTCGCTCTCTCTCCAACGTCCTCTGGGCTTCTGCTTCCATCTTTTGCCTCTCCAGCTTTATCTCTCTCTCCTTCTCCTCCAGCTGTTTTTTACCATCCAGGAGCTCCTTGTACCTTGAAAATACAAACATCACTCAAACCAACAGGAATAATAACTTCAGACACTTGGCTAAGGTATCCTGGTCAGATGTGTAAATAGCTATGAGTTTTGGGAGAACTACTATAGTTTTTCTACCTCCCCTCCAGCTCCCTGTGTTGAGCCTCCAGGCTGCGATAGCTGGCCCTCAGCTGGGAATGTTTCTCCAGCAGCTCCTCCAGCTCCACCTCTTGCTGCTGCTGCAACACTGTCATCCGCTCATGGTCCCGCCTCAGTGCCTCCATCCTGGCCGCCGACTCCTCTCGCTCCCGCGCCCACACCTTTGACTCTGCCTCCAGGGCTGCGCGACTGGCCTCGCTCTCGCTGCAGCGTGCCAACACTATTGCATGCTGGGAGTTCACAGATGCTTGCTCCACCTGAGTGTGTATATGACAGAATGACCATGTCTGTGAATCTGAATATCAAACATGCTCCAAAAATGAGGTAAGTGAACAAACTGATGACACAAAAAGACATGAAAGGGGAAGAAAACTATCTACACAGTTAATGCCTTGGAAAATGGTAGAAATTAGTAAAAAAAATAATCTACGAAAGCTAAAAAAATATTACTCAAGACGGGTTTAATACATGAAGAAAAGGTCTGGTTTACTGGAAGAATATATAAAAACGAGAGAGCTGACTCAAGACTTTTGCATGGTGCTGTATAGACAGCACCTCCCAAAGCTTTTCATAGGTCTTGAACTTTTTCACACCGTGTCCAGCAGGAAACCTCAGTGTTCTATTCTGATTTTAAAGGATTGACACAAAGCAGCGCATATTTATAATGTGGAAGGAAAATTATGAGAATGAATCCAAGTGTTCAACATTTTTTTTTACAAAAATCAGAAACTCTGGTTTGGCATTGTGCTCTGTCCGCCTTTACTTTGATATTCCTAAATAAAATCAAGAGCAACCAATTTCCTTCAGAAGTCTCCTATTTCATAAATAGAGTCCACATGTTCAGTATCAATGCCGCTGTTCTCGGAAGGTCCCAGATGTTTGATAAGCGACATTAGTGAACAAACATGAAGTGGATACTATGGTCAGTATCAGCCAAAATTTAACTTCTGTTCAACACGCCAAGAGCTTTCTCTGGTGGAAAACTAGCACTGTGCATCACCTGGACACACCATCCCCATGTTGAAACATGGGGATGGCAGCATCATGCTGTGGAGATGTTTTTCTTCAGCATTAACAGGGAGGCAGTTGTGAGTGAACGAGGAGATGGGTGGAGATAAATACAGGGCAATTCTGCAATAAACCCTATTAGAGACTGGGAAATGGTTGAGACTGGAGAAGAAGTTAACTTTCCTGTGTTAAATTGGCCCCTGTCAAATTCCAGACCTAAATCCTATTGATAGAAAGAAATTGTTTGTGCTGTTTTGCAGAGAGGAATGAAAAACAATTTGAGTTTCTAGCTATCCAAAATTGATAGAGACAGGGTTGCAGCTGTAATTACAGCAAAAGGTGGTTCCACAAAGTATTGCAGTATCCTTTTCCTTACACTTAACAAATAGGCGCCGTGTGTTGGTTTATCACATAAAATCCCAATAAAACACATTCAGGTTTGTGATGCTAAGAAATGTGAAAAAGGTTAAAGGCAAAGCAATGGAGATGCTGCAACAATGTTTACTCTGTAATTAATGTTTGCTCTAACACCAAAGTGCACTCATATGGAAGATCTGGGGTTTAATAAAAAATGGGATATGTGAAACTTTGTGAGTCATTAAATTATTCACATCATGCTATTTTTGCCATGCAATTAAATATTTTATAGCTCATGTGTAAAATGGTACAGCAAAGGTAGCTCCTATCTCTGTGTCGTTTTATAAAACCATCTGCAAGACAGTGACGATGAATACTTTAATGTCAAACTAGTTCTTTGAAAATAGCCGGTGTGTTTTGGTTGAAAACTGTTAAAGAAGCAACACTGGAGGTAGCGAGCTCTTGGTTTCAGCTTGCCCACTTCATTCATCCTCCTGCTGTTTGTGTGTGTGGTCACCTGTAGCTGAGTGTTGAGCGTCTGCAGGCTTGTGCAGGAGTCCTGCAGGCTGAGGGAGTGCCGGCGCAGGGCTTCCACCTGCTCCTTGAGGTGCTCACAGGCCTCCTGGGACTGAGACAAGCGCATCTGCAAAGCCTCTTGCCTTGCCGCTGCCACGGCTCTCTGAGGGAGGGTAAAAAGGCTTGCATTTTAACAAGGTCTGCAGCAACACTGTGGTATCAAATACCTCTGGCAATATCCATGTTATCTGAATTTGAGTAGAATCAGCAGCTGACCTTTTAAATTATTCTCATGCAGGTCAGACGTTGAGGGTTATCTGACCTTTATATCAATCTATAAATAGAGAAATTCTTCCCCGATCCATCATAAAGTATATTTCTAAACTTTTTTCCCTGTAAATATACATACTTATTACTGATACTTGACACTGTGCAACCCACACCTAAATATGTTGATTACGCATTGTCAGACATAATCTTAGGAAGAAATGCTGACCGTATAAAAAAAAACTGTCTTGCTCCAAAATTAATCTGCAGCAGCACATCACGGCTCATTTCTGTTCCCACCACCCTGGCACGGAAACAGCGTTGGAGCATGGATTGGAGAGTCTGCAGCTCAGGTTTGTGTAGTGTCTCTGACAGCTCTTTTTTTAAACCACATTTTTCTCATGTTTAACACCTGCACATTGCTGACTCAATCATACGCCAGGAATTTCTTCCTTCGTAAATGGCCACCTTCAAATTTTTTCCTTTCCTGCAGCACAATTCACTCTTCTGACTGCAGCAATTAAATGTCAGTAGTGGGAAATTCTGCAATTTCTATATCAGATGAGAGTGAGTACACAGAACTACAGCTAATATATTTGCTGCTTTAATAAGCAGCTCTATCCTGGAGAGGATGTTTTACCTCTCAAATCATACCCAATCAAGACTGACCTGACAACGTATCTGTCTGCATTGTAGGTGAAAAAGGGCTTCCAGAAAGTTTATCAAATTCACAAAGTTTCTTACGAACGGCGGGTACGTACGAGCTCTGGAGTTCATAGACATTAGTGGAAGGGGGGTATAGTTCCCTGCAACCCTTTTAGCAAGTTGGTACTGGCGTTCAATTTGCAAGACGACTTGACGAACCTCTTCGAGAAAATGAGGTGATTTTCTGTCGTACTCCGGCCATAGAGCGCTTATGTTCTTCGTAAGGTTGCCTTGGAACCTTTCATGTTTGTACAGTCATCTTACAAAAAGTTGTCGTAAGGTGGCCGAATGGCACCCCAATGAGCAACTCACGGCAATTGCAAGTCGCTGGTAGAAAGATTCTACGGCTTTTAGAACATTTTGTCGGGATGGGAGCGGTCCTTCCAATATCTCCAACACTCCACACATCTCTCCACAGAAGAAGACTACAGCGGCGCTTCTGGACGTGCAGTCACAGGATGAAGAGGAAGATCTAGTCGTCATAGCCGCTGCTTTTGTTCGGCAGTGGTAGGAAGAAGACGTCAATGGTTCAAAGGAACGCTGTAAGCTACCGCCACCCCCAAGAACAACTTGTGTTCTTGGGACATACCTTTGGCCACAGTAGGAATATGATTTGTCTATTACAGCTAATCAGTGTATTATCAACATAAAATGAAACCTCTGGGTAAAACATAGATGTAAGAATGTAAAATATCTTGATGCAAATGTGCTGTTGATGCAGATTAAAGGGCCTTTTTGGCGTTAAAGTTTTTCACTATTATTGCAATGTGAGTTAAATGTTAGCTTTTAAGTGTTATTCCCAAAAAACAAAAGTTGGAGTGGCTGATTACCCCCCCCCCCCCCCCCCCATGGCATGTGTAACGACACAGGACAGTGATCCCAAACACCGACAAAAACTGGTAAACAAGTTTGTGGAATGGCCTCAACCATATTGCTGTTGAAAGTATCTGAACTATGTTTAAAAGTCATGTCCATGCCAAAATAACTGATCACTTTAAAGAAACGTTCCTAACTTTGGTTTAAAGAGAAGTCACATATCCATCAAAACCACGACAGAAGCTTGTGGATGGTTACAAAACCTTTCTGATTGGGCTTCATCTTGTTAAAGAATATTTAAACAATTATTACAAAGGGAATTTGTAAACATTTGAGCTTGAGTGTATGATCTTTCCCCTATTAGAGAAAAGCCACTGTATAGTTTAACGTGTGCACCCAGTTGTTAAATGATGAATAATAATTGCTTTGTGGAAAACAAATTCTTTAAATGACCCAATAAAAGCCCATAATTAACATGAGGTTCATGTCAGTAATGAGTGTATGTAAAATTCTGATTAGAGCTATATACCTGCAAAGTGTGTATTCTTTTTTTCAAGCACAAATTTTTACGCTTTATTTTTGTATTCATGGTTTTGCTTTAACATTTATAATCTGTATTATAACAACAACAACAATAATAATAATAATAGTGAAAGAAATCCAATAACCTTAGAGGGAAAAAAGTGAGAAAAGAGTAACTTTGTGTTTATATTGCTTCTCAATAACAAACACTCGTGATTAAATTAGTCCATAACAATAATGACCACTTGGAAATGTATTAAATAAAATATTAGTGTGTTGCCCAATACCCTCAAATCTAATTTTATTTATTTAAAAGAAATGGCTGTAACTCAAACCAGCGCTGTGTGTACATATACATTTGTGTAACAGGATTTTTGGCATATCCTAATAACTATGTTACAAGAACAGCATACATATTCTACCCTTTTGAGCTCTTTTAATATTTAAAAGAAAGTACCAATGACACTTCTATCTATTTTCAGTGATTATATTTAAAATGTACATCTTGCTGACTGTTTTCACATAAGAGTCAAAGCTGCACCAAGATATGTCTGACTGAACCGGGAATTAAAGCTCGAAGCTGGTTGCGTCTTGTTTTAGCTTTCCTTAATCTTCTAAAAGTTTACCAGCAATATTGCAGCACTGGCTGAGGAATGCACTGGATGAAATTCCCGACCTTGGAGATGATGCAGCTCCACTCTAACAGCTTGATGTTGGGGTTAATGTGCGTTTTTGAGGCAGAGAGGAACAGCATGAGCTGCATCCGGGGAGCAGCAGAGGAGATAAGGAAGATTAACAGTAGCCGAGGTGACATTTTAAAACTGATGAGCAGAGATAAAACCGAAGTTCTGGAAATAAACCACCACGCTCGGGGAAGTGGCCTTGTGCGAGCTGATAGTCGCAGAGGGTCCCTACAGCAACCATTTTAGCAGAATACAGCCCAACCCCTCACATACACACACACACACATCCTTTTCAGGCTTACACACCTCTTTCTCCAGCTCCAATACCCTCTCACTCAGCAGCCTCTCTGACTCTCCTGTGGTGTGCCGCCGGGTCATGCACGGGGCGAGATCTTTGACACTTTCAGGGCTTTGATCTGGATGTGAAGTCTCGTTTTTGTGCGACTGCTCTGAATTTGAAACGGGATGAGACTCGCTAGTCTTCAGCTGCTTTGAGAGCGACTCGGCTCTCTCCTGAGACTGCTGGAGAGAATTTGTTGTCGCCCTGAGCTCAGCCTTGGATCTTTGTAACTTCTGCCTGAGGTCGTCAACTTCGGCAGCCAGTTTCTCAGAACAACCCTGTTCACTGGATAGATCCTGCAGAGATAGAAAATGGGTGGGAAAGTATTAAAAGATTAAAATCTGAGGAAAACATTAGCAAAAACACTATGCATTAACACTAAGCAGAATATATCTATTGTATATCTGTGAGTGGATTAAATTCTGGAATTTGATATGAAGGACAAACTTCGTTGGAGCCATTATGAAAATTTCAGGCTCCTAATTTACAACAGTAACTCCCAACCCTACAGAAAAGCTCCACCAGGAAACTGAATCTTCTTTTTTGTTTTAATGAATGTTTGAATCTGTGGAAAATGTTATTGTTTAAATGCAACCATCTACATGAACCTCCAATTACTCGTAAAAGGTGGAACAGCGTGTTTGATGTAACTTCTGCACAGATATTTCACAAAACAGAAATTTTCTGTTGTGTTTGCACCTCTGATCCACATGCAAGCAGTTTATGCAACTGTTTTGCACCAGCTATTTCCTATACTTTCACACTGGATTCACAGATCAGCACATTGCACTTAATATAAGCAATAAAGTCCAGCTAATTTGCATCCATTTTTGCATCAGGTCACAGTTATTTCTTCAGCCATAAACACAAGATCCTGGTGGGATAAAACCGAAAAGGTTTAACTCTAGTGCAATACAGAGAGATCATCAGAGTTAATTAATTAGAGCTCTGTTTATTAACTTCTACATGTGTCCCACTATCTGTTAGAATGGTCCACAATCATAAGCTGTGCATTCTAGATAAAAAAAAACAGCAACATGATTGTAAACAAAATTATTTGCAAAAATATCAGTAAGACTTCACCCATTGTGAATATAACTTCTGTGTTGTCTCCATGTAAACTGATAATGAAGGCTTTTTTATGGGGTTTTCCTCATCTGTATCATTCAAACCTGATGCTAAAACTAATAAACTTCAGGAATAATAAGTTTGTGACATAGTAAACCGTCTTAAAGAAAAACTGCATTGGTTTTGAGTTAATTTATGGCCTGTAGAAGAATCTTTACTCTTGCCCAGCTACAGCAATGCTCAGAAAGTCCATCCATCTTCTTCTGCTTATCCGGGCTCGGGTTGCAGGGACAGCAGCTTAAGCAGAGAGACCAAGACTTCCCCAGCTCCTCGGGAGGAATCCCGAGGCGTTCCCAGGCCAGCAGAGAGACATAGTCACTCCAGCGTGTCCTGGGTCTTCCCCTGGATCTCCTCCCGGTGGGACGTAACTGGAACACCTCACCAGGGAGGCGTCCAGGAGGCATCCTGACAAGATGCTCGAGCCACCTTAACTGACTCCTCTCGATGTGGAGGAGCAGCAGCTCTACTCTGAGCCCCTCCCAGATGACTGAGCTTCTCACCCTATCTCTAAGGGAGAGCCCAGACACCCTGTGGGGGAAACTCATTTCAGCCACTTGTACCCGTGATCTCGTCCTTTCGGTCACAACCCAGAGTTTGTGACCATAGATGAGGGTAGGAACGTAGGTCGACCATTAAATCAAAATCCTCGCCTTTTGGCTCAGCTCTTTCTTCAGCACGACAGACTTGTGAACAGCAGTTTTCAGATCTTGCCACAGATTCTCGATTGGATTTAGATCTGGACTTTGACTGGGCCATTCTAACACATGGATATGTTTTGTTTTAAACCATTCCATTGTTGCCCTGGCTTTATGTTCAGGGTCGTTGTCCTGCTGGAAGGTGAACCTCTGCCCAAGTCTCAAGTCTTTTGCAGACTCCAAGAGGTTTTCTTCCAAGATTGCCCTGTATTTGGCTCCATCCATCTTCCCATCAACTCTGACCAGCTTCCCTGTCCCTGCTGAAGAGAAGCACCCCCAGAGCATGATGCTGCCACCACCATATTTGACAGTGGGGATGGTGTGTTCAGAGTGATGTGCAGTGTTAGTTTTCCGCCACACATAGCGTTTTGCATTTTGGCCAAAAAGTTCCATTTTGGTCTCATCTGACCAGAGCACCTTCTTCCACATGTTTGCTGTGTCCCCCACATGGCTTGTGGCAAACTGCAAACGGGACTTCTTATGGTTTTCCTTTAACAATGGCTTTCTTCTTGCCACTCTTCCATAAAGGCCAACTTTGTGCAGGGCACAACTAATAGTTGTACTATGGACAGATTCCCCCACCTGAGCTGTAGATCTCTGCAGCTCGTCCAGAGTCACCATGGGCCTCTTGGCTGCATTTCTGATCAGCGCTCTCCTTGTTCGGCCTGTGAGTTTAGGTGTACGGCCTTGTCTTGGTAGGTTTACAGTTGTGCCATACTCCTTCCATTTCTGAATGATCACTTGAAGAGTGCTCTGTGGGATGTTCAAGGCTTGGGAAATCTTTTTGTAGCCTAAGCCTGCTTTAAATTTCTCAATAACTTTATCCCTGACCTGTCTGGTGTGTTCTTTGGACTTCATGGTGTTGTTGCTCCCAACATTCTCTCAGACAACCTCTGAGGCCGTCACAGGGCAGCTGTATTTGTACTGACATTAGATTACACACAGGTGCACTCTATTTAGTCATTAGCACTCATCAGGCAATGTCTACGGGCAACTGACCAAAGGGGGCTGAATAATTACGCACACCCCACTTTTTGGTTATTTATTTGTAAAAAATGTTTGGAAACATGTATGATTTTCGTTCCACTTCTCACGTGTACACCACTTTGTATTGGTCTTTCACGTGGAATTCCAATAAAATTGATTCGTGTTTGTGGCTGTAATGTGACAAAATGTGGAAAAGTTCAAGGGGGCCAAATACTTTTGCAAGCCACTGTATATGGGACCTATAATATTGGTTATGATTTTTTTTTCTGTTGTGCAGATTTTTGACAGCCTTAAGAAGCAGAAATGTCTGTCTTGTGTACTAATGCAATGAAAGTTTTCCAGCTTGCAGCACAGAAATTATAGCTATAAAAACTAATAACCCCAACCTTTACTAATTGAAGTGTTTGAATATAGTTAATATGCTAATTAAAAATTGGTATTATGACAACCACAACAACCATTCTAACAGTTTAATGTATTTGTAACTAATATCGTTTTATGTCTTGTAACAATTAACAGTAAAATATGCAATTAGCAAAAAATGTTAAATTCAGTTTTATTTCAGGAGATTATTTCAGGACCCCTTATGAGGTGTTTTATGACACCACAGTGGGATTCCAACTCTATCTGTTTTATAGTCCTCTGTACTAGGAGAAACCCTCACTATCCTCCATGCATTTTTGGGAAAACAGCATCCACAAAAAACATTGTGAAAAAGATTTTTGATATTTGCTCTTTAAATGTGATGCGCGTTTAAAATCTCTATACTTTGGTAGTGAAGTTGCATTTAGGTAAATTTACAGTCCATAATCAGGTCATGCAGTAGCACCATGGGTACCAAATGAGTCTTTCTTTAAACACACCTGAGACAGTGAGCTGATCTTGGCCTGAGCTTCTGCATGTTGCTCCTGCAGCTGCTGTTTCTCCTCCTCCATGCTGCTTAATCGAGAGCCGAGTTTTTTCTCCAGGTCCTGCAGCCGAGCGGAGAGCTCCTTAGACTCAGTCAGTTGCTGACACACACGTCTACACACAGCAGGAACACGGGTCAGAAGAGGGTTGACTGAAGATTTCACATTACAGATAAGTGCACGGCACAACCAAGGGGCTCTCTCTGATGCCTTGTAAAAGTTAATTGCAGAATGAAGGTTAAATATGTGTGCAGCAGTGTGTGCACCTGTGTTCAGCATCTAGAGCACAGGCTCGCTGGTTGCTGTGCTCCAGGGCCAAGGTCGTGCTCTCCAGCTGCTGCCTGAGCCTCGCCGCTTCCCTCTCTCTCTGACGCCCCTCCTTCCGCTCACCGTCCAGCTCAGACTGGCACACGTCCTTCTCCTGCTCCAACCGTGAGGCGTCCATGAGTGCCTGATCTCGCGCTCGGACCAGAGACTCGGCTTCCAGGGCAGCCTCGTGAAGCTCGGCCTCCAGCTGCTCCTCCCGGCGCCGAGAGGTCTCTAAACTGCGGCCCTGGCGTTCCAGCTCTGCTCTTAGAGTCTGGGTGGTGAGCTCCAGCTGGTCAGTCTGGTGACAGAAGACAGATGAATTAAATGAACGCTATTTTAATACTTTCTGGGCACATAAGCCTTTAGATCCAGTAGGAAATAACCAAAGCCAGGTGATAAACTGATCATAATATTAAACACTACAGCAAAGATAGAAGTCATGAATAAAATAACACCCAGGTAGCACTCATGTTATAATTTCCACACTATGTAGGAGCGCCATAAACCATGAGCTTCACTTATTATTCCTCTTCTTCAAGTTATTAAAAGACAATGATTAAAATTTTACTTTTATGGAGTAATATCACAGAGTGCTAGCAATTTTTTTATGTGGAATGTCTACTTTTGTTAAATATAAAAAAATGAACGAGAAAAACATTCTTTTTTAAATGTTTAACAAAAGAAAGTCCAAATTACAAATCAGGTTTACAGATACTAGAATGCTGAGGCATTACTAGGATTTGGATTTGAAGTTTGTTGATTAAAACATGCAGTTGGACACAAAGTAATGCAAACTTGTGAAGAAGGAAAGTGATACATTGAATAAGTAATCACACCCCTTTTGTTTAATACCCCTAAATAAAATCCAGTCAAATCATTTGCAGGTGGTAACTCTGGAGGAGCTGCAGAGATGCACTCCTCAGATAGGAGAATCTGTTGGAATAATGGCTGTTAGTTATGCACTACCCCAATGTGGCCTTAATGCAAGAGTGGCAGGAGGGAAGTGATAAGGAAAGCTTTTGTAAGTCCCATTCTCAGCTTGCTATTCGCTGATTGAGGGTAATCCTAGAAGAAAAGCTGTTGGAGACTGCAAAAAAGTTAAGACTGGGTTGGAGGTTTGCCTTCCATGACCTCGTCAAAGTCCAGACCTAAATCTACTTCAGAATGTGGAGCAAGACATGAAAACTTAATGTCACAGATGCTCTCCATCTGATCTGAGAGGTTAGAGAAATCGTAATCTTCAGAAGTGGTAGAGGCAAAGACTTGCAGCTGCACTGAATCCCGGTATAGGTACCAGATCAGCTCCCGGGCCCTGTGATTGCCGATAACGTCACACTACAGCAACGCCACTCTGACAAACTACACTGCGCCCAATTTTTAACCCTACCAAGCAATATATGCTGAAAAGTAAAAGAGACATAAACGTTAATAACAGCTCCTGTGGGGATTTTCCCTTACAATGGAAACATTTTTTATTCTGTTTTTTTTTTAGAATACCCCCAAAAAGATGATAAATGTTTAAGTGTACATCAAATCAATATCAGACTATCAAGAAAAAGGCTCCCAAAACAATTCATACATGTAGATTTTTGCATGTACAGTAGTTGTATAACACTCCTGACTGTATCTGTTGAATTCTTCTCTATACTTCATTTGTTTGTGTGTTGTATACTTGGTATTTGTTCAATAAAGTTCTTAAAAATGCATATTACATCAATGTGCTAACGTCCAGGCAATCATGTAATATGACGTTATAATTACCCGCAGGCTCCCGAGCAGATCTGGTACCTACAGCGGCTCTACAAATAATTGAAACAATGCTAAACACAAATGCCCACCACATACAGATTTTAATACATTTTTTATAATTATTATTTAAAACAGTGCATAATTGTGCTTCCAATTAACAATTATACACAATTTTAAGTTGGTCCTTTACATAAAATCACAATGAAATACACGAAGTGGTTGTAACCTGTCAAAATGTAAAAAGTTAGAGGGGTAAATACTGTACATTTTGACTTTGGTTTAAGCTTTTAAAGTGATCTTCAACAATACCTCTGTGGGCTTTTTACCAGTAAGTCTTTCAAGGATTTTCTCTGAATTTTCGGGGGGTATTTTAGCAGGCACACTTCAGGGTAATGTTATTATTGTTGTTGTTTGTTTTATTACTCACCTATAAATGAGTTGAGTTTAGGAGCCTTTTTTATGCCTGAATGATTTATGAATTATTGAAACATTTCATTCATTCATTCATAAATCATTCAGGCATAAAAAAGGCTCCTAAACTCAAGAGATGTACCAGTCTTTTGTCAAAAAAAAACTGCGCAAAAAAACAACTAGTATATTTTGAACATTTTGCTCCCAGCAGCTGGTCATGAACACAAACTTTGTCTAATAACTCAATTAATAACAAATAAAATGTAACAGTTAGCTAAAGAATATGCATCCAGTAGGTGGGCAACTAAAGGATGAGGCATTGCTTATGTCCTGTTTTTAAAAGATGTGATATTTAAATTTTTTAAGTACATACTGCATATGACATTTTTTGCTGAACTGATAACTGTAAAAAAAAAATACCAGATAGACTGGCTCCTTGATTGAAAAACAAGAAATTAACAGGGGTTATTTTAAACGACTGCCCTGTACTGTATTGGCTGAAGATAACATTAAAGAAGTTTACTGTTCTTTACTACTGTAACAAAACTGCACAAAACAAACATTTTGAAATGTCTACTGTAAAAATTGACAAAAAGTATTGATCTACTAGTTTCTTTCAGATTAAGATTTAAATTTGAACAACAAAAACTGCAACTTTTCTGCAGGAGCTGCACGGATCAAAACACCTGTTTTAGCTACGTTTCAAAGTCGGCTTTATTCAACATGTTTATGAACAAAAAAAGGGAATTTGACTTCAGTTCCACTTTTTTCTCAATGTACAGATTCAAATATAAATCTATAAATCTGGTAAGATATATAGTATCAAACTGGGCACTGTGTCTGTGAAGTGTTCACCAGAGAGACACCCGGAGGGAATAATCGGTGTCTTTTGTACATACTTAGCGCTAAATAGTGCCACCCTGAAGGTAAAAGTCTAAACAGTTTGTGTCCAGAATGTGTGGGTTCTGCAGATATGTTAGACCTGTACAAATCCTGGATGGAGGGAAGACCACCCTTTATTGATTCTCTCTGCAGTCTCTCTCTACATTGCAGTCTGGCCCTGTCCTGTTTTATGGCCAAGCTAAATCACAGACCATCATCACACAAATCCGTTCAGTGATGTCACACATGTAAAAGAGAAAAAGAAGTAATTTTTCTATTTGGGTTAAATTCACGCCTGAAGTTGAGGGCATGTTTCATTTAACATTGACCGATTTAAACCCCAGGAGCTCTGAGTCTTTGCTGCTCGTTGCTGTGGTCAGGATGTAGGGTCTGACATTGCTTTTTCTGTTTCATGAAATGAATCATCAAATATTCAAATGTACACATTTTTATTTTGGAGCTGACTATGCAGATGTACAACTAATGTTATTTAATTCATAAGCTGAGGAAGTCCGAGAAGCTGCTGCGCTCTAATATTGCTGTAAGCATTTTGTTTTTATTCAGTCCTTTTTGGCAGGAAATCCCAGCATCCAAGAAAGTCGTTAAACTTCTTGACCATATCAACATCTAAAGAAGGAGAGTGAGCCTTCTCTAATAATTAAATGGAGTCAAAGTATACAACATTTGTTTTAGAAAACTTTAAACACACCAGAAAGGTGTTGAAAACTCTTGAATTAATTAATTTGGAGAGGAAAATCTGCATAAACACCAAAAAAGTTGGATTATATTGGAAAAGAATCAGCCTGACACAGAGGAAGATCAGAAAACAGATTATTAACAGCTCTTTCTACGGACGAGGTGTTCATGAACCTCATTTTATGGTATTTCTTTGATGCTGACTAAGCAGTGCTCTTTTCCTTAACTTGCAGCTTTACTCATGTCCTGAAATTTTACTGCAAATAGGACATTAAACATAACATTCACTGTGACTTCATTCTGCTGATGCAGAATGTCTGAACAAGCTGGTTTTAAGTTTAATTTTTAAATAGAATCATGTAAAAAAAAAACTACACTGAAGTGAAAATAAGGATTTCTGCTCTGAGTTAATTAGCTTCTTATTGAAGTGCTGCAGCTGAAAACAAACTGGTTTGAAACAGATTACGTTATAATCATTTTTTCTAGAACTCAAAATTTCTCCATCTGCTGCCAAACCCACTCATTTCAAAACAACAAAGTTAGTTTGGACAGAACAAAACATCTTCTCTGATCTGATTAGTGGAACTGCTCCTGCTCCTAACCTTACGCTGGGCGGCTCGCAGGGCGTCCACCGTGCTGCGTAACGTGTCCCTGTCTCTCTCCAGCGCCGCCCGCTCCCCCTCCAGGGTGGCGATGACCGCGGTCTGCATCCGGTGAAGCTCGGCTTGGCTCCGCAGGCGACACAGCTCCTCCTCCATGGCCAGACCCTCCGACTGAAGGACCTGGAGGAACAACAGGGAGAGAATCACAGCGCTGCAGGCCTCGCTTCAAAAACACTGGACAGCTTCATTTAGTTAGCGCTTCTCAGTTCTCTGTAACACTTTGACATACAGTGTCAGCCACATGTTGGCACCTGTAGGTAAATATGTTTTAAAAAAGCTTTAAAATGAATTAATCTGTTACTGAATTGGGGGAATTACACTGAAAAAATCTAAGCTTTCATTTGTGTGCATTTATCAACTGAGGATTGTTAATTGTTAACAAAAAAGATCAGGGGTACAATTGCTTGTTTCTTTAAAGTCCTTTTAACATAACATTTTATTTTATTTTATACTTTGCAGTTTTCAGTTGAGCAGCATTTTAGGTATTATTTCTAATTATTAATCCATGACTTTCTCTTTCCCAGGGGAATAAATATGACGTAACACATAGGTAGATTTCTTTTTAGCCACTGGCTGTTAGGCTGAACGAGGACCGCCTTTCTTTTGGGCCTCAACTGACAGCGAAGAGGCACAGCTCACTGAAGAGAAATGAAGGAGGGTCATCTGGCGGTCACCAAGCCTCCACAACAATCATTAGACGCAACAAACACTCCAGGTAAATTAACATGCGGAAAAGTCAGTGTTAGGTATAGTGGAGGATGCGTGATGTTGTGGGCTTTTTTCTCTTCCAAAAAGGACCTGGGGAACTTGTTAAAAGGGCGTGGCTTCATGCAGCGTTTCCCAACCCTGCTCCTCATGGGAGACTGCATGTTTTAGACGTTTTTCTGTTTTAACACACCTTTGGCAGAAGCCATCAATTCAAATCAGGTGTGCTGAAGCAAAGAGAGATCTAAAACATGCAGGGCAGTGTCCCCTTGAGGAGCAGGGTTGAAAAACTCTCAAAGTCATGAAGACTTTGAAATGCTCAATTTCATGTGGTATTATGTTAGAAAATTTTGGAATGCAGGATATTAATTCTAAATATAACCTCGACACAAAAATTGTTTACCAGGCACAAAAACAAACGTCTTCCATGGCATCACAGCCTCCAGACCCAAGTCCATATAAAACCTTTGTGGTGAGCTGAAGAGTGCATAAGAAAGGAGCCCGGACTCTTTGTGATCTACAGATGAATGATCAAAGAGCTTCTCTGTATTCTCCACTTGTTTGAAATGATAAGCAAGAAGACTAAAAGCTGGCAGCAGGGCTACCTTTGAATTATATTACCAATGTTTTAGTTTTACACATTTATTTTTAAATATAATTCTTAGTCATAATAAATAAACTCAAATGAATGGCAGTATCTTTCTAAATTTCTCAGTGTTTATAATTTAACATAAACAAAAAAATTTACTTTGGGGAGATTTATTAGACATCCTTTCTTGGGATGCCAATAAATATTAATGTCACTGCTGCTGTTGAATTAATGAGGAAACATCTACACAGTAACTGAAGGATAAAACAACCAATTCTCATTGTTTGAGTTTGTTTTTATAAGTATTTAATTTTTCATTTGAATCCTCCTTCGGTTTATTGGTTTTCAGACATTTTTTTCCTAAAATCCCAGTCTTTAACATAATGTTTAATTTCAATGAGACCAAAATGTCGTTTTCTCCCTCTGTAGCTTTTTCCTGAGTTAACCTAAAAATATATTAACTTTGAGTTTCAGTTCTATATGTTCTCTTCTGTTAGGTCTGGATTTGGTATCTGTTGGATTTTTGTTGTTGTTCTGTTTTTTTTTTTTACTTTACTTACCGTTTTATTTTCTAGAATCAGTTCCTCTGTCACCTTCTCCCTCTGCAGCCCCAGGTTTCCTGTGTGCTTCCTCTGATCCTCATATTATCATGGCTTCCCTGTAGGATCACCGTTATCTTCTGTGTTTCCTTAGGTCTTTCCTCTAGAGCTTTGGTTACTTTGTTGTATATTCTGCAGTACATTTTTTGTTTGTTTTGTTCACCTGCCCCCCCTTGACCCTGTGTCTGTTTAATGCTCCTTGGTTCCTCAGCTTCCCTCATTTTTTAGTCAAGTTTTTGATTTTTGCCTAAACTTTCTACTCTATTTTTCTTTGTCTTCCCATTTTATTTGGCTGCACATCAAAATTCACTCATTTAAATGCTACTTACTTCCACTTCTAATTATTAAAAGTTAAGGTTCAAGCTCAAGATGAATATTACCACTAGATTACAAGTACCATCATAATGTTTTGCAGGTTTATTTTTTTACACCTCAATATTACATATATAAAGAACTTTTTTTGTAATTTCACTGGACTGAAGTAATTATTTCAGGATACATTTTATAGTATTTATAACTCATCACTTAAATGTCTACACAGTTCAGTTATGACTGTCCTAAGCTTTGTTAATTACAATATAACCTATAAACTGCAACCACACAAGTTTACCTTGTTGACTTCCTCCTCCTCTTCCTCAGCATAGCTAACCTCCTTTATGGACTCTGTCTCTCCATCCTGACTGATATTGATTTACTCATCTTCTTCAGTGAAGTCTACCCCTCTGTTTGTGTCTCTCGCCTGTAACACATCATTCGATGCTGTAACCTAAGCTAATCGTGTTGTGAAGACAACCTTATTTTGATCCAGTAATAATGTGAAAACATGTGCTTGATGATAATAATAATAATAATACTACGTGTTTCAGAAATGTATCAATGCATATCAAACCTTTTTTGAGGATAACACTGGTGAACAACCTTTAAGCCCGTGGGAAGTGCACATCTACATGACTTAAACCAGGTTGTTCTATGGCAAGGGTGTCCAACTCCAGCCCTGCAGAGCTACTGTTCTCCTACCTTTACATTGATTCCACCACACCTGGATCAGATGAATTGCTCGCTATCAGGCTTTTGTAGAACTTCATGACAAGGTGAAAGGGTTTTTTAGTCGTTTGACTCATGGCATGTTGGTGCAGGGACCGACCCGAGCAGTACCGCTCAGTGGAAATGAGTCATAAAGGTGGCAGGATAGTTGCTCTCCAGAACTGTAGTTGGACATGTTGAAAAGCTCAATCTTGATCTAGTCCACCGGTGTGAAGCACCGGTCCTCAAGGGGCGGTGTCCTGCAACTTTTAGATGTGTGGTCATTAGCAGGACTGTGGAGAACTTGACTGCATACTGAGGAAATAATTCGGCCAAAAGATTCAGGTGTGCTGAACCAGGAACACATCTAGAAGTTGCAGGATATTGGCTCTCGAGGGCTGAAGTTGCAGACCCCTGATCGAGTCGGACCAAAACAAACATTTCCAGTGTTTGCAACTTCCTGCTTATTGCATTTACTTGTAGCCATGTCTTGACTAGATCAACCCATTGGCCCTAGCCGAATGGCATGTTCTCTTATCTTTCACATTTTAAAGAGTGATTTTGAGAAATTTTGAGAAATTGACAAGAAGTCATGGATCCTGAATTTAAAAAGCCTTGACATGTTTAAAAAAGTGAAGTAATAACTGATGCTCCATCTCCAGGTACCCATCTCTCCCCCCCCCCCCCCCCCCCACTGAATAAACAGGGAGTAAAACTGGAGTAAACATAACCTATATGAAGTTTCCATTTCCATAAAAGTAGTTTATTTGTTTGCAGACATGTTACCAACTCTTTTGCCCCAAACCAAACATATTTAATTCATCTTTTATTGGGTTTCATGAATCTATTCATTGAAAGAGCCATTGATTCATCATTACGTACCTCTATATGCCTACGAGCCTCCATCAGACTCTCTCCAGCTTTCCTCAGACGCTGCAGTTCGGCCTCTACCAGCACCAGCTTCTGCTCAGCTTCCCATGTCTTCCTGCTTTGCTCCCCCAGCTTCGAACGCAAGTCCTGAGCTGACTTCGCCTGTCGGTCGGCCTCCTCCTGGACATCCTGGAGTTGGCTTGTTAGGAGCTCCAAGTCAGGACCAGATGAAGAACACATGTCCTGGTGCGTCTCTGTGGTCTCAGAGTCATCTTCAATGGGATGCTTTATAGTCTCTGATGCAGTGTTTTCCATCTCTGGTTCTTTCTCTTGTTTTTCCAGTTCTTCCTGCCCTCCTTCAGCCTCCCCCCTCCTTTTGGGCTTCATCCCCTCATCACAGAGTTCGCTTTTTGACTCTTGAACATGAAGACCCTCTTCACCTACTCCTGCTTCCCGCCGTGTCCCTATGATTTCTCCCCTTTTCTCCCTCTCCTCCATCAGCCTCACCCTTCCTTCTCCCTCTCCCCTACTGGTTTCAGAGCCCTGGACTCCTCTCACCACCTCCTCCTTCTCTCGGCCCAGCTTCTTCACACCTTCCTTCTTACTCTTTTCTTGAAGGTGTTGAAGCTCCTTTAGCAGCTCCTCCAGCCGCTGCTTAAGAGTGGAATTTTCATTCTTCAAATTTTGAATCTGAAAAACGCAAGAAGAGAGAAATGTTAAGAGCACTTTAAAGCTTTAAATCTTTTCTGCAGTAAAAAATGTTATCACTATAGCTGTATCTACATGCAAAACGTATCTTTAAAATGCCATAATAGGAAATTTAACCAATCTATTTAACATATAAATAGAATAAAAAGCACCTTCTTCACAATTGCCACAGAAACCCAGAAACTGTACCATGTTCATATATAATGTAACAAGCAGTACAAAGCAAAAAATAGAATAAGAAAAACAGGCTTTAAGCATAAAATGGAATATGATTAATTTGATTAATTTGACAGGTCCACCATCATTGATCCAAAACAGCTGATGCAGCTGCTGTAGAAAGCATACATCTAATTACCATAATCATTTGTCATAGAAAGGAAAACTGTAGTATTCATCACTGTTTCCACCAATACCCCTGTTAGATGAGTGATTTTCTCTTTCATACTGTTTGACACTAATGGATGGTTTGTATTTGGGCCAGTGATGTCGTTTTCATCAGGTTCACGTTTGAAATGCAGCAATCAAGATATGATTGAAGTCTAGACTTTCACTTTTCTTTTAAGTGCTTCTTAAAAATACAGATAATATCTTAACAGACGATGATGATGACGTTCAGTCAGTATGTGTGTTTTTTTTCTTTAAACTTAGTCAGTAGAAGCTGGAAGTCTTCAATCACATCTTGATTGCTTCAATTCAAATCCACTGTTGTGGAGCACAGAGGCCAAAATATATGATATGTGACTATTATTAACCTCTCTGTATCATACAGATATTATTCATGATATACAATAATTACATGTTGTGCAGCTCTTATACATTCATACAAGAATTGCAACAAACTTTCAACACTTTTTAGTGACTCGTAATGTAATTTCCACGACTGTGGACTGTGGAAGTATTTAAGTTCATGATTGTTGAATTTATAGTGATGCCTTCATTCAGATCTATTTTCTTTTCTTTTCGCTTTGTTGTCATACCTAAATGTTTTTGATCATTATACAGATTTTACTAATCACACAAAAATGGCCAGCACGCAATTTTCAAATTGCATGCTGTAATTTTCAAAAATTATTATTTAATTTTTTAAGATTTATCATGAATTACCTAAAAGTTAGTACCAGACCTTTGGAATCCAGAAAGAACCTGTCTGACAACAGGAAGATTTTGATAGTAAGGTTTATTGCCAAATTTTTACAGCAGCAACCTTTTATAGGAGTCTTCTTCTCTTTGGGCTTTTCCCTTCAGGGGTTGCTACAGCGAATCATCTGTTACCATTTAGTCATATCCTCTGCATCCTCTGCCCTCACATCAACTAACTTCATCTCCTCTTTCACCACATCCATAAATCTCCTTTTTGGTTTTTCTCTCTGCCTCCTGCCTGGTGGCTCCAACCTCATCATCCTTCTACCGATATAATCGTCATCTCTCATATGTCCAAACTAGGGATGCACCGATATGAAAATTTGGGCCGATACCGATGAGCAATATTAATCCGGCTGTTATAGGAGATAACCGATACGCACCGATATGGTATACGGTATATTTCCCTACACTTTCGACACCGTGCAAAATCAACCACACCATCTACATCGCTTCTCTGCTTGAGTTAAACACCCCCACATTCCTGCGCCGCATCACTATCGCTACCCCCCCCCCCCGAAACACAGACAGAAATAGATGGAAATAAATAAACATTGCTTGTTTAATATCGGCCCTCTGTTACTTATCAGACCGATGCCGATATGATAAAAAACGCCTAACATCGGCCGATAACAATGTTGATGCTGATATATCGTGCATCCCTAGTCCAAACCATCTCAGTCAGGCCTCTCTGACTTTATCTCCAAAACATTTAACATGAGCCGTCCCTCTGATGAACTCATTCCTGGTCCTATCCATCCGCTTCACTACCAAAGAGAATCTCAGCATCTTGAGTTCTGCAACTTCTGCTTCCTGTTTTTTCCTCATTTGAGCCGATCCTTGATGGAGTCCTACCTCCACCTTGAACTCCTCCGTCACTCCTACAGCACACCTCACTGCTGTCTCACAGCTCTCATACATGTCCTGCACCACTTTAACATACTTCTCTGCCACTCCAGACCTCCTCAGGCAAAACCACAGCTCCTCTCTCGGCATCCTGTCATACGCTTTTTCTAAATCTACAAAGATGCAATGCATCTGTTCTTCTCCATCAGCATCCTTAAAGCAAAAAATTGCATGTACTCCTTTTTTGAATGAAACCGTATACTGTTGCTCGCATATTATAGAAGTACGACAACGTAACGTATTAGGGTCACTTAGAGAGAAAACAAATTAAATGAGAAGCTAACATTTTTGTTGTCTACCTGTTTTAAAATTAAAGTAGAAAAAATTACAAGTTAAATTAAATTAAAAGATAAGACAAAAGTGGAAAAAGCATATCAACAATAAAGTCAAAATGACCTATGAAAATTCTGCTTCTGTAAATGAGTTAGTGGTAGAATAAAATATGATTTAATAGCCCAAAAAAATTTTTTTCTGCATTCTTGAAATCAAATTTTCACTTTACTTTGTAACAGAAAACTTAAACTTTGGGCTTAACTGTAAACCATCATACTTGTCAAAGTGCATTGAATATCAAATTAATAAACATATTTCTTTCCTCCAAGAGACTTCTTATAGTAGGTGGTAAAGTGTTTTTTTATGTGAAAAGGTTACTGCATGAATACTTTTCTTGTGAAGTAATGTGACATCTGTGTATTTTTGGTTTTGGTAGAGAGTACTCTCTTAATACAGTCTGAGTGACATTCGAACTGAAGGACAAAGTGATTGTGAACCTTTCCTCTCCTCTCTGCTCACCTCCCTGAGTGTTTTCTGATGTTCCACCTCGAGGCAGACCAGCTCATCTTTGGCATCTGGGGAATCAGCCTGCAGTAAAGGAGCACAGACAGTTAACACATCCACCCTGCAACACTGGCCTCATCTTGGATGTAGCTGAATTTGGCAGGACTAATAGTATTCACAGGGCAGTCTTCAGTTTTCAACAACGGAGCTGTGATAGTAGAAACGTGAACTCTGACCTCCTGCTGGGCCTGCAGCTCCTCCAGCCTCCTCCTCAGCTCAGCGTTTTCCTGTTCTGCTCCCAGCAGCCTCAGCGTTGAAGCCTCGCCTACTTCTACGCTCAGCGGCTTCTGATCTGAGACAGCAAGAACAAAGACAGAATCATGACACATAATGAATGGAGTCGTCAAACCCAGAAAAAAAAAGATTGTAATGATAAATGCTATTTGAAACAATCCTATCCCAATGCATTGGTTAATAAAACTGCAATATATGTTAAGGAACAGATAAATGGGTGCACAGACCGATCATATTGCAGAACTCCTCATCAGAGTCCAGTTCTGAATGCAGAAAACGCTGATGGATGGTGAAATTCGGGGGGGAAACACCTCTCTTTGACGTGCTCCTTTGCCTTAGGTCTGCCTCCAGGCTCATGTTCATCTCCAGCAGCTCGTCAACCCGCTGCCTTTCAGTGTCCCGCTCCTTCACATCAAAATGCAAACGGTATGCCATACAGAGATTACAAAAGAAACAGAAATATTACACCAAATGTTCAGAGGACATAAGAACCACAAAATTATTAACATATTGAGCATTACAAAGAATGTGACTCAAACTTTGATACTAGAGCATCTGTTTGGGGAAACATTCGCCTCACGGCTCCACCCACCGCCTCCACGTCCATGATTCTGTGACGCAGAAGAAGATTGTCCTTCTCCAGCTCCCGTATGGAGGAGCTACGTGCCCGAGCTTCTGTCAGCTGTTCCTCTAGAAGACTCTTAGTTTCCTGCAGTGCTGCACACAGATGTTGCTGCTCCTGAAGGCGGCGCCACATACAGAAGGTATAAGATTACACGAGTGACAAAAAAAAGAGTATAATCTACATCTTGGTTTACCAAAATGCAGTACTAGCTACAGCTCTTGCAAAGTATTCATACCTCTAGAAGTTTTCACATTTTGTATACATTTTATAGAGATTTCATCAGATAAACCAACACTGAGTTTGTGCAGATTAGTTTGGTTGAAGAGAATATATCTGTCGCTACATTGACATTCAGGAGGAGTGAATGCTGGACACAGAGAAATATTTAGAGAAGCAGTCAAAAAGTCCGATGGTAACTCTAGAGGAGCTGCAGGGATCCGCAACCCAGGTGGGAGAATCTGTCAACTGGACAACACTCTTGCCTTCTATAAATGTTTATTATGGCGTGTGGAAGGAAAAAAGTATGACAGAGAATTAGGGCCTTTGTAGATGAAAGAAAGAAATTAACTTTCTGCCAACAAAACTCAGAAATTTTAAGATTAATTTTACTTTTTTTTTTTTTTTTTTACTTTGATATTTTCCAATGTTGAAAACCAGTAAATTTGCAAGACAAAACAGCAGTTTTCCATGATTAAAAGCATACATTTAGGATATTAAAATTAGGATATTCTCTGACACTGTAAAGAAAGAAATAGAAAGGTGCTGGATACCCTATTTCAGTCCTTCAGAGCTACTATCGTGCAACTTTTAGATGCATAACATCTTCAACACACATGATTAAAATGGATGAATGAATCAAATGATTCAGGTCTGTTGGAGCAGGGATTTAAAGCATTGCAGGACTGGACCATGGCATTCATGAGGGTACAACCGAAGGAGGGGGCTTTTTGTCAGATGGGACCAAAACTGAACCTTTGTCAAAACACTATAAAAACTAGCATTGTACCTCATCCTGAACACATAATCCCCACTGTGGAAGATGGTGGTGGAAGCATTATTTTGTGGGGTGCTTTACTTCAGCAGGCACAGCTAAATGGAAGATAGAAGCTAAATGAAGCACAATATGGAAGAAAACCTGTTAGAGGCTGCAAATCATGGAGAAGGTTCACCTTCCATCTGGATGATAGTAATAATAATGATAATAATACATCCAAAGCAACAGTAAAATTATTCAGACCAAAGTATATTTATTTATTAGTAGTGGGCCTAGTCAAAGTCCAGCCCTAAATCAAATTCAGAATATAGTGCAATACTTAAAAGTTGATGTGCACTTGCTCTTTATGCAATCTGACTGAGCTTGAGCTCTTTGGAAAAGAATAATGGGCAGAAATCTCAGGCTGTAGATGTTCAAAGCTGTTAGAGACCTGCCACAAAACACTTATAGCTGTAACTGCGGTGAAAGGTGGTTCTGCAAGAGATGAGGTTGGGGTGGCTAAACACAAATGTATGGCACACTTTTTAGGTTTTCGATTTTTAAAGATTTTTCATCGGAGCGTGATCTACAGCTTTCGCTGGAGCTGTTCGCAGCCGAGTGTGAAGCGGCTGGGATGAGAATCAGCACCTCCAAATCCGAGGCCATGGTCTTGAGCCGGAAAAGGGTGGGGTGCCTCCTCCGGGTCGGGGATGGGGTCCTTCCCCAAGTGGAGGAGTTTAAGTATCTGGGGGTCTTGTTCACGAGTGAGGGAAAAATGGAGCGGGAGATCGATAGACGGATTGGTGGGGCATCTGCAGTTATGCGGGCGCTCTACCGGTCTGTCGTGGTGAAGAGAGAGCTGAGCCAAAAGGCGAAGCTCTCGATTTACCGGTCGATCTACGTTCCTCCCCTCATCTATGGTCACGAACTCTGGGTGGTGACCGAAAGAACGAGATCACGGATACAAGCGGCTGAAATGAGTTTCCTCCGCAGAGTGTCTGGGCTCTCCCTTAGAGATAGGGTGAGAAGCTCAGTCATCCGGAGGGGGCTCAGAGTAGAGCCGCTGCTCCTCCACATCATGAGGAGTCAGTTGAGGTGGCTCGGGCATCTGGTCAGGATGCCTCCTGGACGCCTCCCTGGTGAGGTGTTTCAGGCACGTCTCACCGGGAGGAGGCCCAGGGGAAGGCCCAGGACACGCTGGAGGGACTATGTTTCTCGGCTGGCCTGAGAACGCCTTGGGGTTCCTCCCGAGGAGCTGGAACAAGTGGCTGGGGAGAGGGAAGTCTGGGTCTCTTTGCTTAGGCTGCTGCCCCCGCGACCCGACCCCGGATAAGCGGAAGAAAATGGATGGATGGATGGATTTTTAAAGAAAATATAAACACAATGTATGATTTTCCTTCCATGTCATAATTCTGTACAACTTTGTGTTGGGCGATCACATAACTTCGCAGTAAAATCAACTGATGTAACAGTTCCTACCTACTGATCTCTTTCCTCCTCTAGAGAGAAAACTTATCTTATTAAACTTCAAAGATGCAAATCAACAACATATGAAAGTGGATTATAAAACTTATGCCTTGTTTGCAAAGTGTTATTATGATCCTTCAGTGGTTCCATAAAGATTTTACTGTTCAAACTCTTTTAAAAAGGTCTTGAAGCAAGATTACTACCTCAAAGTAAAACCAGTGATCTGGACCATAAAGCCCAACATATCCAGGATATCTCTGGGTTATCCTGAACTAACCCCATCAGCTGTTATTTCATAAAAGCAGTCACAACAATGGCTAAAACCTGTAGAAATAAACCCAGGTTTTCTAAACTGGGGTTTGTGCACATTTAAGTAAGAATGTTAGACTTTCACTCAGACAAACATGGATCTGGAGATTTCAGAGGTCTACTCTAATGCAACACTTCTGACATTTATAGCAGCTGAAAGCAAAAACACTGTTACATCTAAATCTTCCAGTGTTAAATTAAAAAGCTGATATGTGACATTATCATTACAGCACATGGAGACCTACAGATTTAAGGTTCAGCCTTTATTAGATGTGCTGCAGCATTGTTCTTTAAATATTAAAAGGGTTTTCAATCTGTCTTTTGCAACAGAAGCTGTTTAAACTATACAAAATGAATAGATTCAAACTAGCAACTAGACAAAATTATTTAATGTTATTTTTTATCTTTAAAGCTCTAAAACGCTTAAATAAACTGGAGTTATTATTCTAGTAAATTAAATTTCAGAATTTTCAAAGCATTGTATAAAATTGATGTGTGGTATATGTGAATAAATGTTAGACCTTCAATGCAATTTGACAACTATGGTGGTTAGCAGTTTTAGCTTTAAAATAACCTTTTAGTTTTACCAACATGTTGCTTTTGACTGGACATAATGTTTTGGAGTGACTCAGCCAGAATCCTGAAGAGAATATGTTTGAGAATCTGTGGAGGGAGCTAAAGATTAGGGCGATGGCAAAGAGGCCTTCCAACCTCAAAGACTTGGAGTTCATCACCACAAATAAATCTAAATACTAGTGGAAACAAGCAAAAACCTCTTCAACAATTATAAGAAAGGTTTGACCGCTACAAAGCCTTAGCAAAAGGTACATTAATAAAGATTCTTTCTTTTTACAAATCATTACTCATTGCATATTTCCTTTCTGAGATCCCCATCTTATTTTGTGTCAGAAATAAACTTCTTGATTGAATGAAATAATCTTGAATCAAAATTTGGCTATGAATGATTTTTGACTCAACTGTATAGGAGCATATGCTTTATTTACAAAAAAAGTTTCAGTGAGGGATCAGATTTCTTTCAACGCTGCAGAAGAATCCTTCTCAGCTGAGGTATTTTTCAAGGAAATGCTTCACTGTGAAAGGTAACAAGAGCTGTGCAGATCTGAGAGAGACAGAACTGAGAAAAAAATGTCTCCATCTATGCATTGATGTCCACATGGGAATCTGAACTTTTACATAGGTGGATTCTTATCTCAAAACCTAACCCCATCTGGAGTATGTTGGCTTGTCAACATAAAATGTCATAGGGATAACTTCTGGTTCACAGTATAGAAAGAGACTGTATTTACAACTATATGAGTAATTCTGCTCCTGCAGAGGAGCAAAAACAGCAAAGGTCTGCGGACATGCAGGGAAAATGTCTATTTCACAACATATGGACTACTTGTCAGTCTGACACTAAATTGCATAAAATAACTCTCCAAAGCTGACATCGGCAATAGAATATATTTTACACTAATTTCAAATGGGAGCAAATGCTATCTGAGATGGGAAAAATTCACTCTCAGCTTTTTATTGTCCCAAATTCACTTTATTCATACTGCTGTCACACTGTTTTCTATCTGCCATGTATGCTGGCGAATTAATTAAAAATATGCTATGCAGGTCTAACATAATGAAAATTAAGAGCATTTTGTGGAACATCAAGTCCTGTCAAATCTTTGAAGTATTTGTGTCAGTTTCGATGCACTCATGCTCTGAATAGTAGACGTGTATTGGGAGTACAGTAAGGTGGACCAAAAAGGTAAAAAAATGTAAATGCCATGAAACAACAGCAGAAGCCACAACACAACCAGCAAAAAGCCACAACGCATCAACAAAAAGACGCAACACAACAAAGACAGTCACAACAGAAGTTATGCTAAAACGGATGTTATGCTAGAAAGTTTATCATAACTTCCGCTTTGCATGACTTTTGTTGTGGCGTTTTGTTGTTGCGCTGTGGCTTTTGCATTCTGTTGACCCTTCTGGGCCACCATTTTAAAGGTGTTGTGCTGCATCACTACAGACAGTGATAGTGATTTATCATGCAGCAGCGTAACCCTCTCCTTGTAATTTTATTTTCCATGTTTAGGGATCTACTGACTATCTGGGAATTGAAAAATCAATACCCCCCAGTGTTCAGATAGTTATTAGCAACGTTAACTGCAAAGTAGGTCACTATGTCAGTTTCAATTGTAGCTTCAAGCATCCAAAAAACCTGAGGTGAGTGAAAAGTACAGCAAGTAATGTTATTACTGCATCCTTTGAATCTGTTCCGTTAGTATTTAGTTTTTATGATCAAATTGTGCACTCTACAACATTATTGCCTCCACCAAGGATGCTATGTTTTTGCCAGGTTTTGTTTGTTTCCTTGTCTATCTGTTGGCAACATAACTCAAAAGGTTTTAGACGGATTTTGATGAAATATTCAGGAAATGTTCCCAGGAGCAAGGAACAAGTGATTAGATTTTGGGGGTGATCCTGATCACCGTCTGGGTGGAGGGGGGGGCTGCCTTGGCGGAACTCTGCACTCTATGGGTCCTTTTCTAGTTTCCTATGGTGTTGTGTCGTACTTTGTCAAAAAAACAAAGGGTAGCAACAGTGAGACAGGGGTAGATGGTGTTCGGCCAGCCTTATAGGAAAGATAAAACGGTCAAAAGGTTTTGCAAACAAACTCGCTCAAATAAATTTTTGGGGTTTTAGTTCTAGGGGGTGATTTTAGTTCAAGTGGCGACCAGGGCTCAGGAGGTAGGAGCTTGTCCTGTAACTGAGGGTTGCTGGTTCGAACCCCTGCTCTGTCCGTCTCAGCTGTTGTGTCCTTGGGCAAGACAAATTAGCTAATGGTTGTGGTCAGAGGAGCCGGTGGCACCAGTGTTCTGCAGCCTCGCTACTGTCGGTGTGCCCACGGGCAGCTGTGGCTACGATGTAGTTTGCCATCACCAGTGTGTGAATGTGTGAATGACTGAATATAGTGTGAAGCGCTTTGTGGTCCTCAGGACTAGATAAGCGCTATACAAGTACAAGCCATTTACCATGTTAAAATATTTCAGCCCCTTTGAGTGGATCCTCGCTTTACAAATAAGCTTGTAGAAAAACGATGAAAGGAATGGCCGCCAACAGTAACAGTGCAGAAGAACATTTAATGACTCAGTTCAGGTTTGAATTCAAAAAATGTAATATCAATTTTAGCTTTTGCTCTGATAAGAGTTTAGCTGGAGTTTGTGGAACTTACTTCCAATACAAACTGGATAAACCAACAAACAAAAGGACGTAGCCAGAAGGAAGAATTAATCAAATAAGTCAGAGAAGGTGACAGTGAGGACACTGGGAGATGTTTTACAAGGATGTGAGGACATTTTCTGCCTCAGAACATTTCAGCTAGTTCAGAAAAAATTTCATTTGGTTGTAAAAGTCCCAGCGACAAGAGGCGAACTACTGCTCCCCCTCGTCAACGAAGCAGCTCTGAGCTGTAAATCGAGATGACATCACGCAGTATAATCTTGTTCTATGGCTTTGGATTTCATAGTTGTTCATGTTCGCTTTTCAGTGAAACGCTGAGAGCCGCAAGAGGGAATAATAATAAGATTAAATTACATTCTTTATTATTAAATATTAACTCATATAGGCAGGTTTAATTTGAGATATCTTTGATGTGTGCTTCTCTGATTATAGTCATATTATGTTCATACCTTTTCATGGTAAAAAAAATAATTCATGGGTACATATTTGCTTTGTTGAATGTTTTCCATACATGTTTTGGCTGTGACTGTGCAGCTTGTTCTAATGTGTTTTTTTAGAGGATGTTGGCAGTTTGTTTCTGTGCATACCTTCAGCTGAGTGCGAGTCAACTCCAGGCTGCGCAGTCTGTGTTTGCAGCTCTGAAGCTCAACCTGGAGCTGCTCGGTCCGTGCAGCTCGCTCCCGGGCGCAGTCCAGCTCGTCCCGCAGAGCACGCATGCCCCTCACTTCGCTCTGCAGAGAACGGCTCTGAAGGAACACATAAAATACAGAATCACACACAGCAAACAAGGCTGTAGATGGATGTGCAGAAAATCCAAAGCTGACTATGATGCAATAAGAAGGAAGTGTGCCTTTAACTGTGAGAGCAGTGTCTGAATGTCTCCTTTCCCAGGAGATTCTAATTTAAAGGCATGTTTACAACTTTCAGAAGAAGGATTGCTCTGATATGTCCACATGCATAACCTATATACAAACTAGGTAAGTTAAGAGTTGAGAGACTTCAATGAAAAAAGCACATCAGATAAATAGGTTGCACTACAACCATTGACACATTTTAAACCAATAAGAGCATCCTAAAGTTGATTCTACAATGCCCGGGTAGTAGGGCTGGACAATTTAGAAAAAGAGCATATAGATAAATGGAATAGTCATATTGATCGATATTGATAATTATTGATAACGATCAAAAAATGTAGAAAATGTATTTTAAGGGCATCGCTGGTCATTTTATGCTATTCTTTAATGACTTAATTTTAATCAAGAATTAATTTCAACCCTTTATTCAAACTCCTTTTTTATTACCATAACTGAAAGTTTGTACAAAAACAAATCAAGTTAAGAGACCTGAGTGACATCAGTAAATACAAAGTAAAGTGTGGGTATTAACCATTATATGATATATTTTTTAAATGATGTTACTAATTTAAATTGAAGGCCTATCGTGATGCTTTTTATATATCTTTTAAACATTTTATGACACTTTATTGTATTACTGGCTCACACATTTGGTTTAGTTTGTGTGTAAAAAATGGGTCAATAAAGCTGATTCTCAGTTCAGCAGCTAAAGCTAACCAGCTACTCACCAATGGCTTGCTCTTTTTTCTGGTTTGAGAGGAACGATCAGCCCCAAAATATAAGTAAGTAATGAATGTAGTATTAAGCTACCTGAGGGGCTATAATGAAAAGAAAGGGAAACTTTTATCAGATTTTTTAATCAACCCTTTTTTTCCTATCGCACACGTCTATCGATAGATAAATATTGTTATTGAAATATCGTCCAGCACTACCAGGTAGTCAATGCAGTGACCTTAAAATTGGTGTGGTCTCTTTTTTTGATCCATATCAGCATTCTGGCAGCTACATTTTGTAATAACTGAAGCGGAGCTGTGGTTTTTTGAAGAAGATCAGTCAGCAGAGCATTACAGTAATCAATTTGTCATGTTATAAAAATGAGTGTTAGAGTCTCTGAAATGGACTGAGAGACAAACCTAGGCAATGTTCTACAGATGATCAAATGGATTCTTTGTAACATTTTTATAGTTAAATTTTTTTTCAGATTTTGATCAAATATTATGACCTAGATTTTTTTATTTTTCAGAATTTATTGTCAGTACATGAAGTTTTTCTGCAAATTTCTCTCTCTCTGCCAATAACTACAACATCAGAGCCACTCAATATAAGCCAAGTTGTTCTCAAGTCGAGCTTAACCATTTAGCTGTTAGAGCCAACAAACCACAGCTACTGTTTAAATAATTACATGTAGCACTGTAGCACAGAAAGAAATAAGAAAAAATAAATGAATCAGTTCAACGATTTTAGCTGAGTTTAAATTTTAAATGAACAGATTAAATATTTAAATCTGTATTTAATAAATACTAATACTTTTACGTTACGCATATATTTATATAATTATGTTTATGCCATATTTCAGAACACTGTGTGGATTTCTAGAAAATTTGGCATCAATAAAATGTTCAGTTTTTCCATCCATTCATTCATCCATCTCTGCTTATCCTTGCAGGGCTGGGGTCTCATTTATACAGCTTGCTTACACACAAAAGGGGGTCTGAAAACCGGCTAAGCCACTTTCTACTCCAAGTTTGGTCGCCTTTTGGCTGAGTAAAGCTCTATATAGAGAAACGTTGATTGATTGCAACGGTTTTCTGAGCCTTAACGTGCCTTCCTTAGTCTCTGATTGCTCCTTCTCCACCACTCGGTTGCCATGGTTACCCATGAAACGCCCCATATCAGCCGGTTTAAGTTGATGCAGAATATTCACTATGTACTTTGCATTGACCGTTTATGGCAGAAAGTGGGTGTGTAGGAGGCGGGACATGATCCAAAAACACCAGAGCACATTTCTAGGGAGAGTGGGATTTATAAAGTGGAAATTGCATGCAGTTGTGCGTACTCCAAGTTTGATAGATCTAAAACTTACTAGCCTTAAGTAATGTTTTTTTTGTTGAGCTTACATAAGTATGTTTTTAGTAAAGATACTACACAAAGTTTTATAAATGAGACCCCTGGTGCCTATCTCTAGTGGTCATTGGGCAAGAGACGGGGTACACCTTGGACAGGTCGCCAGTCCATCACTGGACAGGACAGTAGTTCCTCTAAGGCCATACCAAAACAAAAACCAAATAACAGTTGTTTTAAAAATCAGTTTCCTATCATTTTACCCCAGATCAGGCCAATTATTTATAGTCTGCAACAGCCAAAAGTTTTATAATTTTAACAGATAATTCAAGTGGACTTGTTAAAGAAATACTAAGTAAGTTTTGCTCTCAGGCTCCCCCTACAGTTGGGAAAAATGTATTGTTTTCTACTACTGTCGTAAAATCTGTTATGGTTATACCAGGGGATTCACATTTACAAGCGATACCCTCTAATGTTACAGATTTTCACGTCTTGGGCAGCCTTTGTGTCAAATGTCTTCATCCCAGGTACATTTTCTATATTTCAGCATGTCATATGTACGGCGGCGTAGAGCTGTCAGCCATATAATAAAGAAATTAGACCGTATCACGTTATAACGTTATTGTAAAAACGTGAAAACCACTTGAAACTAAAACGTTATAACGTGATAGTTTCACGTTTTTACAATAAACTATCACGTTATAACGTGATAAGGTCTAATTTCTTTTTTATATGGCTGACAGCACTGTTCTGACGATCTGTGCTACCTCCTCAGAATGTCTTACCGTAGCGCGCATCTGTCAGTGCTCCCCCTTGAAAAGTATGTTTACATGCCGAAAACAACAACTGTTAGCTTTGATGTTAAACATAATCATCGGAAAATATTTTTCAAGTGACGGGATTGATTGGCAGTTTAGCAGTAATGCCTAACATAGCAAAAAATTATGAATAACGAAAACTTTTCTTTCAATCCACAGAACATGGTACCCGTTTAATATAAAGCTAAAACTAGCACATAAAGATGCACTAAAAACCTTGATCAGAATATCCTACCTGTTAAATAGGCCTATAGAGGAATAGCACACTGTGGAAATCTGTTAGTTTGTAAAGCAGCTAATGAATATATACCAAGCCAGTAAGACGTAGAGCAGATAGCATTATTATTACTCCAAAATATTAAAATGTAGTAGCCTATGATTATAAGCACAAATACCCCGCAAAATACACCGCATTCACTGTACGAGTCTAATTAATGGGACTTGTTTACATACAGTGTAACGATATCACAGAAGTTAAACTAACATGGGCTACAAGGGCTGTCATGTAAACTTGAAACTAGTAGCTTAAGGAAAGCCTCAAAATATTTTGAATAAAAATTAGCCAGTAATAAAATAATATGAATAAAACTCACCGTAAACTTCATAGAAATACAACAGACGAAATGGATCTTCCAGGTAGGAATTCTTGATGACAGATTTGTTGAGTAAGCGAATTGTGACGTAACATCGAAATGTGCATGCAGGTAGCACAGATAGTCGGAACACCGGTGTACAGATGAATACAATTTCGGCTCCGTCATGATGACAATTGTTCAAGCTACCTGCTGCTGGGTATCTTCCATTTATATGTACCTGCCGAGTATGCTCCACCCAGAGAGCCTTGCAGGACGCTGCACCTACCGGCTTTTGTGAAGGCTGCCATAAAGCAAGTCGCATTTGAACTACAAAACCGCTACCCGACGACCCAAAGTTACATAGTGCTGTTATGGCCGATAGAGGGCCGCAAAGCGAATGCAGAAGTGCCGTTTCACCCTGTTATGAGTTGATCAACCACTGACACGAGTTCGGAAACATTATTTTAAGGTAAAAAAAAACTCTTTAGTGTTGCTTTAAGAGTGAAACCATAATCTGGCCTAGGGCACTAAAGCAGCTGGAGCCTGTTATATTTAATGATGTTTATGATTATGGCTCAGTTTTAGCAAATACTTTACTGAAAAGTATCTTGGATTGATATCAGGGACCCCTAAAAAAATCAGTAATTTTTTGTACATATGTAGAACAATCTGTACATACCTCTTTTTGAAATTTCTTCAGCTGATCCTCCATCATCTGAATCTCCTGCTTGTAATCCAAAATCTGATCACCTTTGTCTTCCCTAAGAGAAAACCCACACAAGTCTCTCAAAACTGCAGGCCTTATTTTCTTCTATGCTTTCATACTGGTCAGAACTTTTGTAACCGGAGCAAAAAGTACAGGAATAAAGGAGTTAATGTGTGCAGGAAAGACAAAAAAACATTACATTACAACTTGTGACTTATAGCTGAACTTTGACCTTTGGGTACATTTTAATACACAGAGGAAATTAGATTGATATACAGAGTGCCCAACTCGTTGCTGAGTAACAAGTAATTTTTGTGCATGAGAGAGTGACAAAATTTGCACATTATTAACGTTGACCTTTATGGCACACACACACACACACACACACACACACACACACACACACACACACACACACACACACACACACACACACACACACACACACACACACACACACTCACTCACAGTTGCTGTTTGAGGCGGCGGAGTTTGGCCTTGCTGTCAGCCAGCTGGAGGGCTAGACTCTGCGGCTGATCATCAACGTGGCCCCCCAGCGGTGCCATCGTTGAATCACTGTGGACGTCACGCTCCTGACACAGCTCTGCTATCCTCTGGGGAGGAAGGGGAAAAAAACTCTTGAACAAAGTATGAATAGATCTCAGTGTAATACTAACAGGTTTAAACATGCAAAATGTGTCTGAATTTACAAAAAATTATAGATTGAATATCTTCAAAAAAAGTCTTGCCAATACCAATCTTAAAAAACACTTTTCCTTCAAAAAGTTTCCAGACAGATCAACATGAAAACGTTTTTACCTGCTAGTTATATTCATTTGATTTAGGAAAAAAATCTGTTTTTATGTTAGTATTTGAACTAACCATGCAGACAGCACTGTTTATTTGCTGCTTACAAACTATATTGATTTTGTACATTTTAAATAACATAACAGTTTATATTTAGCATTTTCAGCTGTTTAGATCTAGTTTATTTTAAGAGGAATAATTTTATTAATGAGCCTATCTTTATCAAAGCATTTTGTGTTTTTACTTAAACACAGGAAATTTACCTCAGCATCTAACCCAAATTCAAGCCATGAGTACAATTTACCGCAGAGACAGAAGGAAGTGATGACACACTAACAGCGCACAGAGAGCAATAGGAGTTGGAGATATCTTACTCAAGATAACTTCTGCTATTTATTATAGTTTTTATTTTATATAATTTGTATTTATTCACCTTTGTGGTACATAAAGTAAGACTCGTTTCTATAAATAAACGTCCTCATCTATAGTGGCCAAAGGTTTATGTAAAACATAAAGCTTTCTAAAACACTAAGGAGCTGTGGTTACTGTGGGATTGGTATGGTTGACACGCCTTTTCACTGCTTATTCTTTGTTTTGTTTTCAAACAGAAGACCAGATAGTATGTCCCAATAGGCGCGTTTCCACTAGACGGGTTCCGGGACATTTCAGGGAGGGAAAGGCTGACGAGGTCAATCAGTTGGCTCTGTCCTCTCAGATGTCATGTCTCAGTACAATATTGTCCCTTTAAGTAATTTGCCAAGACGTCAGCATATCGCAACAGTTTCAGCAGCGAGTGGCGTCACTGATAAGCACAAAAAGACGCCCACAACAGTAGAGAACAACCAGAGATCAACAATGGAAGAAGCAGGGATGGTTGCCGCAATGTTGTTATAAACTGCTTTGCCAGCTACTCTTCCAACTTTACAATGCCGGGTGTTTGGAGGCATCTGCTGATATAATTTCCCACTGAGTTACAACCAATCAGAATGAGTCAATCGCAGCTCCTGCCTAGCTACTCTACCGGGCCATACCTGAGTACATACCCCAAGGCTGGTACTCGGTTGGTTCCTGAAATGCCCTGGAAACTGGCTCTATGAGAGCTGGCCTGGTGAAGCGGAGACACGCGCATACAGTGAAGAGCCGGTAAAATTACCTGGAAGTTCTGACAGTGAAAACCCGCCTAATTACTGGAGCTTCACACTCCCTTCCTGAAAAGGTTACACCTAGGTGGGTGGACCTAAATCCAAGCACATTTCCTTTGTATATCCTGAACCACGTGGAACTGGACACCAGACATGCCTCCGTTTAAATACACAGATAAATGTAAATACGCCTGCGATTGAGAAGAACCACACACTCAGAATCAGGTCAACTCCTGGAACCAAAAGGAACGTCACAGAATGTGAAATGAAAACATTCTTAAATGGTGTAGAGGTATATAGAAACACAGACTTGATAACTAGTTTATTTATGTCCAAAATTGGACTCTGACACAGTAATATAACTGATCTAGTAATAACACATCTAGGATGGATTACAAACACTGTTATTATAAATGAACATAAATGCATATTAGGGAGAGGGTGAGGCTGAGACATTTCAAAGTTCAGGTGTTTATTGACAAAACAGCTGCAAAAGAGGCTCTCAGAGGCTTGATAGAAAGCTCTGAAACTGCATCTTAACCAGCAAACAACAGGAGATCAGTCACTGAAGCAAAATTGAAGTGCAAAATTAGCACAATTGAAGCAATTTCTTCACCAAGAATCACACATCCTGCAGAGTGCCGGCTTAACATCTGTACATTGGAATTAATAAATCCTGTCTTGGTTAGTTGAATTTGTGCATCAAATATAATTTTTTTCAGTACTAAATGGAAATGCTACATGTTTAGATAAGCATTTTTTTAATCCTTTGATGTTTGCACAGTAAATAGCATTAGGATAACCTACTCCTGCTGCAAACTGTACTTTAATGTCAGCATGTTTAAGCATTGTTATGAGAATTGGATGAACAGGGCTCACATCGGACTAATTGTACCTCACCGAGGTGGCATTGTTTGGCTCTGGGTCGACTGGTAGAGTCCTGGTCTGTCTGCCAGCTCCCTCTGAAGTGTTCCTGTTGCTATCAACCCACTATAGTCACCTGGGTACGGGTAGGGTACAGTTCATCGCCATCATGCACTCAAAGACCGACCGCATCTGTTAATGCAATTCCAAAAAGATCCCCTCAGGGATCTTAAAGCGCTATCTTAGGTCAGAAACGCCTCTCAGTCACTAATTACACACTCTCATCACACACTGTTGATTGCTATACATTTTAGTAAGGCTGTCTCTGTTACCTTCACAACCTCATTTCAGATAAGCTGATGCAGGCTGGGGGGTACTAAATTATCTCAAGACAGATCATATGTGGATTAAAACTAATTTTGCTTTTTTTGGAGATCTTCTGGGTTTTACAGTTTTTCTGAATTGCTAAAACACTAAACTCCATTCTCTAAACCAAATTCTCAGTGGCCTAAACTAATTTTTCGAATCAAACACAGTTTTTGGCATACCTTAAACACAGCTCAGGTACTTAAACAATTTGCACAACCCATCCACTCTTTTTCTCAAAACATGAAACACAATCTCAGTCACTAAACATTTCACACTTCTATAGTAAAACTTTAAACACTGGCAGCAACATGTGAACCCAACTAAAATATTTATATATTTTTTTGGACACAGCAACTCAAAATTCAACACATGTATCTGGTGATGTGATCAGATCCACTGGACAGGATAAAAGTCAATTCAGAGTTCACAGGTGGCACATATGCATCTGCAATGGCTAGACAAGGGGATGAGGATGACCAAGAACAGTCATTACTGATGAAATTCAGCCAACTACATTACACTATTGTGAATCTATGAATTACAGTAATGTGGTTTTTATATTGGAGCTTTTATTTCGTTTTATTCATTTATTGTTATCTACATTCAGCACTTTATATCGCTCTAATCACAATAATTTTTTGTTGAAATATTTTCATATTAACTACAAGCCCTGGATGCTGTGTTTTCAATTATTTGGTGCAGTGTCTAATAAATGTTCTGTGGTGAATATATTTTACTTGCTGTGTGTATGATGTGAACACAGTGTTTGGTTTTGAACACATGATGACTGGTTTTGAGGTGAAAGTTTGACTTTGATGGAAAAGTCTGGGGTTTGGTGAATACAGATTTTTGGATCTGCGTTTAAGGTTAGGAGAAAATGGATGGAGGTTTCAAGAAAGGTGCTTTAGCAATTCAGAAAAACTGTAATCAGATACCACATGCACTGTGGGACTTTGGAGGGGTAATAAAAAATTGTATATCTTAGAAGTAACTGACAACTCTTATGTTTAATAAACATGTTTTTAAAAATCTGAATTGGGCTATTAATATGTTTTTCTCTTAAAATCTAATTATGTAAAGGTGATAATAATTTGATGTTCTCACCTAGATTTTATCTTGGAAGAAGGTAATTATTCCTCCATTCATGACCATACATACCTCCAGGTGTGTGTCTCTCTGTGCCAGCAGGCTTTGGATTTGCTTGGCCATAGAGCTGAAGACCAGCCGTAGGTCTGCACCTTCTGCGTCTACCAGCTCCTCCCACTGAAGAGGCAGCACCACTCTAGGATCCTGAGTCACCTGCAGCAAGGACAGTTCTTCAGGATTCTGCCATGAAAATCAATGTAAGTCTGATACAACCAACAGATCAGGGGATAAACTCTCCAGGCAGAGCGTGTGTGCTATGAATACCAAGCATCTGCGTAGATTAGAAACAAGTACGTTTTACATTCTGCCTGGCTCGACTCGTGCATGCAAAACTAATGATCATGTGGATGGCTTTGAGAGGTTCGCGGGTGGAGGCCATATGAGCAGGAAGCAGGGGATGCATCCATCTACACAGGAGGAGCACTTCTCACCTCTGTGATTTATTAGGCTGAAAAGTTTGCCAATAAAAAGACTGGTGGGCTACATGCTGTTTCTGAAATTCAGCCACGCTGGTATTCGGGCATGCTGTTTTAGTAAAGCTGGCAATTATTAATAGAGGGGGTATTTTCAAAGGGGGAGCCAAGTGGCGTTTATGCTTTAATAGACAGCAGAGAATGACAAAATGCAAAAAAAAGATGAAGCAGTGATGTGACAGAGGTGGAGGTGGAGAGGTGGACATGACGGGTGGAAGATCCATCACCAGGGGGCACCCAGAGGTCTTTACAAGACAGCCGGCAGAATGACAAGTAGTTCATTTTCACTCTTACTTGTAGCATCAGACAGAGGAATAATAATTCAGCTCTCTTTGCCTACAGGCAGACACCACAGAAATACTGTGCAATATATTATTTAGGGACAAATGTGTTCTTTAGAAACTCTCCCCAGGACAAAATATACCCCAGTGAAAACCTTTTATATTTTAGGGAGGGTTGCACCTGATTTATTTCAGACATCTTCTTCACTTACCTGCTGAATACAGATGGCAATGGCTGCCTGAATCTCAATGTCCAGAGACTGGATCTGCTGGATGAAGGTCTCCTTGTTCTCACACTGCAAAGACACAATGAAGAGGAAAGGGGGGGTACCACAAGGTAAGGGGCTCGGATTAATTACTCAACTGAAGGTTCTTGATATATTGTTATATTTGGGGTTGGAAATCCCACAAAACAAGCAACCAAAGATACTTAAGTAAAAAAAAGGACATCTGAGACTTGTGAAAGCCATAAAAACATTTGTACAACCATGTACTGAGATCAAAAAATGTAATCATTTTTCATCACTGTGAGTGTGCTATCTAAAAAAGCCCAAAAGACAAGTTACCGTAGAATTGGAAAATTGTATTCAGGCCTGAGCACATTACATTACGTATGAATTTTTAGGATGGATTTCTTTAGATCAGAGAAAAACACTGACCATTTTGTCAGATAATTTAACTATATATATTTAAAACATTTCAAAGTAATACACAGCTATTTATGATACTACATTTATTTACGAATTTGGTGACGTTTCATCTTTGGCTTCAAAATCGCTTTAATCTTCAGGGACTCCTCTTAAAACAGCACTGAAAGAAACATATGATTGGTTTCTTTGCTCTGTAATTGTTTTGTATTTATTTTACATATTTCTTCAACATATTTTTTTTTTCTTTTTTTAAGATAAATACTCAATTGAAATAATTATTAGGACCCTTCTACAGAGCAGAACTATCCCTAACCACAAATGTATCAGAGTAAAAAGCCCAACAGAGATGTGTGTTGACATGAGGAGGTAATGATCCGGGGGAAAATTTCCTCAGTATTCCATGTGTCCTAAAGCTCAGATGCCTCCACAGATTCAAGATTGGAACCATCAACAGACTTTCTGGCTTATCACTCGGGCTTTAACACTTATCACCATGGCAGAGATCCTGAGTTCCCTTCAGCAACGCAAAGTAAACTGCCAAGAAGATGCACAAATGGCTTCAGGGAAGAATAATCATGGAAATTGAAAAAGTCCTGGAGATGAGCTTGAATATTTCTGTCGAAAAGAAGAGGAGAAACTTCCAAGGATGAGAAGCGCCAGGCTAATTGTGCCAGGTGAATTATTTCCAATCATTTCCCGAGTGAAGCCAGTGAATGCTTAAGGTAATTGCACATTTTCAGCGTTGTGTTTTTAAAACGTCACTTGAAAACCCTTTTTTTTTGCTTTGATCCTATTTGAATCCATGAACATGAACATAATAAATTCAAAATAAAATAAAAGCTTAAAAATCTCATCTGAACAGTTTTTAAAAAGAAAGAAGTTTTGGTTTTGTGATCCTTATCTAAAAGCATTATTTGTGTCTCCCACATACCTCCCATCATACGTGTGTGTGTGTGTGTGTGTGTGTGTGTGTGTGTACATGTATAGCTATACTTGTGAGGACCAACCTTTGACAGCCCACCACCCTTGTGTGGACATTTGTAGTTGTGAGGACATTTTGCCTGGTCCCCACAATGTTTAACAAGCTATTAAACTTTACTAGTTAGGTTTAGAGGTATGGTGTGAATTAGGTTTAGGTTTAGGTTAGGGTTAGGCATGTATCAGTAATGGTTATGTTTAGGGAAAGTGTCTGGGTTATGCATAGTAAAATTAATGGAAGTCAATACAATGTCAACACAAGGATAGCAAGACATGCGTGTGTGTGATCACCTGCACTGCACATCCCAGTAAGAGCAGCAGCAGTCTCCGGAGCTCTTCCACAGCTGCCTCTGAGGACACAGAAATAACTGTCATCATCCTCATTATCATCATCATCATCTCCACCCTGCTCCACAGTCCTCCCCATCATTATCACCTTAATGTGCTTCATAGATCGCCATGATATGGATTCATGCATGAAATAATGAGTTTCTGGTGGTTGAGAGACAAGCCACTGATAGGATCATGTTATCTTGTACCTGTTAGGGGGTCCTGCCCCAGTATGGCAACATTTGGGAGAGGCATGAGGATCAACTGCTGCAGGTCTTCCTGTAGGAAAAAGGACGAATGTGGAGAATTAAGCACAAGTAATTTTCCAGTCTGTCTGCAGACAGTGGGGCTGGATTAACGCCAGGAGCAACATTTTCCACCCGGCTGCTGTAATTTGTAGTATAAACAAAGAAAATACACCTAATGAGAGTGCATTTGTTATATTCTTTAAGCTCAAGGAAGGTTAGTGCAATTTGATTTTACATATTTCAGCATCTATTATTTCAAAATTGTTTACATTAAGTAAAAAAAGGGAAACTGATAATGTTATAACGGAAATAAAAATCTGTGAAGTGTTTTCGGTTATCACCCCTGATTCTGAAACATGTGGGTAATGTGGGCACTGGGACAAATACAGAGACACACAGTGCTTAATATTACCACCAAGCGTCCCTTTATAAAGCCTGAGAACAATATTACGGTTTTTCACTTGTGTGTTTGTTGGTTTTAAATGAAAAGAAGCTTTTATTGCAGGTTTACAAAGCCTTACAAACATATAAATGCCACTTAAACCTGTCAATATTCTGTCACCTTTTAAGAAAATACTTTCTTGGGGCTTCATTTCATAGACCAGCACAAAGTAGTGCATAATTGTGAAGTGAAAGGAAAATAAGACATTGTTTTATTCCTTCCTTTTTTTTTTTCTTTTTTTTACAAATAACAGTGTGCCATGGATTTGTACTTGCCCCCCCCTTTACCCTAAACCCCTAAATAAAAGGGAGCACAACTAATCTCAGTATAAATCCTGCAAACTGACAGGCTGGTCAAGTGAGGCATTTAAGCAACTCTGGAGGAGCAGCAGAGATCTATAGCTTGTGTTGTTTTCTTTCTACTTCACAATTATGTGACAGCATGTTTTTCCCAAATACAAAAAAACCCAAAATTCAATAAAATGCTTTCAAGTTTATCGTTGCAATGAACCAAAAAGGTTCTGGAGGTGTGATTCTGTAGGGGATTTTTTTAGATTCTTTGTATGATCTGACTGTTCATGTTGATTGAAGAAGCTCTTCTTTTCACACTTAGAAAATCTTCTAAACATAGAGATTACTGAAGCTAATAAACTTCTAGCTCATTATCCTCTAAAGCCAGACAGAATAAACTCCTGATTGTTCGACAAAACATCTATTATGTGTTTCAGAGGAAATTACATGATGGAGTGGCAGAAGGCCCAACATCGTGGTCAGCTTGTTTCAGGAAGTTGTAATTTGTGCTCTGAGCTATTGGACAAATCTTCTGGTGCTATCAAATGACGTTGAATCAAGCTGGACTCAGACATTTCCCATCCAGAAAACCTGGTTTTCCTGGCAGCAACAGAGCATTCATGGTGTGGGTCTGCAGCGTGTTCCTCCTCCTACATCTAATGCAGTCAGAGTTTAGCAGGTGATCCTTCTGTTGCTCATTTTATTTAATTAGTCTGAGACAAGAACAACATCCCTGGTAATTAAAAATATTTCTGTCAAAAAGCCATACTCTGACATTGGCGAGCTCCTTCCCCAACTGCTCTGGAAGTCTGTTCACATCTATCAAAGGAAAATCATCAAACTGCAGAAGCGAGTCACAATTGGACCTCCTCACTTTAATTTATAAACCGTACAGCAAAGGAGGTAGGCAGGAACTTCCATCAGCAACTGCAATGAGCAGCCAACCTTACATTTCTGCTCCTTTCAGAGCATGCAGGATAATAGCCTCTGCAGCCCTGACATGGTCATCGAGCCTCTCGTGACTCTGAATGCCAACTAGTCTCCTGCAGCAGACTAGACACTCTGAAAATTATATAGCAGGGGCTTGTTGTTGTTGGCATGCAGATGCCTCTGTGTGAATAACTCCCTGCTTGGCAGTGCAGCCAAGATCCACGTACAGTTCAGGGTTATATTTGCTCAAATCTCTCAGCTGCTATAATTTAAATATCACCCCTTGATACAGTAATGCATCCTTTCAGAGGAAATTAGAAACACTATGAGCGACACACGTTGCAATTATCTGTGCTATGCTGTGATTTCTATGACAGTTACACATAGGGGGAAAGTGTTGTGCAAAAGTCTTGAGTCATTTCTTATTTCTTAATCTTTTGCTTCCAAGATGTCCGTTTATTCTTTGAAAGCTGTCAAGTTAGTTCTCAAAGCAAAACTACATATTTTCCCACCTTTCTTATACAGTAGTATTAAAATGTTTTAAACATTTAATTGTTTCATGCTTGGCCCTTTTTTGAAGGAATAATCGTTCTACAGGTTTCCTGAAGGTCTTTCAAACTTTTTCTCTGAATTTTGGATGTCTTTTATTCACATTCACTTCAGTCTCTGACTATTTTCAGAGAAAGGATTTTTGTTTCTTAATTGACCTAAATCATTTAGGCGTAAAAGGTCGACACTTAATAGACAGCAAAATTTGATATTTATGCACTTTGCTTCTGTTTGATCCAAAATACCAAAGATTCTTCACAATTCTTTCACAGTTGTACTAATATAATAGTATTTCAGCACCCAAAAAATGATTCTGAAAGTTTAAAACTTGGCATAGCGTAGGTAATTAGGTAATTAGGTAATTTAAAAAAAGCAACCATATTGGTTATCCCTGTTCAATCACTTGTTGGTGCAAATATAGAGTCAGCCAATCTAGGCATATTGAAGAAGACTTCCTGCAGTAGAAACTGGGGAAGAAAGGGGCCTTCATTGTCTTTGAACATGGCATGGTTGTTGTGACCAGATGGTCATGACTGAGAATTTCAGAAAACTGCTGATTTACTGAGATTTTACATACCACAATCTCTTGGGTTTGCAGAGAATAAGAAGAAACTCAGAGTGAGCTGCAGCACTGTGGATGGAAATGCTCTGTTAATGTCAGAGGTCAGAGGAAAAGGGTCATACTACCTCAACATGGTGGAAAGTCAACAATTCACGAACCACTCCCTACACCAAGGTATGAAGAATGGGCGACAACACAAACCTTGAAGCAGATGAGCTACAGTAGCTGAAATCCACACCAGGCGAGCTAATGTAAGGGTGCATTCACAACACCCCTGTTAAGTTAATTGATCAAACTCTAGTTTGTTTTTCAGGAAAGTCAGGTTGGCACGGGGAGGTGTGAATGTACAATCGAACTCTGATGCAGACCAAAAAAGCAAACCCTGGTCAGACTAAAAATCTAGGTCTCAGCTCAGAGGAAGTCAACTCTTGTGCAGTTCAATTGCATACGTGAATGCATAGGGCGCTCCAATCGCAGGAAGCGGACTATAACAGAGAGCATTCTGGGTAAATACAATCAAAACAACCACACAGCAACAACTCTGCCTCCTCCTCTGTTCATGCTGAGCCCATTGCTGGCACATTTGTCAAAGACAACAGAGGAATCCTAAAACTGCTAAAATCTTACGCCACTTCATGTTAGTCACATTTCACGGAACAGAAAGTGTCCCTGTGTTTAGTGGTTCTTGGTGCAGTGCCAACACAGGCGAGTGGGTAAATATGCTGCTGAAAAGGTTCGGCTCGTTTGACAAAGTAGAGTGTGAAAGCAAATCGCACAAGCTCAAAAAAACCCAACAATGTTACAATTTCAGTCCCCAATAGAACAGAGTCTACTGGACTATCAGGTGTGAAAACGACCTAGCTTACAATTGATTCACAGATTTACCAAACTCGGGCAATAAACAGATTGGAAAAATGTTTTCTGGTTTGCTGAGACTCAATTTCCCTCTCTGGTGGTAGAGTCAGAAGCAACATGAATCCATCCTTCCTTCTCAGATATTAGGCTGCTTTTGGTTGTGTAAAGCTATGGGGGGTATTTTTGTACCACTCAGTATGCTACCAGCTGGGAATCATTTAAAATGACACTGTCTGCCTGAGTATTGTTGCTGACTATGTTCATCCCTTTATGAACACAGTGCACTCATCTTCACTCCATGTTAAATCATCTCCGACTGGTTTCTTGAGCATAACAATGAGCTCACTGTACTCTAGTGGCCTCCACAGTCACCAGATCTCAATCCAACAGAGCACCGTGGGAATTTAGTAAAACGAGGGATTAACATCATAAATGTGCAATGGACAAACTGCGTGATGCTGTCATGTCAGTATGAACCAAGACATCAGAGGAATGTTTCCGACATCTTTTTGAATCCAAAAGACATTTCTTGAAGAACCTAGTAAGCTACTGCAAAGGTGTACCTAATAGTGACTGATGAGTGGGATTTATCATAGTTACCATTGTCAGGCACAAAGATTAGAAAGAAATTAGGTGAAAAAGCAGGCAACGTCTGGCACAGTATTAGATAGTATTAGACTGAAATTTTGAGGTGCCTTATCTATATGCCATCCATCCATCCATTCTCTTTACCCGTCCATCCTATGCAAGGTCACGGGGGGCTGGTGCCTATCTCCAGCAGTCATAGGGCGAGAGGAGGGGTACACCCTGGACAGGTCGCCAGTCCATCGCAGGGCACCTTATCTGTATTTTTATGCAATTTTAAAATCCTACTCCACTTACATTTTAATATAAATGCAAACAGTTTGCTTTCTGCTCCACTGGATTTAATGGACGGTTTAGTTATGGTCAAAAATCCTAAATTTAAAGCAATACAAGTTGAAAATATATTTAAAAACAAATTAAAGATTTCACCACAGTATCAGGTCTGAGGCTTGCAGAGTAAAGGCTACATCATATATGTTTGAATATCTGATTAAAAAATTTTTTTTTATAACAAATAGTCTTCTGACAAAGGTCTACAATTATCTGGTGTGTCAATAAGCTCGCAAAGATAAACTAGCTCCACCTCCTACTGTGACCACAGTAAGTCAGCTCACTGACTCATGCTGAATATCTTATTTCGTCATGTACAATAAATATATCAACCAGAGGAACCAATACTTTTACCCTCATACCTTATATTTTGCAGCAACAGCAGCGCATTTGCTGTGTTGGCAATTTTACCTTAGCATCTGGGGGACTCTACCAACATGAGGTTAATTAAGAGAACCAGGCTAGTTAAGACATTATTTATTAAATGCTCGGTTCCCTTAAGAAATGTCATTATTTAAAACCAACAGATCTCTTTAAAGGCTCTATAAATTAGTCGTCAAGCGAAAATGAACACTTAAAATCCCATTAACTAAAGGTTGAAATGCATGCAAGTAATTTAAACAGAGCAAATTAAACAACAGCATAAATGAATCAGACCAAAACACAAAAAGGTACAATGCAATGAATTATAGTTTCTTTACAGTGATTTTATATGGTACTCAAACAGTAAAAATAGGTTCATCCAGAGTAAAAGCTCTGCTTTCACACATAATCTACAATTAGCTGAGCCGATGTAGTAGAGAAGCTAAAGTCAGAGCAGAGAAAAGTAACCCTTGCATCGCTTCACACTATTGTTGTGGCTTAAGTTCACAACTCTCATGCTCTTTTGACTTGGATGCACTTGTGTGAGCCCATAAGTAGCAAAAGGATGACTGAGAAGCAAAACTGTGACCAATGTGGAACCAAACGTCCTGAGTAACAGTGGAGCCAAGTGTGAGTGCACCTGGTGAAATTCTAATGTGCCCGATAAGAGCTTCCCATTTACTGCCTGTGTTTTCTGAAGCTCTGAGCTTTCAAGGGACATTAGCGGCTCACTGGAAATTAGGAAGTGAAACCTTGTAGGCTCGTGTTCTTATGCTGTGTGACAAGCTAACCAGTGCATGTTCAGTCCACCTGACTGGTGCTTGGGAATGCTCTCTGGGCCGAGAACAGAGGCTTTTGAATTATTCTCAGAGGAAATAATTGTGTCAGTTCCTGAAATGCCACAGGCGCTAACCATGCACATTGTGAAATGCATGATACTGGGAGCTATTGAAGACACTTTTAAGCTATAGCCTTTAACCACAGATGTGGCTAAAAAAAAACTCTGCTTGAAACTCCTCCATTTTTTCTCACCCCATTGGCCTGATAATAAGCAAGGACATGTCTACTGAGGATGGAAATTCTGTGTTTCATCTTCTCTTTTGTGCAAATGCTCTGCCACACCCCCGCACACACTTCAAACTCTATACAGTATCCTAAGGCAAAATATTCATGTGTTATGACTGATACTTAAGCTTCATCTTGTCCTGTTTTTACCACCTTGAAGCAAGTCAACAACTTTTCCATTTTTGTCAGCCTCCTCTCCCTTGCCATTTGGTGTAGCCTGGAGTTATGTTTTAGTGAATTATTTCAGACTTTTTTGCTTATAGTGAACTCTAATGCATTACAATCCATCCAGAAAACAAAATGACTACACCAGTGTTTATGAAAACAAGAAATACTAAATAAGGTGAATGGGAATATTCTCGATTTCAATTGATGTGACTTAAAATTGTGATTGATGGTTTTGTTTTTTTGCATCAAAGTGTTACATGTTTTTAGTAATATTTCTTTCTAATAGCTTACTTGCTAGATTTTAAGTTAAAAGATGTAGAATAAATAATTGCATTAATAGAAAAAGCTAGGGCTTGGATTTAAAAAAAACACACAAAAGAAGCAGAGATATAAGTTCCTTAAACATTTAAGACTGAAATTAAAACTAAAAGATATGCAGTAGCTATGACTGAACCTGTCGAGGTTCTACACAAAAATTCTGAGCATATCATTCTGAGCATAACAACACACAATTGTAGCCACTAGAATCTACGACAACTTTAGCTTAAGATTTTTGTGCTTAGATGGGGAAGCTAACTGTAGTCTAAGAATTAAAGCTAAAATAAGCTTATATATACTAGCAGCAAACAGAACAGTTAACTGTAAGACAAATATATATATATATATATATATATATATATATATATATATATATATAGGCCTATCCAAAGATGATAAGGTTGTGGGTTCTCAGAACACCCCCAAAAATGTGAACACAAAAAAATGCGTACAGCCGCAGAATTTAAAAAGGGAAGCACTTTCTTCATACTATGACCATCTCACTCACAAGAGAGAACTTTGAACATTTGGGCAGAGTATTCTATCAACAACATTTGTGCTAAAATAAACTAAATGTAGATTCTGTATCATTTACCTACATTTATTTTAGCACAATTTAAGAATCTTAATCTACAGTTTTTTCTTAGATTCATATGCTACATTTAGCTTTTCCTGTTAAAGCTGAATTGAACATATTTTATTCCTAGGCTCTTGTTTTATTTTAGTTTATCTTATCTTAGATTACTAGTCTTTTTTATATCTTAGATCATCTTAAAAACAGGCATGGCATCTCAGGCTGTAGTTAGCTTTGAACAGTTAGCTGCTCATGTATTTAACTTTTCACATCAGCTTCTTTGCGGAAGTGTTTAACTGAAAGAGCTAGAAAATAATTTAGGGGCAGCATCTGGTTAAAACGAGAAACTAAAACTCTTTGAAATGAGAAACTTTCCAGTTTTAATGAGATGGGTTTTATATCTCATTATACCAAAGACAATTTCTCGTTTTAACAGCATAAAATATGTCCCTCTGACAGATTACTACTTCTTAAAAAGGCATAAAGATGCTCCCTCTGACTTTCCATTTTCTCACTCTGTTTCTTCTAGACGACACTCAAACATCCCGCCTGGTGTTGCCCTTTTACTGTTACGGCCTCTCTAGTTTAAACAAGGACATGTTTTGGTTTTAATGAAATATACATTTAAGAAAGTTTCGAATGATAATGAGAAAATTCTCCTGTATTCATTTTCTAGCCCTTATAGTTAAATGCTTCTGTACTTTACACTATTGCCTTTGTATATATTAGCTTTAATTCTTAGGCTACAATTACTTTTACCTACAATAGCCTAGATTACCACAAGCTTAACTAGGCCCACAGTTTTTCTGCTTGAACTTAGCTTAAATTCATCAACCTATTAGCCTGTTGTCTCATCTTAGTTAATCTTATCTAATCTTAGATTAGGCCTGTTAGGTAATAATTTTTCATGTCTTAAAATCACCCTAACACAAGCTTGCTATCCTAGGCTTTTTCTGTCTTTTCTGAATTTTTGACAAGCACAGCTTCTTTGGCTAGACCTATTCTGCCTTTGCTCAGCTCCAAAGGCTACAACTAGCTTTTTCTACCATATCACAGTTTACAAAAAAAAACTTGTTAAGCTCTTTTGTCTATTTTAGTTTGTCTTATCCAAAGATTACTTGTCAGTAGTTATATCTTACATCCCCTTAACCTGACTCTAGTTAGCTTTTCCTGTCATTGATTAATTTCTAACAAGCTCAGGTTCATAGGTTTTCAGATGGATTCCTTTTTTTAGTGATTTCTTGATTTTGCAGACCAGCAATCAGACCTTGGCATGAAAAGTAACAGTAAACTCAAAATAGACTAGAATATCATTCAGCGGTTTTCCTCTAGTGGAAACTTATAAAATACGGATATTCTCTGTGGACTCTCTGTAAACAATTTTGATTTCCCACTGATGAGTTAATCTCATGGCTCAGCTTCTACCTCCTCTCCACTGGGAGCCCCCCCTACCTGGTAGAAGGCCCTGAGGTGCCGATTTAAAATGGAGAAGTTCTGGACTCTTAGCATGTGGTCATCTTTCTCGCTGTTGTAGAGTCGCTCCACCTTGGGGTTCGGGTCTCTGGGTGAACAGAAAAGAGAAATCATTGTGCTGTGTATACTGCTGCTTGATCAAACACCACAGCATCACTTCTCTCCGGATGAGAAACTCGTATGCAACAGTTCATTTAAGCAAGGTAAATTAAATCTTAATAAGCCTGAGAAGCAGGCAGAGTGGATCCACACTTCACGCAATTATTTGGCTAAATAACATTGCTCAGGTCAGACCAAATTAATCATCTGCTCCACAAATACTAAAATCTTGTCTTGCCTGATAGCCGACAAAAGATTTTCTCCTGCAGAAATCTGAACAAGAGGACAAGAAATTCAGTGGTGGCGACTAAACAAGATGGCAAGTGTGCAGAACCCCTTTTTGTGATTTACTCGAAATTTTTGGGTCATACATTCAAGCCAGCCAATCTTTCTCAAAAGCAGCCGAACAATGTGAGGTTATGAAAGGGTGGATGATGAATGTTACATCACATTTTAAGAAGGGAGAGGACATTAGGATTCTGCTGCCATGCTTATAACTCTCTGAGGCTTTGCTGAGGCTCAGGGAAAAGAGAATATAATGTCTGCTGTGTTCACTGCTTCTGTTCAGCGTTTTAGCGTGTTAACATTCACTAATTAGAAATACACTCATGGGAATCATCTATTTAGAAAGTATTTATGCATAAGCAGTTTTATTTGTCCCAAAGTGCAAACACGTACTTCATGTTATCTAAAGTATTGTCTTCAATTCAGAGACATATCTGTGAACCACAGAACTACTTAGAAGATCTTTGCTACCAGTTTGTTGTTGTCACTATCACTATATATTGTGTTCAATGCACCTGTCCAAAATTTTGTGATCAGGGATCAATGTTTAATTTTCATCTTTGTTTCATCAAATGTTTTCATTACTGGCCAATCTAACATGTGAAACATAAGACAAGAAGAATTAAAGAGAATATATATTGTGTGGTTTCGTGATTACTTGGTTATATTATAAAACGGGGAAGCAAAGTTGTAATAAATATGACTAACTTAAGGTGTAAGTTGTTGTGAACCAACTCAGAGACAAAGCAGGGTAATAAAGTTGCTGGCTTTGCAATTAATTACAAAAAATTTGACTTTTTGCAATCATTTGTAATATCCATTTATTTAGCTAGTTTTAAAGCTCCAGTCCGGGGTATTTGAGAGAGAGAGATTTTTTGATTCCAACGTACCAATTACCAGAGACTATAGAGACTGAGGGTGGGGGTGGGGTCTTATGACTAAAAGTTTCTTCTAGTCAAAAAGTGAGTAAGCAAAACCATATTGTTTTTCCTCAAATTAAAAACAGGGAAGCAGATATGTAGCTTGCTCTTTCATTCAATTCAAATCAAATCAAACTTTATTTATAAAGCACTTTTCAAACCACAACAAAGCTTCTCAAAGTGCTTTACAGATTAAAAATGACCCACAACCCCCCCCCCCCCTTTCCCAAAACACATAGGTAAAAAAGATCACCACAGCTATACCCCCCCCCCAAAACATCACCACAGCTATAATACCCCCCCCCCCCATCGGCAGCAGCAGATCAACAGCAGCAGCCAAGGCACTGACCCAGGGAGCCCAGAGGAGGGAGGGCTGGTACCCCCATCTCCACCAAGCACCACCTGGAGAGCACCAAGGCACCACAGCCGACCACCGCCCCCGAGGCAGAGGGCTCCCACAGAGGAAACACTGGAAGGAAGACTGAAATAAGTTAAAATATTAAAATTAAAACAATTATAAGATATGATCAAATAAAAATGCAAAGCAGATAAACAATAATTGATAAATACCCAGCTAAAAGCTAAATTCAAAAGAATTCAATCAAATAAAACATGCAGAGCAATTATACAGATTTAATAAATAATCAGTTAAAAGCTATGTTAAAAAGGTGAGTCTTGAGCCTGCTCTTAAAAACATGAACGTTCTCTGCAGCCCTGAGGTCCTCTGGCAGCCTGTTCCAGAGGTGAGGGCCATAATAATGGAAAGACGCCACGCCATGAGTGTGTGTCCTGACTTTGGGGGTGACAAGGAAACGGCTGCCAGAGGAGCGCAGAGACTGCGAAGGTTCATACGGTAAAAGAAATTCAGAAAGATAAGAAGGCCCAAGACCATTAAGACACTTAAAAATTATTAAAATAATCTTAAAATCGATCCTAAAACATACGGGGAGCCAATGCAGTGATTCTAAGACTGGTGTAATGTGCTCCCGCCTCCTGGTCTTTGTCAGGATACGTGCTGCTGAATTCTGTAAAAGCTGTAAACCTGATATACTCTTTTTGGGAAGACCAGAAAGCAGGGCATTACAGTAATCAATTCTACTGGAGATAAAAGCATGCATCAGTGTCTCCGTATTGGCCCGAGACAGAATGGGGCGGACTCTGGCGATGTTCTTTAAGTGATAAAAACCTATATTAGTAATATTTTTTATGTGAGGAATAAAAGTCAGCTCAGAGTCAAAGTTCTTCACTAGTAAGGAAGGATTAAAAGACAGTGATTGTAGTTTTGGTAAAAGTTTCTCTCTCTGAGCCTCAGGACTGATGACTAAAACTTCAGTTTTGTCCTGGTTGAGCTGGAGAAAGTCTTCTGCCATCCAGGATTTAATGTCTAAAATGCAGTTAAAAAGTGCATCCATTGGCCGTGTGTCATCGGGAGACACGGAGATGTATAACTGTGTATCATCAGCATAACTGTGAAAGTTAACTCCATGTCTTCTGATGACGCTGCCAAGAGGGAGCATATAAAGGTTAAAAAGCACTGGGCCTAAAATCGAAACCTGGGGCACACCACATGTGATCTTGTGGACCTTAGAGGAGCAGGTATCTAAATTTACCATAAAAGTCCTGTCTGTTAGATAGGATGTGAATCATTTATGAACAGCACCCGAGAGGCCAATCTGTTTTAAATGGGTTAAAAGAATAGTGTGGTCCACTGTATCAAAGGCAGCGCTTAGATCCAGTAGAACCAACACCATCACCTACTGTGCATCATAGTTTAATCTAAAAATCATTTAAAATCTTTAGAAGGGCCGTCTCTGTGCTGTGGTTCACCCTAAAACCAGACTGAAATTTATCTAGGACATTATGAGCGTTAATAAAATTATTAAGTTGAATTAAAACAAGTTTTTCAAAAACTTTGCTTAAAAATGGTAAGTTTGATACCGGTCGGAAGTTGTTTAAATCATTAAAATCTAAATTGCTCTTCTTCAGCAGGGGCCTCACTACCGCCCCTTTAAAGGCGGCAGGAAAGACCCCCGTCTGAAGGAAGCAATTCATCATGGTTAAAATCTCATCTCTAAAAGATTCATAAAATTGCTTAAAAAAGGACGTGGGAATCGGGTCCAAAACACATGTGGTGGGCCTCACTGAGGAGAAAACTTTATCAAGAGTCCCAGCTTCCACCAGGACAAAACTGTCCAGCGTTTCCTCTGGTAAAGACACACAATCAGATTTGTCTAAAACCATGTTACACTGAGAAGATAAAATGTTACATCTGATGGTGTCTACCTTCCCTCTGAAGTAGTCTGCGAACTCCTCACAAAGAGCATTTGAGGGGGTTTTCTGATATGCATTAGTAGTACAGTTGAAAAAGTGGTCTATGGTGGAAAACAGAATTTTGGGGTTTTTTTTGTTGTGAGATAATCTTGGAAAAGTATGCGTTTCTGGAATTTCTTACTGCACTGTTGTATGATTTGAGACGTTCGATGTACATTTGATGATTTATTGTGATTTTATTTTTCCTCCATTTTCTCCTGCAGCTCCTTTTTAATTTCTTAAGGTCTTTTCCATGGTGTTGTTGGTTTTGAATGTGTGTTTATAACTTTAAATGGAGCCAGCAGGTCAAGAGCGGACTGAAGCCTTCTGTCAAAATGATTGACAATAAAATCAGAGGGGAAGGTAAAACAATAGGAGGATTCGTTTCAAAAATTTCCAGAAAACCTGCAGCCACTTCAGGGATTAGATGGCGCTTCCTGACAGTTCTTATAGAGGTCTCCTTCTGGATAAAACTGGTGATATTAAAAAACACACAGTAGTGGTCAGAGACAGCCAAGTCAACAACAGAAGACACACTGGTGGACAGGCCATGCGTGATGACCAAGTCCAGGGTGTGTCCTCTGTTGTGAGTCGGCTGTGTGACATGTTGACTAAAATCCATATAATTCAAAATATTTAAAAATTCTTTTGATAAAGGATCTAAGATGTCTAAAATCACCAGCTAAAATTATTCTTTCATAAGAGTTTTGCAAAATTGATAAAAACTCTGAAAATTCTTGAATAAAAAGTACACTCTTTTTAGGAGGCCTATAGACTGTGACACATAAAATCTGAGGAGTGCTAAAAACAGACGCAGCATATTCAAAAGCCCCCCCCAACCGCGGCCCGACCATGGACCAGGCACCCTGAAGCACCGGTGTTGAGCTGATGGGGGCTTTTGGCTTAGCCCGCAGATGGAACCAGCGGTCCTCCTCTGCAGTTGTTGTTGCGCCTCCGGTGTTCGGCAGTCCGAGTCCAGCGATGAATTCCCCCTCCGCAGCTTCACCGGGCTGGCAGGGAGTTGTGTCCGCCAGCTGAGCGCTGTTGGTGGCGGCGAAAGTCCGGCCGAAGATGATGTCCACGTCGCGCTCGTGGTCCTGGGTTTGATGGAACGTGGAGAACCTCTGCTCCAGCTCCAGAACATTTTGAGTTAATTTAAAACAGCCATCACATCCGGGGGTGCAGGTGAGTGAAGGCATGGCGAAATAAAAGTAGTCCGTGTTCGGATTAAAAACGCCCCCGATAAAAACAAGTTGCTAAAAGTCAGTGGTGTTAAAATTGGTTAAAACTAGTCATATAAACGATTTAAAAACCAGTTAAAACAGTGTTAGTTAAGCAGCCGAAGTTGGCAGGTCTCTCTGTAGAAAGGACGCCGACGCATGCGCACTTATAAATAGCATCAGGCATCTATGTGTGGTAGTATCCACTACTTATGAACAGTCATCAACAAAGAAGTCTCAAGGCTCACAAGCTCAGACTGTGCTGAACCCATCCGAGAGAAGATATCCCACACCTACAATCATTTAAACATGGTGGTAGCGACATCATGCTGTGGGGATACTGCTCTTCAGCAGGGACAGGGAGGCTGGTCAGAGTTGATAGGAAGGGAACAGAGCTAAATACAGGGCATTCTTGGTAAAAAATAAATGAATAAATAAAATCTTTTGGAGACTGCAGAAGACTTAAGACTGGGCCCGAGGTTTAACTTGCAGCAGGACCACCACATTGAATCTATACAAAATAGTTGAAACCCATGTATAACCATACATGTGAAGTCAATGTGTGCTACACATGTGATTTACCAGGTACCTCACGGGATAACCAGACAGACCCAAACGTGTTGTTGGGGTCGACTGGGAACGTCTCGCAGAGACTCCTGTCAAAAAGAGTTTCAACTCTCACCTCCGGCAGAACTTCGAACAAGTCCCAGCAGAGGTGGGGCACATTGAGTCCGAGTGGGCCATGTTCTGTGCCTCCATTGTCGAGGCGGCTGACCAGAGCTGTGGCAGCAAGGTGGTCGGTGCCTGTCGTGGCAGCAACCCCCGAATCGCTGGAGGACACCGGTGGTGAGGGATGCTGTCAAGCTGAAGAAGGAGTCTTATCAGGTCTTTTTGGCCTGTGGGACCTCGAAAGCAGCTGATACGTACTGGCAGGCCAAGCGGGGTGTGGCACGGATGGTTGCTGAGGCACGAATGGTCACTGGGGCAAAAACTAGGGTGTGGGATAAGTTTGGAGAGGCAGTGAGGCTTCGAGGCGATTCGGGTCCACCATCCAGAGTCTCGGGGTGCGAAAGCGGTCTGCCACCAGCAATGTTTACAGTGGGGATGGTGTGCGTCTGACCTCGACGCAGGCCTTTTTGGGTCGGTGGATGGAATACTTTGAAGACCTCCTCAATCCCACCGGCATGCCTTTCAAACAGGAAGCAGAGTCTGGGAACCTTGGATCTGGCTTTCCAATCTCTGGTGCTGAAGTCACTGATGTGGTTAAAAAGCTTCTCGGGTGCCAAGGCTCCAGGGATGGATGAGATTCGCCGGGAGTTCCTTAAGGCTCTGGATGTTGTGGGGCTGTGTTGGTTAACATGGCTCTGCAGTATTGTATGGGCATCGGGGGCAGTTCCCTTGGATTGGTCCACCCTATTTAAAAAGGGGACCACAGAGTGTGTTCCAACTACAGGGGGATCACACTCCTGAGACTCTTTGGTAAAGTCTATTCGGGGGGTTCTGGAGAGGAGGATCAGACGGATAGCCGAACCTCAGATTATGGGGGAACAATGCAATGGGAACAACCCCTTGATATGAGCAGTTAGGTCCCTGTATGACAGGTGTCAGAGTTTGGTTCGCATTCCCGGCAGTAAGTCGGGCTCGTTTCCGGTGAGTTTGAACTCCGCCAAGGTTGAACTTTGTCAAAGATTCTGTTCATAATTTTTGTGGACAGGATTTCAAGGCGCAGCCAAGATGATGAGGGGATCCGTTTTGATGGCCTCAGGATTGGATCTCTGCTTTTTGCAGATTATGTGGTCCTGTTGGCTTCATCGGAAAGTGATCTACGGCTTTCACTGGAGCGGTTCGCAGCCGAGTGTGAAGTGGCTGGGATGAGAATCAGCACCTCCAAATCTGAGACCATGGACTTGAGCTGGAGAAGGCGGGTACCTTCTCCAAGTCCTGGATGAGGTCCTTCCCCAAGTGGAGGAGTTTAAGTATCTGGGGGTTTTGTTCACGAATTAGGGAAAAATTGAATGGGAGATCGATAGGCGGATTGGTAAGGCAGCCGCAGGGTCTCTGGGCTCTCCCTTAGAGATAGGGTGAGGAGCTCAGTCATCTGGGAGGGGCTCAGAGTAGAGCCGCTGCTCCACCACATCGAGAGAAGTCAGGTGAGGTGGCTCGAGCATCTGGTCAGTATGCCTCCTGGACGCCTCCCTGGTGAGATGTTCCAGGCACGTCCCACCGGGAGGAGATCCAGGGGAAGACTCAGGAATCCCAAGCCGTTTCCTCCTGAGGAGCTGGTCCAAGTGGCTGGGGAGAGGGAAGTCTGGGTCTCTCTGCTTGAGCGGCTGCCCTCGCGACCCGACCCAGGATAAGCGGAAGAAGCTGAACGGATGCCACACAGGATAACATGTGATGCCATATGAAGAACATGTTCAACCCGTGTGACTTTTCCGTAAGGGTGGGGGGCTTGGAGTTTAAGTTGATTGAGCTGCTCGACATTCTTTGCTCATGGGAATGCTTGTTTTTTTAGTAGCTTTTAACTTTACCAAAAGAATCTCTTCCTGATTCACCAGACTAATGTTCCTCGGACAGCTGTCTTTAGCAGGGAAGTTAGTTACGAATATTACAACTCCTGACAACCTAATTTACACAAAAACTCTCTTTCTTAAAATACGCTAAATCACTGTTATTAAATATTTTATCCTACTCTGTTTCTTGTCATATTTTTTTTTTCTTATGACAGGTTCAGTTGCAGGGCAGCTAAAATTTTAAAACTAAAATACTCTTTAAAAAAAACTCTCCACATGAATTTAATGCAACACAGTATCTTTGCAAAAACAGATTTAAAAAAGGAAAGCTAATGTGAATCTCTATGCGGCTCGCAGATCTTTCTGTCTCATGACACCAGAGCAAGGTTAAACTTTCTAATTATCGCTCTCTTCTGAAAGCAAAGACAATTGCATACTTAAGCTTTCGTCTATAATTAGCTGAATGTTTCAACAGACAGAAATACATCTTTAAATAACCTTCATTATAAATTACAAACGTAAAAATATCACACATAGAGCATTAGTTTGTTTGAAGCATTTTTTGCATTTATTCACCTTGTTCTGTCTCCAGAGATTGGCAGACTCTAATAACTAATCATTTTTCTACATGTTACTTGGAGCATGTATTTTCTTCCTGGATTTGGCCTTTCCAGAATCCAAATCATTATTTTTCTGTTTTAAAATGCAAGAGCCTCATTGGCAAGTGAAATTAACAGGACTTGCTTCTAGCCCAAACAATCCTTTATAACCACTAATCCTTTATAACACAGTTCTTAACATACACGTTTGGTTCTATATTTGAATGAAAATGAGAAACAAGGGGGTTTGTAAAAATTGTCTACAGGCAAAAAGGTAAAGTCTCTGAACCCAACAGCAGTTTATACATAATTTATTTTAAAGAGAAAGGGATAATTTAGATTTTTTTTCATCCACATTATCAGATATGATGTTTTATATTATATATCAAGAGGTTTCATTAGGTCCTCACACATTAGGTCACATTTTTATGCAATTTAATGATTTCCACTTAAGTATTGTGCACTGAAGTTGAACTGGAGAATATATGTTTGCTCTCTTCGTTTTGAGATTTCCAGGGTCAGTTTTTTCATCAAAGCTATCATTTGCCCAGTTTTTGTTTCTAATTTCCCACATGCTTCTATTTTAATTTTTCTCATCCAAATCAGTCATTACACACCCTTATAAAAGAACTGAATAAACCAACCCCTTATTTTTCCGCTCTGTCCTCACTTTCACTGAATGGCAGCAATGCAACGAAGAGACAAAATCTTAAAATGATAGCCTTACATGATCCTCATGACTTCATTGAGAAAAACCCCATTGGTCAGCCTCTTGTAGTGGTCCAGAGCACTCTGGGAAACTGAGTTTACTTCCATATACTGGCTGTAGAGCTGGATGCTGCTCTCATTCTCCACCATATTCTCAAACAGCTGAACCTGCAGGAGGGAGAATTTATGAGATTATTTTTGATCTGGTTTAGTCTCAAGTGTGAACTAAGAGATAGACAAAAATAAAACTGCAAAAACTGTGTGGACAGAGGAAGGATATGTTCAGGTCCAAACATTTTCACACAGGAAGCCACTTGAGTCGGTGCACCTGTCTGAACAGGTGGGATCCATGCTTTCACACTGGGAAGCACTTCGCAGTGACAAGCAGCCAACCAGGATGGCAGCCAAGGTCTCTCTTTCTGCTAAGATGAGTTGTGCCAATGCAAACTGCAATATTTTGAAGGGTTTTTTTCCATCTGCACCCCCTAAAAAAAATGCACCGTTGGTCACAAACTTCGGCTGGTAGGAGGAAGCAGAGCAGCTTGAGAGCCTACAGCAGGTGGGCTGCTGTGGATGTCCAACAACATATAAAAAACAGGATGAAAACTTTCATGTCAGTGATTATGTGACCCGCTAAAGGCCTCGGAGCAAATAATAAACCTCTGGCAGGGTCTGAACCTGGCATCTATGAGCTTTTCATTGAAAGGGAGCAAAAGCCAATGGTGAACCCAAAAAGTTCTGCTCAGTGAAACAATTCAACATAAACACTGCTCATTGACCAGAAGGATGAAGTCACCAGAGACTGAAAGGCTTTCTGTGAAAAAAATCCAGCCTCATAAATAAAACAAATCCTCATGTTATTTCAGAGAGACAATACTCCCCTTAAAAAAAATTTACATGTTGTCAAATTAAAGCCACAAAGCTTAATGTTCTTTGCTTATCTCATAAAGTCACAGTCAGTAGGTTTCATATCAGTTTGCAGATTTGTACATCTAGAGACAAAAATGCATGCCAATTCTTCAATGTGAAATAGCTCAAGGTTGGGCAAATGTTTTCTGTGAAATTTGACTGGACCATTCTAACAAATGAAAACAATTTTATCTTAAACCAGTGGTGTCTGAAATCAGTTCAAAAAGGCCACAGTTTCAAATCTTTCCCTTGTTTAACACACCTGAATCAAATGAACAGGTTACAACCAGGAGCAGGTAATTAAGTCATTTGATTCAGATGTGTGAAAGCAGGGACATATCGAAAGCATTGACTATGTTTACATACAACCAATATTCGGGTTATGGTCGGGTTAAGGTCACTATTCTGGTTTCTGAAACAATTTGGTATAACCCATTTACATGCGTGAGCAAAGAGAGAGTTACTCCTGTATACATGGAATTTGTAATCAATTGGCAAATCCCGATGTAAACGGCGACGCACGGTTAGCGTCAGGACATAGGAACAACCTTAAGACGCAATATGTGTCATTTCAAATTCTTCTTCCTGTTTTTCTATGCGCATACAAGAAGTTCCTCTACTCAAAAGACCAAGATTCCTTGCGAATAGAACATGCACAGAACACAAATCAATGTTCCTTTTGATGGGGATATGCTGATACGCGTTTACATGACCAAATATTCGGGTTAGAAAAGGGGTACCCCAGGGGTGATATTCAGGTTTTTAAAAACCCGAATATGAGCATATTCGTTTTTTTTCCTGTGTTTACATGGCCCTGCATAACCGGGTTATTGCAAATATTCCGGTTTTGAACAGGTTCTTTGCTGCATGTAAACGCAGCCAGTGACACCGGCCCTTGAAGACTGGAGTTGGACAACTCTGACTTAACAATTCCATTGTAGCTCTGTCCATTTGTTGAAGTTTGTTGTCCTGCTGGAAGGTGAACTTCCACCCCAGTCTCAAATCTTTTGCTGCCTTTACATCCAGAATCAGAATTCCCCAGGTTTAAGTCCTATCCGTTTTCCCATTTTTTCTCTTTCTGCTAAAGCAGCATGATGTTGCCAACACCATATTTCACAATGAGGATGGCATAGGTTAGTGTTGATCTTATCCATCAAAGCACATGTTTTCTGTGTCCTCTGCCTAGCGTAGCAAGCTTTAAATGGGAATTCTTCTGACTTATTTTCCAACAAGGACTTTCTTGGTATTACTCTTTTAAAGCCAGAGATTGTAGCAGGCATAAATTATAATTGTCCTGTCAACAGATGTTCAAACCTGAGCTGTGGACTGCTGTAGCTCCTCCCCACTTGCCATGGCCCTCTTTGTTGCTTATCTGATTAATGTTGTCCATGGCCTCTCTCCACAACTTTACTTCTGATCAGTCTACTGTGTTCAGTAATGATCTCTAACCAACCTCTGATGCTTTCACAGACCAGCAGGATCTATATTAAGATTAAATCTCAAGCAGGTAGGCTCTGTTTACTAATCGGTTACCTCAGAAGGAAACTGGTAGCACCGGTTTTTATCCGGATTTTATTTAGGTTTATAAGAGTAAAACACATTTTTACTTGTAAAAAATATATATATTGAAAACCTAGTTTGTGATAAAGCGACACATTTTTTATTAGTTCAAGCTGTCTGAATATGTTTGCAGGGCACTGTGAATGGTGTTATTCAAAACAGCTCCACAGGACACGGAAGTGTCAAGACTGACATAAAAGCTGGTCATTAAATGGCAAAGGAAACAGCCAAAAGGAGAAGTAGAATGTTTGCTTCTCTGTGCACATTATCAAGAAGTTAATATCTAAACTTTTTTACATTTTAGGTCAGGCTTTTATATGTATTTGTAGCCTATAGAAAAGACTGTTGAGGAAGATTCTGAAATATTTTTAAATGGACATTTTAAACTAAAATGGAGTCTGATTAACACTGAGCACAAACCATAGTTTGTGTCAACACAGTTTTCTACTTTATCGCTCTGTATTCTTTATGTCTCTAATTAAATGTGACAAATGATAAATGACATACCCACTGCGCCAGCGCACTCCCCATGAATTCCTCTATTATCTCCTTAATGCCGGTCTCCATCGTTGTATCAGCGAGGACCCAAATGGACAATTAATTACAAAATATAATCAACTTTTCTGTTTGTGATGAATCAAAGAGCGGTGTTTGCATGCTGAGTTGAGTGAAGCAGTTCGACATATCTGCGGCCCTGCCCTCCCAGCTCGCTTCTTTCTTCCCCTATGACTCTGTGTCAGTTAGTTTCATTGCAAAACCGCACCGGAATTTCTCACAACACACATGTTGCGCTTTTTTCCCCCAGCATACCACGCACACGTCATCTCACACGACCAGACCTCTCAGGATATCAAAATGTATGACAAAAACGTGGGCTTTAAATGCATAAAAATGTACTGTAGAAATGAATGGCGTTCTTAATATAAACAGCTTTAAAGGTGTACTCCACCTTTAAAAAGGATGTTGCTTTATTATCCATATTGTTTATTGATTTGGTGTAGCAGAAAACGTGACAAGATACCTCATAGTTCAGATGGGGGGTTTTTTCAGCGCAAACATACGTGTGGGTACAAATCAAGCACTGTGTAACCCTGACCTCTGCTGGTTGTGAAGGAAATGCATTTTTTTCTTGTTTCAGATAACTGACTTACATCATGATTTCCGTAACAGAATCAACCAGGGGAATATTCTTCCACCATGCTTCTGTTTTGTTTTTGTTTTTGGTTTTTTTTTCAGACGAGTCAAAAGCGCTTTCAAATCTCATAAAGTGCTTTCATAGATAGATAGATAGATAGATAGATAGATAGATAGATAGATAGATAGATAGATAGATAGATAGATAGATAGATAGATAGATAGATAGATAGATAGACTGATTGCCATTTAAAATGATATTCAGTCAAATAATGATGAAATATGGTTAGGGTTACTTCAGAATTTTAAAAAACTTTTTTTAAATATCATTTATTATTCTTTCATTTGGCAAATAGAAAGTATTTTACTAATTGCAACTGACCAAAAACATGATTTTTTTTGTTTGATTTAATGTTTGATGGTTAGAAAAAACAGCTATGTGCCTTTTTATGCAATATGTTCAAATATCTGGTTTTAGCTGTAAAAAACTTTGTATCTACATTTTAGGGCAGTGGCATTAGTGTGTACAAGAGATACCATAAGATCCCTTGATATTTATGATTTTCAGAAATATCATTGTTCTGAACATTTATCTAATGCACATGAGTGGTTAAGCAGCTTTTCTGTCACAGCACAGCTGTTAGAGTCTGTTAGAGAAAGAGCTCCCTGTCTCCAGGGTGTATATGAAACAGACTGACTCAAACCTGTCCAAGTTACTTCAGATGATAATATCAAGTTTGTTAGTGAGTTTGTTGAGTTAGGTGGGCTCTTTGGCACTGATGCTCCTTCCCCAGGACTTCACAGCAGAGTGACTACGCCACTTATTAGTGGTGCACACAAAAACCTTTTCTCTTTGTAGTTTTATATCACCCACCAGGCCTTTACTCTGGATTTCCAAAACAATTTTAAAATTTCTTAACATATTTATTGCTAAATACTAATAAAGTCGTATTGGGGGATTTTAACACACATGAAGGCATTCCAAGTACATTCCAAGTAAAAAAAAATACATCACAGTTTGTTTAAAAAGATAGCGATATTAGCTCAGCCCTTCTCTATTTACCAGTATTTCTCTTCTAGAAAAGCTACTAACAGAGCTATTCTTCCATTTTACCTGGGTGTATTTAGGTTTTCTTTTCCAGGTAAAGCACTCCTGTATGTCTGCTCTGTCATCTCAACATATGTTTGGCATATCCCTGCTCATACTGAGCCTGGTTCCGCTGGATGTTTCTTGTCGTTGAAAGAAAGTCATTCCTTTCCACTGTTGCCATCTGCTTGCTTGGAAGGAGGGATTGCTACAATAACGTTTTATCAGAAATTACAAAATGAATTTCACTGCATTTATATATTTGATTGTATATATTATGATTAGGATCAAATCAAATGCATCTAAATTAATCTATCCATGATTGTATTGTACTGTATTGTATTGACTAAATTATATGTTTCTGAAGATGAACTGGACCAGCTTGCCCTGTGAAGTGCAACTCTTACAAATTACTTTGATCCTATTGTTTCAAGCAAAATATAAACCTTAAAACCATGTGAACTGTAATCCTCATTGTATTTAATTATTTGCAGATTATATTGACTTTTTAAAATTTAATTTTTGTGTCAAAATAATCATAATTTCATTATATTATTAAAGTTTTACATATTTACTTGCTATTGTAAGTTTTATTGGACTAGCCTAGTAAATAACTTCTACACTTTGCTGTTTTACTGTCTTAGGAAGTACGTATTGTGCTTAAATATTTGATCGTAAAATCAATTATTTACCCTCACTTTTAATTAGCCTCCATTTCCATTTCTGTTTCCACATTCAGTTGATCCAAAATGCGGCAGCAAGAGTTCTGATGAATATTAAAAAGAGAGATCACATTTCTCCTGTTTTAGCTTCCCTTCATTGGCTCCCTGTTAAATCCAGAATAGAATTTAAGATCCTTCTTCTTACATACAAAGCCCTTAATAATCAAGCTCCATCATACATCAGAGATCTAATTGTTTCATATGTTCCTAAAAGAGCACTTCGCTCTCAGACTGCAGGTTTACTTGTAGTTCCTAGGATTTCTAAAAGTAGAATGGGAGGCAGATCTTTTAGTTATCAGGCTCCTCTCCTGTGGAACCAGCTCCCAGCTTTAGTCCGTGAGGCAGACACTCTGTTTACTTTTAAGGCCAGGCTTAAAACTTTCCTTTTTGATAAAGCTTATAGTTAGAGTGGCTTAGGTCATCCTGAGCTATCTCTGTAGTTATGCTGCTATAGGCTTAGACTGCTGGAGGACAGACTGACCAATTTTCTTCACTCTGCTACTTCCTTTTCTCCTACGACTCTCCAGTTGTATTACAGTACATTCTGTTATCTCGACTGTTAACTTTGTTTTCTCTCAGTGTTTTTCTCCCCATCGAAGATATACCTGGTCTGGTATCCTGCTTAGCTGCAATGCCCTGTTGGACGGGAGGCATCGACTAAGATGATCCTCCCAGTAACTGAACATCCACTGTGTCCTGTTATCAACTTTTTACTTTCTGTAACATAGAAAGTTCTCTTATATCGGATCTTCTGTTCCTTCTGTGTCTCTGCTCTGTCTTCTCAAACCCCCAGACGGTCGTGGCAGATGGCCGCTCCTACTGAGCCTGGTTCTGTTGGAGGTTTCTTCCTGTTAAAGGGGAGTTTTTCCTCTCCACCGTCGCTACATGCTTGCTCAGTATGAGGGATTGCTGAAGGATTGCTGTGGTTGGAAAGTCTGCATCAACGGGGCCCAACCTCACGCCAATGACTGACGCAATCTGCTGGGATTCCTTAAATAGGAAACTTTTTAACTGATTGGAATGTTTGTATAAATGTATTGAAATGACTTCTTGTTAAGTGCCTTGAGATGACATCTGTTGTGAATTGGCGCTATATAAATAAACTGAATTGAACTGAATTGAAACATTAAATAACCTTCCTTTTTGCAGCTGCAGGCAGCAGCATTCCTCTGTTTGTTGGGAATCAAAATAAAACATTCATTGAACTTATTCTGTGATAGAAAATTTATTTCAGAAGATTGTACACACATTGGGTAAACCTGTAGCTACAGGACAAATCATTGTGATATGTTCTTTGCAGATGAAAAAGCATTTTTAAAGCCCATAAGTCCTGTTGAGTTCATTAAAGCTTCTGCCCCTCTGAAGGTGAGCGTTCTTGCGTGCTGGGGTGGGGGTGTTGTTGGTTACCGCTTGTGCAGCAGTTCTGGGATTAACCACGCTGGGATTATCAGATTGTTTCAGGGCTGCCAGAATAGATGCGATGACAGCTTCATATAGGCCATCACACTCACACATACAGTATAACCACACAGACACTCCTGCTTAATCCACCTCTGCTTGCTGAACTGAGATAGCCCATTACACCTAAATTGTTTTACATGCACAAAAAGAAGCAGACACTACAAAGCAGTTAAAAACTTCTACCTTTAATATAATATTCATGTGCCAGTTTAACAAGTGCCAAAGCATTTCATTGCAGTTCAGTACAAACTCTACAGCGGAGTGATGAATAATACAGTGCGCATGGGACAAACCTTAGTTTCCTGAGTGTAACTTTCCCAAATTTGACTCCAAACATGTCAGATATGTTTTTTTTCTGTGTTAATGCTACACCTGAATAAATTTTGAATCTCTTCTAGAAAAAAGAAACAAAAAGTACTACACAGCCTCGTGAGCGGATTCTCAGATGGTTCATGGAGTGCTGCACAGAGGTGATTTATTTTTTCCTTTGTGCCTATGTGTTGCCCTGTTCTGGTCATGTTCAAGGGAGCTGTGGCTGCTTCATAGATGGAGCACAAATCAAGCCTATTGGTCTCAAAACCCCAACAGGTGTCCTTCCTACTACCATCCAAGTCACAGAACCAAAAATTTAAATAAATAAATAAAACACAGACACACACCCTGCCTTCCTTCATCCTCAGCTCATTTTGATTAATTGTTTTCCTTGTTCTAGCTGGCTGGAGGTGGAGTGGTGGCCTTCTCCGTGGCTTCAGCAGCTTTCTCCCCCTCTTCAGTCCCTGCGGCCTCGGAAGCTGGATCGACTTGGGCATACTTTAGGAGATCGAGAGCCTTGGCTTTGATGTCAGCATAGGTTTCCTTCACGCCCTTCTCCAGGATGTAACCCAGACTTTCACCCTCTGGAGACTCCAGAGCCATTGCCCCCTCCACGGCGGTCTGAAGGTAACGCATGCTAAGGAGCACAGAGAGCTGAAAATAAAGAGGAATATAGTCAGATGGCTTTACAGTGTTCTTGAAGAAATATTGATAACCTTCGAACTTATTTACATCATCTTGATCCAACTATAAGCTTCATTTTAATTGGATTTTGTGTGATAGACCATCACAAAGGAGAGCATGGCTCTGAAATAAAAGGATTTTCAACATTTTTACCAAGATAAATCTTTTTTGTTTGTTGTACATTTGTTTATATCCATCCTGAGTTAATGTATAATTGTTGAACCCCATTTTGCTGGGAATTACACCTGCAAGAATTTTGTGTATATCGCTACCAGATTTGTATATCAAGACACTAAAATTGTTTGACCATTCTTCTTTGCAATATAGTCTAAGATTAGTCAGATTGGAGAGACTGAAGTCAACAGCAATTTTTCAGACTTACCATTGTTCTGTTCTTGTTGATTTTGGACTGGTCCATTCTAACAGGTAAATAGATGTTTACATAAACCATTTAAAGGTAGTTTTGTCTGCATATTTAGTGTCACTGTTCTGTTCAAAGGTGAACCTCTGGCCCAAACTTTTGCCGCCTCAAACATGTTTTCTTCCAGAATTGCCGAATATTTAGATCCATCCATGTGCTGGACTTTAGGGGTATCAGGGTAAATGGGGCTGAACATAAAAACACCCTATACTTATCAAATATTTATTTTTAAGACATTTTGACAACCACATTATTTTACTAGCACTTATACAAATGTGGACTTCTTTGTATTGGTCCATCACATAACACTCAACAAAATACAATAAACTTTGTTGTAGCATGAAGAAATGTAGAAATGGTAAAGGGGGTGTGAATACTTTTAGAACTCATTCTGTTTGCTTTTTATGGCTCCAGCCTTACTAAAACAACCACCCTCGAACACAAATCTTGCTCATCACATTTCATATCATGCTTCCTTTTCCTCTTTTTCCAGTCAGCTGCAGGCAATATGATGCAAAGACAGAAAAAACAACTTGTGCTGGACTTGATGCCTCTATAGCATGGCAACCATCTGTCTCCGTCATCGTGAAGCAGAAAAAACCCCAGCAGGACTCAGGTTCTGCATTTAGAAGTATGGATTGTGTGATCAGCTGTGGGCAGTGTGTGGTTGTGCATCGGCTTCCTGCTTCAGCCCTCATTGCTCGAGAATAGAATGTGACATCAGTCCTGGGACTTACAAAGAGATGACAATGCATGTTAGATGGAAAGAGAGGAGTTTGTGTGGCTGTAAAGTTTTTTCTTTGTTTTAGTTGTCATGGGAGGCAGTGCGTCAGAAGACACAAAAGCATAAAAAATTCTGTTTTGTTTTTATGATTCTGTCACTAAGGACTGTGGTGCTGTTTTTATATCTTCTGAGATTTGGAAACCCAGGGAGTTTTTAAACAAGATAAACCACCTACCATGGTTTATTACCACCTGATATTTGTCACTGGTCATTGGTTACTGTCCACCTGACATTTGGTTACTGTCCACCTGACATTTGGTTACTGTCCACCTGACATTTGGTTACTGTCCACCTGACATTGGTTACTGTCCACCTGACATTGGTTACTGTCCACCTGACATTGGTTACTGTCCACCTGACATTTGGTTACTGTCCACCTGACATTTGGTTACTGTCCACCTGACATTGGTTACTGTCCACCTGACATTTGGTTACTGTCCACCTGACATTGGTTACTGTCCACCTGACATTGGTTACTGTCCACCTGACATTGGTTACTGTCCACCTGACATTGGTTACTGTCCACCTGACATTGGTTACTGTCCACCTGACATTTGGTTACTGTCCACCTGACATTTGGTTACTGTCCACCTGACATTGGTTACTGTCCACCTGACATTGGTTACTGTCCACCTGACATTGGTTACTGTCCACCTGACATTGGTTACTGTCCACCTGACATTTGGTTACTGTCCACCTGACATTGGTTACTGTCCACCTGACATTTGATTACTGTCCACCTGACATTGGTTACTGTCCACCTGACATTTGGTTACTGTCCACCTGACATTGGTTACTGTCCACCTGACATTGGTTACTGTCCACCTGACATGGGTTACTGTCCACCTGACATTGGTTACTGTCCACCTGACATTGGTTACTGTCCACCTGACATGGGTTACTGTCCACCTGACATTGGTTACTGTCCACCTGACATTGGTTACTGTCCACCTGACATGGGTTACTGTCCACCTGACATTGGTTACTGTCCACCTGACATTGGTTACTGTCCACCTGACATTGGTTACTGTCCACCTGACATGGGTTACTGTCCACCTGACATTGGTTACTGTCCACCTGACATTGGTTACTGTCCACCTGACATGGGTTACTGTCCACCTGACATTGGCCAATGTTGACACATGTTTGGAGATTGTTAGATCTTAGCCTAGACTGACCCTCACACAATTAGCAATAGGCTGTTTAAATAGTCCTTCTCACAAAATAACCCATTGTTGTTTACTTGGACACTGTTAGCATGGCAGAAAATTAAATCTGATAACCATGCCATACCAGTTTCTGTAATACAGTTAAAGCCGAGGTACTGTTTGCTTTTTTTAAGAGGTAGTTGGACTACGACTGTTTTTTCTTTTGGTATTTAAATCTCTGTGACTCTTTCTGTCAGGCCGCTTTATTATGGAACTCTGATTACTTGAACTCCCAGGTAGGTGTGAATGAAAATAAATGCACACACCCCTAAAAGACTATTCCCAGTCTCACTTATCTACTTCCTAGAGAGGTTTGTAGGCCAGTTGCATTTTTCCACCTTTGCCCACCTGAATCAGGATGACTGACAGCACTCCAGGTCCTGTTGAGTTCATCAAACCCATGTAGTAGTCGGTCAAAGCCTGCCTGCAGCCGCGGCTGTGCAGGTTGAGCTCCTCTGATTGGTATTCATAGTTGTAGTGGGCCCTGCTATCTGTCAGGTGGTTCTGTAGGCAAGGGCGAGGGGAGGCAGGGTTGCAGCAGCTGAAAGGAACGCCATCCAACAGGTAACGACCATCCACATTACTCCGCATACGACTGCAGGGAATTGACAGAGATGGAGAAGAAGCAAAAGGTTAAAAGTAAAAGGAGATAAGAGGAGCGTAACCCCTACAAAATGTTATGGGCAGGTAAAAGCCTGAGATTCAGCTTAGTGTGAAGTGAGGAACACATCAATACAAGTGGCATTGTGTCATAACCTCTCTGTTTACTCATTCCCTTTCACTTATTTAATCTTTGACCAACCAGTCCTCTCATGCTTCAGCCGTCTCTTTCTCTCTTTCAAAATCAAAGGTCAGATCTATTTATAAACCATCTCCTCATCTCCACTACACATAATGCTTCCTCTCTCTCTGTAACATACAATTTGACCTTTTCGGATGTGAAGTCCGCTCATCTGTCACTTATGTGGTCCTCAGCTGTCTTCTCACTCATTCACCCCGCATCACTTTAGTTTCTCTGCTTCAGATCTGATTTCTCTTCCCCATACCATACTTGTGTTTTTGCTGTTGTTCACTCACTCCTTGACTTCCTGGGAAGTGAAATCCAGGTATCGGTTGCTGACCCACTGAACCTCGAACCAGTCCTTGAAGTTGTTATTTCCGCAGCAGCGAAACTCCATCTGCAGACGATCAATCGTCTCCTTTTGGAAACAGCGGCCAGGGACGTCTGTATCCTTGTAGAACCGGATGCCGTTCCTCAGGCCCACCTAACAGCAAAAAATGAGGTTTGCAAAATGAGTTATAGAATTATATAATGCTGTGGTTCTTTTTACTGATCTCCAGGACCCACTGTCCTGCATGGTTTAGTTGTTTTCCTGCTGCAGCACACCTGACTAAAATGACGGGGTGCTAAACAGGCTTAAACAGCACTTGATGGTATGCTGAGGAGGCAATGCAATCATTTCAATCAGGTGTGCTGGGGCAGAAACGCATCTAAAACATGACAGATAATGGGCACCAAATGGGTAACACTTATGTACTTGATTATAAAAACAAAATCTTGCTTTGGTTTTCTTGTCTTTAAATGTAGGGATAATAGCCTTTAAAAATGTGAAGAAGTCTTCCCTTTGCATTACGTTGGAGGCCACTTTGAACCTTCACCATTTCTTTTCTAACATTTTAGAATTTTCAAAAAAGTTTTTATTCATTAAAAAAAACTTTTTCCCACACATTTTATTGTCCATTTTTCACCCCTCCACCACAATTTCCTTAAACTCTACCATCTTCATCTTGCATTCAGACCAGCTAAACATATTAACCTATTAAGGCCACACTGTCACATATTTCATCCTTTTGACCTGTTGGGATCAATACTACAGTTTTTGTGACTTTCACCTTCAGCGACTCTTCCAGCCTCCCCTGCAGGGCATAACTGAGGACCACCACGGCAAGGAGCAGACAGCACAGCAGCGCGGCCACAGCATACCAGGCCAGCAAGAGAATGTTCCAGCGGGGGAAGCGGCTGGCATCCAACGAGTCCTGACACACCTGACTGGCAACCCAGTTAGCGCCAATGGAGGCCAGGCCAACCATCATTAGTAGGTTGGGTACTACATGGATCTCTGTGTTCTCCATCACCTCATGAACAGAAGACAAGAGTCAGTAGTTGTCACATTGTAATTTCCTTTCCCTTTTCATTTTATTAGATTATAATCTAATTAGTCTCATCTATAAGTGGTGATAAAGTGTGATAGGATGCACTAGTGTTAGCATTTAAACTAATACTGGTATATTAGCTAATGGGAGCATAATTGCTAACTTTTGAGTAAAAGAAAATATTTGCTTTTAATAGTAACATGCCAATGATGGGAAGTTTGCTAATGTATAGCCTTAGTATTGTTCCTAGTAAAAGTTGTGATGTTAAAAGTAGTTATTTTATTGTCATTTAATTATTTCAAAGATATATCTCAGATTCCTAATGGGCCTAACCCGACAGCAATTCCATTATTACTGCTAATTTTTACATTTGTTTTATAGCTGTTTTAGTACTACTATTACTATTACTCAACGTTTAAATCTGCTGTTAAAAATAAATTTAGATTGTAGTTTTTTTTTCTTCTTTTTTTCATTTATGATCTGCAAGATTGTGCGAGAACACATTTGATCATTTCTACCCTAACCTCATTGGCTTCCAGTTGATTTTATGGTTAAATTTATGTTTCTCTTGGTTGTTTTTAAGTTTCTTAATAACTTGGTTCCATTTTATCTCACTGAAATATTGCACCATTATTTTCCAACTCCTATTCTCAGGTCAGCAGATAAGACACTATGGAATGGTTTGCCTCTACAAGCCAGACAGGCTGCATCAATAACTGTTTTTGAATCTCATTTTAAAACACATCTTTACTCCCTGGTTTTGAAGACAAAGTGGGTCGTTTTCGTTGTTTCATCCTTTTCCTTCCTATTTCTGGAATTGTAACTGAATTTATCTTTATTTTTGCCATTGTAATGTTTTACTTTACTTGCTGTACAGCACTTTGGTTAAGCTTGTTGTTTTTAAGGTGCTTTATAATAAAATTTGATTGAGTAATTGATTGACTGATCTTTGCTTTAACACACGTAACTGGATTTCATCAGTAATAACGCAATTGCCTTTCCTCAGTACTTCAAACAACATCCCATCCATAAGCTAAATATTCCCTCGATTGATTGATTGATTGATTGATTGATTGATTGATTGATTGATTGATTGATTGATTGATTGATTGATTGATTGGTTGATTGGTTGATTGGTTGATTGATTGATTAGCAATTTTCAGTTTTGGATGAAGCGGATCTTTAGATGAGCATATAAAAACCTGCACTAATAAAACAAACTTTAAGAATTTACCCGCCTGACCCAGTGGCATTCAAAGTCAGTACTCAAGGGACGGTGGCCTGCATTTTTTGGATACTGCTTACGTATTATTGATTGAACATACCTGAATTAAATGACTGACTAATTAGCCAGCCTCTGCTGAGCTAGGAGTTAGTTTGAAGAGCTGAATCAGCCATTTGAATCCACTGTGTGAGAGCAGGGACACATCTGATGCGTGCACCACACCAGGCCTTGAGAACTGGAGTTTGACACCAAAATTGGTCAAACAATTTGCTAACTTTTTAATGTGGGTAGATTGTAGACACTGATTTTGAGCCAAAATGATGTACGTTAAACGGCAAAAAGATATGGAATTAAATTAGTCAAAATCCAACAAAATTTTAAAATGTACTGTTACAACCTAAGTATTTCAACCCTTACATTATTACAATCATTTTTGTTCATCATTCTTGTGGACAAGCTTTAAAAACAAGAACAGAAAAATAAGATTTGCTTCGTGTATAAGGCCTAAACTTCATTTAAGTGGTAGTAAACATAACTAAAGTTGGCATGTTAAATTCTTCCCAGCTAAGATGTGCCATTCATCGACACCATCTGCCTGAGGATCAATTTGGTGGTTAAGCTTGCTAGCAAGTCTAGCTATAGCATTAGCACTGTTGATAAACTAGTTAAAGCTGGATACAAAGTGTATATAATTATTCATAATACAACCCATGCAAACACACCAGCCTTACTCTTTTTCCCAGGACACACAATCAGTGACAATAGCGGCCAACTAAACCTAAACTAAAGTCTTCAATTCGGTTTCAACATAGGAGTTTTGGTAGGATTTGTTCCCAAAGGAAATGAGGACATTTGTTTTAGAACTGAGCATTACATTTACAAACGAATATACATGAATGAAGCTTAAATGATTGTGGTAGCTGATGTTTATTACTTTCCAAAATCCTTTTATCCATTAAAACACCTGTTCCTGCTTTTTTGTTGTCAGATTAAATCTACAGTTATTCTGCCAAAGCCAGAACTGCTACCTTCTGACAGCATCATTCAACATATATCCAACCAGCTGTAATGTATATAATTTATTAATTCCCAAGTGCTGTGTGTTAATTGCACCTGTAATAATCAGTTTTATTAACATTAAAGCACAGCAAAATGCAAAGAATCTATTAAAGCTGTTTTTCTCCACTTAAAGAGAATAATTCTTGTGAATCCTTCAGCTTCTCTGTGCCCTTTTTCAAACGCTTCCTCACCTCAGTCACACTGAGGGTTAAACTATTGGATTATTCTCATGGAGATCAATCGATATCCTGAGACATACGCTCATGCCTTGCAGCTTTCATGTGTAGTTGTCTGGATTTCAATGATTCCATCTTTTTCAAAATCCAATACTGGTCAATTACATGCAGTGACTGGTCGGCTTGAACAAATACACAACTCTTCCAGAGGCTGTAACCTTCACCTGCTGGTCACATCACCAATCAATACACACAGCACGGTAATGATTCTGGAGGAGAAATGCTGAGGTCTAAAAGGAGCTTCTCAGCATGCTGCACCCACCATAGCTTAATATGCATGAGTGCGCGTGTTGACACTTGTATTTTGTCTGTTTTGTTGTTGAAGGATTAAGCAAAGTTTACATTTAAAGGACAGATAAGCGACAACAGAGCAGGCTCGGTAAACAGCTACGCTCCAAAGCAAATGTCTGAGCAAACAGTCATATATTTGTCGTACTCTGAATAAACAGATTTGTTGTTTTTAAACTTTGGTACCACTTGTGCGTCTAGTGCGTGCTTCATCATCCGTGTGAGTGTAAGAGTCGCTCTACCTCGTCTCTACGAAGCAGCTCAATCTTGAGATAAACCCCCAGACAAAAGATGAAGGACCCACACATCACTGCCAGCCAGGAGAGCAGCCAGAGGCCCTGAGCCAGACGCACCCGCCTCTGCTGACTGAACTTCATCTTCAGCAGCGCCATGGCTTACTACCATGTAACGATCAGTGCAAAAACAAGGGAGAAACGTGAGATAAGGAGTCTATCCAGATGTGACAAAGAGTTTACAAGAGAGAGAGAGAAAGTGATTTCAGTGCTGCACAAACTGTGCACACTATCTAAAACGATAAGTAGTCAGTGCAGGCCTTGTTGTTGGGTGAGTTATAAGCAGGTTGAGCTCATCTAAGTTGTTCCAGGTGGAGCGGATAAGCAGGTAGATCCTTGAGATGGTGAAGGACGCAGTCAACCTCAGAGGATTATCCAAATTCTTTCACTTGGTTGGAGAAATGGTGCCGAAAAGATTCCTTGTAATCCAATTTGGTGTAGCGAACACGACAGGAAATTTAAGAGGGAAAAAAAGTTGAAAATTAAATAAAGATGAAAGAGATCATCCGTTTCCAGAGTTTACAAGGTTTTTCAAAAGATTTTTTTCACACTTCCTTCAAGCTGAAACCACCTATTTCTTCCTTTTGATGTGATGTTGTCTTTTGATGGCGCCTCTCTGGGTCTGTGCATGTGCGGCGCCCCCCTAAACCGCTGCAGCCATGGTTGGAGGACAAAGAGACTGGGCAAAGTGGTGAGTCTGGAACCGTAATCCCCCAACAGAGTCCCTGGGATCCTATTAAACCCAGGGGCCAATTGGAAAGCAGGCCAGTGTTTGATCAGCAAACTTGTTCTGATGGACACATAAAAATGGGCGGGTCTGTTGGTGTATATTGACACCAGGCCTTACCTGAAACCGATCAGGACAGGTTGATCAATATGGAGGCCAAAGAAACAGGAAATGCTTTGTTACTGTTTGGAGATAACAAGGACGTGTCAGAGTTTGGTTTGAACAAAATTAAACTTATTCACTTCATGATTTTTATGCCAGTCAAAAGCCTAAGTCTGAGTAATTTATTCCTTGACCTCAACAAAGTTTTTCATTTGACAGAAATCAGTCCAATCTGATTATTGTTACGCATAAAAATTGGATAAAGATTTTTTTGGCCCAATGTACGTTTTTGAGTGAAAAGTTTCCTAACTACTTGATTGGATATAATTGAACGTACAATAAACTATTCTAATTGAAACAAAATAAATATTGTTCCCGAATTGATCGCCTGGACAGCATTAAAGATGGAGCGAAAGTATGAGAGGAGTTATGCCTGCAGCAGATTATATAGGGAGGATACTGGGGTGGGACCAATAAGCTTAAATTGTCATTTTAAGTATTTATGACAGTTTGAATCAGAGCTCCAGTTAGGTTAAAGTGAGTTGCACATGATTTACTTTTATAGTGCCTTGCTGAAGTAGTCAGACCCCCATATATGTTCAACAATTTTTCACACCACAAACATCATGGTGCTTTATGCGGGATTTCATGCTAAGAATAACACAAATCTTTATTTATGCAAATGTATAGTCCAAATAAAAACAGAAAAGTGTGGCCTGCAAATACATTAACCTCCTATGTCTCTGAAACCCATAAATAAAATCTGAGCTCTATTGCAGGTAACAAATACGTTTTGTTTGACAGGTTTTCTCCTGGATTGTCCTGTATTAAGCTCCATCTATCATCCCATTAACTCTGACTATCGTCCCTGTTCCTCCTGAAAGACAGCCTGACTGCAGCACTGATGCAGCCGCCGACGCCAACATGTTTTACCATGAGGGTGTTGTGTTCATTATGATGCAGGGCTAAGGGTTATCTTGTCTCCCACCTGGGCTGTGGATCTCTGCAGCTCCTCCAGAGTTACCTGCTCCATGGCTCCATCCTCCTTTCCGTCAAGGCTCTCCTTGCTTGGCCTGTCAGTTTAAGTCGTGTTCATTATGTTCTGTGTCAAATTTGTTCCTGCCAAATGCCATCTGATTCAAATTGTTAGGAGTCTGGGGTGTTTGTCTGTGTTTTTTGTCTGTCTGCTTCCTGGATGTTTTCTCCACTATTCTGGAGAGTTTCACCAGACGTCCTGGCTGAGCTGAGGACCTGTCCATCAAGCCAGGGGGGCGGAGCCTCTTCACTGCACCTGCACAGGTGCAGCTCATTGAATCTCATCACAGGTTGAGGATTTAAGGAGCTGGCTGTCAGAACTTCGGCACCTAAGTGTCAAATCATCTGGTTTTTTACTCGTCGTTGCCTCCTTGTGCTCAGTTCTCCAGCTTCCCAAAAATTATTCACCATCAATCAATTTCTCCTCATCTTAATTTCCCTGTGCAGTGTTCCCAGCCCTGCAACCTTCATCATCATCTTCACATTATCTTTCTGTTTAAATAATACTTTGTAATTTTTACTACTCGTCTCCCTGGTGGTGTTCTGCATGTGGGTCTTGAAGTTTAATCCAAACATGACACAAAAGCCTTTTGCAGGAGCCTGAAATGCCCCATCATTTGATTCAGGTTTGAAGCAGACATGCTTCCTCTGCTTTACAGATTTTCATTTTAAAAGGAGTAAATAAAGTTGATGGTTAACACACAAATGGATAAATGGATTGACAGAGTATGATCTGAACCATTGTACACAAGCATATTTACTGGTAACAGTGATGTAGATACACAAATTAAACACACTATGCATGCTCAATTATAAACATTAACAAAGCTCTGAAAACATAAAGACTAAAATGACTTGATTTGTACTTTATATAACTTTATTTAATCACAGCACAAAAATCCATTAATATTATTTACACTCTTTATTTTACTGTACATTAAAGTCACTACAACAGTAAAGAGTCTCTAAGTTATTTCAACAAGGAAGAACCACAGTGTTATATGTATTACACCTTCTGTACATTATTTACACATGTGCATAATATTATTCATAAAAGTCTATCCCACACATTTAACTCATAATAAAGTGCTGGATAACAAGGGAAAGTATTTTTAAAGCACTACATCTGACTATATAGACTGAAATGACAAATGTAATTGGTCACACCTTTTACTTGGAGAATGAGTCAAACCTTTTTAAAGTGTATAAAATCAAGCAGACTTGCTGTCTCCAATCATTTGTGCCTCAGAGAGTGGGGCTGTAAAATTCACTGTACAAATGAAAGATGGAGTATTTCAGAATACAGCAAGCCAGCCGTGAGATCAAAAGGCCACATACAATCCCACAGCAGGTTCAGCTAATGCAATTCGCATGGTGCATAAAATCCGCCTGATTGCATCGCTGCGTTCTGAATTAACCACTTCAGTAAATGTGAGCACAAAGTCTGTGGTGGGAGCTTCGTGGTATGGGTTTCAGGGCCAAGCAGCTAGAGACAGGCCTTATGCCACCAGGTCTAATGGTAAGCATTAAAATAAGTGATGAAAAGCACACAGACACTGGACTGTGGATCAGTGGAAACGTGTTCTGTGGAGGGAAGAGTCTCGTTTCTCTGTTTTCAGGTCACAAATGTGAGTCAGGGTTTGGTGGATGCTGAGAAAGCATTGCACACCAGAAGGTACAGTGCCGACTGTGACGTTGGGAAAATGACGGATTATGGTGTAAGGTTTGGTTTAGAGTCCTTATCTCCAATAATGGGGAACCTTAATTCTGCATTATAACAAGACATTTTAGACAGTATTGACTCCAACACCTTGAACAGAGCCTTTTTATGTTCCAACATCACCCTTCTGGAGTGCACAAGGGACTGTAAAGACGTCTTATGGCATCTCATAGACAGAATCCTGAGTTCAATCCTATCAAGCAGGTTTGCGATGAACTGGAACAGAGATTGCAAGGCGAGCCGAACCTTTGCATCCAGCATCAGTGCCTGACCTTATAATTGCTCTACAGAATAAATGCACGTGCAATCAACACAGAAATCCTCTATGAAAAACCCTCCAGGAAAAATGGAAGCACTTACAGCTGAAAAGAGGGAACCAACAGCATATTAAAGTATTTGAAAACATAATTTCAAGAGTGGCCAAATACTTTTGGGGTTTTTTTTGTTTTGTTTTTTTAATTTTCCAGTTTATTTGTCCCTCAACAGTCAGTCCAAACCTGAACACAAATTATTATTTCTGCTTTATTAAGAAAGACTTAATGTTGAACATGTGAAATGAACAGAAAGACTGCTCTCTAAAATTTCCAGTTAAGATTCATTGTGTTGTTTTGTCTTGCAGCCCTGAGTGTCTCCATCTTTACTTTTTTTTTGTCTGTGGATGTGCTTATTCCTATTAAGGGTCAAGTACAGCTGCTGAGTAGATGAAACTGAATGAACCATCTCTGTCTGAAATCACGTGTCTGTTATCTAATCTAACCTAATTAGCTGTTCAACAAATATCCTACATTTTGAGACCAAATGAGGACTCTCTATTCTATGTTACAGATATAAAACATAAAACTTGAATATTAAAAAAAGAACATTGTGATTAATTGTGTGCACCTAAAAGTAATGTCCAATTTAGTCTGCTGCTTGTTTTGTTGATGCAACTTTGCAGATGACACACAGAGGTCTCTTCTTTTTGTTTGTTGCTCTAAACTTCTTATTGTTGGGGTTTTATGTTTCCAACGTTTTGCTGAGAGATTTATTCAGCTATGTAAAAACGTGCACACAACATCATGTATTACTGAAATAAATCTACATCCTCTGACTTTTTTTGGCCACTGCAGCTTAGGGATAATCGGGACACAGATGAATACATTCAGATGTCCTCGGATGGCGTTCTCAATCTGCCACTTTTCCTGCCTGTTCCACTCCGTTCATCCATTCCTGCTCACTCTGCTGCTCCTTTCCTCCCCTGACCTCATTGTGCGCCTGCAGATGATGCATGAAATCATCCAGGATCTGCTGGGCCGACATGGAGTCCACATCCCCTGCATCCTGCTCAAAGAGCACCCCCTTTAACCCTCCTCTTCCTTCCCATCTGTCACCCGCTGCGTGGGCGTGCTGAGGGTCTGGAGCAGTCTCGGAGTGGCCAGCACTCCGCAGTAACTGCTGCTGGGTTTGTGGGTAAACAGGCTGCGGTCTGGCAGGATAACTAGGAGCTGCAGTTTTATAGGAAGCATCCCCCATGGCAGCCAGAGAGAAAGATGAGCTGTGAGTGGATTCGTGCTGGCCTGAAAGACTGCCCTCGTTTTTAGCTGGTGTCAGAACTTGTTTAATAGGCATGAAGGCCGTGACCCTCTGTGGACATGCCTCCGACTCACTCAGCCAACGCTGGGCTGCTTCTTCTGCTTTTGGTTCGCAGGATTGGCCATCTGTCGGCAGGGATTGGTTGGTTGGAAAAGAGGTTGTGAGAAACTTTTGTATGGCTTCAGCAGAACCAAAATACTTCCCCAGGAGCTCCTTTACCAAAACTGGCACCTGTAGGGCAGAAACCAAACACATGAAGGTTATTTACAAACTACATGTACAATATATTTTAATTTTATTACGAGCCAAGGTGTCTACTTAGTAAAAATCTATTCACACATTTATTCATTGAATTTGGCAGATTAGTGATGCCTTTGGTTAATAACCAACATTTTACTATAACTGAGAGGGTCTGTCTCCTCGAGCTGTTCTCTTAAATAATATTTGCAGTAAAAATATGCCTTCCTAATGTTAAAAAAAGTTAGAGTGAACAACAGAGTATGAATGAAAATTTTATATTAGGCTGTTAGAGGTTATTGAGAGCTAAGACAGCACAGTGCCTATTTTATCAGCAATAAAAGCCTCTTTCTTCCAGAAATCACATCAGGAAGAGCACCATATTGGCAGTGACACATTCCAGATATGCATCGTAGGGGGATGGAGTTCTCATTCTATCCTCATCAAAATGAGGGAGGTTTTCACAGAGCATCAGGAGAAACTCCTCAGGAGTCTTTAATCATCAAACAAGTGTCATAGAAAAGAAATGTCATGGCATTCAATTCAGAATCACATCATTAAATGAAACATCACCATAATTAACAAACTTCAATTTGTAATAAAATAATGATTTTCTATTCTAAATGTCTCTTTGTGGTCTTAGTCTAAATCTGTTGTTCTGTTGCAAAATGCAGTATACTGCCAGTGACACCTAGAAATGGAGTAATGTCACATCTTTGGGGTTTATCTGCACTACCAATGTTTGAAAAAAGCACCAGCACAGTTAAAAGTAGGCCTATTATACAACATATAACACTGAGCATGTGCACGTTTGCCTCAACTATACTGCATCCTCCATCATACAGATCGAGTACATTATGTTTGTTTACAGGTTAAAGTCTAGTTTGGGTTTCTCATGGATTTGCATGGTGACAAGTGCAATATTTTTATCATTCAGATCATTGTGGCGCCTCATTATGTCACACCGTGCCGTGGCTTGTTCTCTCTCTCCTTTTTTCAGACGCTCTTCCAGAAAGGTCTGTTCTTTTTATGCTAAAATCACAGATTGTGAAGCAGCTGCTCCATTTTTGCTTGAGGAGTGCTAAACTACCCATTAAGCAGGTATTATGCAAATGAGTTTCATAGCGAAAAGGCAACAGCATTGAGTTTGAACAAAGTACTGTGGAAAGACAATAAATTATTGGGTTTTGAACTTTAGGGACTGTTATACTGCAAACCTGTTAATAAATAGCACTGAAGAAATTGCATGATGACATGGAACTTTATATTTCTGTGTCACCACTTGGCAGTACTCCACAACTGTCCCTGAATCAGTGTGTACAAAATAACGTGAGCAAACAAGTCAGAATTTCCTCCAGCGTAATGCAGAAAAGACAGAAGTCATTCATTTGGCTGCAAAAATACAAGGTTAGACGTTAAAACTGACCTATACTCCATGGAGCTATATACCACAGAGCAAGGTGAACATTTTCCAGCCAAGCTTTCGCCAATCACCAAACTAGAATAAACGGTTGCTTATCAAAAAAGGACCCAGTGGTTTAAAGCATTGTAAAATCAATTAGGCAGCTGCGGCTAATTCAAAACAGTGCAACCAGAGTCCTAACACCATGAAAATGATGTTCCCCTGCTTCAACACAACTGATTTCAACTGATGGCTGATTAACAGCAGGGAAAGATCTAAAACATCCAGAGCAGTGTGCCTTCAGGACCAGGATTGGGAAACACTGGACGAGAAGGCACTGAATTACCCTTGGGCCTAAATATAATCCAGAGTGGCTGTTCAGGTATAAAGCATGCAGACTCCCCAGGTCATCAGAAACCTGTTCACAGGATGGGAACCAAGCACAAGAAAGCAACATTTAGTTCCTATGCTCCTTATCTCTGGAACCAACTCTCTAAAAGCTCAAAAACTGGTAGCTCTTTTAAATCAGGATTGAAGACATTACTGTTTACAGCAGCTTATTTTATTTATCTTTTCTATCATGTTTTGGGTTTCACTTGCTTAAATTTTGTCACTTTAAGGTGAATTTCTTTAAATGTGACAATGTCTCATGTTATTATGCTTTTGTGCAGTGCTTTGTTTGGGTTTTCTTTTTTTGTGTGTGTATATCTGGTGGTTGTTTTGTTGTCTCTGTTGCTTAGGTTTTCTTGAAAGGCAAATCGAAATCCCCTGTGCATGAATAATACTATACAAAAATGTTTGCCTTGCAAAACAGTTTCTTCTTTTGAAAACTTCAACAAAGTTTTTCCAGTTTGGAATAAAAAGGACAAGGCAAGGCAAGTTTATTTGTATAGCACAATTCATGTTACAAGACAATTCAAAGTGCTTTACATAAAACATCAAAAGCATTACAGCAGGGTGCAGAAAAAGCAAAAGTAGAGGAATAAAAACCATGATTTAAAATGAACAAAAAATAAATAAAATAATAATCTATCTTAAAAGAAGCCGTGAAGATTTAAAACTAAGAATAAATACCTAATCAAAAGCAGCTGAGAACAGGTGGGTCTTTAACCTGGATTTAAATAAACTGAGTGTTTCAGCTGATCTGAGGCTTTCTGGGAGTTTGTTCCAGACATGTGGAGCATAGAAGCTGAACGCACCTTCTCCATGTCTGGTTCTGACTCTGGGAACTGATAAAAGAGCGGATCAGGATGACCTGAGGGGTCGAGTAGGTTCATACTGGGTCAGGATGTATTTTGGTCCTAAACCATTCTGAGCTTTATAGACCAGCAGCAGAACTTTGAAGTCTATCCTCTGACAGACAGGCAGCCAGTGTAAAGAACTCAGAGCTGGACTGATGTGGTCCACTTTTTTGGTTTTAGTGAGAACTCGAGCAGCAGAGTTCTGGATGAGCTGCAGTTTCCTAATTGATTTTTTAGGTAGACCTGTAAAGACGCTTTTACAATAATCAAGCCGACTAAAGATGAATGCATGGACTAGTTTTTCCAGGTCCTGCTGAGACATCAGATCTTTTATCCTTGAGATATTCTTAAGGTGATAGTAGGCAGATTTTGTGATTGCCTTAATGTGTTTTTCAAAGTTTAGGTCTGAGTCAATCACTATACCCAGATTTCTGACATGGTTGGTGGTTTTTAGGTGTATTGACTGAAGCCCTGTGGTGACCTTCAATCTTTTCTCTTTAGCTCCAAAGACAATTACCTCCGTTTTGTTTTTGTTCAACTGCAGAAAATTGTGGCACATCCAGTCATTAATTTCCTCAATGCATTTGCCAAGAGCCTGTACAGGCCCTTGGTCTTCTGGTGACATTCTAATATATATCTGTGTGTCATCTGCGTAGCTATGGTAATTTATATTGTTTTATTTATTACCTGTGCCAGTGGGAGCATATAGATGTTAAACAGAAGAGGTCCCAGGATGGCACCCTGGGGAACCCCGCATGTAATTCCCGTCTGCTCAGATGTAAAGTTACTTATTTACACAAAGTACTTCCTATTCTCTAAGTACGTTTTGAACCAGTTTAATACAGTGCCAGATATACCCACCCAGTCGTTTGAGTAAAATAATGTGGTCAACTGTATCAAATGCAGCATTGAGATCCAGTAAAACTAACACTGACATTTTTCCACTGTCAGTATTCAAACGGATGTCATTAATGACTTTGGTCAGAGCAGTCTCAGTGCTGTGGTGCTGTCTAAAACCTGACTGAAAGATGTCATAGCAGTTGCTTTGTCTTAAGAAGTCATTTAGCTGATGAAAAACAGCCTTTTCAATGATCTTACTTAAAAATGGAAGATTGGAGATGGGCCCGTAGTTTATTTGTGTCTTGTCCAGATTGTCTCTTTTCAGCAGGGGTTTAATTACAGCTGTTTTCAGGGGCTCTGGGAAAACCCCCGACATTAAAGATGAGTTTACAATCTGTAACAGATCCTACCCCAAGATCTTTGAGACCTTTTTGAAAAAGCCTGTGGGCCGGATGTCTAAGCAACAAGAGGAGGAGTTCAGTTGACGTAAGATGTCCTCCAGATCTTTGCTGTTTATGAGATAAAACTGTTTCATGGTGTTTAAATGGATTTTCCGTGGACACTGTACATAACCTGAACCTGCCGTTAATGGACCAACCGCTTGTCTAATATTTTGGATTATGTCTGTGAAGAATTTGGCAAAGTCATTGCAGGCCTTGGTGGAATAGAGTTCAGGTGCTACTGATACAGGAGAGTTTGTTAGCCTGTCGACTACCACAAATAATGCGCGAGCACTATGACTATTTCTGGTGATGATGTCAGAAAAATATGACTTCCTTGCATTCCTCAGTTGTAAGTTATAAGAGTGAAGTTTCTCTTTATAGATGTCATAATGAACCTGAAGTTTTGTTTTTCTCCATCTGCGCTCGGCTTTCCGACACTCCCTTCTTTCATTTCTCGCCAGTGTGGAATTTCTCCATGGAGACTTTTTCCTTACAGAGATAACCTTCACCTTAGTGGGAGCAATAGTATCCATAACATTTAATATTTTAGCATTAAAGCTGTTGACAAGTTCATTGACTGAACACCAGTCTCCATAAATGGTTTGTGCTTGACAGAATGATTTCAACCAGCTCCATTAAGATTCTCTCCCACAGCTCTTTCCAATCCTCCTGCACAAAACAGATAATTGCTTCTATCTGAAGAGAGAGTTTTACAGAGTCATTAAGGGGCTTACGCTCTGCATCCATACGTTTTCTCTACATTCCACCTGAAACAAAGTCCTGATTGGCTCTTTAGAGGTGACAAATGGCAGCCTGCATCAGCTCCTCAATAAAGCCCACAGACCTTGTTGCTTTGACCTTTTTCTACTTTAAATTAGATCCATTCTGACTCTGCTGCAGGAAGAGCTCTCCTTGCCTACTTAGTCCTCCAAACATCTCTATGTTCAAAACACTCAGTTCCTAAAGCTCAGAATCATATTCAAGACACATTTAACTGCAGGATCATCCCCACAATCTGTTAAAATCCAGCAATATTCAGTGGTTTAGAATGTGAAGCCTTTGTATACTCTATCTGTGTCCAGACTCACCTCCAGCTTCTCCTTGTGGTGACTTTGGGCTTCTGTCGATTTGACAAATTCAAACAACCCATAATTGTTTTTTAACAGATCTGAACTCTTTTTTTTCTGTGACAAAATGATAACTTGCTAACTCAGTAAGACCTTTGCACCTCACAAACCCTGCAGAAGGTCTAAAGGTTGAAAGCAACCTCTCCCACACTTGACAGAGAGTCTTACTCTGATGTGGGATGAGATCACCAGAACAAAGACTTTCTGTGCTGTCAGCAGCTTACCTAATCAAAAAGAATATCTACTTTGGATTTTGTAACTTAAACAATTTACAGCCACAAAAAACAGTATAACATGAAATGTTGAAGTTTTTAAGCTTAGGTTGATATAAAGCAACTTGCAAAGGGTTTTATTGTCTATCAAAGGGGACATATTATGTCTATTTTAAACAAGTTATAATTGTTATTGAAGTTCTTTGCGCAAAATCACTCTGACATAAAGCGATCTCACCAGCTCAATATTTGATCATTTCAGTCTCTTTCAAAATGAGCAGATCACACCCACCGATACCTGGATGTGTGTTTGCCACACCTGAGATTGGCATGGTGTTGGTGGGCGGGGACGCGGGGTTGACACATGGGGTTGTGGAGTTTGACATGTGATGGGCAACACAAAAACGATGAAAAGGGTGAAATTAGCATAATATTTCCCCTTTAAACCCTTTTATGTTTGGTACATTGTAACCACAAACCTTGATGTATTTTATTAGTTTAGGTGGCTTTTGAGGTAGATAAATTGTCATTTAGAGAGGGGGTCCAGATGCCTGTAAGAGGGGTATAAATACTTCTCTGAGCGCCAGTTTAATACAACAGGGGGAGTGAGTATTCAGCTGTGACCCATCGTTTTTGATAAGTGCAGCCAGCAGGGTCAAACGCTGGCAGGATGAGCAGCTGATAAGACTCTCTGGCCAGATTATCTAAACACGCTTGCTTTACCAGAGAGTATGAGAAATGTGTTGCTCAGAACAGAATCTTAATTGATAATTATGATGCGTCAAAAATTATTTAGTAACAAATCGTTGTGATCTTGTTGACACTTCAGTGTATTATATAAAATATGTTCTCATTGGGAATTGAGGGCCTTTTCTGTGCTGAACTAAGCCCTTGTGAGACCATGTCCCCATTGTTTTAATAAACTACCTACAGAGAAAAATCAGCTGGCTCTCTACTTCCTTACCGTAACATATACGTAAAATTTGAAAATTGCCTTGCATTTAGCTCCATCTGGCTTTCTTTCAGCAATGGCTTGCTTCTTGCCACTCTTCCATAAACTAGTAATTGTTGTCCTTTCACATTCTCCCACCTGTGCCGTGGGTCATCTTGGACCTAGGCTTCCAAAGCTACAAAGATTTACAAAATTTCTTCCACCATATGCAGAATACATTTTTATACTTAATGGTGCAAATATGTTTACAATCTTTATATTTTGCATATCCTTGCATAAACCCCAATGCATTTTTATTTATAAATACTCAAACTTAATATTTATCAAATTTAATATCTACATGCTCAAACTAGCCCAGATTATAACAACCAATAAGATTAGTTACCATAACTATGCAGACGATACAATCAATCAGCTGTCAATCAGCAGCTGCAGCTGATCCAGAACGCTGATGCTGGTGTTCCTCACTAGAACCAGGAAAGTAGAGCACATCACCCCAGTTCTAAAGTCCTTACACCGGCTCCCTGTAGCTCAGAGAATATACTTCAAAATACTTTTACTAGTTTATAAATCATTGAATGGCTTAGCACCAAAGTATGTTGAGGATCTACTGTTACTATAGCAACCCCCCAGACCACTCAGGTCCTCTAATTCCAGTCTACTCAACATTCCCAGAATTAGAACCAAACATGGAGAAGCAGCTTTCAGTTTCTATGCTCCTCTAATCTGAAACAAACTTCCAGACAACTGCAAAGCTGCTGAAACACTGAGTTCTTTTGAATCAATGCTAGAACCCATCTCTTTAGAGCTCCCTTTCACTAATGTTTTCATGTATCATATGTTTTGTGAGCGTTTCATGCTTTATTGCTGTTTTTACTTTATCCCTTAATCATGTAAAGCACCTCGAATTAGCTTGTTGTTGGAAGTGTGCTATAAAAATAAAATTGCCTTGCCTTGCCAAACCCTCTCATGCCATCATTGTACGTATGTATAAATTCCAACATTTTATGTTTTCATTGGATATTTGTTTAAATTTCCAGCACAAAAGAGTAGTTAGTGTATTCCACAACTTGAGAGAAGTAAAATAAAGATTATTGTCAGTTATACATCTTCATTATTGTAACTTAATGCATTATGCAAACATGCTAATATTTTAATAGGGGTTCACACTAGTACTAACTTTCATGTGTATAACGTGGTTATCAGATAAAAGTCAGTCAGACGGATTTTATGTCATCAGGAGCACTCTAAAGTAGCAGATGTCACATATGCTGGTGATTAATCTATACATTTTATAGAGTAGTAGTCGGGGTTTTTTTTTTCTAAATTTTTCTACATTTTAAAGATTAATTTAAGCGATTTTTGAACCCTCTTTCCAGGACAGCATTTTGTTGACATCTGCCTTGAGTTCAAGTGTGCCTAAATGTCCACTAGATGGCAGTATGCTCACATTAATGTTCTCCAGAGCTGCGATGGTCCTGTGGGCGTCATTTAGCTCTGAGCCCAGCTGGGAGACTCGATTCAGCAGAAATTTCCTCTCAGTGCTCAGGCTCTCCGACTGCAAACACGTGAGGAGAAAACCAGAGCAATAAATTAGGCTTTGAATGCAACAAGTTACAAAACAAGATACATTCCCTTTAATTGTTATTATTCTTATTATTATAATGATTGCATGAAAATTCTCACCGCTTTGTGGAGGTGCTCTCCCAGCAGGTTATTTGCCTCTTTTGTCCCACTATGTGTCTGCAGGAGGCTTTGTAACAACAGGAGATAAATTATTTTTCATTATTATTTAAGGGTTTCCGGACATTTAAAGGCATCTGTCTGCAAGTGGTAAACATAGGCTACACCTAATAATAATGAATGTGCAACAAACAACTCCCAAATGGAGCAAAGTGTGAGGCAACCATTCATTCCAGTTGCTGCAGTATGCTGAGGAATGACTGGTATGTGCTTACATTGCAGTAGCAGATATTCAGTAACGGATTCAGGCCTGACCAGCAAGTTGAGACTGTTTTAGTTGACCTCTATCTGTTATTTTGGCTAAATCTATGGCTCATGTTATTGATGCAGAATGTTGCATGGATCCTTTAATTCATAACATCCTTATATAAAGCTTTGAATTACAGTAATTGTCTCTTATATGTGTAATTCTCAGCATCTTGTGACACCATGCTGCACATTTAAAGATCTGCTTTGCTTATCTGCACAAATCACCTTTTATATTTCTCCTTAACTTGACTGAGCTCATCCCTGGTTCTCTGTAGCTCTGCCTCCAGGCTCTCAATGCAAACCACCGTCTGCAGAAGGTTCTGGTGGAGATCTGCATTCTCCTCCTGCAACGCCCTGAGCACAGAGATGGGGGAGGGGAGGATGGATTGACTCCGTAAAAAAGAACCAGAGATATCCGGTTTGTGCTGGAAAGAAAGGCCTAAAGGATATCAGGAAAGTCTGTGTAACACTTGGATATAATGTATAAACATCCTGTTTTGAGTTATTGCTTGGGGACTTTAAAGGTCTTCCTCACCCATAATCAGCCTCTGCTGTTGGATCCATTGCAGTTTTATTTTAAACATGGAGTAATTTTTGAAGCAGGGACCTTTCTTTATAGAAAACGGGCAAAAGTCCTAAGCTCTCGTACAAGGGGCGCTGGGTAAGCCGGCTGCCACAGCGGTCTTCCATATCCTGTTTGGATTGGTTGTACTGAAACTTAATTTCCCCACGGGGATTATTAAAGTATTTCTTATCTTATCTTATCTTACCTACGGTTCTGTTAGATTAAATAAATATTAGTGCATACATGTGTCTGTCACAATTAATACTGCTTTTAGTGTGTGCCGGTGCCTTGATCTCGGATCTGGGCCTTCAAGTTGTCGGGATAGTCAGCTTGATTGTCTAATTGTTAAGGAGCTAACTACTCTTAGTTTTACAAGCAATGTATCTGTCTCCATTCAATCCATTTAAACAGTAAAGGATCACAAACATGATCTCCAGAACTGTGCACCTATGAAATAAAAATTATCCAAAAGTTTTATATGTGGAGCAGCCATCTTGGATATTAAAATTAGGGGACTTTCTATGTTGGAATTCCCATATCAGAGATCCTTCTGTTTAATTTATTTCAACTTTCCAGTCTTTTGCACCATAAGACCTGATTTTGTTTTAGGTCTGGAACAAATCTACATGTCATATGCAATGTTCACATGGAGCTTGGAAGTCAGTCTTCGGATCTAGGGCTGACATCAGACCTGAGTTCAAAGCGTTCTCTTTCCAAACTGGAAAACCAGTTGAGGTGTGGAATACTTCTAGCAGAACATTTTTATGTTGTATGAGTTAGAGAAATATGGTCACAGATAGAGATAGAACAGCGCTATCCGTTCCACTAGTTCACTGAGATACAAACTATTAGAAGTGCCAAAGAACTGTTTATTCCTGTAACTTTCACTACTTTATATACCCGTACCAGCCATGTTGGACATTGAATAAGAGGCTGCTGAATGACCTCCAACTTTCCAGATCAGAACTCTTGACTTCAGGGAAGGTTCTGCTTTTTCTAACCTAAAACACTGACATAGAACCCTAGTTGAGTTCTGAATGCAAGTTGGAAATAACTGTGGGATTTGCTAATTGTTGTATTCAGTGACCAGGCTAACAACTAGTAGCAATCAAACTATTAATGTATCCATGTCAGTATTCCCTCTTTAGGGATCTCTGAAATATAAACTTCTGAATATCTACTCGCCATAAGTACAAGTCTCTCATTAAGCCTGCAAGAAAACTACAGATCATATAGGCTATTGAGCTCATTTTGTTTCAGAAGCTGGACTTTGGAAGTGGGAATTACATCACAGCAGAGTTGAGCTTGTTCTACTTGCAAGTAGGAAAACCAGTGTGTTTTGCCTCTGGTTTTGGTGGAAACTACAATTAATAGCACAAGACAATAACTGTATTTTTCCTCTATTTTATGCATTCACACACTGAATTTGTAAAAAAACAAAACAGACTTTGTGCAGTGAAGTTCTCATTATACCAGTGGAAAACTGCTGTAATGAGATACAAAAAATATGCTAATAAACTGTTATGTCCTGCAACTTTTCCTATGTTTGATGCAGTCATCGTAAATATTCTTGGGGGTTCTTAGGGACTTACATTTTCCCCCCAAAAAGGTTCTATTTAATTTTCTGATTTGGAATTCAAAAATTGCGTCTTCCAAGTACAAGACTAGTGCGGTGGGAAAATTCCTATGTAATTAGGATTTAAGTATATATTCTCTGTCTAGTGAATGTATCTAGGGTGAGATGACAAAGTTAGGGGAAGCAAGCTTAATATTCCTGATAAAGACGTGTCAGATCACCAGAGAGACAGACGCGGGGGCAGCAAGATAACTACGGACAGTCTGACCTCGAATGTGCTGATTCATGCTTTACTATCAGACTGGCATGAAGCAGCTCTCCAGAGGCTGGGCGTGAAGGTTGGAGAAGACGTGCTGCAGAGACAAACAGTGATTGATAAATACTATTTAAACTGTTAGTTAGAAAGGTTTGGTGGGCGATGCATGAGTAATTGCTGTCCCCTCCATGTTCTGGCCAGACATGTTTGTATTAAATACTTAAACGCCTTCTGGGACTCAGTCTTCTTTTATTGTGGAAACCCTGCCATTACACTAGCGTACTGTCAGACTAGGTTTCCGATTAAAGGTCTAGAGATACAGTATTCTACAAGAACAGATACATTTATTTTTTCTCCTGGAGCTTCAAAAACAAAAGGATATAATTTTTGGGGCAACCTTGCCGCTTGGGCAGAGGTTTCTTACTTATCTGTCTTAGAAATATTGTGTGATTGGTCAGATTGGGCGTGGTTACTACAATGACAAAGGTTGCAGTGCGAGGTACCTATGAGGACGTCACAGGAGTTCTCGAGTCTGAAATGACCAGATAAAGAACTTTTCTGGTTCTTTTCACCTAAAAGTAAAAAAACTAAATTCTCTGTTCATGTAAAATATGTATAGGCCTTGAAGGTGTTCTAGAACAACGATTTTTGACAATTGTAAACTGTTCTTTGAGCCTTCATATAGCATAGGAAAATACTGTAGGTGTGTTTCTACTATCAGAACTTCACGGCAATTTTACCAGAACTTCCCATCATGCGCGTGTCTCCACTTCATCGGGCCTAGCCAACGGGGCCGTTTTCGGGGCCGTTTTAGGAACCAACGGAGTACCACTCTGGGGGTATGTATGATATGCCGACGTATTAGCTGATTCTTTAAAGGGCCACTTTTGTATGGAGACACGACAGCTGAGAGGATCGGGCCAACAGATTACCCTGTCAGATAAAAGATCTGATAAAATGACCCTGAAGTTCCGATAGCCTAATGGCCCAGGAGCCCTGATAACTGGCCAAAAACATCCCATAAAGCCCTAGAATTGATAGACTGAAGTGGGTGGGGGACATGTAAATTTGAGAGGGTGTGTCTATGTCCTATGAGAGCATTATCAGAGCTTTGCCCAGACTGGCCCATTTCTCGGTGGCAATTACAAAATTAGGAGATTGCATAGGAAAGCAGCTCAGAGACAGCACAGACTTTTTGGTATGGTACATTTGACACCCCAAACTTCCTAAATTAAACAACAACATGGTAAATGGGGTTTTGAATTCCAGGTCCCCTTTAAGCTCGCAACCAAATCTACTCATCGTATCAATTAATCTCAGAAGTTGAGCATTTTCTTATGTAAAAGCTGATTATGTCTAATTCAAAGAGATATCATATTCATGTTCATTTTATGCATTGAAAAATTGAGAGAAAATGTTGAAAGATTGATTAGTGCAATCTGTTCCACTAGTTTAATGGGAGTTAGAAGAGTTAATCGTTTATACCTGCAACGTTCACAGTCAGTGCATTTACATGCAGTAAAAGAAAACCGAATTATTGCCTTAGTCCGACTGAATTCGGACTTTTGAAATGCATGTATACGCCTTAGTCCTGCTGAAGTCGAAATGAACTGGTGTTAGAGTAATCGAGATAACTCACACAGATAATGCAGTTAGAAAACCGAATTTCACTGCATGTGAACTCCAACACATCTTAGTCGAGCTATTAGCAGCCTGGGCACTCCGCCTTCGGGAAGTGACCAGACCGCATAAGCGAAATAACAACATCGGGACGAGTAGCAACAACAAGTTTAACACAATCAAGCAGTGCTGTACTTAGGGAATGTACTGTGATGCAGCGTTGTTGTCGTCCATTTCTTCGCTCATTGTGCATATCCTGCTTTTACTTTGTCTGCTTCACTGCTGCCAGCATTTGTTTACCGTCTGTGTGATGCTCTAGGCCAACCAGAAGAATGCCAATGTGAAAGGGCGCATGTCACCACCTACAGTCGTACAAGCGAACGCACTTCATTCAATGATTCGATTTTCTAAGTGACATGTAAACTGAGATTAAGGCTCCTGTTCTGGTTAAGGTATTAGCTCGATTTTGGCCAAAAGCTCAATTTAGCTGTACATGTAAATGTTGTGTTTTATGTGTGCAGCAGCCATGGTGGATATTAAACTTTAAGGCTTCTCGAAGACCACAACTCAGAATTACTGCTTTTTATTGTATTTCTGACAGATATCCTGAATTCTGATTGGAAACTCAGAAATTTGGATTTCAGAGAACAAAAATAGCACACTTCACCTTCACTAATCTACCTTGCCAGTACTACATACAACATGAGGTACAAGATACAAGAGGTCCATGAGCTTTGTTACCTAAAACATAGAGCTTTTTCCCCCTCTTTTTTAAAGATGCCAAAAAGATGTTCCATTGTTGTAAATAATGTTAACCAATCAAAAAAGAAAGGTAATGGTTAACATTTTATAAATATCCCAGTCTCTGTTTAGCCCTGTTGATTTCCGCTATGGGACATTGCACCATGTGCTGCAGCTGTCCCTGAACTGTTAACAGCATATCTTTCCTTGCTCTGTCTGACCTCCTCCTGTCTAAAAACTGTCAACTAAAGGACACTAATGTAGTTTTTATTTCATTCACCAGACACAAGTTTTACCAGTTAAAGCTTTTTTACAATATAGGAACAAAATCAAGGTACAAACCATACAAAACCCATAATATGGCTTCTGTTTGTACTATGATATTTTTAATGAATGACCTTCAAAGCAAGAGTTAATACTTTAGTTAGGAGGCAATAGGCATCCAATTGTCTGAAATGCATGTATGACTTTTAAAAAATATAATAATGAACAAATTTGCAAAAAGAATAATTAGTGGATGACAAAATGTGGTATTTGAATTGTGCATCATCTCTGATAATGTGGCAAAAGTATTATTAATATATACTGCTTTAAAAGTGATTCTGAAAGTTGTTCTCTGTTGCTTTTTCCTACATCATTTTATGTGGATGCATTAGTGATTAGATCGAGTTTGTTACATAAATGAATTCAATGAAAACACTTCCCCCTCCTTTTTTAAACAGGAGGACACTCATTAACGTGATCAATAAATCCTCTCACACAGAGTGAATCAAGAAAAAAAAAAAGATACATGTAGAGGACACTTACTGAAGGTGGTCCGGATCGCACAGCATGTTCTATAATAAAAACAAGTATACGTAGACAGGCAGTGAGAGATGGCAGGAAATATGAGGACTTAAGGTTGCTATTAAATATTACACAGTGTAAACAAACAATGTATTTAAAAAGGCTTTAGTTTGGATTTTTTAACCATAAATTTTGAGATATTCTGATTCTATCTTTGCAACTCAGCTGTAAGACTAAAGAACTAGCTGTACATGATGTCATAAAAACACAGAGACAAAAAATAATAATAATTATCAAAGAGGACACCAGAGACATTGTATAACCAGGACAAGCCTCACCCACATTACTGAGGACATGAGAAATTCAATAAATTATTGAATAATGCCTGGAGTCCCACAAGTATTGATCTGTTCTGTGAGACTAAAATGTTCCCCGGTTTTTCCTTTTGTGTCATCCTGTATGAGCAGCTTCAACATCCCTTGGAAAGAAAAGGAAATCTTATATAATGTTGTGTAAAATGATCCTCATACCAGTTCTCATCAAAAGAACAATTTGCTGGTATGAGCTGAAAATAGTTGTTGGGGTGTTGTTTCTTTTTCTGAATGCACAGTCAGTCAAGAGAACAGAAGGGACACCGCCCCGGGAACAAAAAATATGTCATAACAGTGATAAATTAGAATGTTTCAAAAGAAATTTCCCCTAGATGCACAGGAGAGTCATCTGCTGCATTGCTGGAGGATGAGTCAGCTTGCAATGCGGAGTATTTGACACATCCCACATACTTTCTGAATCAGCTCCACTGCCTCTGCAAGAAAAGAGCAACACTGCTTTTTAATTTGTTCAGGCAGTTGGTTCTATATCTGCCTTCAGGAGCTTCATCAGGGGGACTTTTGTGCCATAATCAGCTGTTTTCATCCTGCCGAGTCATTTGTTGGTCTTTATTCTGAACCTGTGAGGGCAGGTTTTATTTTTTAAACTGCTTTTATTTTTTATAAATACAAAAGATCAAAATAAACTGTGGCCACGTTTACTGGCATATCTGATGATGTGTAAAAAGCTGTAAAACCAATAAATCTTTCATTGCAGATATATAATCTCCAAACAAAAAAATCTGAAAAATCCAACCTTGTATTTTAATATGTTTATTTAGTTGAGAGAAAAATCCAAGCCTATCCAATAAATCCTATTGAGTTGGTCAGAGGCCCATTCCCTACAAAATAAGAATGACAAGAGAGCATGCCATTCAACTATGATGAGACATGTGTCTTGATCTTCACGAGTTATAATTTACTTATTGGGTTAATCAGTGTCAAGGAACTTTTATTTTGTAATACATCCACTTTCATGAGAAAGAGGGCATTTTCACCTCAAAATGGGAACGATAAGAGAACATGCCATTGAAGTAAGGTACCTGCGTTAATGTCAAACAACTTTTAATTATTGATCTATCAGTTTCGTGACAGAAGCCAAATTCTCTTTAAAATCGGAAAGACAAGAGATCATGCAATCAAGTAAGGTACATGTATGTTTATCTTCCTATTAAATAAGAATGTATTCTTATTAAACTGAATAGGGTCAATGAACTTTTGAAAAATAAAGACATTCATGATACATATCCCAATTTCTCTTACAAATGGAAAAGACAAAAAAACATCAAGTGAGGAACAAGTAAGTAAATTTTCATAGCATACACACTGTATACTTTTTAAGCTGATGAGGGTGTCAGAGAACTAGTAATCCACAAGTTTAATGAAGGACGTCCAGTTCTATTCAAAATGGTGAATATAACAGAATACGTCATGAAAGTAAGACAGATGTGTGTTATTCTTGCCCTTGTTATTTTGAGTTAAAATAATGAAAAATGTTTTAAAAAGTTATAAGAAACTGGATTGTTTGTAAAGCGGTGCATGAGACTTTACTACTGCAGCAAAAAAATGTTTTAAGACATTTTACACACCTTTACCAAGAGTGACAGCAAATCTGGAGGTCACTGTGTATTTCAATGGAAAAACCCTGCTTTTTTTAAATAAACTGTCTGTCAATGTGAGTCATGGGTCTATTGGGTTTAAGGCTTTCTTTTTAAGGTGACTTGACCTGACATTACCGCGTGTTGTGAATGAAACTTGTTGACTGTTTCTGGTTTTGGTTGGTTACAAATTCCATAACTTCAATCACAAACACCGCTTTTGCAGACCCTTTTTAAAATATGTTCTTTGTTTATACTTTTATGTATGAGAAAAACATGTAAAAACTATTCCTGGAAGTTGGAACATCACTCACACTTGTGGGACTTGAGAGGTGACAAACTGTAAGGAAAGGCTCAGATGAAGAAGCTATGGTTGGATTTTAGTTGATAAAGGCCTAAAAACTTTTTCCTACTAAAACTATTGAAATTTTATTGATGCTCACCCTGTGCTGCTTAGCAATCCCCATGGGCTGTGACTGGTGTTGGCTCTGCTCTGAGCTGTGGCTGGTAGCCGTGGAAGCCGTGTCCCGGCCTCTAGATGAGTCGGACTTTGTAGATGAGGACTCAGAGGCGAACCCTTGTCCTGCGACCTGGGATGAGGATGGAGGGGAGTTGCTCGGCCCTCTGTGCTCAGCCTCATGGTGCGTCTGCATAGGCAAGTGTTGGGTATATGGGTTTTGGTTTTGAATGTTGCTGGGATGGTATTTGCGGTGGTGGCGTTGCTTGGGTTGGGTCGGTTCAGGACTGGTACTGGTTCCATCTGTGTGGTGAGAGCCATATCTGCTGTATCTGTCCCCCGACATGGAGTCTCCAGTTGGAGAGGGCCTCCTGTCTTTACGTCCGTGGCTTGCAGGTGGCGTGTGGTAACGAGGCGGGGGGCTGCCGCGGTGCCTCCTAACTGCATATGCTGTCAACTTGTCCGAATCGGAGCAGTCTGAGTGTTTTCGAGAGCCGACGGTTGGTTTCACTTGTCTGTTGGGTTGCTTCACTGGCAACTCAGTGTCGCTCCGTTTCCCACCTCTGTGCTTCTTGGGTGGAAGCTCAGGCTTGACCGGCTCAGGTTTAGGAACCGGGGCAGGGGTCTTGTCAGTAGCCTTATTGGGGCTCTTGCCAAAGATGGAGAGTTGGGATGGACTCATTACCTGTTTTGTAATCTCATCTAGAAAAGCTGAAAACTGCAACTTTCCCTCTACAAAGTTTGCCCGGGCTTGCTCTATCTCAGCTTGAGTGATCCCTTTCCCCTTCTGCCCACTTTGACCTTCTCCTGTGTTGACTCTTGGAGAAAGTACCTCCATTGACTTGGCCTTGCGAATGTCATTGTTAGTCTCCTTTTTTTTGAGTATCCCTTTGCTGGGTAGCTGAATCGAAGAGACTGCCCTCTTAGGACCCCTGGGGACCCCTAAAACAATGTCCTCCTCACTGAAAGCCAAGCTTCGGTTCAGACTAGTTGTCTTATACAAGGGCCCGTGGTCGATTTTTGACACTTTGGAACGTCCTCTACCACTATCAATTTCGTTGCATTGCAGCAGCCCTTCTTCACTTCGACTGTGACCTCTGTTAAGGTCACACAAATCACTCCTTCCACTTTGGTGTGAGCCATCGTTCAACCTGCTGACAACATTGACCTTTTTGCTGTGCTTGACGGTGGCAAAGACAACCGGCTCGCTGCTGTCATCCTCCCTAAAAGCTCTGCGCACATCCGAGATATTGGAGCAGGACAGGGAATGCTGCGGTCGCTCGGCATGCTGAAGGGAGAAGGGATCATTGGCACTTGTCTCTGCTAACCAAGAAGTAGAAGAGGAGGATGAGGTGGAGGAGAGGGAAGAGGAAGAGGCCCTGGAGAGGGTAACAGAAGTGTGGTGGTCATACAGTTTCTCAACATCTTGGTGGCACAGATACTGGGCATTGTGATGGGCGCTGTCGTAGAGATATTCAGTGTGCTGGTGGCGACGAGGGTGTCCACGGCTATCATCTGTATTTCTATCATTATCATCAAGTTTTGCATACCTACATCAAATGAAAAAAACATCAACACCCATTTGAAATAAAGTGTATCCACACATAGAGTTGCAACTACATATTTATGTATACTGTAAAAAGACAACATTTTCTTCAACTTTCTAGCATCAAATCAGGCTTGATGTTTCCTTATTTAGGTCAGTTAGGATGAGAAGGTCCAGCCATCATACTGTTCTGGAGGGAGACGGGTTCTGTGTTCCAGAGATGAATCTGTTTTGATGTGAAATGTGAAATCAACCCCAGGCCAAACGTGAAAGTCCTTAAAAAGAGTCTCTCTTAAGCCCGCCGCACACGAGAGCTATCTGCTGAGCAAACGGCCTCGAATGACTTTTTGCTCAGCAGATAGCTCTCGTGTGCGGCGGGCTTAAAGCTGGTAGGAGATTGTCATTATCCTCAGTGAAACGATGTCAGTACTGACATGCTCTAAACATCCACTCAGAAGCCATTACTCCAGAAGCAATATAAAAAAGCCAGATTACAGTTTACAGGTTAACTAATTATAGCACTGATTGTCAGACCTGTAGAAAATAAGGTAAAAGCCTCCAATCCTGAGAACACCGTATAAACTGTTTAGTAAACTAATTTGTGTGGGTGTTTTGTTGCAGGGAGGACTGGTCTGCCTTACAAAATAGATGCCAATACGGGGAAAGAACATTATGTGTAAATACTGAAGCAATATTTCCGTACACCTCCCAGGGCTTTAAAGCTTGGGAATAAATTGGTCCTCCAAAAGAAAATGCAAATAATTCCACAAAATTTGTTACAAAGTGAGGAAAGGGCAACAAAGACCTAATCTTATACCACTGAAGATTTGTGGTTTAAAGATGTAAACATGTTTGCGAGCCACGCAGCCTTCAACCTGACTCAGTTACAACAGTTTTGTCAGGAGGAATGGACCAAAATTCCAGCAAATAACAAAAAGACGGGTGTTATGATACTCACAATATTTCCTACACGTCATATAGTTTAAAGACAATTCTACCAAACAAAGAATCTAAAACATTGTTTTTCTTATTGTTCTGGAATTTGGCAGTAAAAAATATTTTGGTAATTGTAATTAACAACAAATAGGAAGAGTTTAGTGTAATTTCATAGAAAACTGTGACACAAAAAAAATATTTTTTTATACAGTGTATGTAAACATCTGGTTTCAGCTGTATGTTGACTATGAAGCTCTAGATTTCTTGGTGTTCATGCTTCCTGGGTAGAGTAACCCTCCTACCATTCTGCATGAGTTTCTTGCTGATGATGATGGTGGTTCCTCTGTTTCTTAGTTTGATCTGAAGAAAGCCTGTGGACGGGCTTGAAGAACTTGTCCATTATGTGTCTCTTCCCTGGTTCCCAAGCTGCCGATCCGTCCTGCCACAGGATAATTATCGTTCCTCTGCTTAGTCTGTAGCTTTTCCCCCTGTTTTTCTGTGCAAGACTAAAGTTTAGTAGAATATACTACTGGAACCTACAAAATTTAGAACTCCAAGGTTCACTGCCATTCCAAAAAACCAATACAGCATGTTGTCAGATATTGCTAAAAATAATTATGTAGTTAATGGGGAGTAAATTTTTCAAAACAATTATACAGAATACTAGAAATTGCAGTCCTCCCAGTAACTCCCCGGGTATGCAGCTGGTGGATGTTTAGGTGCCTCCTATGTAGGTTTGTCTCCCTCAACATCTAACTGCAGAATAATGGAGTGAATGAATTCCTGGATGGTGGCTTGATTTTTCATCATGCCTGAACAGCTGGGTACTCATCGACCCAACACAAAAACTGGGACCTTTGCCCTCACACAGGAGACAATTGACCGAAGCCCCAGGAAAATAAATCTATATCAAACACTGTTTTTTTTGCACTGATTCTTGTTGTTACAACTTCATGTTTAAATCTCTTCCATGTTGTCATTAAGTTTTAATTCAACCCTTTTTTTATTATATTCTACTAATAATTTTTTATAACCTTTTCCAAAAGTGCATATAAATTCAATCAAAGCTATTGAGTTGCCCTTTCTATCCCATTGATTTTAAGAGTTTTCCTGCAAACATGTAGCTGAGGCATAATTACACTCAATTCAATTCAATTCAGTTTATTTATATAGATGATACAGATGTTGTGAATTGGTGAATCAAGGCACTTAACAAGAAGTCATTTCAATACATTTATACAAACATTCCAATCAGTTAAAAAGTTTCCTATTTAAGGAATCCCAGCAGATTGCGTCAGTCATTGGCGTGAGGTTGGCCCCGTTGATGCAGACTTTCCAACCACAGCAATCCTTCAGCAATCCCTCATACTGAGCAAGCATGTAGCGACGGTGGAGAGGAAAAACTCCCCTTTAACAGGAAGAAACCTCCAACAGAACCAGGCTCAGTAGGAGCGGCCATCTACCACGACCGTCTGGGGGTTTGAGAAGACAGAGCAGAAACAGAGAAGGAACAGAAGATCCGATATAAGAGAACTTTCTATGTTACAGAAAGTAAAAAGTTGATAACAGGACACAGTGGATGTTCAGTTACTGGGAGGATCATCCCAGTCGATGCCCCCCGTCCAACAGGGCATTGCAGCCAAGCAGGATACCAGACCAGGTATATCTTCTTTGGAGAGAAAACACTGAGAGAAAACAAAGTTAACAGTCGAAATAACAGAATGTACTGTAATACAACTGGAGAGTCGTAGGAGAAAAGGAAGTAGCAGAGTGAAGAAAATTGGTTAGTCTGTCCTCCAGCAGTCTAAGCCTATAGCAGCATAACTACAGAGATAGCTCAGGATGACCTTAGCCACTCTAATATAAGCTTTATCAAAAAGGAAAGTTTTAAGCCTGGCCTTAAAAGTAAACAGAGTGTCTGCCTCACGGACTAAAGCTGGGAGCTGGTTCCACAGGAGAGGAGCCTGATAACTAAAAGATCTGCCTCCCATTCTACTTTTAGAAATCCTAGGAACCACAGGTAAGCCTGCAGTCTGAGAGCGAAGTGCTCTGTTAGGAACATAAGGAACAATTAGATCGCTGATGTATGATGGAGCTTGATTATTAAGGGCTTTTTATGTAAGAAGGAGGATCTTAAATTATATTCTGGATTTAACAGGGAGCCAATGAAGGGAAGCTAAAACAGGAGAAATGTGATCTCTCTTTTTAATATTCATCAGAACTCTTGCTGCCGCATTTTGGATTAACTGAAGGCTTTTAATGGCATTTTGTTGACTTCCTGATAGTAAAGAATTACAGTAGTCCAGCCTTGAGGTAACAAATGCATGGACTAGTTTCTCAGCATCACTCCTGGACAGGATGTTTCTAATTTTAGCAATATTCCGGAGGTGAAAGAAAGAAATCCTAGAAACCTGTTTAATATGGGATTTAAATGTCAAGTCTTGGCCAAAAATAACGCCGAGGTTATTTACGTTATTAAAGGGGGCCAATTTAATGCCATCCAGATGAAGTGATTGACTAATCAGTTTCTGTTTAAGAACTTCTGGTCCAAAGACAGCAACTTCTGTTTTGTCAGAATTTAAAAGCAAAAAGTTTAGGGTCATCCATGTTTTTATGTCTACCAGACATGCCTGTAATCTCCCTAACTGACTGTGTTCATCAGGATTTATGGATAAATATAGTTGTGCATCATCGGCATAGCTGTGGAAATTTATCCCATGCTGTCTAATGATTCTACCAATTGGGAGCATATATATGGTGAACAAAATTGGTCCAAGCACAGAACCCTGTGGAACTCCACAAGTAACCCTTCAGAGTGAAGAAGATTTATCATTTAGATGAACAAACTGGAATCTATCAGACAAATATGATTTAAACCAGCCTAGTGCTGTTCCTTTGAGCCCTGCAGCATGTTCAAGCCTTTCTAAGAGAATATAATGATCGACTGTGTCAAAAGCAGCACTGAGATCTAACAAAACCAGAACAGACACAAGTCCATTATCTGAGGCCATGAGAATATCATTAGTAACCTTCACCAGTGCTGTTTCAGTGCTATGATGAGCTCTAAAACCTGACTGAAACTCTTCAAACAGCTCGTTACTGTTTAGATGTTCACAGACTTGATTAGCAACTATTTTCTCAAGGACTTTGGATAAGAAAGGAAGGTTAGATATAGGTCTGTAATTCACTAAGTCATCTTGATTAAGGGAAGGTTTCTTGAGTAAAAGTTTAATTATAGCTATTTTAAATTCCTGTGGTACGTATCCGTTTACTAAGGATAGATTCATCATATCCAAATGGGGCCAGGAACCAAATGGAACACTTCCTTAAATAATTTGGTTGGAATTGGGTCCAACATAAAAGTTGAAGGTTTAGATGAGGCTAATATTTTTGATAATTCCGAAAGCTTGACTGAATCAAAACAGCCTAAGCACAAATGAGGTTCTACAGTTCTTTCCGATACTGCCTCATTTAATGAGGAAGAAGTAATCATGTTTGGGAGGATGCCAATGATTTGAATTTTAATAAAATTAATTTTATTTATGAAGAATCCCATAAAATCATCACTGCTAAGAGCTGGGGGAATAGTTGGCGCAACAGAGCTATGACTGTGTAAGTTTGGCAACTGTACTAAAAAGAAACCTAGGATTGTTTTTATTCGCCTCTATTAATGATGCAAAATATGCTGTTCTAGCTTGTCGAAGGGGTCTTTTTATACAGCAGTAGACTGTTATTCCAGGTTAAATAGGAATCCTCTAGATGTGTAGAGCGCCATTTTCTCTCCAACTTCCTAGTATTCTGCTTTAAAGTACGCAACTCTGCGTTAAACTAAGGAGTCAGCCTCCTATGGCTAGCCACTTTCTTTTTTAAGGGGGCTACACTATCTAATGCCAAACGCAATGAGGACGTGACGCTGTGAACCAGATCATCAATTTCTGAAGGGTTAGAGTGAGACACTAAGAGACACTAAGGAAAGTAAGAAAGCAACAGATTCTTTAAAAATTGTTACAGCATTGTCTGATAAAGCTCTACTATAATGAAATTTTCTTTCAGATTTAAGATGGTCAGTGAAAGTAAATTCAAAAGTTATCAAGAAGTGGTCAGACAGGACCGGGTTATGGGGGTGGACTGTTATTTCCTCACACTCAATACCGTATGTCAGTACAAGGTCCAAAGTGTGTTTACCTGAGTGGGTCGATCCCTGTACTTTTTGAGTATAGCCAACTGAGTCTAAAATAGCATTAAAGGCTGCATTTAGGCTATCACTTTCAGTATCCACATGAATATTAAAGTCCCCCACTATAATGACCCTATCAGTATTTAATACTAAATCAGATAAAAAATGTGAGATCTGATCCAAGAATTGAAAGTAAGGGCCTGGTGGATGATACAAACCACAAACAAAAATGGTCTTGATGTTTTGCAACTTGATGGGGAAAATTAAGGGTTAGATGTTCAAAAGAACTGTAGCTATCAATTGGTCTGGGACTAATTAGTAAATCAAAACGGAAAATAGTTGCAACTCCTCCCCCTCGCCCAGTATTTCTAGGAATGTGAAAATTGAAATGACTGGAAGGAGTTGACTGATTTATACTGACATAATCCTCCTGCTGCAACCAGGTTTCTTTATGGAAGCTATTCAATTAAAGCATTATTCATAGATATTTGAGTTTAACTGTTAAGATTAGCTATAATTTTTTTTAGAACATCAATCTGAGCTCTGGAAGAAAATTTATATTTACTGTATCTGTCACATTGTATAGCACTTTATTTTTAACAATGACTTCCCAAAGCATTCGTGCATCTTTAACATTTCCATATCTTGTCACATGTCAACTACAAAGCTTGGTGTATTTTATTTGGCTTTTATATGATAAACCGACACAAATAATAGTGAAGTAAAAAGAAAATTATGTGTTCTTTTTTTCATTTCTAGAAAATAAACTATTATCCTCCTAAATAAGGAGGAATTGTTCCATCTGTTATCCAGAAATAAAAGAATATGGCTCAAGTGCAAACCTACTAATGTGTGGCTGTCCACTTAAACTGATGGGGGTCAGTAGAGCATTGATCAGAGAAACAGCCAAGAGGATCATTGTAGCTCTGAAAGAACAGCAAAGATCCACAGCTCAATGAAAATATGTTGACAGGGCAATGAGTCCCACACTCCACAAATCTGGAAAATACTAAATAATGGCAAGAAGAAATGTGACAAAATGTAACAAAGGTTTAAGGGGTTTGAAAACTTTTGCAGGGCATTCTAAATGAAACTGCTATCACTGTAGATCTGTTTAGATGTTTCACTTATTCCAAAAAAAGAGAACCTTTCAGCACAGTATTGTTAGTTTACAGGGGGGTCAAACTATAGATAAACCCGTCTTTGTTTGACTTGCTCATCATAATAACAAAGAAGTCTCTCTTTCCATGGTCTGCATAGCTTTGACTTTATCCTGTTTAGGAGAAAATGAGATCAATTCATTGGCTTTCTGGTGGAGCTGAAACTAGGCCTCAGGATACCTCCCCACCTCCAGATCAATTGGGTGGGACAATAATACACACAGTTGTATAAGGGATTTATGCCCAGACTTGTTTCCACTATGGTAATCAACACTAAACCCAGTTCTGCATTGGAAAGCAGGGGGAAGGGAGAAATAGGCTTTTCATCTTTGGGAGAAACGTGACTCATAGCACGTATTTTCACGACACCCCCTGCTGGTAAAAAGAAACAACTACAATGTTGGTCTGGTAGTTTTCCACACTGGATGTCTCTGGATTTTTCTTGTATTCTCCCTTGCTTTGTTTTACCATTACTGTGATAACACATCTCCTATATTCAGAAAGATAATTTTATCAACATTAGTGTTGGAGCTGTACGGAGGGAGAGGCTAATGAGAACATGTAAAATACAGCAAAAATCAGAAACCTTTTCAGCCAATATTGCATAGTTCAGTAAAAATGGAAAAACAGATTCCTCCTTATAGTCACCGCAAGTCAAAAATAACGAGTCTGTCGTTTTCTCTTGTTTTTTAATCACAACAAACTGCTTATCAATGCAGTAAAAAGGAAAGTAGATCCAACAACTCGGCCACATTCTGGTTTCAACCGGTTCTGCAGGACTCTGTTATGCACGTGTTAAGATTGATCCGCGAAGCCGTTACTGTGACGTCAGCTGTTATGCCTGTTTTCTTTTAAAAATCTCCAATGGAAAACAAAGCGTATTCATTTTTTTTAAATCTTTGAATTACGACCCTTAATATAAACAGCCTCTGCGTTTCCGTGTTTCCTATATTTTCTTGTGATTACAGTTAAAAGAAAACCTTAGTTACATTATGGCCTTTCTTAAATGAATTTATGTATTTTGTATAGAAGCCCTATTGTATGTATCCGTGTTCTTTTAGATAACAGCTACGTTTGTTGTGTGTCCTCAGTTATTACAGTTTTGTTGTAGATTCGTCTACACAAAGCGCAATTCTATGAAACAAAGAGGAACTATTTTCATCGGATGAACAAAGCATCTTTGCCTTTGCCGAATCACACGTTGACCAAAGGGATATAAATAGCAGGGACGCCATTTCGTTTCACAAAACGTCGGTGCAGTTCTTGATCTGATGAATGGTAGCAGGCGGGCGGTACAGGTTAATGCGCTTTTCCCTTTTTTAATCAAACGATAAGGCTTAGAAATAAGAAATCTTTTTTAACGGCATAGGAAAATATATTTCCTGCTTTAAGTCTTTTTTTTTTACCGTGTTTTCACGTTTGACTCCCGTCTTAATGTTATCTGCCTTTTTCCTTATCTAACTAATAACCATTTTTAAGGTTAAAGCGTTTACCGTTTTTGAATCCTTTTTGTTTTAGCCCGTGGCTGCTAAGCTAACGCCTAGCTTAGTGTGAAAAATTAGCTTTTCAGAACGATAAAAAATACCAGTTCAATACCCTTTTCATGTCTTTTTAGACTAAATGCTTTTTTTGTCAGACTTTCTAGAAGAAATCCTCTTAAGATATTACCGCAATGTTTATTTTTCGAGATGCTGGGTTTTTTCCGGTTAGTATTCTTAACGGCTGTCTTAATATGGGCGCAGTGACGTAGAAGTTGGCAAACGTTGGGGTCGTTGGTTGATCTTTAGAATGACGCAGTGACGTCTGACGTTGTGGGTGTGGTCAGGCTGTTTCTAGACGAAGGCCCAACTATGGCTTTGAGCTAACTGATATAACTCCTTTATAGTCGTTTTATTTTCGTCCGACTTGGAAACGACTTAATCTTTTTTCCCAAACGCCTACGGCAAAATAGTTGACCGCATACAGTGACGGTTTTTAGTCACTTAAACCAGTATTTGATGCGTCGTTTTAAAGTTGTTGTTTTTAGATGTTTTCCCTATACCTTTTTATGTATTTATTATAGAATGATCGTTGCATGCCCAGTCATATGCTGAAAATGTAACAGATTTTTTTTTATTTTTTTCCTAACTGCAGATGCAAAATGCTACTGAGACCAAGCGCAATTTTTATACTGTTGATGTTTTGTGGTCAAGCTTTAGTTTAGTTTGATGCATTTATATGTTTGAGGGGCATTTGAAAAATATGTTGGGCTTTTTTAAGACTAAACCGAATGTTTTAATGAAGTCAAATTTAGTCTAAAGATTTTTGATTATTTTTCTCGATCCAAAACACAAAATTATAGTATGGCTAAGCTGTATGCATCTTGAATGGATGCCAAGTTTAGTTAATTCTCAACTATATAAAAAAAAATTTTTTTTCAAGCAAGATTTTTTTTTTTACTTGAAGAAAGAAGATAGATTTTTTTTTTTTTCGGGGGAAAATGGACTGAGTTATTGGGGAGGAATGGACTTAGTTAATGTGGGGAAGAATGGACTTTGCTAAGCTGAAGATTCAGGACCAGCATCGTAGGAGACGAGAGGACCAGGAGCCAGGCAGGACAGGACCAGAGGGCGTGGGAGGACCAGGAGCCAGGCAGGACAGGACCAGAGGGCGTGGGAGGACCAGGAGCCAGGCAGGACAGGACCAAAGGGCGTGGGAGGACCAGGAGCCAGGCAGGACAGGACCAGAGGGCGTGGGAGGACCAGGAGCCAGGCAGGACAGGACCAGAGGGCGTGGGAGGACCAGGCATGACAAGGCCAGAGGGCGTGGAGGCAGGAGCAGAGGGGGCCGAGGCGATCAGTCGATGTCTGCAGAGGGAGCCAGAGGCACAGGGCAGAGTAGATGAGGCCGGCGCTGCAGCAGCTCCAGAGAGGGATGGGCGCAGTCTCTAGCTTCAGGAGTGTAAAGCGGGGTCATTGGTTTGTATTTTGGGCTGAGGTATTTCTGTAACACTCAGAAGCTGAGTTTCATTGCCACTATTGTAGAAGCACAATTTCTCGCACAGCTCTCTCTTCCTCTTTTCAGGCAAGCCGTGTAAAGCATTTTGTACCGTGGTCACGTCTCCTCTTGCGCTGACATGATATTGGTGGTGTCTGCTGTGATGAATGCCTTGGGTTGTGTGCTGGCGAGAGGAGCTACTTGTTTGGACTTCAACCCCCTGCGATCGGTAGTTCTCCCCCCCAACTGGAAGGAAAGGCAATCCATTGTCGTTTAATAGGTCCTCTGAGAAGTTTACAGCACTGGATTGTGAGTCGATGGTCATCTGTGCAGCCAGTTCGATGTGTTCTGCAAAACGTCATTGTCGTCTCCCTGATTGGTACAGATAAGCTACAACTACTTCTTAACCCAAGCAGTGAGTCAATGCATGTACATGTGGTGTAACAATCCTGTACATAAGTAACTTTATTTGTAATATTTGCGCTCAAAATGAAATGGAGTAGTTTTCCTTCGTTTTAAAGGGATTTGATTGGGTTCAGGGGAGGGGAGGGGGGTGTTTAAAATGTGTCTGGAGTTTTTCTTTTACAGGCATGTGTCCCTAAAGCAGTTCATCGAAAGCCCCCTGGTGGTAGCCACCCTGTACAAGTTGAGCCCATCTTGCGTACTATAGTGCTAAGGATTGGGATCAAATTCAACTGCCGTGATTTAACAAGGTGTAGGAAGGTATTTTAAAAAAAAAATCAATTGAGTTTCATTATTTTACTGCTTGGACCACTATTTTGAAATGAGGGTACTTTGTTGGGAGCCTAATGGGAGGGTGGGTTGCGGGACGTTAATCAGTCTCTTCCTAGACTTCACAGCTCCTCATTTGCCAGTAAAAAAGGCTTGAATAGGAATCATCCGGGTGTACCCAACAAGCTTCAAGTGGACATACCGGATAGCAACTTCACAAAGCTAGTCTGCTGGATTTAGAGAAGCTCCTTTTTGCCCCAGAAAGTGCGGTAACAAGTCTCTTTACTAGAAGTAATTGTATTTTTGACGTACAGTTGTCTTGTGGGAGGGGCTTGTATATCTTTGATTTTTGCAGATTTATGTAAAGGCCCAACCATCACTTAATTCCACATTCAAGTCTACATCTACTGTTGGAAGGAACTCCTGGTATACAGGCCTGTGGTATTTAAATACTATTTGTGGAACTATTCCATCTTTCCATAAATTATTGTACTTCAGTTAAGGAAGTTTACAAGTGCTTACTGTAAAACCAGTATTTGTCCTGTAGATTTTGTACATATTTGTATTTGGAAAGGTTTGTGGGGAGAAGGCTTTTTTCCTTTGCATTTTTCAGTGTGCTGTGTCCCGTGTGCTTTCCAAAACCCAAGACCATCAGGAACTCTCCTAACTCATTGTTTGTACAAGTTTCCTTGCGCATCGAGCGTCACGTAAGCTCACTAAATGTGTTCACATTTACTTTAACATTCATTGTCTGGCTAGATGCCTCCATTGCAATTCCTTTGCAATTAGTTGCTGTGCCTTGTATTGACAATACGAGTGAACTATCTGTAAAGGATTTTATTTTTGCACAATAAATGCATAGCTTGTTGTGATTACAGTTTTTTGGAATGCATTTGTTCTTTTGGGGGGCTTGTGTGGGGGGAGCTTTTCTTGTGCTTTTCAGGTATGACTAAAGCTTGGTGTAGAGCACGGATGTGACCTGGGCTCAAATGAAAGTGGAAATTGAAGGCAGATAAGTTGAATCATCTAATGACTTTTGGAAAGATGAAAAATCATCCCGAAGTGGGCGAGCACTTTAGTGCGTTGTTTATTCCTGCCATGAAAGCGGCTTGCTATACTTGATTGCAGAAATAGCACTGTTGTGCTTTCTTAATAGTCTTGTGATAAGAGGAAGACATGGATTTTTCATTAATCTGACATTATCTGCAGTAAAGCATTTGGGTAAGGATAACAACAGTCAGTTCTACGATACTGTGGGGAGGGAGCAGGGGTGTCTTCTCTCTTTTTGATCTTGCAGAAGTCCAAAGGAAGAATGCAGTCTACCTTGGACAACACAGGAATCTTCCTGCCCTTTGAACATGACCTACATGCAGTTTGCTCAGAAAGGGTCAGGTTGATCTTTTAAGAAAATCATTAGTCCTCAGCTACTGGCCCTTGTGCAACTGTGCAAGTGGCAGGCTACTCCCATTTCACTCAAATGCGCAACTGTGCAGAATGAACAAATTACCAGTGCTGAGGAGAGCTGTGCATGGCGCAGCTTTTATTTGGAGTAAAGTGCAGCGCAAATGTGCTGCTTTAGTACATGCACATGTTTTGGTTGCGCGTGTTCCTACGCTTTTCTTCACAGAAATCCAAAAACAAGACTGAAGCACAAGTGAAGTCTTCTAACCCGGAGCATGTAGTAAGAAGCTGGCTCATCTTACCCAACCTTTCTCATTGTGTAGTAAACAAGACATCTTGGAACTGGCTTTATGTTAACCTGAATCATCAGTAACAATGCTTTACTACTACATACCTCTTTGGCCTTGGGGCCTTTACTGCTTTGCATCTTAAAACCACATGAGTAGAACACAAATCTTTGTATTGTGTCAAATGTGTGGTGGGTGTGTTGTGTAGATCACTTTGTTTCAGATCATTCTCGTCTGTCCACTCCGATCTCGCCTGCCTCTGAATGCAAAGCCATCTGTGGAAGCTGTCAACAAATGAGTGTGACCCTCTGAATGAAGCACCGACCCCCTCCCTGTACGCTTGAGCTTAAATCTGAACCCTGGCGTCCTTTGCAGAAGCCCTGCTCTTTTTGTGTTTGTGTGCCTTTTCTTTCCCTTCTGGTTTCTCAGGTCAAATTGCCAAATTTCTAAATTTCCTCTGGGATGGCCTAACCTGTGATGGACACTGAGAATCCTGTCATATTAAGATCGAGACCTGCAAGCTTGTTTCTAATACTGCATCTCTTCAGTCTCGTGGGTGCTAAGTTAAGTAATTTTGGTTCCCTAGATTATTTTCCCCCCTCATTGCTTAAATGTGTAACTCAACATGTTGCATGCCAGTCAGCTCTGCATAACATTTAATTTGCACAGCTCAACATAATTTTCATTAAATCGTTGTCAAACGTTGCCGTAGTGAATGGTAAGGGGTTTTTCTGGGGGGGGTGCAACACTATTCTCTTTTTTTCCCTTTCAGATTACACTAACTTTGTAACTGAGCCGAGCAGCGTAAACAGCAGCAGAGTAACAGGATGACTTGAGTTCAGACTTAAATATGTGGAAGAATTCAACATCGTTGAGTATAGATGTGGTAAACATCAACAATCTGGCATAACCAATCATAGTCTGGGGTTAATGTGGGGGAGGGGTGGGGGTTCCTTAAACTGTTTGTCTTTTTTATCCCATTACAGCTTTAGAGGCATTCATTTGGCCCTCAAGTCCTGCCACAAATGGGAATGGCTTTGAGTATGAACAGGAATCCTGGTATCGTGGCTTTGTTTATATGGCTATAAATGGAAATCATGGTCGAATACAATATCAATGTGGGGATATTCTGGGATCGGGGGCAACCGTTCTGTCTTCTAGTTTCAGCCCCATGATCAAGAGAAAAGTCCGTGGTCAACAGGATTAGAGCAGCGAGGTGCTGAGGGGTTTTCTTTTCCTGGAGGAACAAATCTTTGTTCCTTCAGGTTTTGCTTTTGCCCAAATTATAGCAATTATAAAAAAGCAAAAGACTCCGGTGGTGGCACTCCTGACTTGGTCAGGACGGGGTTCAAGTCCCTGCGGTGTCTTGCTTTTAGTTTGCTGTTTGGGTAAAACTGATCGATGTAGCAATGTTCACAAATAAATCTTTTCAATGAGTCTTAATTGTGACCGATAAGAACAAGAGTCCTTGTAGAGCCGTTTATTAACTAGGAGTGTCAAGGAGGCCTGTGTTAGAGCAGTGTGCACTATGCATGCTTGCTTTGCAACTAGTTTAATTTCATGGCTAAACAAAACAAACCACAGAGAAGATGGAGTGGGACGCTAACTCAACAGATGTGTGCAGCCTGCCGGAAATTTATCAGAAGATGGAGCTGCAGCCAGCGACGGAGTGAGTCATCAGAAGAGTGGCCAGAATGAATCACCAATGTCATCACTCCTCAGTGTTAGCTTTATGGTTAAAACATTACTCTTTCAAAATATTGCAAAAAAGTATTTATGATCCAGGAAAAGAGCCACATGAACCACTTGGGCTACATGTGTTTTTTGTTTTGTTTTACAAGATGCACATATTGTAAATGTAACACTGAAATCTGTTTGGACTGGCATTTTCTGTCAAATCTGATTCTCAAATGTCAATTTTTCTTTTTCTGATAAACTTACAATGTCAAATATCTTGAATATTAAAAATGTATGCCTTAAGTAATGGAAATTGAGTTTTCATATTGAGATCTTTCTAAGGGGGTTATTTAACAATCCAAATGTCAGCCTTTTTTGGGGTGGAAATTTACTCCAGTATTTTTTATATTCTTTGACAATGGCCCTAAAACGCCTAAAAATATTTTATGTACTTTAATCTGTTCGAAGTTTAAGACGAGTCTCATTTTCTCAAAGATGTTCTAAGAAAATAATTAAATGGTTCCATTTAAACATGTTTCCATCTACATGAACTAAATCTGTATTCTCCTCATACTGTATCTATTCTGCATTGTATTCGAATGGCTACAGGTCAAACTCAAGATCTCCTGTTCCCAAACTCTAACGTTTTAACTCGTTCAATCTATTTTATTGACAGTTATTACCCGAACCATTTTTTCTACTAAACATTAGATTAAGTATGCATCTTTAGTATGCTGCACCCTTCCTCCTAGTTGCACACAATTCATGAGCTAATGTGTTTTGGTTGTTTTCTTGCCATGTGAGGGGAAAAATTGGGCTATTGCATTTGGATTGAATTTCACATACTGCAAAGATGAGAAAAAAGCTTCCAATGCTTTGCTTTTTTTTTTTTTTTTTTTCTCTACAAATGTCAAAGCACTGTGCTATAACTAAAAAGCATTGCAATCAAGGCAGATTTTCATTTAGAACGTGAACAAGAAAATACACAAAGCTCCATTTAATATATCGTATAATAGTAAAATACACATTTCTCACTTTACTACATTTTTTTCCATTATTTTTCTAGCATAACGTACTTGGGTCCATATTCTAGTTTATTTGACATGGACATGTACAGGAGCATTAATCAGTATATGAAAAGATGCTTTGTACCAGACTTTACAGCTTAGAGGTAATTTCCATCTGCAGTCCCAAGACAAATTACAAAACACTACGAAAGCATAAAACAATAGTTCATAATATTTACAGACGGTATTTACTTTTTATTATCACAGGGAAAACTTATTCCTCTATAATCTATTCCCACACACCATCCTTCTCAGATGTAACTAATAGGTTTTTTTTCTCTTCTTCCCTTTTCCTCTTTCCCCTTTCTTTCCTCCCCCTTTTCTTTCCCTTCTTTCCTTCCCTTTCCCTCTTTCTTTAATGCTGACATGTTTGAGTTCCCAGAAAATGTTTCACACCCAAGCAAAATAGTTTCAAGTCACTGCATAGTTTTAGTGCAGTTGGAAGTTTGTTCTCTTCTGAGATAATTTTAAAAGAAAATGCTGATTGTCCTAATGCTGTTTTTGGTTTTGGTATGGTACAATGGCCATTGACTGTTGACCTTGTTATGATCAGATGTTAATTGGACAAACCTTTTTAATGGTGGAGGTGCCACATTAACAATCTTGAATAGTAACTTTAAATTGGCTGACTTAAGTATATATTCAAAATTAAGCATTTTATATTTGGTTAATATTTGACAGTGATGAAATTACTGTCGTAATTTCCTATCTGGAATCCTAAATGCTTGCTTATGAATATGAATTTCATATAGATTTAAATGTAAACAGATTGTATTTTATTGTATGGCATACGTTTTTGATGCGTTTCTTAAACTTAGTAAATGACAGGGCTTGCTCACCTAGCGGTCTTTTTTTGTTACACTGATGTTTTAGGACCCAAAACAAGTTTTAATATTAAAGAAAACTGGAGAAAATGCAAGATGATATTGTCATATAATTTTCATTGTTTAGGAGAAAAAACAACCTGCCTCTTTGTGAAATAACCGCCCTCTAAGCCTCTCCTCTGGTTGTACCACTCTTGATGACTGTCTTCTACATCACTGTGGAGGAATTATTACACATGGTTTACATTTAGAAGATTTGATTTGTCATTCAAAAAATGGATTTCTATTAATTAAACCATCCAGACATGGAGTTGCTGCTGTGCTTTGGATGATTGTCCTGCTATATAATCCAAGTGGATAAAAAAAAATAGGCAATTGTTCTTCGAGAGTTTCAGCTTGAGAGCAAAATTCATGATTCCATCAAGATCCTGTAGCAGCAAAGCAGCTCCACACAATTACACCAATAACTACATGTTTGACCGTAAAATGTTCAGTTTTACACCAACTAGAAGTTCAGTTTAACTCTCATCAGTCCACATAATCGTTTCTAAAAGTATCAGGAATCAGTTAAAAAAGAATGATCAGTGTCACTATTCCAAAATCAAAATGATGGATTCTTAAATACCAGCTAATATATATACTTTAGCCGGTTTGGTGGTGAGCAGCCAATTTATTCGTCAGGCTTTTGTCTCCCTGGTGTAATTCTTTAGTTGGGCGGTCAAGGCTTCGTTTGTGTTTTTGCTGTAGGCATCTGCTTGTGTTTCTTGGGTATTCCTTTTCTGGTTGCACTTTTCTTGGAGTTTCAACAGTGGACTCACATTTTTCCATATTGCCTTTTCCTCCATGATGGGCATTGTCCATTGAGGACACGTTACCTTGACTGTTGCGGTGCTTTATATCAGCTGTATATGGTCTCTGTGATGGTCGCAGTAGGGATTGTACTTAGTGCTGTACTCACATCTTATAGTATAGGAGACCCTTGATATGCATTAATAAACAGTGTATACAGCCTACAAGTGTCTACCCACAGGGGATCTCTTGTATTTTTTATGAGTACTAATTTTTATTTATTTATTGATTTTAGGCCCAGTGCTTTTTAACCTTTATATGCTCCCTCTTGGCAGTGTCATCAGAAGACATGGAGTTAACTTTCACAGTTATGCTGATGATACACAGTTATACATCTCCATGTCTCCCGATGACACACGGCCAATGGATGCACTTTTTAACTGCATTTTAGACATCAAATCCTGGATGGCAGAAAACTTTCTCCAGCTCAACCAGGACAAAACTGAAGTTTTAGTCATCGGTCCTGAGGCTCAGAGAGAGAAACTTTTACCAAAACTACAATCACTGTCTTTTAATCCCTCTTTACAAGTGAAGAACCTGGGCGGGATTTTTGACTCTGAGCTGACTTTTATTCCTCACATAAAAAATATCACTAAAATAGGTTTTTATCAACTAAAGAACATCGCCAGAGTCCGCCCCATTCTGTCTCGGGCCAATACGGAGACACTGATGCATGCTTTTATTTCCAGTAGAATTGATTACTGTAATGCCCTGCTTTCTGGTCTTCCCAAAAAGAGTATATCAGGTTTACAACTACTACAAAATTCAGCAGCACGTGTCCTGACGAAGACCAGGAGGCGGGAGCATTACACATGTCTTAAAATCATTGCATTGGCTCCCCGTGCGTTTTAGGGACGATTTTAAGGTTCTTTTAATGGTTTTTAAGTGTCTTAATGGTCTTGGGCCTTCTTATCTCTCTGAACTGCTTTTACCATATAAACCTTTGCGGTCTCTGTGCTCCTCTGGCAGCCGTCTCCTTGTCACCCCAAAAGTCAGGACACACAAGCATGGCGAGGCGTCTTTCCAGGCCCTCACCTCTGGAACAGGCTGCAAGAGGACCTCAGGGCTGCAGAGAACGTTCATGTTTTTAAGAGCAGGCTCAAGACTCACCTTTTTAGCCTAGCTTTTAACTGATTATTTATTAAATCTGTATAATTGCTCTGCATGTTTTATTTGATTATATTTTTATCAGTTTTACTATTTAATCTTGGCACATTAATTTACTGTTTATTTTTATACTTTAATTTATCTTAATCCCCGTTCCAGTGTTTCCTCTGTGGGAGCCCTCTGCCCCGGGAGCGGTGGTCGGCTGTGGCTCCCTGGGTGCTCTCCAGGTGGAGCTTGGGGGGAGGTGGGAGTCTTGGCCTTGCCTCCACTGGGCGCCATGTGTCGGTGCCTCGGCTGCTGCTGTTAATCTACTGCTGCCGGGGCAGATGGCTCCTCTGATGGCGTTTCCTTGCATGGTTCATCTACACTCGGCCCAATGTCATTTTTTTACTTTTTCTTTTAACTGTGTGTGTGCATGGGAGATGGGTTGGGGGGAGGGGGGTATAACTGTGACCATGCGTTTAAATCTGTGGGGGAGGGAAGGGAAGGTGGCTTTATTTGGGGTCATTTTAATCTGTAAAGCACTTTTTGATGCAACTTCTTGTATGAAAAGCGCTTTATAAATAAAGTTTGATTTGATTTGGAAATAATTAACTCTTGTACTACCAATGTACAGCAAGGTGCAGGGGAATTTCAAGAACTTGCAACCCAACACATGCTCCTCTAACCACAAGATAAAATTGGAACTAAATTGAGGAATTGCTCATCCATTTAGCTTTGTTTTCTTCTGAACTTGTCCACGCTCTCTTTCTTACCGTCGAACCATTTCCACTGACCCTAAGGTCAATAAGGCCTTCTGGGTTCCTTTGAGACATCCTGCATGATTCACTGACGAATCTAAACACTTTTGGTAGACCAGCACTGTTCCTGATTTTCTCCATAGGTGGGTAATGTGGTTCGCTGCAGTCCAATGTAATAATTTCCAGAGTGACAGATCTCAATGGCTTTTTTTCACATCTGCTTCTTTTAGGTGGGATGTGGTTCTTTTGAGATCTGCTAGCCTACGTCATGTTGTCTGACAGGCACAGGTGTGATTAATGAAGTTAAAGCAAGAAGTGAAGTAAATCCCAAGTAAATCGTGATTTGTGTTTAAGGGAGGTTTGCATAGGCCCAGGTTGGTTTTACTTGCTGCCTGGAACGGCACTTCTGGCGGCCGACAGAGGATGCCGCTACGGCTGCCAGGAGAATCTGAGGCAGTTACGGCAGCGGCAGTCTCTGGGTGCAAAAGATTAAAAATAATAAAGTGAAAAATAATAAATGAATTAAATAAATAAATAAAATATATAAAAATACATTTCCCAGGCAATCGGTTCATATACAGTGTTAATCAATCAGAAGCTTTAATGCATTTATTTTTTTTACATTATTCTTGTCATGGCAGCTATGGCTGGTCGGAGTGGCACTTCCGGGTTGCTGCCCTGGCAACGGCCACTGGCTCCAGATGTGCCAGAGGCTGCCGGAGGGTGTCACAGGCGGTTGCAGGGTGCCAGGGGCTGGCAGAGCAGCTGTAAACGTCTGAAATAACACGGGACAACCTTTCCTTTGCTACTAATGTGGTTTGTGGAAGATAAAAACGGTTTCTTCTCAGTTTGCCATGGCTGTTGGCGCGCATTACCGCCACCTTCTGGTTTAGAGTGTGTGTCACAATAACGTTTAAGCAAACAAGTTGTCAGTGTTGTTAGCTTTGCTTACACCAGTCTTAATTGATTTGTTAACGTTATTGACATGTATTGTTAATAGATATTGTGGATCTGAAATAAATGCCTTCATACCACACTGTCTGTAAGGAGGAGAGACTCCAACAAAGACAGGCTACACCAGCATAAAACTTTATTTGTCACAAGACTTCTAGCCTACTGGTCAGTCTTCCTCAAATCTTGTAAAGACTTTTAAGTTTTTCTGATCAAGGATTGTGGAGCAGAACTTTTCATAGTCATTTAAAAAAACAAAAGTCAGAACTGATGGTAGCTTAACCATTCAACAACAAAAAATAATAAAAAACACGAAAAGTTATCCGATTGATTCGGAAGTTAGTCACAAAGTTATGTATCACTCATCCAATGTCCCTTTCTGCCAATAAGACATGGGTTATTGACTTTAACTTGTCCACTTTACACCTCACCATGACGAAGAAAAGTATTTTTTACAATTCTACTTTTAGTAATATGTTTTAAATGCAGCAAAACTACAGATCTGTTACCTATGACTCTACCTGATGATCTAATCAAAACATGTTTATGCAGATGTGAATGTTATTGAAGTTCGATTAACAAACTAAATGAAACTGTCTTACAAAATGTTTTTTTGAGAGATGATTATCTGTATAATAGAATGTATGTATATGTTACAGTTAACTTTCATATCAGAAATCAAAGAATTTTCAAACTAAATAAACGGTTCTTGGATTTATCTCAGGAACCACACCATGGAGAGGCTCAGTACACTTTATTCAGAGACTCCTGAAGACACAGGTGGAGCCCTCAACAATCATCTGGATCAGTGACTACCTGACAAACAGACCACAGCCATCATCATCTACAACAACTTCTTAAAGAATCATATGAGCTACAGCAACCCTTAATTTCCCTCTGGGATCAATGAAGTATTTTTGAATACATTTAAGGTAACTGTAAATATTATTTTTTGGGATAGTAGTAGTCTAGCAAGCATACCCTCCCAGGATTATAAAAGCATGTGAATGGAAGAGTTTTAAATGTATTTTTAATGAATTGGTTATTACTTTTTTCCAATAGGCCTAAGTTAAATTTCCCAATTTGTAACTTTGGTAGTTTAGCAGACACTTTGGAATATATTACGGCATTTTTAATTAGATGAGTTAATGGGTGCGGGATTGCTTTACACAACCAGTTTTTCATGAGATTGCTGAAACGTCATAGTGACACACACTCTAAACCAGAAGGTGGCGGTATGCATTTTTATATATTTTATTTATTTAATTCCTTTATTATTTTTCACTTTATTATTTTTAATCTTTTGCACCCAGAGGGTGCCGCTGCCATAACTGCCTCAAATTCTTCTGGCAGCCGTAGTGGCAACCTCTTTCGGCCGCCAGAAGTGCCAATCCGACCTGCCAGTTCGGCCCTACTGGAGAATCCCCCCCCCCCCCCGAGAAATAGCCGAAACCGATTCCCGGAACTGATGTACAGAGTCCTTGTTCTCGCGGAGTTATTTTTCATCCGTTCCATTTGGGGTTAGCATTAGCCGCCTGTGGCTGCAGTTTGTACAGGTCTGTCGCTGCTGTGTTTCTCTGAGTGTTTGATGAGGTTTAGAAGCTCGGGGAAATGTGGTCCTTTTTCGCCAGGGATCCCGTCAAAGACTTCGCGTATGAAATTTTCCCAGACAGCCCGGAGAAGTCAGGAATATGGACTCTGCATCGGGGGAAGAGAAAGGTAAAGAGCGGCGGGTCGCTGCGGACCCTCCGCTAACGGTTAGCGTTAGCTTGTTTACGATCGCCTCTCTTTCATCCAAACAGGAAAACTTTGGCATCCCTGTAAGGAGAGGCCGGCCTATTTCTCAGAGGTTGTTTGGTCCTTTCAGTGTCGGTGCAGGTTTATTGTTCTGGATGTGTCTTTTCTGGAAGCTAGCGCTCGGTGTTTACTCCTGCAGAGACACGTATGTCTCGCCACGTCACCCCGCTTTATTTAAGTTAACTCCTCTTATTTAAAAACTGTATCTAAAGCCGCTGACTCTACCATATTAAAAGAAACAGCTCATATTACCGATGGCTGAGACCATGGACCCCCCCCCCCCCCCCCCTGCTGTGATTATTATCACCGACAAGCTGAAAACATCCTTCCTCTGTCATGATTTTTACCGCAAGATCAAATGACAGCTGAGCACCAACTTCCTCCTTCAGTTTTCGCCGGATAAATTCACTCTCAGCATTTCAGCTCGATGTGAATGTGTGAGTTAATTGTGTCGCATGTCTTCCAGACCTCAGGAGATCCGGTGTCTGTGTTTGTCTACGAGGTGGCTCAGGGAACAGAGCAGCAGACCCAGCTAGCCAAGGCTGCCTTCAAGAGAATGAAGACCCTGCGCCATCCTAACATTCTGGCTTACGTAGATGGACTAGAGGTAAGTCCCTTTTATATCCATCATTTTTAGCTTTTCGTGTCTCTAGACTCCTATGCCTCAGCACTGACACATGTTCAGCTGTGTAACTTGTGCTTTTTTTGTGCATGCTTTGTGTTCAGAGAGAGGTAAGTCATATATTACTACTTAGAACCAACATCCTAGATCCTTCCCTAATATCCATTAAGTACCTTATTTGTCGCCTACAAAGCTCTAAATAGGTCTGTGTGTGTGGTGACGTGATAATCTCAATGGGGTTTGTGGCTTTGTTTGAGGTTTTTACAAACTCTGGAAATATATGGTCATGTATGGAACTTTGTTTTTCCAGGTCTGGAACTATGATTTTCTAGGCTTCATTTCAGTCTGCAATCTGTTTATTCTTTCATCCATCCATATATTTATCAGTCCATCCATCAATTTATTAATCAATTAATCTGTCTGTCCTGTTTGCCACTGGCCCACTGTCTAAATATATCCATCCATCTTATTCCTGTCTTGCCATCTTTTTGTTGTCCATCTTTTTATTCATTCTTCCTCTCTGTTAATAATTGTATTCATCCATCCATCTGGTTACTCATCTGTCCATTATTCTGACAGCTAGCATGCAGGTATTTGCTCTGGTTCTATATTCAAACATAAAGTCTGTATGAGAATTTGCTGTAAATTCATAGTGAATTTTTGTATTAATACTTAAGAAAATAGACGGAGATCAGGAATTTTCTTTCCTGCAAGTTACAAATAAGTTCCTAATCCATCTTGGGATTTTAATATTTTCCTTTTCTGGATAAGTATGGAAAAACATTTCGATCATAAAGCATATTCCCTGTCTTTTTGTGTAAAAGATCCATTCATCTACCCTGCCGTGCATTTATCAATCTATGAATTTATTCATTGTTCCTTTCTTCCTATCAAACACTCTGTTCTATATATAAAACCTGACCATGGTGGAAATGTCTGCCATGAATTAAGATTGAGCTTTTGGATTATGCTTGATATTACTGTATATTTAGCATTTAGCTGCTGGTGAACTATGGACAATGGTGATGGAGCCCTGGTTATTGTGTTTTTTAGTTTCAGCCATGATGTAGCATCTTTTTCAAGAACTAATACTGGCTAAATATTGGGTCATTTTAGTTATTACACTAATTGTGTAAAACCACATATTGTAGAAGCCAGAAGTTTACATACCCTGAATAACAAGACACACTCAGTCTCGGAAGTTAAATCGGGCCAAACTTCTCTTACTTTAGGTCAGTTAGGAATTCCCAAATAATTTCTTTTTGCTAAATGATGAGAGGAGGAGTATGTCATATGTATTTATTATTGTGTTAAAACTCACAAGTTTACATACAGAATGATTATTAAACTTTTGATTCGTTACCTGACACAATTGAGTTAATTGGAGGCACATCTGTGGATGTATTTCAAGACAACACCTCAAACACACTGCTTTGAACTAAAGTAGATAGCATCATGAGGAAAGAAGGTTATGTGGAAATATTGCAACAGACATATTGCATGGAAAAACAAAGAATCAGGTACAATAAACAGTAAAACAAGGCAACTTTATTTGTATAGCACACTTTCAACAACAAGGCAATTCAATGTGCTTTGGGTGATTAGGGGATAAAATAACAAGGCCCAAACCACAACATTGGTGACACATTTAAACATATAACATTTCAGTTATGAATCACTTTCTCAAAAGCCGCTCTAAACAGATGGTTTTTTGCCTTGTTTTAAAAGAACTCATTGTTTCAGCAGGTTTGCAGTGGTTTGGAAGTTTGTTCCAGGTTAGAGGAGCATAGAAACTGAAAGCTGCTTCTTCGTGTTTGATTCTGATTCTAGGGATGTTGAGTAGACTGGAATTAGAGGACCTGAGTGGTCTGGAGGGGTTGGTATAGTAACAGCAATCTTCCAAATATTTTTGTGCTAAGCCATTTAATGGTTTATAAACTAGTAGAAGTATTTTGAAGACTATTCTCTGATACAGGGAGCCGGTGTAAGAACTTTAGAACTGGAATGATGTGCTCTACTTTCCTGGTTCTACTGAGGACACGAGCGGCAGCGTTCTGGATCAGCTGCAGCTGTCTGATTGACTTTTTAGGCAGACCTGTGAAGACGCTGTTTCAGTAATCAATCTGACTAAAGATAAACGCATGGATGAGTTTTTCATGGTCTTGTTGAGACATCAGTCCTTTAATCCTAGAAATGTTCTTTAGGTGATAGAAGGCTGACCTTGTTATTGCCAGTAGTCACATGTAAGTTAAAAAACCTCCACAGTCAGTCACTAAATGGGGAACTAGTTGACATATGGGTACATTGCTGATTCAATTTAAATATTGTTTGACTTGTTTTTAGTTGAGTAATTATTATAGTTCCTAACATGAGCTGGTAAAGACTGTGTGACTGTGCCTCTATTAGATACCACAGTTTGGCTTAATTTAGACCTGCGACCCCACAGTCCCCTCTAGTTAGTCAATGTTTTGGAGTGGCCATCACAAGCTCCTGATCTCAATCCTCATGACTCAGTTACACTGGATCCGTCAGTAAACTATTTTGAGAAGCTTGTGAAAGGGGAGATCCATCACGTTTGACCCAAGTCATACAGTTCAAAGGCAATTTTACCAAATACTGCGGAAATGTTTTGTGTTCTGATTTTGAATAAATCTCTGATATATTCTTTCTCTCATATTGTGGCTTTTAGCAAATAGAAAGAATTCTGGTTTTCTAACTGACCTAAAACAAGAGAAGTTTAGTCTCATTCGACTTCAGACAGTGAGGGGGAAAAGCTTTTTTGGTGTATGTAAACTTCTGGTTTCAACTGTACTTCAATAGTATTTTAATATGACTACTGTTACACATCATCAGCTTACTGTAGGGGCTTATTTTTGTGGTTTGCTGTGCTCAATTATAATGAATACTTCAGTCGTTTGAGAAGATTTAAGAATGCAGATTTTCTGTAGTGATTGGTAGATTTTGTCACACTTTATTGTTTACAATTAGAAAGTGCTGATAGATTATTTCACCCCTATAAATGAGAGAAATGCAATAAAATTCTTGAAGACGTGAGATTATTAAAAAGGTTGGTTTGTCGAGACTAAATTATACACCAGCTGTGGTGTTTTACAGCCAGATAATGTTAAATAATGTGAAGTTTTTTGGGGGGGTTTGCAGACGGACAAGAGCCTTTATTTGGTCACTGAGCAGGTGACTCCTCTCGCGGTTCACCTGAAGGCCCAGGCAGAGAAGGGGGGTGCTGGGGAGCTGGAGATCTCCTGGGGTCTACACCAGATCGTGGTAAGAATCTGACAGGATATGTGATCCGATCACAGCAGCCTTTCGCTGCGTTTTTATTCCTGCCGTTTATTTCTCCTCACAGAAAGCTCTGAGTTTTCTGGTCAATGACTGCCACCTGCTTCATAACAACCTGGGTATTTGGGCGGTTTTCGTGGATCGAGCTGGGGAGTGGAAGCTCGGCGCCCTCGAACACTTGGCGCCCGAGCAGGGTGACCCCAGCGGGGCGTCTCTCCCCACCTCGAAGGCCGTTTACCCAGACATGGAGAAGTACGACCCGCCGGAGACGTCCAACAGCAGCGGGGAGAAATGGTGAGGAAAGAGAGGCTTGAAAGATATTTATTTTTGGTGGATAATAGAAATATTGATTTGGTTTTATTTCTGCTAACCAGGGCAGGGGAGGTGTGGCGACTGGGATGTTTGATATGGGAGGTGTTCAATGGAGCACTGCCTCGGACATCTTCCCTCCGATCTCTGGGAAAAGTAAGTTTCCTAGTTGGTAAATTACCAACTAAGAAAGCCTCTAATTTTTATGGTGTTTTTGTCATTTAATTATTTGTCCTCTTCATTAAAGGAGTTTAGCCTTGTGTTGTTTTTTGCTATATCAGATAACATCAGCGTTTATCACTTATAGGAAGTAAATGAACCTGTAGGTTGTAGTAGTACTGGGTAATATAAATGGTATAAGGTTGAAATGATGTAAATTTAGCTAACAGTAGAGATTTTCACTATACGGGCCTAATGATGTCGAATTATATCAAGCTGCGCCGACTTTGTACCAGGAACCTAAGGAGGATAAATACTGATGTTCAGTGTTCGTATTCACACTCTATATTGTACGATTGAAATTTAAAGGAAAATAAAACCTGTTGAACTTAAACATTTTAGTTATGTGCAGCTTTATTTTTGTGCAATATTAAATTTATAAACAAGTAATCAGAAAGCGGGAAGAAATTTTATTTCTCTTTTTACATTTTGCTCTTCAGTTCAAACAATTTTAAATTCATGTTTTCTGCATTTAGCTTGTTTTATTTAAAATATCCTCACCTTGATTTACGTTATAATAATTTTTCTGTTGCATTTCTTTGAAAAAGATTTGTAACACACCATAAAAATTACTTGAAAGGTTTTATATTCGTTTAAAATATATTTTGCACAATAAATTATCTTTAAATGGCATTCTATATTCTTTTGAAGTTATGTGGTATGTGAGAATACAGGTCATTTTCACATGTGTAAACAGAAGAAAAGAATGTATGACAAAGAACATTGTTACCGCACATGCTTCAGATTAAATCGCAATATAGATTTGAGGACATATCGCCCAGTTCTAGGTTGCATTTTATCATGTTATTACCCTAACATTGAAGAAAGTTATGGTGAATGATACTGGGAGTTTTCATCCAAACTTCTATGTTAACTTTTTGTCTCATTTTTCTTTTCTTTTCTTTTTTTCTTCTCTCTTGTCTCCTTGTTGTCAACAGATTCCCAAAACGCTGGTCCCCCACTACTGTGAGCTGGTCGGGGCGAATCCCCGGGCTCGACCAAACCCAGCCCGCTTCCTACAGAACTGCAGGGCTTCAGGAGGGTTCCTCAGCAACAGCTTTGTAGAAAGCAACCTTTTCCTGGAGGAGATCCAGGTCAGCTAACGCTTATAATATTTGCAATGGCTCTCTGCCAGATAGAAACAAATAATTTTTTTTACTGGATGTCTGAGATGTTCACGGGTTTGTTTGGTTAGGGAGTAGTGAGCCTTCGAAAGACAAACTTCAATTCTGTTTATTTAAAGTAGGTTTAATAATAAATTGTTACGTCTAAACTGTTCCTCTCCAGATTAAGGATCCAGCTGAGAAGCAGCAGTTTTTCCAGGACCTGAACGATCATCTAGACTCTTTTCCTGAAGACTTTTGTAAACACAAAGTTCTGCCTCAGCTGCTCACCGCCTTCGAGTTCGGAAACGCAGGCGCCGTCATCCTCACGCCGCTCTTTAAGGTAACATTTTACGTCTTCAGTCTCTTATCAACCAGATTATATTCACCAGGAGAGAAAGGGAACACACCCTGAACATGATTTCTCTTCGTTCCAGGTGGGGAAGTTCCTTTCAGCAGAGGAATACCAACAGAAAATCATTCCAGTCATAGTGAAGATGTTTTCCTCCACAGACCGAGCGATGAGGATACGACTTCTACAGCAGGTGTTTCATATTCCAGACGTCTGAATTAAAACTTGGCCTTTTGCTCTCTGGCAACACCTAAATTGGCCCAATTAGTTTTGTTAGCTACAGTGGCATTCAGTTCTTTACATACTCATAATTTTTTGAAAAAATAGGAATTGGATGGGCATGTTTGAATTTACTGTAGATTTTCTTTAAAGCGCAGAAAGTCAGAATTATACATACAGTCTGAAATACATCAATGCCATACCTATTTTTAGTTACATGTCGCTTACTGAGGTGGGTTTTTTTAGCCATCGACAGGCTTGTGGAAGAACTCTGGAAGGAAACGTGAGCATTTAAACTGGTTGGTTTCCTCTCACAGACCCGGCTTTTAACCGTCATCCATCGATTTTTCAGCTGGGTTTAGGTCAAGGGCCATTCTATAGGGATGTTGGCCTACTTTATCCGGTCCAGAACCAGTTCTGATGTGTGTTTGGATCATTGTACTGTTGGTTTAAAGTGAAGTTCAAGAACTATGAGCAATGCCTCCTCTTTCATTTTTCAGTCCACTTTGAGCGATGCCAGAGTACCAGGGCAGTAGACCCGTATCATGATGCTGTCACCACCGTGCTTGACAGTTGGTACAGTTGGTGTTCTTCGCCTCATCTTGACTCCTCCAAGCATACTTGGAGGAGTCATACATGGACGGCTCATTTTTGTCTCATTTGGACCTGAAACTTCTCCCCAGAAATAATTTGGCTTGTCCATGGGGGGGGTTGACTGGAATCAGATCAGCTCTATTTGTAGCGGGTGGTTCCTTCATGATCCCTCCAGCCCACTTTCTGAGTTCATAGTACTGTGAATCATGCTTCACAGTGAGACTTCGCATTTTATGAAAGGCTTGATCCTTACTGGTTTCTGGGTTGTTGTTTCTGAACATCCCAATCACTTCCTTTTCATTGGAGGGGGACGGTTTGGGATTGAAACAACAGGAAAAAGACCCAAAACGTGCATCCAAAGTGGTTTTGGAATAAGTAACATCAAGTCTTATAATGGCCTCCACATAAATCCTGTTGAGAATGTATGAACTACACTTAGACTGTGTCTGTGCTAAGAAACATGCCAGATTAAATTAAAAAGTGGTGAAATATCCAGCCTCAGTTACACCAAATGGCTCCAAAAAAGCCTGTGATTCTTCTGCATCTTACTTATTGATATTTGACTTTATATTAATAGAGTAATATTTGTGTCTTTGAGCCTGTGTGTGTAATTCTCACGCTGTTTGAATTCGAGAAAACCCACAATAAATTCAAACTTTGAGACTACTTTAGAAAACTAATGGTTCAGATGCATTGTTGGAGCCTAAAATGGTGAAGTGTATGTAAACTTCTTAACTGCCCTGTAAATTTTGGACATTGAAAGCATGTTTATTTGCATAATAATAATAAAAAAGGACTTTAAAGGAGGTTAAAATGTGATTATTTATTAACATCCCTGAGTTTTGTTCTGTTTCTCAGATGGAGCAGTTCATTCAGTATCTGAACGAGGCCGCCGTGAACTCCCAGATTTTCCCTCATGTTGTCCACGGCTTCACAGACACCAACCCTGCCATCAGAGAGCAGACCGTTAAGGTACGAGGTTTAGAGGATCCAACATGGAAGCCTGGACGGCAGCTCCTCCGGACGTAAACGCGGCATCTTCTTCTTCCTCTTTGCTGCAGTCGATGCTGCTCCTGGCTCCCAAGCTGAACGAGAACAACCTGAACCAGGAGCTGATGCGTCACTTCGCCCGGCTGCAGGCCAGAGACGAGCAGGGCCCCATCCGTTGCAACACCACTGTGTGCTTGGGCAAAATCGCCTCCTACCTCAATGCCGGGGTAAAAACACAAACGCACTCAATGTTTGATTTTTAAACCTAAAAACCAAAAAAGTGAGGATTTTAATTGTCCTCTCCTCTGCAGACCCGGCAGAGGATTCTGGTCTCTGCCTTCTCTCGAGCCACTAAAGACCCGTTTCCTGCTTCGCGTTCTGCTGGTGTGCTGGGCTTCGCAGCAACACACAACTACTACAGCGTTACAGAGATCGCGGCGCGGATCCTGCCCACCCTCTGCACCGTCACTGTGGATGCTGACAAGGGCGTCAGGGACCAGGTATACTAGGACTTCTGACTGCATGTTGTTTACATTGACCTCTCCAAAAATATTTACTCATCATTTAATACATAGTCATTTTTGGTTTGTTCTTTAGAAATGATATATTTATTAACATTTATTGAATGATAATAGTGTAAACAAATAAAAAGCTGTTTGATTTATGCACCAAACCTTGAGCTTTTTTAGAACCACTTTAATTAGTCGCCCTGACAGCTTCTTCCATAAGTTCCAGCAGTTTTAACCCAGATCATTGATAACCGGGGACTCTTGGAGCGTGGGGAAAGTTTAATCACATTTTACAGTCGGTCTCTGATCCGGGTCTGGCTACCTGTCTCTTTGTTTCTGTCAGGCGTTCAAAGCCATCAAGAGTTTCCTTTCCAAGTTGGAGACAGTTTCTGAGGATCCAAGCAAGCTGGCTGAGATCGGTATGTAACCAACTGCTCTGACCTGCAGAGTCACTTCTGTCATAGCTGTACACAGCTGTGCAAAAGTCTTAAATCAGCCTTCATCTTTGTACTTCAAAGGAGCCACAGTTTGAGTAATCCTTTAAAGGGATCACTAGTTCTCTTGTATTATTCAGGTCTTTCAAGGGTTTGTTTTATATAATTGTGACGAGTATGCTTTGATCCCTTTTTGATATATAATCTAAAGATATCTGTAATGCCTCAAGAATTTGTCACAGTGTGTTCGATGTTTACTTGCGGTGCTCGATTTCCGAGACAGGGTTCCCACGCGTCCTGGAAAACCTGGAAAATGATAGACCAATTTTCCAGTCATGGAAAACACTTGGAAATGGAAAAAAAAGTAAAATGTCCTGGAAACGTTTGAGTTGTCCTGGAAAATGCTTTTCCCTCCTTGTGGATGAACCCAAACGGGTTAAACGTTTTATGCATGAATGTCTGTTTTCAGCTGCCTGTAGCGCTTGTCTGCTTTCATTTCTGCACGTAGCCGACACGGCGCCCTATGTGACGCTACCAACCAGTCAAATTGCATATTCCCTTATAACGTTTCTGCCAGAGTGCTCCAATGAGAGCGGCGACACTTCCATAGACTTCTCAGCTGTTGTCACTGATGACGTGACGAGCATGGGTGGCAAAAAGATCAACAACGCGGGCGTACTGCTACCGGCACAGCTGCTACAGCTAGCTTTTGGCGCCCATTCATGCAGTGCCTTTGGGTGTTCCAATCGACATCCCGAGGATGGGATTTAATTTTCCAGGCTGCCTGCTGAGCCTGAACAACGGGATAAATGCGTTGTTGCCATTAAAAGGGAAAACTGGAGGCCGTCGGAGAGTACTGTGTAGTGAGCACTTTATCCGCGGTAAGTTTCTAGCTAATTCTGTTTAATTTTACGTAAATGTTTTTTTATGAGAAGTAGCAAATGAACAAAAAGTCTCAAGTTGCTCACCATGTAAATGCGACCACGATGAGTTTATTATCTGACATCTTCAACCGTCACTGCACTGTAAAGGAGAGATATGGTGATGGCAGTTTTCAGTGTTAATGAAATGGTACAGATATTTATTTTTCTTCGTGGTGTCAATAAGCTAAAAAGACCTAAAATAATCGCCGTGTTTAGGCCTATTTTTTTAGGAGAGGGAGGGCTTCAGTTGTCCATATCAATTCAAGCTCCCGATTCACCAGGTTTTAGCTTCGACTGTTTTACCCAAAGTTATCATAAAAGAGAAAGAGGCGGGCATTAGGACCCTGTTCGCGGAAAGGCATGTAGGGGGGCCTCTGTGAACGTTACCAACCTGGAGATTAGAACAACTTAATCGCTTGATAAATTCTAAGGTTGGTTTAGCTGTTTAAGCTACATTTTCCAAAAGTTCCTTTTCAGAAAAGAAGCGCTGGTGATTGGTAGATTTAAGGGTGACGTGTTGTGTAGGCTACTAAGCGGCTGTGATGATTCAATTCTGTAACTTCGGCAGGTTACTGTTGTCTTGCAACTGTGTACTGATCAGTATTACTACATAAAAGATCATGACAAAAAAAATATGATGTGGTTATTTTATTGTTCAGACGTTTATCAAATTTAACACTGAAAGAGGTCATTTTTCCCCCTTAGAAAACAATGTAGCTAAAACGCAGAGACAAGCACCTTTGCTAGCCAACCGGGTTCTGGCGCGAATAAATTACAGGTAGAACTTTGCTTATTTGACTTAAAGCGTAATTAAACCACAAACAACTTTTTTTTTTGCTTCTAAACTGTATAAATGGGTATATACCAATGCAATCTTTCAGTTTGTGGGATTTTTTTTTTACATTTTCGTGTAAACTTGTTTATTTCTACACTTTTTGGTCTAAAAACGTCTTACTACTGCATTTGAATTTTGTGATTGGTGGAGAGCGGTACATCTCTACGTCACAGGCATTCACTGTGTCACAGCAGTCATGGTCTCACAGACACGCCCCGTGGGTTTGGGTATAAAACTATAAGACATACCGGCCCCGTGGCGAGTTTGGATTTGGATTGCGTTTTTCAGGTTACCATTATTATCACATTATTACTTAGTTAGCATAGCTAACATACTGTTTTGAATGTTAGCCTATGTTAGCATTACCACTCAGAGACTGGACTCCCCCTGTCTCTCTCTCCCTCAGCAGCAGCGCTGACTCAGTGCCCCGAGCCAGCGGCTCGAATTGATATGGCTCGCGGCCGCTGGGCTCCATAAAGCCTCCCTCTACTCCTCTACCTCCGGTGATGGCGGAGGAGATCCGCTGGCTCGGGGCTCTGAGCCAGCGCTGTCTGAGGCCGGTGCTGCTGAGGCAGAGGGAGACAGGAGGGGTCCAGTCTCTGAGTGGTAGTGCTAACATAGGCTAACGTTCAAAACAGATGAATGTTGATCAGATCGATCAGTCGCATAACTGCCAACGTCGCTTTGGTCACTGTCCATGTTTCAGTGTCAGATTAAGGGAGCTGTCATTGTCCTCCTGACCACACCCCCACGTTCCCCCCTCCGCTCATCCTCCACACTTGGCCACGCCCCTCCGTGCCTCCTGGCACCGCCCACTTTGTAGAAATTTTCAAATGTTGTCTGGGGGCGGGGTTATGATTTTTCATTGGGTTCAGTTACACTTTAAGGTCTTTGCACACTGGGTCCGATGCGAATAAACGACACAAAAATCAACGTGTTGTGTATGCACACCAGACGCGCTGCGAAATTGAGAATAAATTATGATGGTTCTATTAAAAAAACGTAAGGCAGTAAAAAATCCTATTCTGGAGAAGAGAGGAGAGTTTGGAGAGTACACAGCTATTTTGTACACATTGATTTACTTACCATCTTCATATCCAAGTTCTTCGGCAATGGATCGCCACACATTATCCTTATAATCGTTGTCCTTGTAGTTTTTCTCTTTTTTATTAAAGAGACAGGGGCGCTGGGACACAAAAAGGATCAGTCGGTCAGCCATGGTGAAGAAAAAATTAGTTACTTCAATGAAAGTGACACTTCAGTTCGCGACTCTCGGCTGTGATGACGCCATCACCACGCCTTCTGATTGGTCAAGTGTTTATCTGTCGGAAACGAGTTTGAAAAAAATCAACCGCGGTCCGAAAAATAAAAATCGCAGAATGGAATTTCGTCAGTGGTGTGCACGTCCCCATTGACTTGACATTGATTCGAAAGAAAATACTGTGGTGCGAATTAATCGCACGAAAAAAATGGACCCGGTGTGCAAAGACCTTTAGCCTTTTGTTATCACAGAGGAAATTATACATTTTAATAATCGGCTTCAATAGCAGAATAATATTGTCAACCCTTCCATAACTTTTTGTATCACGAGAAAGGGGGAGATGAATAAACGTTTAAGCAATCTGGTTAAATGTACAAAGTATAAGGTAAAAGGTAGAAAATAACACTTCTCCAAAGCTTGTGATGTACGATATATACCGTTATTTTACCCTAATTTGTCAGAATATTTTACTTCAGGTCCATTTCATAGTAAGCTAAATGGATTTTGCATTTAAACACATTTAGCTTTACAAAAGGTATATCCCTTTCAGCAAAATAACTAACAAAAAACAGTTACAAAGATTTGATGAATCAAAATAATTTAGAGTCAAAAACCCATAACTCATCAATTTATCCCATTATGTAAACGAGATTCTTAATGTGCCTTGGTGTGAGCAGATGCAAATAATTTAAAAGTCCGATAATAGTTGATATTTTCTAACGTTAGTGACTGATTGCGAACACAGCTTGACTGTGAGAGTGTATGAACTAAAGCAGAGAATAACTACTGTATTAGTTGTGTTGCATTGCAAGTAGAGGAAAGCAGGTGACATTGTTAAAGACAACAATCTTTGCACAACTATAATACAGATATAATGGTATAGGCACAATGTCATATCTGTTTCAAAATATATCCTGATATGATGATAATATCAGTATATCACCCAGCCCTAGTTGTTATAGCTTGACTTGTATTGTAGCAGGCTAGCAGCTGAAAATGTGTTGAAAATGTCCTGGAAAAGTCCTGGAAAATCATTTCAAGAAAAGAGTGGGAACCCTGCGAGAAAAATAGGAGGTATTGCAACTGATTTGACCTTTCAAAAGTGAACATGTTGGGTTTATTTTAAATGCAGCCTTGTTAAACTGATCCAACATAGATTAAATGTGTGTTTGTAGAGTTAAAAAGACAAATAAAAAAATGTTTATTTAATTATGGAGTTTAATTCACTTGATCATTTACTAAGAAAGCCCAGCTGATTGCATGAAGTCGTTAACTATACAATTCAATTCAAATTCAAAAATACTTTATTGATCCCAGAGGGAAATTAAGTGTTGGTATAGCTCATATAATTAATTCTTTAAGGAGTTGTTATAGATGATGATGACTGGGGACAGGAAGGATTTCCTGTAGCGGTCTGTATTGCAGCGAAACTGAAGAAGCCTCCGACTGAAGACGCTCTGTTGTTGTATGACAGTCTCATGAAGAGGATGCTCAGGGTTGTCCATAATTTTTTTGATTTTATGAAGAATCCTTCTTTGCATCATCATCTCCAGATTTTCTGCAGTTGTCCCCAGAACAGAACCAGCCTTCTTTATCAGGTTGTTTAGCCTATTTAAGTCCCTGGCTCTGATGCTGCTACCCCAACAGATGACGGCTGAAGAGATTACACTCTCCACAACAGACTTGATTAGCAGCATCTTGCTGCAAACCTTGAAGGACCTAAGTTTCCTCAAGAAGTACAGTCTGCTCTGTCCCTTCTTGTAGACGGTTTCACTGTTCAGCCTCCAGTCCAGTCTGTTGTCAAGGTGAACTCCGAGGTATTTATACTCCTCAACCACCTCCACTTCTTCTCCCATGATGGAAACAGTGTTTGACTTATCCCTGTTTCTTCTGAAATCTACAATCATCTCCTTTGTTTTGTTCACATTCAAGGTGAGACGATTATTTCCACACCATGTCACAAGCGGTCCACCAGCTCTCTGTATTCAGCTTCTTGTCCATCTCTGATACACCCGACAATTGAAGAGTCATCTGAGTATTTCTGCAGATGACAGGTCTCTGATTTGTACTGGAAGTCTGAGGTGTACAGAGTGAAAAGGAATGGTGAGAGTACGGTCCCTTGTGGTGCTCCTGTGCTGCTGACCACCTGGTTTGACACAATTCTTCAGTTTCACAAATTGTGGTCTGTTGGTCAGGTAGTCATTGATCCAGGTGATTGTTGAGGGCTCCACCTGTGTCTTCAGGAGTTTCTGACAAAGCAAATCAGGCTAAATTGTGTTAAATGCACTAGAGAAATCAAAGAACATGATCCTCACAGTGCTTCCTGCTTTGTCCAGATGACAGTGGGTTGGTTGAAGCAGGTGGATGATGGCATCTTCAACTCCAACTCCACAGCGATAAGCAAACTGCAGTGGGTCCTGATACGTTCTTGTTTGCTTACTCAGGGGTGCCAACAGGAGTCTCTCCAGGACCTTCATGATGTGGGATGTCAGGGCAACAGGTCTATAGTCATTGATGACTGATGGGTGAGTTCTTTTGGGTACTGGAACAAGGAGGATGTCTTCCACAACACTGGAACCTTCTCCTGAGTCAGGCTAAGGTTGAAGATGTGCTGCAGAATCCCACAGAGCTGCTCAGCACAGGCCTTCAGGACTCTGGGGCTGACCCATTGACATTGGGTACATTGAACCCTACTCCTGACCAAGCACACGGTGACAGTGGAGTGGACGAACTCCCTTTTACCAGGAAGAAACCATCTAGCGGAGTCCGGCTCGGGGGTTGAAGGGACAGGAAAGAGATGCAGAATCAGTGGGCCCAGTGTGGTGAACAGAACAAAACGTTAATAGCAGCAAAAAACAATCAAATGCAGTTTTTATTAGTATGTTAGTTTGACTAGACTGGTTTTATTAGACATGGGATCTCAGTACTGGGGTAACTTTATATTCGAGTGAGGTCATATTTACCAGTTATATATTTTCCACCATGGCTACAATATATCTGGTGAGCTGAATTAGTTGGTGAGGAAGTAGTAATAAAAGGAATTAATCAGTAAAACAAAGGAGAATCAAATAACTCAAGTAAAAAAAACCATCTCTGATTTCTGGGTTCTCATTCCTGCTGTATCTCTTGCAGAGAAGGATGTTGGATCGAGCGCTCAGCCTGCGGGAGCGTCCTCCACTTGGGCCGGCTGGGCCGTCACCGGCGTCTCCTCTCTAACCTCCAAGCTGATCCGCAACAATCCAGGCACAGAGGGCAGCGGGCCGGCCAATGCAACCAGTCCCACTAGTGCCTCAGATGGAGCATCTGCCTTAAGCAAAGGTACTACTTAGAATAGCTGAGACAAGGTTCTGTTCTGGGTTTGACATGATGATGATGATGATTACTACTTCTACTCTCAGGTGCAGAAGATAAAACCCAACAATCCTCCCTGGCTCACCACGGTGCCTCTGATTGTGCCAACCAGTCAGAGCCTCCTGGAGCCACAGACAATGATGGCGAGCAAATCGGAGACCGCTGGGACGAGGAGGAGGACTGGGGTAGCTTGGAGGTACTTTTATTGCTTCTGTTGATGCGCTCTCATGAAGTAGTGATTATTGAGCTTGTAAATCAGAGTCCTTCTTTGTAGGAGCCAGAAAAGGCTCAGACTGATGACTGGAACACCGACTGGTCTGGAACAGCATCATCCAAGAAGAAGGCCAATGATAGAGGAGTATGAACTCTTTATGTGCCATCCTGAACACAATTCTACGTTTTCTGCTAATGATGGTGCTCGTTTTAAAGTTTTTCTTTCAATATGTAGGCCGGACGATCGTCCGCCTCCATGGCGGTGAAAAAGCAGAGCTCCGACTGGAGCAGCTCAGGTTGGGACGCCGACGACAGCTGGTCCAACGAGAAAGAAGGCCAGGGCCAGAGCTCTGCAGGCGAGGAAGGCTGGGGCAACGACTGGGGGGAGGGGGAGGAGGAGACGGCAATGACGCCTGCCGGTAAAAACCTGCCGCTGCCTGAAGGCGTCCGGTTAGCCAGCGAGTACAACTGGGACAGCAGCAGCACTGGGAAGGGCGCCACTCAGAACGACCTGTTCGCCAGCGTGTCTCAGAGAAACAGCTCCACTGCCACGGTGAGGTCCCAACGAGGAAAAAAACAGGAGACACAAATCGATTAAACGCCTGTTGGATAATTAAATCTGTGTTTTTCTAGCTTCAACACAGCTAATTTAAACTGGCAGGCGCCGAACAGCTTTTACAGGATTTATGGCAGACGGTTAAGTCAATATTCCCTCTGAATCAGAATAACAAACTTTTCATTAAATCATATTATCTTTAGAAAATTACTTATATTTATCCAACTGAAAAATGCCAAGGGGAAAAAAGCTCCACATGATGAACATTATATGTTTGTCAAAGATTTTTGACATTTAACTGGAGTTATTTGATTTTGATTTTAAATTTCAAAAGCAGCAACTCTCCTCTCAAAACTCACATTTTCATTACCATCCTTATAAAAACAAACTACTTACGATTAATTTGCATTTGTCATACATTAAGTAGTCATGCTTTTTTAAAGTTTTTATATATATTTTATGGATTTTGTAAGATTTTGTAGCTAATTGTTGGTCTGTTGAGCTCGTTGTTTTACATATCAAACATGCTGTAGCTCATGTTAACTTGTGTAAACTAGGCAGTACCTTGCTACCAGTATTAAGGTAAACCAACGTTTAAATAGTTGTGGTAAAATATTTCTGTCATATGTCTGGTTTAAAATTGTTTAGTTGCTGCACACTGCCAGTCAGCTGGGTGAAACCAGACTGCATTAATAACCAGCTAATATCAGCTTGTTATACTTTAATGGCAAAAAATCAATACAATAATTACTTTGACTACGACCAAATTTAACAGGTGTTTATTGTATATTTTTGCCTAAATCTATGTATCTAACTATTATGACAGGTTGTGAATAACTTATAGAAATAATCGTTACTTTTATGTCAATAAATAAAAGCACTTAGATCAGGTTTTTAATTTTTGTTTAAATAAAATGATACTGTGAAACCATGATATTAAGGATTATAATACCAAGAAAATCAAGCTAAGTATTAGCTGAACTTTAAATCAGTTATTATTTTTTTACTTTCTGCATGCTGAAATAATAAAACGTGCATTTTTTTAAGGGCTTTTAGGTCAGTATTTTCCCTTTTCAGTGGAGCACTTATTTCATAATATAATAAATACAAAAATATACAATTAATCATTAAAATGGCTTTTTTGTAAATATGATGAAAGCAAATATAGAAAACAAGGAATTAAATTAGACTGATATCATAAAGCGAAAGGCGAAAACAGATTTTAACCAAACAGAAGATTCATTTCTATGAAGCTTGTCGTACAGAGGACTGATGCTGCCGTAACAGGCAATAAATATAGAAATAAATAAATAAATGGCTTAATAAAGTAATAAACGTGCCAAAGTATTGCATCAGAAAACGATAAAAAAAATACGAGCTGTTCCAAGTAATGTAATTATACAGTGACATAAATGAATATTTGTTTAGCATTTTTAACAGTATTAATTCAACATTATCACTATTATTTTATATTTTATTTTATTTTCAATCTTATTGTTTTATTAGTTTCCTTTTTTGTTTTCAGATTTTTTCCAAATCTTTTATTTACTTAATATTTGTTTATTATTATTATTATTTTCTGTCTGTTTTTAATGGAATGTTGATTTATTTTCTCTAATATTTCCTCTTTGCATTTTCTCCTGTTATATTTTCTCCTTTATTTACAGATTTCTTTTTATTTTCCTTCTGACTCTTTGTAAGAGAGAAAGAGAGAAAGGGGGTTAGGGTAGGGGGGTCTGGTGGGCGCGGATTCAGAGTTAGCAACTCTCTGTTACAGCCACTGTGTTTAAATCAATATCATTTAAGCAATAATGGTTGTTTTGTTAGACATTGAAGCAGATAGTTTCCTTTTGAATTAAACTGTTTAAATTACTTTGGCTGGATTACTAAAATAAGACCCCAGCACAGTGGTGGGATGCTATTTTGACAGAAAGGAGGCCAGCCCAGCGATGATTTTGTCGTCTGTCCTCGACAGGCTGGAGACAGCTGGGGTTCAGAGACGATAGGAGACTGGGGAACCGAGAGCTGGGAGTCAGTTGAAGGAGGCCAGAGTGAGTCCTTCAATTCAAATCTACTCTTGTTGTTTGTTTTACCCAACATGTCCTCTAAATGTTCTGTTTTTGTGATTCAGGACATTTTATGTCTTCAGTATTAAACCTTCGCCTCCTCTGTTATCGTTGGCCTAATGTTTAATTTTAGCTTTCCACTAGAATACACAAGACACACATTCAGAAGGTTTCCTTTCTATTTCTAAGTATCAGGCAGAATTAGCAACTGTTGATTGCTTCAGTCAGAAACCTAAACTTTAAACCAGACAACAAATTCCTGATTTTCTTTATGGGGCAATTGATCTAAGCAGGTTCTCAAGGTGACAAAATCAAGTCCCTGGTGAAATGTCCAGTTTAGCCTGGCAACATTTTCACATTTTTGTTACATAGCAACCACAACATATGAAGTGTTTTACCAGATTACTAGATGAAGTGTTTTACCAGACTTCTAGATGAAGTGTTTTACCAGATTACTAGATGAAGTGTTTTACCAGATTACTAGATGAAGTGTTTTACCAGACTTCTAGATGAAGTGTTTTACCAGACTTCTAGATGAAGTGTTTTACCAGACTTCTAGATGAAGTGTTTTACCAGATTACTAGATGAAGTGTTTTACCAGACTTCTAGATGAAGTGTTTTACCAGACTTCTAGATGAAGTGTTTTACCAGACTTCTAGATGAAGTGTTTTACCAGACTTCTAGATGAAGTGTTTTACCAGATTACTAGATGAAGTGTTTTACCAGATTACTAGATGAAGTGTTTTACCAGACTTCTAGATGAAGTGTTTTACCAGACTTCTAGATGAAGTGTTTTACCAGACTTCTAGATGAAGTGTTTTACCAGATTACTAGATGAAGTGTTTTACCAGATTACTAGATGAAGTGTTTTACCAGACTTCTAGATGAAGTGTTTTACCAGACTTCTAGATGAAGTGTTTTACCAGACTTCTAGATGAAGTGTTTTACCAGACTTCTAGATGAAGTGTTTTACCAGACTTCTAGATGAAGTGTTTTACCAGATTACTAGATGAAGTGTTTTACCAGATTACTAGATGAAGTGTTTTACCAGACTTCTAGATGAAGTGTTTTACCAGACTTCTAGATGAAGTGTTTTACCAGACTTCTAGATGAAGTGTTTTACCAGACTTCTAGATGAAGTGTTTTACCAGACTTCTAGATGAAGTGTTTTACCAGACTTCTAGATGAAGTGTTTTACCAGACTTCTAGATGAAGTGTTTTACCAGACCAGATTACTAGATGAAGTGTTTTACCAGACTACTAGATGAAGTGTTTTACCAGACTACTAGATGAAGTGTTTTACCAGACTTCTAGATGAAGTGTTTTACCAGACTTCTAGATGAAGTGTTTTACCAGACTTCTAGATGAAGTGTTTTACCAGACTTCTAGATGAAGTGTTTTACCAGACTTCTAGATGAAGTGTTTTACCAGACTTCTAGATGAAGTGTTTTACCAGACTTCTAGATGAAGTGTTTTACCAGACTTCTAGATGAAGTGTTTTACCAGATTACTAGATGAAGTGTTTTACCAGATTACTAGATGAAGTGTTTTACCAGACTTCTAGATGAAGTGTTTTACCAGACTTCTAGATGAAGTGTTTTACCAGATTTCTAGATGAAGTGTTTTACCAGACTTCTAGATGAAGTGTTTTACCAGACTTCTAGATGAAGTGTTTTACCAGACTTCTAGATGAAGTGTTTTACCAGACTACTAGATGAAGTGTTTTACCAGACTACTAGATGAAGTGTTTTACCAGACTTCTAGATGAAGTGTTTTACCAGACTTCTAGATGAAGTGTTTTACCAGACTTCTAGATGAAGTGTTTTACCAGACTTCTAGATGAAGTGTTTTACCAGATTACTAGATGAAGTGTTTTACCAGATTACTAGATGAAGTGTTTTACCAGATTACTAGATGAAGTGTTTTACCATATTACTAGATGAAGTGTTTTACCAGATTACTAGATGAAGTGTTTTACCAGATTACTAGATGAAGTGTTTTACCAGATTACTAGATGAATTGTTTTACCAGATTACTACATGAAGTGTTTTACCAGATTACTACATGAAGTGTTTTACCAGATTACTACATGAAGTGTTTTACCAGATTACTGTTATGTGATAAACCTACCAAGAATTGTATCATATTTGTGTAGGAAAATTATGCATGATAGTACACAGTAAACTGGTTTACAAATAAACAGATAAAGGTGGCCCACATTTGGATTTTTTTTCTGTGATTTTAACCTTTATTGTGCCCAAATGTAGTTTCTGATGATTTTGTGTCAATAATAACAGTAGAATAATATTCAGGGAGGCCTTATTACACTAAACTACTAATGAACTCAGTATCTTATTCTGCTTCTGAAACTACATTAAGACAGAGATAAAAGAGCCTCGCCGTGAATCAGTTATAAATAACACAAATTTAATATCAAACTGATCTGAATCATAATTTACCACATTGACTTCATATTAAATATTCACAAATTAAACGTTCTTCTCCTTCAGTCTTATAAATATAAACTTGTCCCTCAGATCTCAGCAAGGCAGAGATGTCTAAGAAGAAACGCGAGGAAAGGAGGAAAGAGCTGGAGGCCAAACGGGCCGAACGTAAAGCTGCTAAAGGTCCTCTCAAACTGGGAGCACGTAAGCTAGACTGATTCTGGGTAAAACAGGAAGGCTGGGACCACAGAGACTGGACAGAGTTTCCACTAGAGACGAGTAAAGAAAACTGTGAACAGTTCTTTTAACAAAGACGGGCTGCATACTGAAAAGAAGAAGGTTGTTGGGGTCCAGCTTTTGGCTTTTCTGCTTTTTCTCATTAAAGGACAGATGGAAATGAAGCTAAAGACAGAAATGTGACAGGTAATCCAAAGAGACTTAAAGCGGGATGCATCAACTGTTCATAAATCATAAAGTTGCTGTTGTACAGTAAATGTATATACCCTGTGCATCATGTGTTATATTCTTTTTTTTTTTTAAGATATACGTACAACAGAACGTCCTGTAACGTTATGTTTTCCAGTACGTTCTGTATTTCACACATGGATATGACTGTTTTTATTTCATCTGTTCCAGATTTTACACTGACAAGCAGTCCATGCATGCACCTGTGTGGCCTAACAACAACCTGCATTGCAACAAATTACATGTGTGTCTTTACGTTGCACATAATATATTATAGCACTGTAATTACTTTATGAGAGGGAGCACAGCTGACTGGCTGCGCCAGTGAAACTTGAGCAACAAGAAAAACTAAAAGATGCTGATTAATAATAGAAACTGCAGACTGTTTACATGTCTCCCTTCTTTCATGGAGGATTTAATGTCTTCTGGGGGTTGGATAGTTGTTTAAAAAAATAATCCAGCAGGGGTCACTGCTGACACAAGGGGAAAATCCATCCACAGTTTGGTCAGTACTAAAACTGGTATGGGTGAAGTGTCCATTATGTTGTACTATTTAAAAACTGTGGCTCTGAAACTTCTGAAAGCAGCACACAGTTTTCAGCTGAACTTTCATTGTAGTCTTTTATCTTTTTTTGTTTTTGTTGAACGTAGCATTAAGTCAGAGGTTTGTTTGATTAAAAGTCCTTGACAAGCCAGGGACACAGTCATCCACTCCGGGAGCTCTGGATGTGGACGCCCAGCAGTAAGAAGCTGTGTGGTCTTTGTCTAATGAGGGTCAAGTCATGGTGCATGTGTGCTATTGCTAAATAAAACTAATATTAAAATATACTACTCTGCATTTTATTTTGTATGTAATTTTAAAAAAAGTCAGACTTTGTTCAAATCATTTAAAGTGGTGTGGAACTTTTTTGTCAATCTCTTTAATGTTTTCTCTAACCTAATTTAACAACACTGACTTACAGGACTGTGTAAAAGTAGCAACACCATTTGAACCTTTTTGTAATTTTGTCACATTTCAACCACATACTCCAAGGTGTTTTATTTGGATGTTATGTGATTGACCAACAAAACACAATATAGAAAAGTGGAAGAAGACTCATCAGGTTTTCGAGATTCTTTACGAATAAATAGCTGAAAAGTGTGGGGTGACTTTACATTTAACCGCCCTGACAACACGTTGTAGAAACACCTTTTGCTGCATTTAAAGCTACCTGACTTTTCAGGTATGTCTTTGTAACCTCTTCCAGGAGTGTCCTGTATTTACCTCCACTCATCTTAAGATAAACTGACCCTGCTAAAGAAGGGTTCCCTCAGAATAATGATGCCAACACCATGTTTCAACATGGTTCATGAAGATTTGCAGTGTTTTCTTATATAGCAGGTAGGCCAAAAAGCTTAATTTTGATTTGGCCTCTCCGGAGCACCTTCTTCCACATGCTTGCTGTGTCTCCTCTGTATGGCTTATGGTAAACATAACTCGACTTCATATGTCTTACAACAGTGGCTTCCTTTTCACTAGTTTTCCACAAAGGAGGGTCAGATTTGGGGAGTGCATGTCTTGTAGTTTTAAAACAGAAGCTTCCAGCTGAGCTGTGCATCTCTGCAGCTCCTTCACACTTTTAATTGGCCTCTAATGTTCTCCTTGCCCAGTCTGTCAGTTTAAGTGGTCAAAAAGCTAAAAAGAAAGTACTTTTCAAAGTGGTTTTGATAAAACTGTTCAGTGAGGGTCTAAAAGGCAACACAAATTGGCGGCGTCAGGTTAGCTTCAATCATTTTAAGAAATTATTCTAATTTTATTGCTATAAAATATATTAATATTTATAGTATGGATGAACCCATACTGTATGAAACACCAAAGTGGGCACAATTGAAACTCCTGCTGGTGTTTATTAAATGCCATCAAATACACCACATGGCACCAAATAACTGCTGTCTAATATTTAATTATCAAACATTTGTAGAAACTGTCCTATATTCTATCCTACCAAAAGCCGGATTTATCAAATATGTGGTGGCCACTCGTACGCATGTTCCTCTGAAAAACAACTGTTGATAAATCATGCATACCTAGGTGCTCGTGCCAGTTCAGTCATTTGCAAACAGAAACTCCCTCAATTAACCATATTGGGTAACACCACTTCTTCTGACTCATCATTCAATCCTTCTTCCAGAAAATAATGGCCAACAAAGCGAAAGAAGGAATTTCAGTGACACCGAGATCAAGGTGAAACATAAGTAGGGCAAAAAAACAAGTCATGATGAACAGACTCTCTGAAAATTGTTAGCGCAAATTCCTTTTACTACAGTGCACCTTGAATTACCCTGTTGTTGAAAGTGTGCTATTCAAATAAAATTGCCTTGCAGATAGTTTTTGCCCTCTGTTATCAGCAGTTCCTCTGCTTCATGTCTCCTCATGCCTCCCTCACCGCAGTAATATTCCTGCTGCAGAAATAAAAAATGTGGCAAAGAATCATTTGCTGTCCCTCACTTATGTGGAAATAGTTCAACTTCTTTGAACAAATTAAATCAGCTGTGGGGTAACAATAAAAGAACAATGCCTGGGAGAAAGTGACAGAGGCAGTAAACGCGGTCGGGACAGTGAAGAGGTTTCTGTTGGAAACATGGCCGGTTCTAGACAGGGGCCAACGGGGGTCAGTGCCCCTGTAGAACTGATCCTGGCCCCGGTACTGCAGAGATCATGCTAAATCAATTTCTTATGATTTGGGACAGAAACCATAACTTAACCCTGTTTCAGATTTTACACTGAAAAGCAGCCCATGCATGCACCTGTGTGGCTAACAACCTGCACTGCAACAAATTACACGAGCATCTTTACATTGCACATACAGCACTGTGTTTACTTTATGTGAAAGGAGCACAGCTGACTGGCTGAAGTTACGCTAGTGAAACTTGAGCAACAAGGAAAACAAAGATGTTGATTAATAATAGAAACCACAGATTGTTTACATGTCTTCTTGTCTCAAGTTGCACTTTTATTGAGATTCCTCTACTTGATCAGAAGCCACAAGTGGCTCTTTGCCTCATTTAATATATTACATGAGGAAATATTGTTTCATTCTTTTGTTTTGTGCCCCCATGAACAAACCCTGGGACCCCTGGTAAATTTGGTCTAGAATCACCGGAAATAAAGGGGAAAAAATGTTTTAGATATCAAAGTGAATAGAACAAAAACGTCCCTCAGCACAAAGTTGGCCCAGATCTTCTACCAGGGGTGCACAGTTATGGAAGAAATATAGTCTCATCAGACATTTTTGCTTGAGGATAAAAATTCAGTGTTATAAATTCAATGTCTAAAAAGAGTTGGATTCTGATGAGACTATATTTCTTCCATAGAACTGGGAATGACGTCACACCCATGTTAACAGCGTTCCAGTTAATTTAGTTGGAGAAGTTGGTATTTCAATATTGCGACGCCTATTTAGCCATTGTTAGTAGTACCTCTTACAAGCATCGTTTTAAGACGTACTTTCCAAATGCAAAAGCACTTTTAATTTGTTCAGTTTACAGCTTCAGGCGCTACATGAAGCATTAGTTTTAGACACTTTCTTCCAAGTGTGTCTTGTAAAATGAACATGTTTCTACCACAGCTATTGTTCATACTGCCATGTTGGATCTGAAAGTCTGAGCTAGAAAGAAAAGGGTGACTTCGGGGTAGTTCCAGTTAATTTTTCCAAATCTAAAGACAGAATTTCCAAGTTCCTACTAGAAATGGAATGCACTGGTTGTCTGGGATTCAATTTCTCACCAGTTTGGCTATTATGGTGTCTAAAAAGAAGAACATGCTTCACTGTATTTTTAAGTTGTTTAAAAGATTTACATTTTGAACATTTTATGGTACAATAAATTCAGGTGCATAGTCTGACTCCTTCAGTGTGTGTGTGTGTGTGTGTGTGAAAGAGACTAATTACTAATTCCGTGACCTCTAAAGCCAATTTGTAACACTGGATTTTATTTTTGGGCATCAAAGTAAGGGCGGTAAATATAACGTATATGAGTCATTCCATAATTAGGGGTACATTTCATATCAACCTATAAGTGAAGAAATCAGTTTGCTTTTTTGCTAAATATTCTACTTGTTTCCATAATATATCACTGGAATGTGCTTAATTTATTAATTGGCAAGCTTAAGCTCAAATGATTACTTAAATATTTAAATAAAAATAAACATCTGATTCATTATTTTGTCAACTGTGTTAGACAAAAGTTGTGTCATAGAAGACATGCATGAAATAATTAACATTTGATTAAACATTTGTTTGCAAGTTCTTTAGTCTATGCTTCAGTGTTTTTGTGGTTGTTTGTCTAACTGCCTTGAAAATATGAATTTTGAGCTGGATAATGGATATTCTGTGGGATAGTATCATCAAGGATGATTATTTTTTTCTACATTCACCCACATTACGTTGAATTTAGAGTTATTCAACATTACCATGTCAGACCTTGCTCTCTAAAAATGTCCCCCCATCATTTTTACTACAGTTCAGCCAACATTTAAACAAATGATGGCACAAAAATCACATGTAACACAGTTGACAACAAAGTAACACAGTTGACATTATAAAAAGAAGAGAGAAACCTTTATGATAAAAACTTTATTTTGATAAAAAATCTACAATCTGTCAGATGCAATTAAGTCAGTGAGTTTAATATAAATTGATTAGATTTTTTAGATTCTTATTTTCTTGTTTCTTTAAATATGCAGCCCTTCTCTCTGATCAGGATCAGCATCACGCCGAGGCCTGTACTGGCGCTGCTTCCCAGCAGCAGATAGCCTCACCTCTCTAGACCAGAAATGACTCTGTGTGTAGTAATAATGTATAGTATAATTGATAGGGCTAAAATTACATATGTAATTTCAAATCACCGAAACATCAAAATGACACATGAAATCATTGTTTGTTAATATGAGTAGGCTATAGGGTGGAATGGAAATATCTACAATGATGTTAAGTCTAGTTAGAGTGTAAGGATTTATTCAGTGTATGGATAATATTGTTGAGTTAATCCCTGTATCATTCAAATCATGTTTTATGTACCCTAATTACTATGTTATTACACTTCCAGTCACCTAAATAATTTTAATAATCGTTAATGAATGGCTCCGGATCAGCTGACTTCTTCGCTGATAAGTATCACTCATGATTTGAGTGTATTTATTTAGTGAATTATACATTTATGTAATTACTACCTTATTATTTTATATATGATCATTTAATTTCTGTATAGTAACAATTTAATCAAGTTAATGTTTTTTATTCAAAGGACTTAATAAGCATAAACCCAGTAAACCCTGACAACATTGTCAACCATGTTATTCCCTGTCAACTGTGTTACACTTTATGGGTAACATAGCTGACATTTCCTCCATTTTAGGCTCATTTTAGGCCCTACAAACCTTAAACATGTCACCATATAAGCTTGATCAACTCATATTTCTATGTACTTTCTTTACATTTTGTTGATTATAACATCTAAGGTAAATACACAAGACAATGTTGATAACGTAGTTGACGAACAATTAATCCACTCGATGTGCAGACAATAATTTTGATGAAATATTTTAGAGGAATTGAAATTTACCACACTGTCTTTAGAATTCCCGCCAAAAAGGGCGTGGCATCTGTTGCTTTGTTGCTTATTTGAATTTGGAGCAAACCATTGCTGATTTATAGGGGTGATATCAATGGGTAACATAGTTGACAAGGATTTCTCGGACACACACAAAGTGACTAATTTTATGTTTATTAAGGATTCAAATCATTTCAAAAACACCATCATGTTAGAATGATTATTTTGAACAAATAATGCTGAAAATAATATACACAAATATGTCTTATGGCCGAGAAGGCAGTAGTTAAGAAGGAGGAGCTCTGGGATGTCTTATACACTAATATGTCAAATATGGCTAATTTTGAAGAGCAAACTTGAAATGTATGAAATCGGACAACACAAAAACAGCAAATTCCAGTATATAATTTGCATTTTTTGCTAAATAAATTAAAGAACTTGTTAACCTTCTGTATTAAAAGAAAGAGAAATATCACCTAATATAAAATTGGTAATTGCTTGAAATTAATATTTATTCAAATTGTTAAATACACCCCATGGACATGGTATGTACCCCTAATTATGGAATGACTCATATGCAAAAAAATATCAATATTTAAAGCAAAGATTCCCTTTCTTCCCCTTCATAATGATGCACTACTTTGTGTAGCTTTTCCTCTTTCCCCGATGGGCTCTTCAGATCATAACTGTGTACATCTGATGCCAACTTATAAATCTATGTTAAAGAGAGAGAAAGTGGAAACCAGGGATGTAAAAACCAGGTCTGATGAGTCTGTGCTCTGCCTGCAGGAATGTTTTAACTGTACAGACTGGGATGTTTCAGTCAATCATGTGAGGATGACCCTGATATGTTGGTGGATGTAACCTGCTCATACTTGGTTTCCTGCCGGGATGTGATTATACCCTGTAAGCGTGTTGGGATATACCCAAACAATAAACCTTGGGTTACAAATTCAGTAAAGTCACGTATAAAGAGCAAAAAGGAGGCTTTTAGACAGGGGTCAGGGGCTGGACTGCAGGGGGCTACCAAAGATTTGAAAAGGGAAAAAACAAAGGCTAAACAGGATTACAGAAGAAAGCTGGAAAAATAAGATGGCAGCAAATAACCCCGGCTCAGCATGGACACGTATGAAAATTATCGCTGGTCATGGAAAAGAGGTATACAATACCAATATATTTTGAGATCATTTTAATTCTGATTATGGAATTGGCTAATGCTTTAAATAGTTTTTACTGCCGGTTTGACTGTATGGATTTTAGCAGGGAAAAGGAAATGCTGAGGAAAACATTTGAGGACTTTAAAATTGAGCTGCAGGAGGTAATGAAGGCTCTTATTACAGTCAAAGTGAATAAAGGCCATGGACCAGATAACATATGTGGCCGTCTGTACTTAAGTCCTGCGCATATAAACTGAGTCCTGCATTCCTGATCCTTATGGTTACAAAAAGTCCCCTAAACGTGGAAGGATGCAGTAGTTGTCCCCATTTCCAAATTGAGTCCCCCAAAAACTTTAAATAATTTTCTCCCTGTTACTCTAACTTCAGTGTTAATGAAAACATTCAAAAGCATGATCAGAAGCGAGCTTTTAAAGCAGACACGGTTTTTGTTGCATCTTCTTCAGTTTGCTTATCGGCCCAAAATGAGAGTAGAGAATGCAACAATCCCTTTGTTAGATGTGCTTCTTAAACACTTTGACTTAAATGGGACACGTGGATTTTTCGTGCGCTTTTAATACAATCTAGCCCCATATTATAATGGGAAGGCTTGTGGAACAGTTTGACCTGAGCAATAATTTACTGGGCTGGATATTAGATTTTCTGAGTAACAGGACACAAAGAGTAAATTGCAAACTGTCCGATTAGAGGTGGGTGTCGACTGGATCACCCCATGGCGCGTTTTGTCCCCTTTGTTGTATATTTTTTATACAAATATGTCGCCAAAGCAAGCATGAAAGGAGGAAAATTATTAAATACGCTGGCGATACTGTTATTCTAAGTCTTTTAGTAGATGGGGAAAAAACAGCCATGGACAAGTTCTTGACGATTTTGTCCTTTGGTGTGAGGAATCTTATCTTAACCTAAATGTAGCTTAAGGACATGTTGATTGATTTTAGAAGGAAACCTCATCAGCAGGATGTGTCTTTAATCAAAGGTCAAATCATTGAGCAGGTGAATTCGTACAAATATCATGGGACGATTATTGATAAGGAGTTGAACTTTGACGAGAACAGCGATGCAGTGAGTAAGAAGAGACAGCAGCGACTGCACTGGAAACTGGCTTATTTTCATGTTGATAGGACCATAATGACCACGTTTAACCGCTCCTTTAATGAAAGCATTTTGCATTTTTCTTTTGTTTTCTTTTTGGTCAAACCAGCCTGAAACAGAAAGAATCACTCAACCTGATTGTAAAGTGGTCAGGTCGATAGTATCGCATCTTTGTACAGCAGAAATATGAGGACTGCCTCCTCCAGTGTAGGGGATATGTTGCACCCCCTACACTGCCACTTTGCGCTTCTGTCCTCAGGTCAGAGATTTCTGGTGCCGAAGTGTCGGACTAAGAGGTACAAATCTAGTTTTATCCTTTTGCTGTGACCCCATTTAATAATCAATAACTCGCTTTTAACATTTGTTGTACTCACAAGCTTTTTTTATGTTACTATTTAATGTATTATGCTGCGGAGATAACAACATCTTGTTTTATTATTTTATGTCATCTTATTGTGGAGCCTGGAGAAATAGTTTGAGCACTCTGTTTACTTTTAATAATAATGGCTTGCTTTTATATACCGCTTTTCGAGACTCTCAAAGCACTTTACAACTCCATTATTCATTCATTCTCACATTCACACACTGGTGGAAGCAAGCTATGATTATAGCTGAGGCTGCCATATCGCGCCATCGGCCCCTCTGGCCAACACCAGTAGGCAAGTGTGTTGCCCAAGGACACAACGACATGTAGCAGGTGGAAGCTGGAATCGAACCCACAATTTCTGGGTTGCAGGCTGACTACCACCAAGCTACAGCCGCCCTTTTGTACTGCTGTTTTTGCTGATGTACTGATATGTTTAGTGTTGGTGTGTGAAAGGGGGACGTTGTATCTGACTGCATAGCAAACCAAATCTACCTAAGGGTATTAATAAAGTTAGCTAAGTAACCTAACCTAAAATTCATTCAAAATAAAGCCTAATGAAGTATTTGTAAGGTGACAAAATGTGAAAAAGGGTGTGTATACTTTTTCAAAGCACTCTTTTTATGTTTTCTCAAGTCATTTCTGTGCTGTGCTTCAGTGAGAAGATGTAGCTTAATTTAATATGTTGGAGTGAAACCAGGGTATTGTTTTTAGGCCACTTTTACTTAAAGGAAAACAACTTTTGTAGAGGTTCAACAAATATATCTCTGAAACCAGATATCAGTGATGATAAAGTGTGATTAATCTAAAGAGTTTGATGATTTTCTAGAAACATTTATCTTCAGATTTATTTACTGCGTAAACAAAGCTAACAAACTAAGAGCAGGCAAGCCCATGATTACAGTGGAGAGAAGTTGATGACAGTTCTATAACACCTCTAGTAAAATGGTCTGAAACCCTCACAACTTCATTACTTGATTTAAACAATATGTTTAATGACTATAGGTCTAATTAAATTCTCTGTGAAACATTTGATTTGATTTAGACTTACCTAAATAATGGCATTAAATAAATAGGTTAAAAAAATTATTCAGTTTTATCTGGGCAAGATCAGAAAATGACAGAAACATTGCAGAGTTTCATTTATCCACACATAAAAAATGTATACTGTAACTATGCTTGTGGCCAGGCTTCCATATCATTGATGTTTAAAAATCAAAGCAAGCGGTATGTTATTAGCAGTGTTTAATACACAAAAGGGGGCTGTTTTATTCAAGAAAGGCAAAAACATTTATTCAAACCCTGTTAGTGTTTCTGCCATCTTTATCTTTGAAGAATATTGATGAATTTGTTAAAAGATAACCTCCCAAGTAGATCGTGAGATATATTTGCTTTGTGAAATTTTGATTTAAACTCTATTTAGAATGTGACAGGTAATTATTTGTTTTTCTTCAATAATACTTATTTAAAAAGACTGGACACCGTCAACCTTTACACAAGTTATTTTCTTTATTGATGACAAAAATTAAAAGGTAGGAGATTTCTATGAGCATTAGAAGTTATCTTTATTTCAAGATTGTGCATTTCTAATATATATATAGTTAGTTCTTTTTAAGGCATTTGCGAAGCAATAAAATGTTTAATTTATTTCATCTTTTACTTTGATTGCTGTCAGGTATTTTTTGTATTTACAAAAATGTATTATATTTATGGTTCAAAATATCATCATATGAACCCAATATTTTAACACTTAACCGTTTTTTCAATCAGCACCTTTATAAGTAAAAATACTAATCGTTGTTTTTGTGCTCTCTAGAAATTTTAGACCTCGAAATAGAGGGAAAGGATGAAAATATAAACCTCTAAATTCAGCTGATGGATGGTTAAAAACAGAGTAAAGAGAACGAGTTGGAAGTCAGCCAGTTCAATTGAAAATCCCAGATATTTTAGATGTAAATTAGGCAGTGTTCTCTGAGATCATTTGTTGTTAGTGGGCTTAGGCTTCGCTGGTGATGAGTTATTCAAAGCTCCTGAACAGACCACTGTGGTCCTCAGTCACTGGGTGTCCTTGTTTTCTTTTTTGCTTCCTCCAAACAGAGCTCCGGCCAGAGCGTAGATACCGAAACCCAAAGCTGCAGCCACACCCGCCACCATTACAACTTCACCAGCCTTCTGCACCTGCAGGAGATGAGAAATTCATCTGCTTTAGCTACTAAAGAAAAAACCATTGTGTAGTAGAGCTACATATAAACAGTTATCCAATCCACAGAGGGATCGGTTTATATATATCAGGTTTTGTAATGTAAACACAGTCTGAGTCTTTGTTTGGTTTTCTTTTTCTGTAATCCTTGTTACAGACTCCGGCTTCGGTGCTTCTGAAGTCCCACAAAACATTTTACAGGCGTGTAGTTCTTTGGTACAGTATTTCACCACATTATATCACATACATTATATCTGGACATCAGTGAATTGTGTCCGCTCAGGTCAAAAGCCACAACACAGCGTGTATTTAGTGATTTGGCATAAAACCCGTAACTGCCTACCTGCCGGGACTCTGCCTTGCCATAGCGAAGCTCGTTGGCAAAGTGTTCGCAGTTTCCCCTGAAGACGCAGTATGGCAGCTCCTGACCAACCCTGCTACAGGCGTCACGCACAATAACATGAGCTGGGCGGGGCTTGTACTTTTCGTCCAAATTGTTGTTTATCAACCACTTGTCTGTTCCCACCACATCCCAGAGCTCCTCCTTCTTAACTACTGCCTTCTCGGCCAGGACGGACATCATACTGTTGGAGCCAGCACCAGGGACTTCAGCTGATAAGACATAAACAATAACAGGAAAACATCATGAGGGTGCTTTGGACTTGTTTTTTTAAAACTGTAGTACAGTAACTATTGGTGCTGGCAGTTCTGTAATCAATTTAGTACCACTTCACAATGTATGCTATCTCAGGTTACTTTGGAAGACAAACATCCAGTTCAGAAACATAAATATTCAATCAAATCAATTCCAATTTATAGATGGATTCAGTTCTAGTTATACTACAACTCAGTAAAAAGTTGTTTTTGGCAGCAAAAATTGCTAAAAAAAAGTTATCTAAGGTAGTCCAGGCTATTGCATCGAGTCATCAACTTTGGAGCAATCCTTCCTCCTGGGGAAGCATGTGGAAAGTAGCATTTCCCTTATGCAGGAAGAAGCTACCCTGTGCTGTTGTCCAATTACTTCAATTTGTCAATAATATCAACCCTAACTTAACCATGTTTCAGTTTCACACGTCATTGGGATTTCCTGATTGTTCTGCTCGGTAATCAGACTAACGGCTAGTGGCAATAGAATCGAACAAGGTAATTCTCGGCATTTTGTCCTTTTAAACACTTACAGAACATGCTCACTGTAGAAGGTTGTATAGTACTGTGTGTGCAACTGGTATAAATCAACAGAAGTGTAAATAACAGTATCGTTTATTTTGGTTATCACTTAATTGTATTTGCAAGGCAGTCATGTTGGATTTTGAGGTTAGGGTTGGTGAGAAAACTTTAACTTTCCTAATTGAAATTCTGACTGCTGTGGACCTTCAGATTAGATTTCAAAATGTAAAATTTTACGGACAAAGTGCCAAAAAATATCATTTAAATAATTTATTCCAACTGTATTCACAGCCCGAAATAGTAAGGGAATGCGTTGGATTTTAGTTTAGATATATGTGGTCTTAGATATTTTATTGTTTTGTATGTGTGTAGAGATGATGTAGAGCCCTGTCAAAGATTAATTTCTGTAACCTTTTGGGGTCAGACAATAAAGCTTTCTATTCTATTCTATACAAACGATTCTTCAGTATTCTTTTCTATTTTTGTTGTTGCTTTTATGACTTTACTCAACAAACTGAAAAAAACCTAGTCTTGTTGTGCTGCTGTTTTAAATTAGCTGTAAGGTGTAAAAACCACTATTTTATTATTATTTTACATTTTTTTGTTTTATTATTGGCAGGGCGGCTGTAGCTCAGGGGTAGAGTTGTCAGCCTGCAACCCAGAAATTGTGGGTTCAATTCCAGCTTCCACCTGCTACATGTCATTGTGTCCTTGGGCAAGACACTTCACCTACCTTGCCTATTGGTGTTGTCCAGAGGGCACGATATGGCAGCCTCACCTCTTTCAATCTGCCCCAGGGCAGCTGTGGCTATAATTATAACTTGCTTCCACGAGTGAATGAATAATGGAGTTTTAAAGCGCTTTGAGAGTCTTGAAAAGCGCTATATAAATGCAAGCCATTATTATTTTGTGGTCATTTTCTATCACAGCCACCTTTTGATCTGTCCGTGCATTTATTTGAGATTTAAAAAGTTATAAAATCTCTATTTTAGTCTGAAAAAGCACAAACCACAGTGAACATGTCAGCTGTCATAGACTGCTTTTTGTCCAAGCTGGTATTTGGAAACCGGTTCCGCGTGTGTTGGCTGACTCACAGGGCGGCGCCAAGTGAACGACGAAACCTTCGCCCACATAGACAGCCCAGTGCTGATAAGTGCCACGTAAGATCTCAATCAGGTCCCCTGGCTCTGGTTTCTCATCATACTGGGATTAGGAGACAGACAGAAAGACGTTGAATGCTGCAACAGAGTTTGTCTTCTCAACATGTGCACAACATTTGACCTCCAAGACCAGAGGTGGATTTAACAAACAAGACTTTTAGATCAAATGAAAGATATTCAGTCAAACTATATGTGCACACAGCAGATTGTCTTTCTACTAATTACAACAATCTCATGGTTAGATTGTGTTGTACATATTTTTCAGTGCATGGTCACACATAGTAGTGATAATAGACAAGCTTCTATTTAAATATAGTTTCCTCACCAGCGTTGGAGCCATGCCAGGGCTTTTCTTAAACAGCTGTGACCTGAAATGCTTTCACTTTTGATAGCCTACACCTGCAGAGACAAAAATAACACAAACACAAATTCTTACAGCAGCTCAAAGCATCTGATTTCAAAGATTAATTCTAATATAATTGTTACTTAAAACCATCCTTTCCCGATAAAGATAGCATCAACAATTTACAGACATATTTGAATTAAATTAAATTGATATTACTAAGATGTCCGTTTGCTCAAAAGAGTGTGATATAGGCTATTACAGATTAATTACAATTAATTTAATGCGTTTGCTCCATTTAATAGGCTCGTAATAGCGACATATGGATCACAACAATAAAATTAGTTTTTTATAGCATTATTAGCGTATTACTTCCGAGTTTTAAATATTTACCAAATGTATATGACTCAGTATAGCTCAAAACGTGAATCTTTCAATGAGAATTGCCCTGAGCTGCTCTCTGTTTACATCATGCTGGCTCCATGAACCGCAGCACTGAAACGCCGCAGCGTCGCACGACACGCAGCTGCCTGCCCAGTCCGGTTCTGACCCATTTTTATTAAAAGGTTATAATTGTGTAGCCGACTTACTTACGTGAGACGATGGGCTCAGGTTGTTGCTCTCTGATGTGCCAGTCGCCACCAGTGACGCCGACAACAAAGCTCAGCTGCTCGCGATCGGCTGGTCGCTCCTGACACGTGACCTCAATGGTGAAGGGAGATATAAAAACAAAACAGACGTCACCGAGCAAACGTCACGACTCAAGTATCTTCCTTTTATGATATGTATTTTTTTTCAAACTCAGATAATACATTAGGTAATAAAGAATAGCTGATTATGATTTAAATTGTGTTGTCTGTTTTTCCACTATGGTGTTATACCAATCTAGTCTTCATATGAGAGGAGGTCTTATAATAGAAAAGAACAGTATCATGTTTTATTGTTCCACAAGGGGGAAATTCAGCTGTAGCAGCAGCAAAGTGACAAGTAATAGAAGCATTTAGATTCACATAAGAAAAGTATAAAAAACCGAATTAAGAATGATATATGTAGGCTACGTTAAGGACAAAATAACAAAACTAAGTACTGTGCCGTCAATAAAAATAAAATGGCAAACTCAGATTTGAATGTGCAACTGAGTAGTATAATTTCAAAAATATATTTACAAAAAATGCATGTGTAGTTGTCTATTAAAAAGTAAATGTATTACTTACAAGAAGTAATGAAAATATATAAACCTAGAAAAACAGATGTGCAAAAAAAAGCAGCAGAAATGTTACTTGAAGTGAGTTAAATCACAGCAGGGGTTTAAAGATTGGGTTTGTTGGGAGTAGCGATGGTTAAAGAGTCTGAACAGCTGCTGGGAGGAAGGACCTGTGATAACACTCCTTCATACATCTTGGATGTCAGCAAACTACGCAGGCAATGAGTAGTTTGTGGGATTTTTATTAAAAAGGAACAAGACCTCAAGTGCAGAACCTGGAGGATGTGAGGAGATCGGGACTGGGCAGATCTGACAGACTGCGCAGGACTTCGCTTGACGTGGAAGAAACGTCTCTGAAGGAGTTCAGGGCTGGCAGAGCAGATGACTGAACGAAGTGGAGGTGAGTGAAGGTCTCCATAATATGAAGGTGTGGCCAATGAATGAGATTCTTGGAGAACGGCACAGGTGGATGTGGTTGGAGCTGATGATCTCCTGACATTGGATGCAGCAGTCTGTCACTAAAGGAGCTCTGCAGCTCAGAAATGGCCTTTTTCCACTAGGGTCGGCTCAGCCTGGCCCAGCACGGCCTGGTTGTGTTTCCATTGTGGTCTCAGGAACGCGGCCTGGTGCGAGGACATGGGCGGGCTCAGCGTTGCAAAGTTCCTGTAAAAATCAGTCATCGCTCACTGTTTTCCAACATTACAGATGCTGGAGCCGGTACCTAACCCACTCTCTCCCTCCAGTTGCTCGCTGACCTTTCACCATTAATGCCGTCCATTTCTGCAAAGCACTTCCAGGGATTGCGGTCTGCTCCACTCTGGCCTTCATGGTCCTTCATGGCCCAACATTTGCACTTACATTTTTTTGTTTCCCCCAGAAATGTTTCGAAATACGCTGGAAACTATGATTCTGAGAGATCACTTCATACGCTCACTGCCAGGTACCACTACATAGGTAGTAGTGAGAGTGACATCACTTTACCGGACCAATCAGTCCATAGGTGGGCGTGTTGGGTCACCTCGCCCGCTTCAGTCCAAGTAAGCCTCACCTGAGTACATTTCTATGGAAGCCCTAAAGGGTCATACATACATAAATTTCATTTCCTCCATTTTCTCGTGATAACAAGATAATTAATTTGAGATCCCAAGAAAACGATATTGTCTGTTAAATCACTGCAGGAAACATCATTCAGTGTAGCAATGTCAGAGGAGCAGGCTAATATTGATCACCGCATTACACATTTTTTCAATCAAGGTCTGACACAGGCTGAAATAGCTCTATGCCTTGCTATTACAGATAATGTACACTTTAGTGTACGTCACCTAAGGAGAAGGTTAGCAAGGCTTCATCTTTATCGGAGGTGCAATCTAAATGAACCTGATGTAGTCATCAATTGCATAGTAGACCGGAGAAAACGGAGGAAAGTTATCTCGTTATCACGAGAAAATGGGGGAAATGAAATGTATGTATGTATGACCCTTTGGGGCTTCCGTACGTTTCAGCAATTATATTCAATCCAAGATTCTGTCTCACGACTGGACCTCTCTTCCTGCAGTTCTTCTCACCTCTATTTCCCTGTGCAGTGTCGCCGGCTCCCATGCTCTTCATCATCACATTATCATTGTTTTAATAAAAACTTTTACAACTGGTCTCCCTACTGGTATTTTGCATCTGAGTCAAGAAGCTCAATTCAAACATGACAGCAGCATAAAATCGTAGCGTCAGTCTGCTAAAAGTACGTTTGAGATGAAAATCTCTGCAGGACCTGTACACCTCCAGGACACTTGGGCGTGAAGGTCGGATCACAGCCGACCCTTCTCACCCTGGACACAGACTGTTTGACCTGCTCCCCTCGAGCAGGAGGCTCCGGTCCATTCGGACCAGAACCTCTCGCCATAAGAACAGTTTCTTCCCCTCTGCTGTTGGACTCATGAACAATAACCATAAGACTGTTCCCACCACCCGCTCAGTTACATGACCCATATTGTGGTTTTTTTGCACCTGTCTGATTTGCACCGATCGTTACCTGCACTCATGTATATAACAATCTGTTTAGCATATTATATTTTTATTTAAGTGTTTGTCTGTTTGTTCTTGTATGTTTGCACAAAGTACCGCAGCAATTTCCTAATGTTGTAAACCTGCCCAACATTTGGCAATAAAACCCTTTATGATTCTGATTCTCTAAAAAAAAAAAGCAACAGGCTGATGCAGTTGTGAAGTAACATCAGTACACTTTTGATTGATCAGAGCTAACTAGACCACCATTTATCAGCCATGTATTAAAAGCTGGATGGAAGAGGAAGATGGGAATCTTTGTTTTACACACAGGAGTATTATTATCACTGAACATGATCAAGTTAAAACTGTGTTCTTTAACCCAAATACATTTAAATGACGTGTTATCACTCCGTAGACATTACAATAATTATTGATCTCTGGTCTGAGTAAATTCCAGCTTGGTGAGGGGACTCTGCTCTCTGACCTCACTCATGATCTTATGTGGAGGGATTCTGAGAGAAGACAAATGAATGATGAACAGAGATTTGTTTTTGGATTGTATTTGTCAGATCAAAATCTTTTTAATTTCATCAAGTATTTTGATTTAGGTTTTCATATGTTGAAACATGACAGGTCACCAGAGTGCCACATGTTTGTCACACACAACCATGTGCTGTGAAACTCACGAGGAAACATAACCTTACTTTAGTGGCTGAAGACCACAACACTGCACACAAGTTACATCCCAAAAAATTGCTCAGCCACAGTTATAAAACTCACACCTCTGGGGTCATGATTGTTATAAATAGTTGTGTCTGTACTTCTTTACCACAATGTCATATTGCTATATTGCTGTAAGTGCAGCACGTTCTGTGGTTGAAAATAATCACAGCATACTCAGCTATCCATCCATTTTCTTCCACCTATCCAAAAAACTGGCCTCAGGGGGAAAACCCAACTACACAATTCAGCTCCTTCTGGCTGTTTTTAAAGTGTTGCAAATGGTTGTAGTCCCTCCAGAGAGTTCTTGGTTTGTCCTGAGGTTTCCTCCTCCCATTTGGATGCATCCAGAAAGCATTCTTATCAGGTGGCCAAAACCATCTCAAATGACTCCTTTCAATGCAGGATTGCAGAGGCTCCAAGCACCCAGATGTCAAAGCTTCTCAACCATTCTCTAAGCGGAAGGCATTATACCCGACAGAGGAAGACATTTCTATCCTATTTAAAATTTACATCCAGTTACTAATAATCAAATTGTTTTAGTTTCAACTCATGACATTTTGTCTTTGTGGCTGTACTACTTTAATTTTACTCACATTTTGCAAGGTCTCATGACTTGAATTACATCTGAAGTCTTAAACAACTGAGATTAACACAGTGATTTAAGATTAGAACAAAGTGCAGCCATGACTTTGCACACCACAACAGACTCAACTGGATAAGTTTTCTTCTGTTTATATTTTGCATACAGTATCCTTGCCATCAACTTAGATTAAGTGAACCTGGTTTCAAATGTTACTTGCTTAATGACCTAATTTTAGTTTATGTTGGTCCATTTATGTTCCTTCAGAAATGGAGTAATCAAGGTTTTAGATTACAGAAGTTTGGTTCAATAGAATAAAGAACAAATTATTATTTTACCCGTCAGGCAACCTGAAACAGACTAAAAGACTTCAAAATGCAACACTCCATGTCTTGATGTAATTCAAAAACAAATTAGAAACAAATGTGTATACATCCATCAGTCTGGAAAGGGCTGCGTTGTCATCTATAAGTCTTTGGGAGTCCAGCAAACCACAGTGAGAGCCGTCAGTATTACCTCTACAAGGGCAGAAAACATTAAACACTTGTGAACTTTCCCAGGAGTGGCTGCCTTACAAAAAATAATCCAGCAACACACTGACAATTTATCCAGGAGTTCATCAAAGAACCTAGAGCAACATCTAAGCCACTGCAAGCCTCAGTCAATGTCGGTGTTCATGATTCAACAATTAGAAGGAGACTAATTGTTGTATTAAGGGCAACTGTGTCTCAGGTGGTAGGAGTTTGTCTATAATCCGTGGGTTTCTGGTTCAAACCCCTCCTCGTCCATCTCAGGGATTGTGTCCTTGGGCAAGACACGTCACTTACCTTGCCTGCTGGTGGTCAGAGGGCCTGGCAGTGCCAGTGTACAGCAGTCTCGCTTCTGTCAGCATGCCCCAGGGCAGCTGGGGCAACAATGTGGCTTTAATTACACAGCATTCTACCTATACCCATCATACAAATCAATCTCTGTTTGTCACATCCTTTTTACCCCACCCTCCCTTTCCCCCTGTAGGGCATCATTTCATCCCTTCTCACCTCCTTCTCTGTCTCATTACCCTCATCCTTCTTCCCCTATATCTTAGCCTTCTTTTTCTCCTTGTTCTAGGTTTCATCTTGGGGCTCCTGGATTTGCTTAGAAAATATCAATTTCCTGAGATCATACCCCCATGCCGAGTCTCCCTTTCCCAACCCTTCAACAAGAAGTCTCCTCAGATCAGTGTTTGCAGCAAGATGCTGCAAATCTTCTATAAGTCTGCTGTGGAGAGTGAAATCTCTTTGGCCATCATCTGCTGGGGTAGCAGCATCAAAGCCAGGGACTTAAAAAGGCTAAACAACCTGATAAAGAAGGCTGGTTCTGTTTTAGGGACTACTGTTGAACCTCTGTAGATTATTGTACAAAGGATTCTTTATAAAAATCAAGAAAACTAGGGACAACCCCGAGCATCCTCCTCATAAGACTGCTATACAACAACAGTGTCTTCAGTCAGAGGGATTTTCAGAAGCATTGCAATTGCAATACAGACCGTTATAGGAGGTAATTCTTGTCCACAGCCATCAGCATCTGCAACGACTCTTAGTTTGAAGAACCTGAGATAATATAAGTTACAACATTTGATTTCCTCTTGGGATCAATACCGTATTTTTGAACTGATCTGAATCACTTATCAAAATGATAGAAAACTGTAAGGGACAGAGATTGGTATAGTAGCCAAAAATTTTACTTAAGTAAGAGTAGCAATATCTAAGCATGTTTTTACTAAAGTAAAAGTAAAAAGTATCCATCCAAGAAATTACTGAAGTAAGAGTAAAAAGTATTTGATTAAAAGGCTACTCAAGTACTGATTAACTTTTTAACTGTAACATTTGATGTAATACAAAAAATGATGTTATCAGACTGACAAAAGTATTGCTATGTTCAAATTTTGGTATCCTAAAGACTAGATTAACACAAATAACATATTTACAAAAAAATAACACATTTGGGCATGACAAACATGAAATTAAATTTGTTTTAATGTTCCAATAGAAAACTTATTTAAATAATACTTACAGTAGTTAATGTATATATACTGTATTTAGAACAGGGTAAAGTACTTCCATTGACTATGTATTGTGTTTACCGTAAATTCACTATCTCCAAATGGCACAACAGGCTCAACAGATAGGAAATAACATTAGTACAAAGCTTGTGTACAAACAAGAGGTCTCACTTTAACATAAACTGTAGGTGTGTGTCTGTATATAATGCATTTTTGGTTAAAATATGTTTGTTCTTCATTCGCTGAATTTACTCTTGTTGGGTACAGTTTTAAGAAACTTTACTCAAGTAAGAGTAGTGATACTTCATAAAAATATTACTCAAGTAAAAGTAAAACGTATGGTCTAGTAAAAGTACTCATAAAAGTACATTTTTTCCACAAAGTTACAAAAGTAAATATAACTGAGTAAATGTAAATAGTCTACTTCCCGCCTCCGGTATAGGGGGTGAATATTTTTTCTCAATTTTGTAGGGTCCTTCACTTGTGTGCAGAGGTTTTACCACCATGCCTTCTTGTTGATTTTCGTCTGTCTTATCTGATACTGAAAAACTTGCCATAAAAATGTGTTGTAATGTAATTTATTAAAGGGTCTTTCATACGGAAGCATAGAGCTGCCACCCAGGTGAAATAAAAATAGAGCTTTATGAAGTTATAAAGTGAAAACTTTATTGTTCTTACAATATAACTTTTTTGTTTGTACAATATACTATCACATTATTACAATATAATTTTCATGTTTTAACAATAAACATATTTATCATGTTAACAAATAAATGCTTCATCTTCTCACAGTAAAAATATTGTGTTGTGATGATATATTATAACGTGATGATATATTGTAGGCTACAAACATGAAAAGCATATTGTTCAAACAATATATGTTATGAACGGTATATTGTTTGAACAATAAAGTGTTATGTATTCATAATTTTAAAACAAAGAGTTGTTGACGGGGCAGATTAGCGACTGAGAAAATGTCTAGTCTATCTGAACTGATTAAGTTCTATTTTATGCTTGGATTGAAGCATGGAGAGATTTTGCTGTTATTGCACAGCTCGGACAGTATTAAAATGAACATGCGTACACTGAGAAGAAAGTTGCCATGTTGCTACCAGGTCATAGCCGCCAGTTCTCAAAAGTGAGGGCTCTTCCACATCAGCCTGATTTGGGTTTCTGAACGCAGCACGTCTTACGTTCTTATAATTAAATATGTTGTTCTAACAATATGTTTTTTTTAAAGTTTGTACAATACATCATCACCTTCTTACGATATATTTTTATTGTAAGCACTTGAAAGGTTTTTTGTTATAACATGATAAATATGTTCATTGTTACAACGTAAAGTTATATTGTTAAAACGTGCAAATTATATTGTAAGAACGTGATAGTATTGTACAAATGAAAAAGTTATACTGTTAGAACAATAAAGTTTTCATGTTATAACGTGCTGCACAGTGGTACTGTTGGTAGCACTGTTGCCTTGCAGCAAGATGGTCCTGGGTTCAAATCCCTCTTTCTGCATGGAGTTTGCATGTTCTCCCTGTGCATGCGTGGGTTCTCTCCGGGGTGCTCCCTCCCACAGTCCCAAAACATGACTGTTAGTTGAATTGGTTTCTCTAAAATTGCCCTTAGGTATGAGTGTGTGTATGGTTGTTTGCCCTGCGATGGACTGGCGAACTGTCCAGAGTGTAACCCGACTCTGGCCCCTTGACCGCTGGAGATAGGCACCAGCAACCCTGCATTAGGATGGACGGGTACAGAAAATGGATGGATGGATGTTGTAACGTGATATATATTCACCTGGGTGAATGCTATGCTTTGCGTACTTTCACCACATATAACACCAGAAAGGTTAAAACCAACAGCGACCACCAGGTGTCGCTAGTGAGCACACGTAGTGGTTATCGTGATTCCGGTTTTTAACGGCCGAAGAAACTCCAAGTTCCGACTGTAGACCGCCTGTGGTTGTATTTTCGTCCTGAATTTCATCAAACAAACACACAGAAAGCTCCCGGTACACCCCTCCTCCGGGTTCGGTTCGGTTCGGTTCGGTGCGACGCCCCGGTGCTGACGGAGCCAGCCATGTCTGTGGTGTTTGACGGGAGTCCGCTGAAAGCGATGCAGAGCTCTCACAGCCACACGGCCGCGACTCCTCTGAGGTAAGAAGAGCCCTCTGCAGACAGGACACAGACACACACACATGTTCTCTGTCACCTGGTTCTATCGGAACCAGCTCCAAGCAGCAGAGGTCCATTCGGTTCGGGCTGTGCTTCTGTTATCTGTTTGTGTTGGAGCTGCTTAGGGCTCCACAGCATTTATCCCAGGGAAAGAGGGAAATTAATCCCTCACACTCATACATAACAACATAACAGGATATAGTGCAAATAGAATAATTTGCAACAATGTAAACAACGTGTATTGTATAACATATGTGGGAAGATAAAAACAATTTCATTAAGAAAAAAAGAGATAAAGATATAAAATGCCAAATTTAGAAACATTTTCTAAAGATGCTGTAGTAATCTGAAGAACACATGACAGTTTTAGAGTGCCTTACTAAAGTACTCATATCTCTAAATCTTTTTGTATTTTATTTTTACATGACCTTAAATTTTTAGGTTTTATCAAGATTTTATCTGATAGAAGTATGGTCTTAATTTTGAAGTGGGAGGAAAATTTGGCATGCATATCGGTTCTACTCAGTTTATTTATAAAGCTCCAATTCACAACACGTTTGTCTTAATGCGCTTTGCAAAAAAGTCAATTCATTCCGATCATAAAGACAGATCTCCAGTCAGGTACATCCATTCCAATTGATCCTAGTTATTAAAAAGTCCATCAAGTTCAGTTTATGGTTCAAATTGGTAAAAAAAAAGTGTTTTATCTACAAAAACCCTAGCAGATTGTAAATTGCAGCATTCACTCCTCCTGGACGAGCATGTAGCGACCGTAGAGAGAAAAACTCCTCTTTAACAGGAAGAAACCTCCAGTAGGACCTGGCTCGGTGTGAACAGTTGTCTGCTCAGACCGACTGGGGGTTTGAGAAGACGGATCACGCACACAGAAACACAAAAGCATGATTCTAGGGGTACTTTCTGTGTTAAAGAAAATGTAAAGACTGTCACCATCCTTTGTACGACCACTTTCTGCTGCTTTTATAGCTAAAAGTCTTCTGGGGAATGTCTCTTCTGGCTTTGCACGTTTAGACACTGCTGATTTTTGCAGAACCTTCTTTGCAAAGCAGCTAGCGCTTGGTCAGACTTAAAGGAGGACAGCAATTTTTGGAATTTGTCAGAGTTTCCTATGTAGATTTAGGTCTGGGTTTTGGTGGCACCGTTCTAACACATGATCCAATCCATCCCGTTTTAGCTCTAAATGTAGGTTTACGGACTTTGTGCTGCTGGAAGGTGAACCTTCACCCCAGTCCTAGGAGTTTTCCTGCCTCTAACCACTCTCACTGTTAAACTGAAGCAAAACATCCCCCCAGCATGATGCTTCCACTAATGTGTATCACTGTATTGTCTGTGTTTTCAGGTTGCTGCACAGTTTTAGGTTTTCTAAATGTGGCCAAGAATTTTAACTTTTGTCTTAACTGACCAGAGCACCGTCTTCCACATGTCTGCTGTGGCTGGAGCTTCTTGTGGCTTTCTTTGAAACATATAACGTTCTCCAACAAACCTTTGATGCCTTCACAGAACAAATGTATTTATACTGAGACTAAATTATAAGCAGGTATAATAATAAATATGTGAAAATTGTCAGAAGGCTTTTGGTTGCACTGGATTGTATTGATTTATTTTTTTTCCTTAGCAACAACTCATCATTTACACTTGGCTCTGGCTAATTGTCCCATTTTCATCCCGTCCTTTCCCTCACAGTGCCCAGGAACTCTCCCAGGAGATCAAGTCCTTCATCAGTGGCGTCGATGCCGTTCAGGGCCGGAAGCTCAGCGTCAGAGAGCACGCCCGCTGCGCTGTGCGGCTGCTACGCTCCGTCCCGGCCTGCAGGGGTGCCGTGCTGGAGCACCTGAGGGCCGTGTACGACGAGCACGTGTCCACGTTTCTTCACAACCTGGAGATGGAGGGAAACACCAGCTCTGGGGCGGTCTCCAACCTGGAGGACATCATACAGGTGGGACTTCACCCAGGGATCCTACACAGCCCTAAAAGTTTGGGCAAGTGTTTATTTTTATCATGGTTTCTAAAAGTCTGGGTAGGTCTGGGAAAAGAAAGGTTCAGTTACTGACAGATGACACCAAATTCATTAAAAAAAGGAACCATTTCACAGCTTCTTCTTCTCTAGATTTACTTCAATCAGGAATTTAAACTGAATCTGTGTTTTTTTAACTAAGCCTGGTTTAAATGGCAATTAAAACCTACTGCTTGTATTTGAAGTCACGGACAATATAAGTACCTCAATGTGTTACTCTTTTTTTTTTTTTAGAGTCTATATTTATCATAGGAAGTTTTAGGTGTAATAGATTTTGGACTTGAGCTGATCGCTAGATCTTAAAAACCGAAGCCAAATTTAGGATTCTGTTTTCCACTGATTTGCTGAACATACAGATGATTAAACACAACTTGGTAAATGTTTCTCAAAATGCTCTAAAATCTGGAAGTGGAAGGAAATGTGTTGATGACTGTAAATATTTTTGTGGATTATTCCTGTATTGATTCTCTTCTCCTGTGTAGGAGGTTCATGGCGTCCTCTCAGAGTTCATCCGTCTCAACCCGCGAGCCTGGGCCCCACTGGTGTCCGCCTGGGCAGTGGACCTGCTGGGCCAGCTGAGCAGCAAACACGCGGGCCGCAGGGTGGCCCCCCACTCCTCCAGCCTCAATGAGCTGCTGCAGCTCTGGATGTCCTGCGCTGCCACCCGGTCCCTCATGGAGGCCTACTCCCAGTGTCTGGCTGCCATGCTGGCCTGGTGCCCTGACGCCTGTGTAGACGCACTGCTGGACACGTCGGTTAAACACTCGCCGCACTTCGACTGGGTGGTGGCCCACATCGGCTCCGCCTTCCCAGGAACCATCATCAGCAGAGTGTTGGCCTGTGGGCTGAAGGACTTCTGCGCCCATGGGGCCAAGGATCAGGGGCTCCTGGTGGAGAAAGGCAGCAGAGTGCCGAAGATCGGCTCTGTGGTGGGAATCCTCGGGCATCTAGCAGCGCACCACTCTGACAGCATCAGGAAGGAGCTGCTCAGGATGTTTCAAGAGAGCTTGACTCCATCCACCCCCCTTTCTCCCACTTCCTCCTCCACATCTTGGGAGGCATCCCCCCAGCTGCGGCGTGCCGCTGTGCCCTTCCTGCTGCAGCTCGCCGCCATGTCCCCAAACCTGTTTGGTGCTGTGTCTTCGGAGCTGGTGGAGCTGCTGCGCCCTCCGGTTCTGCTCCAGCTGCAGGCTCTGCTGCAGGGCCTCCCCAGGGAGGAGCTGGACAACATGCTGGGGCTGGCCGTCCACCTCATCAGCCAGAGTCCAGTGGGGGGGGCTCGAGTCCTCAAGTTTCTGGCAGACACGGCGACGCCGGCCTCAGTCATCATCTCCGGTCCCACGCCGTCGCCTCACGAAGGAGTCAGAGAGGGCTGCGACCGCCTCCTCCAGATGCTGCTCCTGCATCTCCACAAACTGGTCTTCAATCGCTCCGACGGGGCAGAGGTCAGCCCCCTCAGTTCAGCCTCCTCTCAGCCGCAGAGGGTCACCCCCTTCCTGGAGGAGCTACGCTCGCACGTTGGTCAGCTGTGTGCAGAGACGCTTCGCCTGGAAAGGAAGCGCCACCTCTGGCTGCACCAGCTGCTGTGTCTGCTGTCGGTGTACGGGGGTGCTAGCGTAGCCACGGAGACCCTCTGCCAGCTTCTTACCCAGGCCCGAAACCCAGAGGAGTTGGCTTTGGCCTGGCAGCTTCACACGACGCTGTCCTCCTGCATGGCCGGGCTTGTTCCTGCCGCAGTGGCTCACTGCGTGGCTCAGATTCACACGCACACGCTGGGGCCGCGTCAACTTCGGCAGCTGCTGCACAACCTGGCCGCAGCCATCCAGAGCCAGGATGAAGAAAGGAAAGGAGCAGCAGGAGCCCAGTCTTCCATGGCCGTCCAGATCGGCTCAGCGGTCTCGGTACACCTCCACGATTTTGGCCCTCTTCTCCTCCACGGCGACCCGGCTGTGTCTCACGCTGCGGCGCGCCTCCTCTCCTGCAGCCCGCTCCCTCGCACCTCCTCCCCCGCACACCTGCTCCTGCTCTCCCGAGCTGCCGTCACTCATTTCTTCCTGGCGCTGCGGAGAAGAGGAGACGCGGGCCAGGTGGGCAGAGACGTGGGGCAGACCGGTGAGGCCGTGAGCTGTTCGGTTCTGCTACTGTCCCGGTTTGCGGCCTACTCCCCCCTCACTCTGAAGGCGATTCTTCAGCAGCTGGTAGAGGGCGCGCTGCACAAAGGCAATGCTGACCTGTTTGGCGGGCAGATCGCAGACATGTCTGGAGCTCCTGTAGCCTCTCCGTCCGTGTCCCCCGACCTGGGAGCCTCTCTGCTGGACATTAACTGTCGGTTCGGCACCACGGTGAATTTCTCTGGCAGCGTGTGGTCGGTGTTTCATGCAGGAGTGATTGGAAAGGGACTGAAGGTTCGCACAGCTGCAAATCGGCCTGATCCATCAGAAGTCATACAGGTGGGTGGTTGATAGCATTCTGATCCCATTGTGGAAACAAATACATATTAATTGAGGTTTTAATGATTCATTTAAACGGTTGTTTTTTTCATGATGGAAAGATGGATCAACTTGCAACTGCAGAAATTTTTGAAAAACAAGGATATATTCTTACACGCTGACTAATATTTGGTCAAAGGTCGCTTTGCAGGTTGCAGGGGAACTACAGGTTTTTCGTAGCGACATCAACAAGCTAATGACATCATTCCTGTTGGATGTTAGACTCTGGTTTGAGCATAGTTTTAACATTTCCCTCTAGGGTTGAGGTCAGAGCCATTACAGCAGCTCAATGTTGACTCAAGAACAGCCCCAGAGTATGTTGCTGCCACCACCATGCTGGACAGTTAGTACCATGGTCTCAGGTTTAAAGCCTCACCATGACCTAATGTACATATATTATTCTTAATTCTGTTTTTATGCTTTTCTTGTGTGAATTTAAAGACTTCTATTACATGTCACTTTGCTGCTGTTACAGCTGAATTTCCCCCTTGTGGGACAATAAAAAAGGATTATTCCAGACTCATTCAAACATTCTTCATCTTAAATTCAGCATAGTCCATACATTTGCAATGGGATAGAAACCCGGTTGGCTCCTAAAGCTTAATGTTGGCCTCTTTGATCCATTCCAAAACATTTTTTATGTGTATTTGGATATTTTTTTGTATTTGAACACTTTGTTGTGTCCAGGTTTCACTTATCTGACCCCAACTGTCTCCTCTCTTATGAAAGAAAGTGAGTTAGATTGTTCAGGAACCGTCGAGGAACCCGAAGGTTCAAGCCGATCATAAACTGGAAGATGCTGGAACACCGGTGTCACTGTCCATAGTGAAGTGAGCCTTTTATCCCCTTGAACTGAGAAGGTAGTGACCAAGAAAGAAGCCCCCTTAAAATTTGACAACATCAAACACCACAGAAATCACTGGACAAACCAAATACCTTTTGGAGAAAGGTATTATGGCCGGACAGAGACTGAGCTGTTTAGCCGCAGTGTCAAAAATTATGTTTGAACGGCTCATCTCACTAAGTGAATGGAATAATGGAAATCACCACATTATTCAACTTCACAGAGGTTTGCTGCCGGCTGGGTACGCAAACATTTTTCACAAGCACACATCATCAAAACTGGCATTGAAATGGACAAATCCGGCTATCATTAAGCTTCCTGAATGGCTTCCACATCACATTTTTGTAAGAAATCTGAGAGCTAAGTTTAAAAGCCACGTTTCACAAACCAATACACTGTAATGGTGGCTAAAAGTTTAATTAAGCAAGACAATTTTATTTGTATAGCACGTTTTCAGCAGCTAGGTAATTTTACATGATTAGAAGGAAAATAAGACAAAAACCAAAAAAAACATTTCATTTCTGTGGCAAATAAGTAAAAACAACAGGCAGCTCTAAAAAGAGGGTTTTTTAGCCTTGATTTAAAGGAACTCTGTTTCAGAAGTTTTTGCAGTTTTCCTGAAATTTGTCCCAGACAAGAGGAGCATAAAAACTGAAAGCTGTTTCTCCATGTTTGGTTCTGATTCTGAGGAAGCAGAGTAGACTAGAACCAGGGTACCTGAGTGGTCTGAAAGGTTTGATACAACAATAGACCACTAATGTATTTTTGTATTTTGATGCTAAACCATTCAGTGATTTACAAACTAGTAAGAGTATTTTGAAGTGTATTCTCTGAGCTCCAGACAGCCAGTGTAAGGACTTTAGAGCTGGGGTGATGTGCTCTACTTTCCTGGTCCTAGTGAGGAACACGAGCAGCAGCGTTTTGGATCAGCTGCAGATGTCTAAAAAGACACTATTGCAGTAATCAATTCGACTAAAGATAAGAATGTTCAAGTATTCAGCCAGATTTATGTGAAAATCTGGTTGATTTAGCTAAGGAACATATAGGTGTATAGTAGGTGCACCCCTGTTTGGATTAGGAAAATCCACAGTAAATTTAGACCTGAATGCCTAGTGCTTTTATTTATTTTTTCATGAGGTTGGTTGATGTATTATCATTTCACCATGGAAAAAAATACATACCAAGTGTATGTAATCTTATGACCATCCCTGTATGGTTGGTTTTCAATATTGTACTTCAATCCTTTGAATTAATAGGATCTAAAAGAATAAGACCTAAAACAGTAAAAAGTGTTTGTGTGTTTTCTCTCCAGAACATCCAGACTCTACTGGCCGTTATCGTCCAGTGCTGCAGTTCGTCCAGCCTCAACGGCTCGCAGTCGCCGTCAGATCCCAACGAGCCGCTGCCCATCAACGCAGAGGCGGCCAAAGTCGTTGCAGTCACGCTGGTGGAAAACGTCTGTCCCGACGTGGCCAACGGGGAGCTGTCCTGGCCCCCCGAGGAGCACGCCCGCACCACGGTGGAGCGAGACATCCACATCAGGCGGTGCTTTGAGGCCCATCCTGTCCTCTTCCACCTGCTTCAGGTCGTGGCGGCTGGACGCCCGGCTCTTTGCTATTGCTCCGCCGTGCTCAGAGGCCTCCTGGCTACTCTGCTATCCCACTGGGAGGGTTCCCGTGAGGCTTCGTCCACAGACTCTCCCTGGCACCTGCAGGCCTCCTGCCTCCTGGTGTCCTGTATGGGAGAAGGCCAGCTCCTGCCGCCTGTGCTGGCCAATGTCCACGAGGCTTTCGCCCATCTGACTCCGTTTGAGGTGAGGCTGCTCCTCCTCGCTGTGTGGGAATACGTTAGGGGCAACGGGCCGCTGCCCCAGAAGTTTGTTTTCAGTCCAGACAAAGGTATGTTCTGCAGGGATTTCTCACGTGACGGGGATGTGTCGAGATATGTGGCACCGATCCACAGCGTCCTGCATAAAAACATCGACAGACTGGGACACCTGTGCTGGCGGTTTCAGCTCTGAGACACAGCGGGAAACAACGGATGATGCAAGTCAACAGTGACAGTGAAACAGGGAAATTACTGCCACTTCAAGAGTTGAGCGAAACTTCCTAAGTGTAGAGCTTTGTGCAGAAGTTTGTGTTTATCTTTTTAGATTATATTTTCTATACTTTTCCATCCGGCTTAGAAAATGCCAGGAAACAACTGTAAAACAGTACAACAACAAAAAAGTTAGTTAATAGTCTTAATCTGTCATTTTGGTTCAGATAAACCACCTATCTCTGGTTGATTTGTTCTGTAAACATGCCTTCAATCTTTCATTAAACACACAAACTTGTTTACATCACATTGCAAAATAAATCTCCATTTAGTCCTACACAGCTGCTGAAATGGTGTTTTCTTGCTGCATCATCAGGGGGTACTGGAGATCATTACAGCTAATAATCATTACACTGTGATTTTTCACCCGTTTTTACCTCTGCTTTAGTTTCATTCTAAATTAATACCAGTCAGATTTCATTTCCAGTTCCACATGGTGACCTCCCACATAAAGGCTGTTTTACGTAAAGCCACACTTCCATTGCCGCTGGCGGACTGTTTTGAAGCAGATGCTGTATCCTGCTACATCTAAAACTTTATCATTAGCATCCATTTGGAAAGCTGCACCAGGATGAATATGGCAAATCATTTATAGATAGATAAAACAATGGGCCAATAACAAAGCCTTGAGTTACACCTGTATTAGCTTATTGTTACAAATTCTCACACCTCTATTGATGCTTTGTTCAGCGTTTGTAAGATATAATCAAAAACCACTCTGAACTTCTCTTTAATTAAATTAACGTGTGATTATTTCTGAGTAAGAATATGGTTGCCTTTATTTGAAATCTACAACTACTGAGCCAGTTACTTTACCCTGATCACATGCTTTAAAGACTGCAATCTCATAAAAGTGAGCTAACCATAATCTGAACATAAAGTATGACTGATCAGGGGCACCACAATTACTTTTTTTGCTTCTATAGAGGGTTACCTTTGAGTTTCCATCACATCCTTTTTGACAGTAGCACAGTGAAATTCTTAACATTGTGTGATGATTAGGGTTATTTATTTGAACCCCCCTTTTGCCCACTTATGTGAAAACGTCCTGTGAGGTTCTGTGTTGGATCCTGTGAAACATTTTACTCTTAGAACGTGCTTAAAAATGACAATTTAGGAAAAAGTTCAACTCTGTTGTAATTAAGTGCATTCTGTAACTACTCTTTAGTCAGAACTATATGATCCAAATAGCTGAAGTGTCAAACTGATGGAGGTGACAAGGAGGTAGGTCATGGTCCAGCTTTAGAGCAGTTCATTCAAAGCTCCAATAACTCATACTTGCAACTAAATGTCAACATTAAAAAAAACATTTGATTTTCAAAGAAATCAACCTATGATTGTACCAACACTTATTAATGGTGCAGTAGTGGAGATTCTCAGTATAACTGTAAAAGCTAACACTGATGCTATCTGTAAGAACTGGGGGGTTGTTTTTAAAGGAATTGAAGAGTTTTAATGTTGAGTCTCTTTTAAAGATTATTTTTATTGAATCTGTTGTGACTTTTGGAATGGTGTGCTGGTTTCCTAACCTTTAGCATGGTATTTAAAGAGGTTAATGAGCAAGGTTAAGATCTGTACAAAGATCTCTGGTGGTGCTAGAGGGCAACATTAAACCTTAAAGACCCTCAGAGTTCAAGTTTCTACCATCAAGATGGAGGTTAATTTATCCCCAAAGGACAAGATCAAAACAGTACTTATTCATTTTGCTTATAGGTTTTAAAAGTATTCTACACTAATTGTGTTACCTTTCTAAATTGTTTCATTTTGTTTTTTGGGGGGCAAATTTTTATTTAGATTCAATTTAATTCAATAGACTCCAAATACTGAGATAACAGATGCAATGTCTTTACCAGCAACATATAAAACCATCTGTCATCTGCATACTTCTGAAAACAGCACACAAATATAAAAAAAAATCATTCATATATTATGAACTACAAAGAACTTAACCTTGGGGGGTACATCTTTATTACATTTTCAATCTGATGATTTCTTGCCTTTGTGTTGCCAAGATCCGGCTACTTGGGGAAATAATTTAAATCAGAGGAAATTTAGTGCATCCATGTTGATTTCAAAGGAAATATCGTAATACAGCTTTAATCAATGAGGTACAGCAAACAGTATACAGTAAAACGCACAGTTTGTGTCATTTTGACAGGAAAGGGTACAGTTTTGGGTTCATAGCGAGGATCTACCGCGGTGTAGAACTACAAGGTTGCACCGTTTATATTAAGCAGCACAATGGCCTGGAATACATCCACCCTGAAATCCGGGATGAATGTGTGCGCTTCACTGAGTGGATCTTGGAGGTGACGTGTCCGAGCCTGAGAGGGTAAATATTCACACGAAGTGCCGCTGTCTGCTCCCATAAACATCATTTACATCGTTAAAAGGCTGATTTTTTTTAAAAAAAAAAGGTGAATCCTCCTTTTCACGGTTTAAATAAAAGAGCACTCATTTTTAGGTGAGTTGCTGAGAATCGTCCTTTATAAACGATCTTTGTTGCGGAGTGAAAGGGGGCGGAGCCAAACGGGATCAGAATCGAGATGGCCACCGTCACTGAGAGGTAAAGACGGAGCAGTTCCGCTCTTTTAACCTTTATTTATCGCCGCTTTCCTTTTGCGATTCGTTAGCTGAGGTGGCGGGGACTGTAAGTTCTGGGTTACGGTTATTAAACGCAGAAGCCATTAAAGGTTTAAACGCCAACATCAGTGGAAAAATCTCGATCTCCGATTCAATTGAATTAACGGCGCGGCAGGATGTTAGCAAGGTTAGCATGGTGGTATTCTGATTTAAAGAGATAAATGATACTCGCACTGCTGCCACATATGTATATATGGAGCAAAGAGTCGAATTTTTATGTATATCTTTCCTTTTTTATCTGTATGTAATTTGAAATTTGTTTGTTTTACGTTAATTTGGGCGCAGATTGATTTTAGCAGCCTTTAGCCGCCGATTTAGCTAATACGCACAGTCCGCTTTAATTTACATTGGTAAGAATTAAAAGGGATAAAGAGACGCGTTCAATTCACCTCCCCCCTTTTCAAGTCTATAAATCAGTCTAAAGGGCTATTTTAGTTAAATATACATCGTGCTGCTGCAGCATCGAAATGGTAAAAGGTTGAACTAGCATTGATTTAAGGACATATTTTATAACACAACGAGCTCAAAGTTCAGTTGAATGGTTTAACAACAACTCAGGTTTGGAGAGGGCCTCCCAGGGTAATTATTTGGCTATTGCTCAATCAGAGTAGAGTGCATGAACTGGAGATGCCCTGTTGGCTTTTCCTCCGCAGGATGGGGCCTGTCTTGTTGCTCTGGCTGGCCGTGTGCCTCAGTGGGACCTGGGCTGTGGACAAGGGCAACTTCAAGACCTGCGACCAAAGTGCTTTCTGCAAGTGAGTGGCACATTTACTTAAAGGCAAATCTCGAAATGAAAATCACATGGTTGACGTGGAACTGATGCCTGTTCCTATTTCCCAGGCGTCAGCGGGCGATGAAGCCTGGTGAGTCCCCTTATCGCGCCCTCCTGGAAACCATGGAGCTGACCAACACCAGACTCACCCTGCAGCTCATCAATGATAATAACAAGGTAGAGCCATGTTGGGCGATGTCCACACCAACTGGGGTTCGTTTCAATTCTCGTTTTTGGAAATGGGAATCATTGCAGACATGCATTTGAGCACAGGTCCAAAATAACTTGATACTGTTGGTTAAAAGACCTTTTATTGGATCACGAGTCTCAGAGGGACCAGAGTTTTCTGGCTTTATGGAGCATAGTATAGTCCAATGATACCCCTCCCCCACAGGTTGCTGCGCACTGAATGCTAATACGCCTTATGAAACAAATAAAAATATTTGCAGATGCTTAATATCGAAGGCATGCCACCCATCCCCTTTATCAAGGCAGTGCTGTTATTTGTTTTAGGCTTGCTACCCAAGCTGATAGCCTGACTAATTAAATGACATATAGCTTTATTTGGATAGCTTCATTCTTCAGGCTTTTCTTTCAATAGTTGCATTTATTTCCTTCCTCAAGAAATATGTTTTTGAAAAGAAAGCCTGAGGAGAATGCACCCAAAGATGGCTGAAGAGTGATGACTGAACTCAAGACTTAGCATTTATAGCCACAGGATGTCTTAAAATGCACACGCATGTAGAGCATTATAAATATGCCATATTATCATCATCTCGTCCAGCACCGGAAAATCCCCATCAGTCCTACAAAGTTAGTCAAAGATTTACTGAATTATTGGTGTTAAATCTTGATCTAACTACAGAATCCTATAACGTATTTAGCTTTTCTGCACTCAACACTTTTCTTCTTTTCTTTTTAACATTTTGTTACTGTGTGAAGTCTGCTGTTGGATTTTGGCACTTGGTGTTGGATTCAAATCGTTTTGGAACCTGATTTAGGTTTAGTGTTTCTCTTTTTCCATCCCCATAAGTTTAATTAAAATAAACAGTTTATTATTCACAATAAGAAGGGAACGTTGAAGCTCTTCTAAATATTTCTACAGACTAAATAAAAGTTTGTACCAAAAAGTTAAATATCATACATGTTTATTATGAGTTTAGCAGACTAAATCACATTATTGCTTTTTTTTTAACCGAATGAACTAAAGTGAAGCCGTGCAAGTCGGCACGGCTTCACGGCAACGTTCCTTCACAGAAACATCAGTCGTGGGGTATTTTCTGGAATGACCTTGCTGCTGGGTTAAACGTGAGAAGCAGTTGTCGTCCATGCAGGCTGACTATAAATGTATTGAAATGACTTCTTGTTAAGTGCCCTGAGATGACATCTGTTGTGAATCTGCTATATAAATAAATTGAATTGACTACTTGAAATGCTTTATGTGGCACAAGATGAAGTTGCAGCGAGTTCCTTGTGCATCCGGCTCCGTCCGTTTTCCAGCCGTCGCTGTGGTGTTAAAGGGAATTCTGCTGCTCTCTGCTCTCAGGTGCGTCTTCTGCTCGAGCTCTACCGTCTCCAGGGAAACATAACGAGGGTGAAGATTAACGAGTTGAAGCCGCTGAAGCCTCGCTATGAAGTCCCAGACGTGCTCATCAGGGAGCCGCCTACCGAGCCGTGAGTGTCCTGGGAGATTTTCGCCCTGCATGGAGTGGGCGGAGGATTTGTTTTTTAGTCTGAAATCAGTCGTGTTTGAACAACAGAGTAAAGTTTAATGCCACTAATGTAAAATATTTTTTTTCCTCCCTCCCTCAGCCTCTCTCTCCTGTCCCAGGATGAGAACGGGGTGGTGCTTTCCCTGGGACCAGAGTCCCAGCGGGTCATCGTCAGCGCCCGGCCCTTCAGGCTCGACATTGTGGAGGGACGTGACGTGCTGATGTCCCTGAACTCACGCGGGCTGCTCGGTTTTGAGCACCTGAGGATGCGCAAGGACACGTGAGAGTCCACACACACATTCACACACTTTACACACAGCCCTGTCTGTTTTCTTAAATCACGTCGTCACTCGGTGGATAAATTCAGTTTCTGTTCCCATGATATGGTTTGTTTTTTCAGTACTGTCTCTGACTGGATGTTCTGTCCTTTTCTCCCTATCATCCTAGTTTCTCCTATAAAGTAACTAGCACAGTGGCTAGCGTGTGGGATAATATCAAGAGGGTATTCTCTAGGTAAAGACCCTTAAGATTTGTGTGTATTCTCTTCCTTGTGCTATTGCTGCCGGTAGTTACATAAAATATAGACTCTCCCGTCACACCAAGTTTATTTACCCTGAAATTACTGGCTGTGACTGTGGGTTAGGATGTGGCTGAGCGTGTGCATGGAGGTGTTTGGATGGCGTTTTAAAACTGGGGTCATAACACACACAAATAAAATCAATCTGATCATTAGAAAAAGCTACAGGGTCAATTCTTAGCCCTGATTTAAACATCTCACTTTTATCAGATTTTTCTTTCTTTTTTAAAATCATTTCCTCATCCATTGTCACACCAGTAACTCGTCTGATGATCTGATCCAGGTCTATAACTGCGTGATTCACGACGTGAAGACAGTAAAGGGTGATTATAGCCCTGAGAGTAAATGGTGGAAGGTGTGGAGTGATGGACAGCGCCTTAAAGTCTTCATAACCCTGAACCTTTCTCACATTACAGCCGCAGACTTGAATGTGTTTTATTGGGAATTTATGTGACGGACAACACGGACTAGCATACGGCTAATTGTGAAATACAAATCAATTCATGTTTTTCCAATAAGTTTATAGATCTGAGAAGTGTGGCATGTATTTGTATTCAGCCCCCCCCCCCCATAAAATGAGTCAAAATGACTCCAGCTCAGTCAGATTGGATGGAGAGCATCTTTGAACAACTGTTTCCATGTATTTCCAGAGATTTTCAGATGATTTAATTCTGGGCTTTTACTAGAACACTATGATACTTCTCCATTGTAGCTCTGGCTCTATGTTTAGCTTTATCCTCCTGGAACGTGAATCTCCACCCCCCTCAAGTCTTTAATACCTTATTTAAAGTGAGTGATGCGGTTTGGTACTCTATGTTGCCTCATTACACATTTGGGTTTAACCCCGCCTGCCCAGTGAGAGTCCAACAGGCGGTGGAAGGACTCTCCTGAATACGCTGGACCATAGAATATCGTACTGACCCGCGTAGAGCTGAGCATTGATTTGATTCCGATTCTCAAGCGTTAGAATCGATAACGATCCAATCTGTTCCAGTTCGATATCGATATGAGTCAGTGCTAATAAAAAACATTATTTTTGAGCTGTTACCTTTTTAATTATGTGACTAATTCAATGATGCAACACTGGGTGGGGTTACAGCTCATCAGAGGGAAACCCTTTCAGACCCAAGCCTTAAAATGCCAACCTGTACTTCTCCCTCCTGTTTTAGCTGTAAAAGGGCAAATACATTTTATAAGAATCGATTAAGAATCAGAAAATCGTTATTTTCAACACAGCAAGAGACCTGTGCGTTACTGCTAAGTGGAGACGAGGAATAAAAGTGTTTTTTTTCACAATTGACTTTTATTTAGCTTCATCCGGCCTTCCATCAGCCCTTTGCTGAAGAGAAGCGTCCCCACACCATGATGTGGCGTATTCAGGATGATCTGTTTTAGTTTTCCACCAACATTGCGTTTAACATGTAAGCCAGAAACCTGCATGCATGCTGTCTCACCTGTGTGGCTTGTGGCGAATTGAAAACACAACTTTTCTTCAACACTCGTTTTATTCTTGCCACTCCTCCCTAAAGGCCATATTTGTGGAGGGCACGGCTAATCTCTGCTGCTCCTCCAGAGGGCCTCTTGGCTGCAGTTAATGACTACTTTTGTGTTAGTCTGTCACATGTAATTCCAAAATTAAGAGGAGGGATAAATATTTAATGAGGTCCTGTACAGCACGTCTGTCCCCTCAGTCAGAGGTGGCAACATCTCGCTTTGTGGTTCTACTTCTGTCTGCGGTTTTGTATTAATTCGAGGTTTTAATAAAAAAAAAAATTTTTTAATTGGGATACAGCGCTTCTTTTGGACACTAACAGGTTGGGTCAGCTGCCCACTGCATGTTTAAGTATTTAATATTTCTGCAGCTCAATGATTTTTCTTTTTTTGAGCTGCTTCTAGGGTTAAACTCTGGTGTTTTTCGGCTCTTCTGGGTTCTATCTGGGTTTTTTTAATTATTTTTTTATAAAGCAGTCCTGTGGGTGTTGTATGCTGCAGCGTCTTGAGCTCTTTTAACACCAAGCTTGAAGTAGCCACAAGGCAGGGAGTTGTTCAGTCCCTATTTGTGATGGAAGTTGAGTCACTTGGTTTTCTAGAGTTTTAGTTAGCTGTCTCTGGAGTGAAGGGACGATCACTAATCCTTCACCCTTTTCCACGTTTTATTTCCCTTTAGCTATAGTTTATTTATCTCAGCATATTATTAGCTCTTTTATGATGGTAGTCAATGTGACACTCTTCTCTCTGAATCCCTTTCTCCTCTCCATCCTTCACTCCAAGCAGTCAGGCTGACCCGGAGGCTGAGAACAAAGAGGGGACGGATCTGGCAAACCAGGCCGAGGTATGTGGAGATGCCTTCTTTCGATCTTCACGTTTCAGCTCATTGTTTCTACTCCTCCCTGACTATTTTTGCCTTTTGACTACCAGACCACAAAAGAAGAGGAAGAGAAAGTAGAAGATGGGATGTGGGAAGAGACATTTAAATCGCACACAGACAGCAAACCTAACGGTACGCCATCCTGTTTTTAACTTGCAACTGTGGTGATGTCTGCATGTTTAAATGTTTTACCTCCCCTGATTGTGGGCTGTCGTCTCTCCCCACCCCTCAGGTCCCTCTGCTGTCAGTTTAGACTTTTCATTGCCCGGCGTTGAGCACGTCTACGGCATCCCAGAACACGCGGACACCCTCAAACTTAAAACAACAGAGTGAGTGTCAGCTGCAGGTCTCATTTACCACAGCCACGTTGAACGATTCTTCAAATACGAAAATCGCATCTGAAATGTCTCTGGTTTTGTTTTCAGTAATGGCGATCCATATCGGCTTTATAACCTGGATGTTTTCCAGTATGAGCTGTATAACCCTATGGCCCTGTATGGGGCGGTCCCAGTTATGTTGGCACACAACGCTCAGCGTACCACGGGCATCTTCTGGCTCAATGCCGCAGAGACCTGGGTGGATATAAGTTCAAACACAGCAGGAAAGGTAAAGTTTGTCACCCCTAACCCGTAGGATTCATCTCACAGCTTTTCTTTTTTAAAGCCAGTAGGAGATCTGTGGTTCCAAATCATGCTTTGTTCTTCTCTGCAGACCGTGTTTGGGAAAATGCTGGATTACGTTCAGGGCTCCAGCGAGACGCCACAGACGGATGTTTGTTGGATCTCAGAAAGCGGAATCATCGACGTCTTCCTCATGCTGGGACCGACTCCCAGAGACGTTTTTTCTCAGTACGCCTCTCTAACAGGTGAGAAGATGAACGAGGGTCAGATTTACTATATAAGCTTTCATTTCCATGGTTTCAAGTCATTTCTGTTGGCTGTGCACAAGCCACTTGGCTTCTTTTGAACGGATTCCTAATGATGACTGTCTGGAATGTTGATTGGACATCTATTTAACTGTAGATGGAGATTAACTTGTTAAAAATCTCTGAAATGTATATAAATCTAAAGGGAAAAACTGTTAATTTGCAGTAAAACCTGAACCCCTTGGATCTGCTGTTTCATACATGGTATCTACTTTAGAATCTCTGCTGTAAATGTTGCCTTTTTTGCTCTCAAATTTTAGATTTCTGAAATGGTTTCTAAAGACACAGTAAGTCTTAACTGGGTCAAATGGAACATCTTTAGATCTGGGCAGTCTTGGGTATCTTTAAACCTGATTATGTACCCTAGGATGTAATGCTTTAGTGAAAGTCTTGAGAGATTATGAATAAAATTGACTCCAACCATATAAGACCCTTATCCTGTGGTTCAAGTTCACTTGCAGCACCCAGTGCGGATTACTGTCAAACCTCACGAAGCAAGAAATCCTGGAAACAGGACATGTCTGACAACATGAAGTAGGCTAAAGGATTCAAAAAGGAAAACGTAAAGCTCCGATCCAAAGAGCAGATTAGGAACAAAGTCATTGGCATCAGTTTGGAAAGGGTTTCAAGACTTTTTGACACCAGTGAAAAGCATTGAGAACCACTAAAGGCAATGCATCAGTGAGCCTTTTGGTCATTCATAAGTGGTCAGCCTGTGGCAGCAATGTGTCATGATCAGGTGTTTTTCACAAAAGATTACGGGATGGTGGGATAAAGCGGGGGTGCTGTTCGGGCTGTCGACATGTCTGGTTTGTGTGTAAACCGTGAGACCGAAGAGTCCGTAGTAAAAAGAAAATAGCTTGGATTTAACTTATTTTTATCCTGATTGAAGCCCCGCTCCTCAGGTCATTTTGTGACCCGCTCCAAAAAGGTGGCTGTCCTTCACAGTCCTCATGAACTGTCTGGTCTTCAGCTATAAAGCCCAGAAGCTTCTGCATCGCTCCAGTTTCCCATTTCAGCTGATGCAGTTTACAAACGCTAAATGAACTCCGCATGTTTACTTGAATTTTAAATACTGCTGCCGGCCGCGGTTCAGCGCACATTCCTCACATCGTCATGACATCACCCTCTGTTATGGCGTGATCTTCATTCATAAGTCCAGCTTTGCAGGAATATTGTGTTAATATTACTATCAAGCATGCCGACACGAATGCCGCAGTATTCGCACCTTGCCATGGCGCCTTCTTAAGACACAGTGTGCCATTACCCTAATATGCTGCTGTGGTGAGTCTTTTGAAAACGCCTATTGTCTGCAAATGAAGAGTATGGACAGTGACGCTTGTTTAGTTTGTGATTAAAAAAAAAAAAAAGAGAAATGCTAAGAAAAAACATTGATTTCTCACAGCCAGAAGACAAAAGTCATCGTATGTTTGATCCCTTCGATCTAATCCTTCATTCTGCCCCATCAGGCACTCAGGCCTTCCCTCCTCTGGCCTCGCTGGGCTACCACCAGTGCCGCTGGAACTACAACGACCAGGATGACGTGCGTTCGGTGGACAGCGGCTTCGACGAGCACGACATCCCCTACGACTTCATTTGGCTCGATATCGAACACACAGATGGAAAGCGCTACTTCACCTGGGATCCTCACAAGTTTGCGTCACCGAAGGAAATGCTGCAGGGTCTCATGGACAAAAAACGAAAGGTACGGGAAACAAAATCGTCTGGTATTCCCAGAATTCACACGTGTTTCATAATCTGCTCCAGAGTAGCTACGAAATCTGGAATATGATTTATATTTTCCAAATCTGAATAAGTACGGATTAATGAATTTACTAGGAAAAAAATGGTTGAGTTTCCAGACTTTATTCCTCACGGCATTAGCTGCTAAAAAGTTATTTGAAAACTAAGGGATTTAATAATTATGTTTAAATAAGTTTGATTGTTACTATTTTCAGTTTCTTCCCGAAGCAAAATCATTCAAAAGTGTAAAAAAAAGGCAATTTCCTGTTTTCTGGACTGTAGACTCTTAGATCAGGTTTTTACATTGAATCTGTGGTTCAAACTATTGAAAACTCAGTTGTATTTTTTGCAAGCAAGCTGAAAGTATCACAAATGACAAACTGTATTTTGAAGAATCTGTAGCATAGTAAAATCCAGATTTGTCAAATCTAGGTGGTGCATACATTTTGCCTGATCCAAGTGAGTTCAGATGCTATTAGAAAGTGGTGAAATACCCCTTTACCACTCTGCCGACTTGAGCATGGTGTCTTTTTAATTGAGTCATGAAATTTGAGGTAAATGTTTCCCACGTCTGATGAGGAAAACGAGTGAATCTGAATTGAATCTGGCGCTTCCAGAGAACAGGATTGTGCACCTTTAACGTAGTTCTCAAACCCTCTGTTGCCTCGTAGCTCAACAGATATTCATTCTTTCCAGATGGTTGCGATTGTAGACCCTCACATCAAAGTAGACACCAACTACAAGATCCACAACGAGATCCGCTCTCGGGGTTTCTATGTGAAGAATAAAGATGGCGGAGATTACGAAGGCTGGTGCTGGCCTGGTAAGACTCTTACAACTCTGATACGTTGTTTTTGTTTTTAAGGGATTAAAACCAGATTTGTATTAACCTTCCCGTCGGTATTTCTGTATCGTTGATGAATTCTAGGTAGTGCTGGGTATCCAGACTTCACCCGTCCTGACGTGAGGGCCTGGTGGGCCAGCCAGTTTGCTTACGATCAATATGAGGTGAGCTGCTTGGAGATTTTTTTTAATTTTTGTATATAAATCTTCTGGGGACAGATGAAGCATTCAGCTGCGTAGCTGTCTCGCCCATTTCCAAACATCAGGGGCCTAATTCAGGATCAGAAACATCCACAATGCAACTTTGTCTCCTATTTGTTCACCTTAAATCATCTGACATGATTACCACCTTTTGAATTTACTGCATTTTTTTCAAAAGATTTTAGGTGAGGACGTCTTTCGTAACATAGTTGCAGTTTAGATTAAATGCAGTGTGTCCTCTCTGCAGGGCGCCATGGAGAACTTGTATACGTGGAATGACATGAATGAGCCGTCTGTGTTCAATGGGCCCGAGGTCACCATGCACAAAGACGCGTTGCACGGATCCCGGGAGCACCGCGACGTGCATAACTTATACGGCCTCTATGTGGTGAGTGTGCTTTTTAAGATGAATTACACTTCCCTTCAGTTTTATTTGGTGCGTCTACTTTCAAATTAGCTTTGGAGAAATGAAAAGTAATGATTAGAAATGATTTCTCGTCATCACCTGCAGCACAGAGCCACAGCAGAGGGTTTGATCGAGAGGTCTGGAGGAGTTGAGAGGCCGTTTGTCCTCACCAGGGCTTTCTTTGCTGGTTCACAGCGCTACGGTGAGGCCTCCAGCTCCTTTACCTCCAGATTACCTGCTAATGTTGTCAACATCATACCATGAAACTGACCCGTCTTTAAAAAAGAAAAGATGAATCATAAGACAAAAACCCAGGCTTGTTATATGCAGAGGTCTTCCTGATTTATTGTAAATGGTCTTAAGATGTTGAAATGTGTTTTGTGCGTGCAGGCGCTGTGTGGACCGGCGATAACGCTGCAGAGTGGGACCATCTGAAGATCTCCATCCCCATGTGTCTGAGTCTGGGCCTGGTGGGGATCTCTTTCTGTGGTGGTGAGTTTCTGCCTTGAATTAAACTATCTCCGTTCTGGAACCGTCGGTCATAAAAGCATCCAGAGACTTACTTGCGTTGGCAGCAGTCACAATTTTACTGGCTTTTAATTCTTGATAAATTTGGATTTTATTACCCAGGACAAAACTACTACAAGGCCCATAATGCAGTGCAGCACCCTGTGAGGATGGAAGGACTTTGTTCCTTTTTGCTTTTTCCCACAAAACAATTTGGCTGCTCTGCTCTTACTACCGACTTGTTGTTTTGTGAAGTTAAAATCACATTGTTCTCCTTCCCAGCTCCCACATAATTGGAGAGAATGAATTTAAAGGAATTTAGCTTGAAAACAGAGTATTTAATATTAATACTAAACGCTTTTGTCAGTGAGAGTTGCCAAACCACCCAACCTTGGTTGAGTTATATTTAACTTTTATTAAATTAATTACATGAACTTATTTTTATAGTTCATCTAATTCCTAAGTTAGTCTTACTTTTAATTCCTAAGACTCTGTTTTTTTTTATTCTGTTGCATGGTGGAGTAAAATCATTTTTACCAACACTATGGAACAACATCAGATTTAACAGACTACCCTGCAGTGTTTGGTAATGTTGCTATGGAAACAGACCTGGGCTGTTTCCATAGTGATGGCAAAAGTTCCCTTGGTAATGAAGCTGCAGTTGTTTTTCAGTCGTGTTGGGCTTGAATCATGCTCCCTGCTGTTCAGACATTATTAAACTAAATGAATCTGTATTTGGAACAAGAAGAGATCCGGTTTGAGGAAAAAAGCCTCCTGAAGATCGGTGTACTGTTTATAATCCAACCCTTTAAAATATATATATATATATATATATATATATATATATATATATATATATATATATATATATATATATATATATATATATATATATATATATATATATATATATATATATATATATATATATATATATTTTATCCCCTTTGTTTCATAGCCGATGTCGGTGGCTTCTTCAAGTCTCCAAGCACGGAGCTGCTGGTGCGCTGGTACCAGACGGGGGCTTACCAGCCGTTCTTCAGGGCCCACGCCCACCTGGACACGCCCCGCCGCGAGCCCTGGCTATTTGGCCCAGAAAACACGGCTCTGATCCGCGAGGTCGTCCGCCAGCGCTACACCTTCCTGCCTTACTGGTACCAGCTGTTCTACCACGCGTACCGCACCGGAGAGCCCGTCATGAGGTGAGTATTTTTATTTTTTTTTCTCCTTCTTCCTTGTTAGATATTTTGAAACTAATGCCGCGTTCACACCGCCCAAAGCGTCAACGCCAAGAGCGGCAAGATTACATGTTAAGTCTATAATAGAGGCCGTCAGTCTCAGCTGAGCTTTGGCAGCATCATCTTTTCACGCCTTTGCCGCTTTTCAACCTTACGAGCGGCAAAAGCGAGAAACGCAGAAGTTCAGCAAGCTGAACTTTCAGGCGTCGTCCCCTGAGCGTCAACCAATCAGGGTTCTGATTGGTTGGGCGGGCTTTACAAGCATCAGGCTTAAAAATGTACAGGCGTCAAACTACTCGCTTTGTGAGCGTTGTTAAAGCGTGCGGTGTGAACCCGGCATAATGTGTGACTAAGCTTAGACCAACATAGAGAGGGGAAGGAAAAAACATGAAAGCAATTTTTTAAACCCCCAAGAAGGGCTGTTCCAGCCCAGAGAAAAGCTACCTTTCTATGAAATGATCATCTGACTTCATTCATGTCTGTTGCAGACCACTTTGGGTGGAGTATCCCCAGGATCCTGCTACTTTTGCTTTGGATGACGAGTTCTTGCTCGGTGAGACACAAATCTCTTTCTGTAATGAGTATAAAGAGTTTCGTCAGATTGCCTCATGGATGTCGCTACAAACTAGAACAGCACTGATTAGAGTTTGCAGGCGTTTTTCTAAAGCTTTGACCTGCAGATGCCGTATTTAGCCGATTCTGGATTCTAATGTCAAGCTGTAACAAAAGGAAGATGAAGCAACTCAACATGTTTTGCACCTTTCTGCTGTAAATAGTCTTTTTATTATTATTGATTAAAGTATTAGAGAAAACGTCACACTGCAGCAAAGGAGTCATTTAAAAAGAATACACAATTATGCCGAGTGAAAACTCTGAAAAATAATTTATTCGGGACTATTGCGGCTAGCCTCATCAAAAATAATTATCCTTTTGTATTTGCTTGTGCCATGGTTCACAGACTGTGGTACAAGTACCACTGGTGGCTTCTTGTACTACTTATTGATCTGAAGTGGCATCGCTCCACACTATTAGCAACTCAAGCTACCGACAATGTATTTCTCAGTTTTGTTTTCAAATACTGTAGCAACATGTCTGTCAAAATGGAGGTAATCAAGATGTTTGAGAACCACTCCAATATTCTGAATAAACTAGTCATATTTTCTTTTTGAGTAGCTTCTCTCATCTCTGATCTTTCTCGGGTTTCCTTTTAAAACACCTCTCTGATACTGAAAGTGGCGAAATTTTCAGTTTTCTTCTTTCAGTGCAGCTTCCACACTGAAGGGTGGCGCTGTAAGCATTACCTGCTCACAGAGATGAAGTATGCTGCATTCACTGATCGGAAAAAGATGGGATTTATGTGCTTCTAACTGGTCGGTCTTCAGTCAAAGGCCGATTAGACTGAAAAATGTCCACTTATGCTCCCCGGCTCCATTTTCTTGTCGTAATGTCAAAAAAATAAATTAAAATATTCTTACAGAAGGCCACAAAATGTAGAGGAATACTAATCACACCTGGGTTTCCACTGACTGATGGTGTCTTTAAGGTAAAAGTTAAGTTTATAGAACCAGCTGTACTGCAGTCGATCAACGGATAATTTGGACAAGTTGAACAAGTTGAACATCCTCATGAAATGAAAACGGATGCTTTACTTTGTGATGGCTAAACTGTTTTCAGCTTACAAGATGGAAGGAAGATGTTATCTTGCTCATAACTCGTTTCTGCTGCCACCTTGTGGCCAAGATGTTACATAATGCAGGTTTAAAGATGGTCTTAACCTCCAATCAAATGACTCGCTGTGCAGCTTGTTGTTACATACCGTTTTTTGACAATGGCATCAAAGTTAAGTTGTAAGAAGCTAACCCAGAATAAAAACTGGATTGTGGTTGTTTCAGTCGGCCACATGTGAAACATTGATCGCTTTCCTCCTGTGGCTCAATTCTGCTGTAGGCCGAGACCTGTTGGTGCATCCTGTAACTGAGGAAGGAGCCAGAGGAGTCACCGCCTACCTGCCTGGGAAAGACGAGGTGACAGGCTCTCTTTGAAGTACGCTGTGGTGGATTTTAAGTTCAGGAGGTGATGTGTAACCCTGTGTTTATCCCCAGGTCTGGTTTGACATCCACACCTTCCAGAAGCACAACGGGGGCCAAAACCTTTACATTCCTGTCACCATGAGCTCTGTAAGCCGTAACAAAAATTCAAATACATCCAGTTATAATGGATTTTAACTCTTGAATAGTTTTTAACCTTCTGTATTTGGTCACAAGTTCCCCGATTGAGTATTTTTGTGCTTTGTTGGTAGATTCCGGTCTTCCAGCGCGGCGGCTCCATCATTCCCAGGAAGCTCCGAGTTCGCAGGTCCTCCACCTGCATGGAGGATGACCCGTACACTCTGTATGTGGCTCTCAATAATCAGGTGAAGAACCGTTGCACCATCTGCGAGCAGCTGCAGGATTCTGCTGAGTCTCTGCTTTTGTCCTGATCCAACTTCTGACGTTGCTCAACAGAGAACCGCTGGGGGAGAGCTGTACATCGACGACGGCCACACTTTTAACTTTGAGAAGAAGGAGTTTATCCACAGGAGGTTTTCCTTCACCAACAACGTCCTCTCCTCTGTGTGCGTTACATTATCTCAGCTAGTTTCACAGCACTTGGCTACACCTCATCATGCTTGAATAGGAATTTGAACTTCTGTCTTCTCCACAGGAACCTTGAACCAGACGCCCAGTTTACCACTAAGTCCTGGGTGGAACGCATCATCATACTGGGAGCCAGTAAACCCAGCATGATTACTCTTAAAAATGCTGGTGAGTGATGGATGCTCTTTGATACAGGACATGGAAACATTGAGACGGTAGAATCAAGGCTTTAGAGTTGCTTATGATGGTAGAGGCTTAATTTAAATGATTAATGGTGGGTTTAATGCACATTAAATAATGTGGTTACTTTAAGCTGTTGTGTAAAAACGTCAGATCTGAACAATATAATTTTGTAGGCAGTTATTGGAGGATTGTAATGGTATTTAGATTTAGGAGTCAACTTCAATAGCAACCAGTTGATCTCCATACAAAACTTTAAAATAAGGTCGATGAAACATTCAGTTCTGGATGTTATTTCTTGTTCGTTTTTTCTAATGTGAGCATTAGGTTTTCTAAAAAGAATTGGCAAACATTTTTTTTACATTTATAGAAAAGAGTTGACCCAGAAGTTTAATGTCATGATTTGAATTAAAATATAGGTTGACCAAAACCAGTGTTTCTATGACTAATGTCGTTATTAAAAAATCGGGTCACCTGCTGGTAGGTTACGCTGGCTGATTATTTTTTATTAGGTATGCACGATATATCGACATAGGCCAATTTTACAACTTTTTTCTTTTACCAGATCAGTTCACTAAGAAAAATTGGGCAAATATTAATACCCCAAAGCTTTTATTTATTTATTATTTTTCCATCCTTTTGTTTTTCAGTAGCGTTGGGGTTGGTCATGTGGTCTTTGTTTGCTCATGTGATAGTGATGCAGCGCAGGATAAGGGAGGGTTTAATTGAAGCAGAGCAGCAATCTAGGCAGTGTAGGGTTTTTTTGTCACTGTGTTGAATTGTATATAATAATGGTTATTGACCATAATGGCAATATTGATATCGGCCCTAATTTTGAAATCGGTGCATCTATCATAATTCTGATTTGAACAGAACTACCAGTGAGTCTGGTGGACTGACAGATCTGCTCCACCTCAAACACAGCCTCCGAAGGACGGAGCATTTCTGGTAGATGTCTGTATGTTTGATCTCGTGCTTCATTAAGTTACAGATTATTAAAGGCTTGCTTATAAACCAGCGCCTCATAGTCTGGAGTCCGGCTGACTTTCCTTTGTGATCTGCTACGATATTTGCCACTAAGACCAATATTTAAAAATATCGGCATGATTTCTCAGCCAACAAAATCTGTTTAAAAATGTGCCTAATAAAAGAGTGTGTGCCGTGCTCGTTGGTGTTGGTCGTTCTCGAAGCTTTAGGGTGTGACGTCGAGTCTCCGAAGTTGCAAACTTTCACAGAGGATCTCAAAACTTTTGCTCTTGTTTTTGTAGATGGCGAGAAGAACCAGCTGGAGTTCGATTTCGACGCCTCCATGTCTGTCTTAACGATCCGCAAGCCCGGCATGAACGCGGGGGCAGACTGGACCGTGACCCTTCAGTAACCCAGAGACACGAGACGAAGAGAAGAAACGAGCGAACTAGACTGAAACAAGGAGATGGGGAGAGTAGGGAATAGACCTAATCCACTAATGCTCCAGACTAACTAGAACAGGACAACAGAGTAACGGCAGGAACTCTCAGATTAGTCTCCATCAACACTCTGCCATCTTCTTTTTGTGTTCAGTCGTACTGTAAGACCTGACCATGGCGATTTAAAAATTGCTACTAGATAGAAAAGAAAAATGTTTTTCAGGGAAGTAACAGTCCTTTCGGTTTAGCACACAGTCTGCCTCATAAAAAACACATCACTGTAAGGGGTTGTTGGTGTTTTTAATGAAGGCTAACAATCTCATCACACACTCCACCACCTGCTGATTCCTTTCTGAGTTTGGAGAAACTGATCATTCCTCTTTAAAGCAAAGTCCTCGATAAGAGCTCAAACTTCTTTCCTCGTGCGAATTTAAAGATCGAGGGACAGTTGAACATCGGTCTCCTTTGTGGCTCCACAGAGACGTCTTTAATAAGCGGTCCTCAGTGGCTCATTTTCCTCCAGTCTGTCTTTGAGTCATTTCTTCTATGTTGAAGCCATTTTCTTATTCGGACACAAATCGCCTCAGGGGAGTGAGTCACTGACTGGATCATTCTGCTGATCTCTTTTCTCTTTGTAGGCTGTTTTTATTGCACTTAAAGAAGGGTGGGCCCTGAAAAGATATTTAGGTTTTCATGTGTTTTCTAGCCATTAGTTAAAATCTTTGTCTTTTTTTTCTTTCTTTGGGTTTTGATCATTAGATCAACCAAACAATTGTTGATTTTAAAGCCATGTGAACTACAGAAATGTGTCCAAAACATAATCAATCTGCTATCAAGTGAAATCTTCTGACCTGCAAGAGCATAAATGTTTCCAGGGCATCATTTTTTCTCTCTCGATAATGGCTTGAATTGGTGAAAACGAAGTTAAGGATTGCACTTCAGCTGTCAAAGTTGTCGGATTTACTCTAACGGGTGAGACCAAGTGAAAATAAAGTTGACCAAATGTGAAAACTAAGTCTGGTTTCTTTAAGATAATTTTGATTAAAGTAAACTTTACATAGACTTAATCTGGGAGGGGCTGAACACGTTTTAGTGTGCTGATGTTTCCAAAAGGGTTCATGGGTTTGTTTATTTTTTGGAGGGGGTTACCCCAGTGTAGCTAATGAAACCTAGAAGTAAGGTTTATTTATAAAGCACCATTCTCAGACACAAAGGCGCATATATGTAGCTGTACAACATAAATCCCGGGTAAGTCATGCATAGTATTTTTTTAAGCATGAAGACCTCAATAAAATTACAAGAGCCTGGGAGAGAATTTCAGCTGGTTGTTGAAAATCTCCAGTCAACAAAGCAAATCTGTATGGCAAAAATGTATAGCCTCATTAGAATTACTATATATATATATATACGGAATTTATAAAAAAAAATTATGTAAAATTGTTTTTTAATTTGTTTATATTGCAATCAGCGCTGGAAAGATTCGAGCGGCTTTTAGCCAATGGAATCATACTCGTTTGATCACGTGATACCAGTGCGTTGGGCTGCGCTATCCAGCTCAATGGTTGTCATGTGATCAAAGGAACATCATTTGATTGGATAAAAGCCATTTGACTCGATGCAGTGGTGATTGCTTTGGCTTAGGTCACATGAAGGTCAACACATTTGTTGGTGAATTTAAAGTAAAGAAAAAAAAAATCATATACATAATTGCACAGAATAACAACCTTTGTTATATATCAGTGTCTTAAAAAAAAAAGGTAATTCTACTGAGACTATATTTGTTCCATAATTATGCAGGGGTTCACTGCTTCACAGTTTAGGAGCCACTGACTGGAGGGCCTTGTCCCTGTTCTTTTGGTCTTGTATAGAAGCAACCTGAAGATTCAGGGCTTGGTATCGAAGGACAGGAGCAGGAGAGTGTTTGGTTAATTCATCTGGAGTTTGGCCATTTAGGGCTCTGTAGGTGAGAACTACTACTTTAAACTGGACTCCTAAAAGATCGGGGCGATTAATGGATTTACTAGATTTAGTAAGAAGTCTGACTACAAGAACCTTTTAAAAAAGGCCTAAATAACGTTTGCAAGAAAAAAATATTTAGATTATTTCTAAATGAGTGAGAAGCTTATGTGTGATTGAATATATTTTCAATACTGACCTGTTTTTTATGGTTAATGGTGGAAAAAAAACATCTTTGCTTTAAAGCTTTCCACACATTTATGTTGGGAAGTGATACATTTCCTTCAGTCTTTCAATTATCAATGTTGACCCCTGCTGGATCAAATCTAAAATACATTTTTAGCTTTTAAAGGGGGGGGGGGAATCATTTTTTATTTAAACTCAGATGTCATGACAGTCTTCCAAGAGTACCCAGCTGCAGTCAGAGGCCTTTTCAGAGGCGTTGCAAGACTGACTGCTACCGGAGATCCTTGCTGCCCGCCCCATCGCCATCCACAACGACTCTTTAAAGACACTTGGATAATATGAGTTACAACTACATTAAATTTTCCTTTAAGATAAAGTATGTGTGAGTTGAATTGAACTGAAACGTCAGTTGGTATTTTAGTCGCGTCCTGATGACGTCAGTGGTTCTTCCATCATGGCGTCGGAGGGCTGTGAAGAGATGAGCGGTAACGGGGTAGTTGAAGAGTCTTCAGGTAGATTTATTTATGACTTTCCAGACTAAAGTTGGCCGCGGGTTTACAGATATGATGTTGACTTTTGCTCCGAGTGGTTTTAAAAAAGCGTTGCGGTATTTCTTTTAAAATAGGAAGGCATGACAAGCTAGGCTAAGCTACACTGCATACGCTGTTTTGTTATGTATGAATGAATGGGAAGCTTTGCAGAAATCTTCACGTTGCTTGATTTTTGTTATGTATTGAAAGTGTGTTTAATTTGTTAAGCTTTAACTATGTGCATGGGTGTTTTCTTTCTCAGCTGTTTTTTCTGATTAGTTTGGCTGTTGCATTGTAATCACAACAGAATTAAAAATATAATGTAACATTTCTCAAATTTTAAATACTATACTGAAAAATATATTTTTCAAAGAGAGAATTAGCTTCAGTCTGTTGCATGCTGTTTGTTGTGACGGGCAATGTGCTGTGTTCTTGGAGAACATATATTTTAAGCTTTTAATGTTCTATTTGAATCTAAAGATTATATCTTGCATCAATCAAGAGTTGCAAAAACATGTGCTTTATGGTGCCTGTAGTGTTTATTCAAAGTTGAAAGGTCAAAACTTAATGAATACTGGAACTAAGGAACCTCAAATTGAGCAAAACTCAATTATTTTGATTTGCTTTGGTCGTATAACCTACAGACTGTAATGATAGGCTAACAGCTCAATTTCCGGGCAGCAGAGACAATATTGTACAGTATCGTGTCTTTGATGACACAATCAGTTGTTGACAAGAACTGCTAATCCACATAATTTGTTTTTTTCCTCTCCTCTTTAAATCTCTGTTTGGCCGTATGGCATATGGCCGAGGTCTCTCTGCCTGGCTTTCTACCTTGGTGTCAGGGATATGATCCCTGGATATTATGATGGATGGAAGACATGATTTGAACTTTCTCGTTCTCTCTCTGCTCTTTGGTCCTGCTCTGTATCCACTCCTTTGCCAACTCTGGAATTTGGGTCATCGTATTATTTAAGCTTTTGAGCACCCAGTTGTAAAACCAATGCCTTGTTGCCATGGTTATGCCATAGCAACTGTCCGAAAGTAATAAAGAGCAAAAATCCTTCCAGCTACACGGCATCTAAAAGCAGAGGGAGTAATTGTCCAAACGTGCAATGCCTTAACTAAAACAAATATGAACAAAAAGATCAAATCAGAACCAACGTAGCAGAACTACTCCAACCTGGTGCCACCACGAGCGCAAGTGCAATTCTGGAGCAAAGAAAAAATGTTAATCAATGTAGACAAACAAAGAGCCCGACATTTGCGGACTTCTTTATTCGCAACTAAATATACCTGAAACAAGATGCAAAATACTAAAAGTATTGTCAGAGGGTCGTGACCAATCTATCAGTTCAGTAATAAACAACCAACTTGTTGCTTTTATGTAAATACAGCTTTGATTCTTTAATGTGTCAATTAATGGGATTTTTTATGATTATTTCAAAACTGCTCAACTGATTAAAAAGTCTGATCAGTCCAGTCTGAAATCAAAGTTGGACAAATGTATTTTGTTCGAAAACCTCGAAGTCTTTGGTCTATAAACCAACAACATGTACTTTGATACATTTTTTTTTGTGCTTTAATAAAAAGATCAGAAAAGGGTTTAAGACGTAGGCTTTCCAAAGTGTTTTATTGTTGGTAAATCTTTTATTTTATTTCTCTAACAATGAACTTGCAACACTTTTTCATCTTTTTGTGTGTGTTATTCCTCTTAAAAAAGGAGTTCACAGACTTTAAAGTAACCAGCTATTGGTAGCAGGCAGGAAAGGTTTGATGGGGGCACCTCTACCACTGCTCTGGAGGGATGTTCCCCTGCCTCTTACATCTCTGTTGTAATGTGCTGGTTCACCACAGCGGTACCAAGTTTCTTTGGTCAAAAGAAGGTAAATTAGCCCCCAGGTATACAGACATTCTTTGTTTGATTCTCTCCTTTTTAAAGCCATGGATGTCATCGAGGCTCCACCACCACCGCCACCTCCTCCTCCTGAAGCGTTAGAGGAAAACGGCGGTGCAGCTGTGGCCCCCGAGGCTCCTGCAGACCCCAGTAGCTCAATAGCCCCAGCAGCAGCAGCAGCGAACGAACAGGGGGAACTACCTGCAGACTTTGAGCGTCTGAGGAAAGCAACACACGAAAATCCTCAAGACTTCACCAGCTGGACCGATCTGCTCCAGTACTGTGAGCATGAGGTGTGTGTTTTGAGCAAACTGGAGGGATTTGTTTAGTAGAAAACAGAACAAATTAAGATTGCCTTTCTCTGTAGAGGTATTAGCACCCAGAGCCGGAGTTTTTCCTCCCATCTTTTCAGGGACATGTTATAGCGTACCGCAGAGCGCTGGAGGCCTTCCTGGTTTGGTATCCGCTCTGCTACGGCTACTGGAAGAAATTCGCCGACCTGGAGCGCCGTGCAGGGGACAACAACAAAGCAGAGGAGGTTAAAAAAAATCTTTATCTTTTTTTTTTACTTCACAACGTTTGATGTGTTTATGAAGTCATCTACACTGTTTTCTTATCTTGAAAAAAAAATCACATGTGCTGTGTTAGGTGTGTATTCGCGGTCTTCAAGGAATTCCTCTGAGCGTAGATCTTTGGATCCACTACATCAATCTGCTGCTGGGAACTCTGGACATGAACCTGCCAGATTCTGCTGTTCGGATTCGCAGGTAAACAAACTTTCAGTTGCATCTTGAATAAAAAATTTTGCCCACGTCATTTTCCAAAGCGGACAGAAAGTCGAGTGTTTAGCTCCAGATTTTCTGTTTAATTTTCTTTGGAATATTCAAAGATTTTTTTTTGCATGTGTAAGATACTGACATTTTTAGCTGCTGAATTTTGCAATTTATAGTGAGGAACATAAGTATTTGAACAATCTGCGATTTAGCAAGTTCTCCCACTTTGAAATTATGGAGGGGTCTGAAAGTCACATTGTTGGTGCATTTCCACTGAGAAAGTATTTTTTTTTTATTCTGAAAATCACATTGTCTGATTTTTAACGAATTTATTTGTATTTTATTTCTGCACATAAGTATTTGAACACCTGAGAAAATCAGTGTTAATATTTGGTACAGAAGCCTTTGTTTCCAATTACAGAGGTCAAACGTTTCCTGTAGTTCTTGACCAGGTTTGCACATACTGCAACAGGGATTTTGGCCCACTCCTCCAGACAGATCTTCTCTAGATCTGTCAGGTTTTAGGGTGTTTGCTGAGCAACACAGAGTTTCAGCTCCCTCCAAAGATTTTCTATTGGATTTAGGCCTGGAGACTGACTAGGCCATTCCAGAACCTTGATATTCTTCTAAATCAAACCTGTTCTTACAGGTTTGATTTAGATGTGTGATGGTGTTGGTGTGATGTGTGCGCATGCGTCGGCGTCCTTCTACAGAGAGACTTGCCAAACTTCGGCTCCCTAACAAACACGGTTTTAACTGGTTTTAAATCGTTTTGATGACTGTTTTTAACCGATTTTAACACCACTGACTTTTAGCAATTTGTTTTTATCGGGGGCGTTTTTTATCCGAGCACGGACTACTTTTTATTTCGTCATGCCTTCACTCACCTGCACCCCCGGATGTGATGGCTGTTTTAAATTAACACAAAAAGTTCTGGAGCTGGAGCAGAGGATCTCCACGCTCCATCAAATCCAGGACCACGAGCGCGACGTGGACATCATCTTCGGCCGGACTTTCGCCGCCGCCAACAGTGCTCAGCTGGCGGACACAATTCCCTGCCAGCCCGGTGAAGCTGCGGAGGGGGAATCCATCGCTGGACTCGGACTGCCGAACGCCGGAGGAGCAACAACAACTGCAGAGGAGGACTGCTGGTTCCATCTGGGGGCAAAGCCAAAAGCCCCCATCAGCTCAACACCGGTGCTCCAGGGTGTCTGGTCCATGGTCGGAACCGGCCGCGGTGGGGGGGCCCGGAGCAGCCGCCACCGCTCTCCTTCACCCGGCCTCCCATTGTCAAACCGCTTCGGTGCCCTGGAGCACGACTTTCCTCCTCTGACTGTCCCTCCGGCCGCCCTGAAACACCGCAGCTCTGCAGGACTGCCGCCCATCCCCTCCCAGCAGCCGGAGCAGCAGCCGGGCTCCCGCAGCCCTCCACGTCGCGCTAAACCCAGGACTCGCCGAGGCGTGCTCCACTACACCCCGAACCCACGGAACGAGCCCTCGGCGCCGACTACACATCGCTGCAGTCCTGGGGAAGCTAATCCGCCCAACATCCAGCAGGTCCTGGACGGTGAAAGATCCTCTGCCCAGCATCAACTTGTTGACCAGCCGCCCACCACGCTCATCATTGGAGACTCTATTATCAGGAATGTAAGGATGAGAGGAGCGGTCACACTGTGTTTACCTGGAGCCACCGTAAAGGATATTACTGAACAGATCCTGGACCATATCCAACATCACCCATCTGTGAGTAGAGTTATTATTCACGCTGGAACCAACGACATTCGTAAACAGCAATCTGAGCTCCTGAAGCTGGATTTTATTAATTTGTTTAATCTTTTAAAATACACACATGTGTCTGTTTTTATTTCTGGCCCCACCCCGACTGTTGGCAGAGGTATTGGTCGTTTTAGCAGACTTTTATCTCTTAACACCTGGCTTTCCTCTGCCACCGTGATGCACAATATTGGTTTTATGGACAATTTTAACATTTTCTGGGGCAGGAGTCAATTGTTTGGTCCAGATGGACTACATCTTAATAGACAGGGTGCCCGCATGCTGTCAATGAGCCTGGCATTCCCTCGCCCCCCCCTGTCTACCACACCAGCCCCAGCTGCACCTGCCCTCCATGCCCCTTCTGCCACATCCTGATGTGCAGCTGGTCCCTGCTCCTATGAACTCAGTTCTGATTTTAACAGTAATTCACATATCGGACTTGGACCTTGCCCTAAATCATCTATACCCGTTATTATCAGCAGAGAGCGGACAAATAATAAAAAACGTAGCAAACGCAACTCTAATAATCTCAAACAGTTACCAAAAGTCCTACACCCAGTAGATCATACAGTCACTCCATCTCCAACCACTATTAATATGGCACTTTTAAATGTCCGCTCTCTGCTGAATAAAACTTTTATAATAAATGACCTAATTTTAGATCATAATATACATTGTTTATTTTTAACAGAAACATGGCTGAGTACAGATGCCCCTGTTGTTCTTACAGAGGCCTCCCCACCAAATTTTAACTTCACTTATTCCACGAGGAGTTGCAAAAGGGGAGGCGGAACTGCTTTTATTAGTTCATCAACGCTTTCTGCCAAACCTGTTTTATTTGATAATTTTAGTACTTTTGAATATAATGCAACTGTTTTTAGCACTCCTCAGATTTTATGTGTCACAGTTTACAGGCCTCCTAAAAAGAGTGCACTTTTTATTCAAGAATTTTCAGAGTTTTTATCAATTTTGTACAACTCCTTTGAAAGGATCATTTTAGCTGGTGATTTTAATCTACACATGGATAACCTTTTAGACCCTTTATCAACAGAATTTTTAAATATTTTGAATTATATGGATTTTAGTCAGCATGTCATGCAGCCAACTCACAACAGAGGACACACCCTGGACTTGGTCATCACGCATGGCCTGTCCACCCGTGTGTCCTCTGTTGTTGACTTGGCTGTCTCTGACCATTACTGCGTGTTTTTTTAACATCACCAGTTTTATCCAGCAGGAGACCTCTATAAGAACTGTCAGGAAGCGCCATCTAACCCCTGAAGTGGCTGCAGGTTTTCTAGAAGTTTTCCAAAAGTTTCCTCCTACTCTCTTACCTGCCCCCTGTGATTTTATCGTCAGTGATTTTAACAGAAGACTTCAGTCCGCTCTTGACCTGCTGGCTCCACTTAGAGTGAAACGCTCACATTCAAAACTTGCAGCGCCATGGAGAAATAACAATCTTAAAAAACTAAAGAGGGACTGCAGGGCGGCAGAGAGAAAATGGAGAAAAATAAAACCACGATAAACCATCAATTATACACAGAACTTCTCAAATCCTATAATAATGCTGTAAGAAATTCAAGAAATGCTTACTTTGCAAAAATCATATCAGACAATAAAAATAATCATAAAATCCTTTTTTCCACCATTGATAAACTTTTTAACAGAGCTACTACTGCATTTCAGAAAACCCCCTCAAATGCTCTTTGTGAGGAGTTCGCAGACCACTTCAGAGGGAAGGTAGACACCATCAGATGTAATATTTTATCTTCTCAGTGTAACATGGTTTTAGACAAATCTGAATGTGTGTCTCTACCAGAGGAAACGCTGGACAGTTTTGTCCTGGTAGAAGCTGGGACTCTTGATAAAGTTTTCTCCTCAGTGAGGCCCACCACATGTGTTTTGGACCCGATTCCCACTTCATTTTTTAAGCCATTTTATGAATCTTTTAGGGATGAGATTTTAACCATGATGAATTGCTCCCTTCAGACGGGGGTCTTTCCTGCCGCCTTTAAAGGGGCGGAAGTGAAGCCCCTGCTGAAGAAGAGCAATTTAGATTTTAATGATTTTAATAATTTTAGACCGGTATCTAACTTACCATTTTTAAGCAAGGTTTTAGAAAAGCTAGTTTTAATTCAACTTAATGATTTTATTAATGAGCACAATGTCCTGGAGAAATTTCAGTCTGGTTTTAGGGTGAACCACAGCACAGAGACGGCCCTTCTGAAGATTTTAAATGATTTTAGAATAAATTATGACGCTCAGAAGGTGACAGTGTTGGTTCTACTGGATCTAAGCGCTGCCTTCGATACAGTGGATCACACTATTCTTTTAACCCGTTTAAAACAGATCGGCCTCTCTGGTGCTGTTCACAAATGGTTCACATCCTATCTCACAGACAGGACTTTTATGGTAAGTTTAGATACCTGCTCCTCTAGGGTCCATAGGATTACATGTGGTGTGCCCCAGGGTTCAATTTTAGGCCCAGTGCTTTTTAACCTTTATATGCTCCCTCTTGGCAGCGTCATCAGGAGACATGGAGTTAACTTTCACAGTTATGCTGATGATACACAGTTATACATCTCCATGTCTCCCGATGACACACGGCCAATGGATGCACTTTTTAACTGCATTTTAGACATTAAATCCTGGATGGCAGAAAACTTTCTCCAGCTCAACCAGGACAAAACTGAAGTTTTAGTCATCGGTCCTGAGGCTCAGAGAGAGAAACTTTTACCAAAACTACAATCACTGTCTTTTAATCCCTTCTTTACAAGTGAAGAACCTGGGCGTGATTTTTGACTCTGAGCTGACTTTTATTCCTCACATAAAAAATATCACTAAAATAGGTTTTTATCAACTAAAGAACATCGCCAGAGTCCGCCCCATTCTGTCTCGGGCCAATACGGAGACACTGATGCATGCTTTTATTTCCAGTAGAATTGATTACTGTAATCCCCTGCTTTCTGGTCTTCCCAAAAAGAGTATATCAGGTTTACAACTACTAAAAAATTCAGCAGCATGTGTCCTGACGAAGACCAGGAGGCGGGAGCACATTACACCGGTCTTAAAATCATTGCATTGGCTCCCCGTACATTTCAGGATCGACTTTAAGGTTCTTTTAATGGTTTTTAAGTGTCTTAATGGTCTTGGGCCTTCTTATCTCTCTGAACTGCTTTTACCATATAAACCTTCGCGGTCTCTGCGCTCCTCTGGCAGCCGTCTCCTTGTCACCCCAAAAGTCAGGACACACAAGCATGGCGAGGCGTCTTTCCAGTTTTATGGCCCTCACCTCTGGAACAGGCTGCCAGAGAACCTCAGGGCTGCAGAGAATATTCATGTTTTTAAGAGCAGGCTCAAGACTCACCTTTTTAGCTTAGCTTTTAACTGATTATTTATCACTGTTTGTTTAATTGCTTTGGATGTTTTATATGATTATATTTTTATCAGTTTTACTATTTAATCTTAGCACATTAATTTACCGTTTCTTTTTATACTTTAATTTATCTTAATCCCCGTTCCAGTGTTTCCTCTGTGGGAGCCCTCTGCCCCGGGAGCGGTGGTCGGCTGTAGCTGCCTGGGTGCTCTCCGGGTGGAGCTTGGGTGGAGGTGGGGGTCTTGGCCTTGCCTCCACTGGGTGCCCTGTGTCAACGCCTCGGCTGCTGCTGTTAATCTACTGCTGCCGGTTCAGATGGCTCCTCTGATGGCGTTTCCCTGCATGGTTCATCTACACTCGGCCCAATGTCCTTTTTTACTTTTTCTTTTAACTGTGTGTGTGCGTGGGAGATGGGTTGGGGGGAGGGGGGTATAACTGTGACCATGCTTTTAAATCTGTGGGGGAGGGAAGGGAAGGTGGTTTTATGTGGGGTCATTTTAATCTGTAAAGCACTTTGTGATGCAACTTCTTGTATGAAAAGCGCTTCATAAATAAAGTTTGATTTGATTTGATATGCTTCTTACGGAGCCACTCCTTGGTTTTCCTGGCTGTGTGCTTCGGCTCATTGTCATGTTGGAAACCCAGCCACCACCCATCTTCAATGCTCTGACTGAGGAATAGAGGTTGTTGCTCATAATCTCACAATACATGGCCCCATTCATCCTCTCCTTAATACAGTGCAGTCGACCTGTCCCCTTCGCAGAAAAACACCCCCATAGCATGATGTTTCCACCCCCATGCTTCACAGTAGGGATGGTGTTCTTGGGATGCAACTCATCCTTCTTTTTCCTCCAAGCGCAGCGAGTGAAGCTTAGATCAAAATGTTCTATTTTGGTCTCATCTGACCACATTACTTTCTCCCATGCTTCCTCTGGATTGTCCAGATGGTCGTTGGCAAACTTCAGACGGGTCTGAACATGTGATGAGTTGAGCAGGAGAACCTTCCATGCAATACATGATTTTAAACCATAATGGCGTAGTGTACTACCGACAGTAACCTTTGAAACTGTGGTCCCAGCTCTCTTCTTGTTGTTGACCAGCTCTTGTCGTGCAGTTCTGGGCTGATTCCTCACCTTTCTTATCATCAGTGATCCCCCACGAGGTGAGATCTTGCATGAAGCCCCAGTCCGAGGGAGACTGACAGTCATCTTTAGCCTCTTCCATTTTCTAACAATTGCTCCAACAGTTGATCTATTTTCATCAAGCTGCTTGGCAATTGCCTTGTAGCCCTTTCCAGCCTTGTGGAGGTCTACAAATTTGTCTCTGGTGTCTTTTGACAACTCTTTTTGTTTTTGCCTATGGTAATAGTTGGAGTCTGACTGACTGTGGGGGTGAACAGCTGTCTTTAATAAGCTCAGACAGGTGTTACTAATTTAGATTAATAAGTGGAGTAGAAGTAGACTTTATAAAGCAGAGTAACCCCTGATTCACACCGGGCACAGAACAGAGGTGGCCCGGTGTCTGTACGGCTGCCTCATAGAAGAAAAAACATGGAGTACAATCAGAGCATTAACACCAGGCGCGGTGCGGAGCTTCGTTAACTTTCCTGACCAAGTACTTTTTCGGACGCCGGATGCATTTTTTGATGAAGTTAAATAAATGACATGAGCCAAACAGGAAGTGAAATAGGACCCAGCCAAGTTAATCCGGTATATTTCAAAATTAAGCCAGTGTTCTTGCTGATTGCCAGGTGTTCAAATACTTATGTTCAGCAATAAAATACAAATAAAAAAAGATCTGTTTTTACTATGTTTTTGCACTGGGGACCACTTTAAGTTCAGTTTAATCGGACCGATCTCTTTTAAGTCTGGTTAAAAAAATGCTTCACAAAAGGCTTAAACATATATTTACTTTTATTTTAATTTTTTATAATTGTGGTTTAAATGTTTGGAAACTGCATACACAAGATGATAAACTATTCCTTTTCTAATAGTCTAATATTAATAGACTTTACAATTTAGTTGATTCAATTCTTGCACTTTTTTGTTTCATAATTAGTTTTGTTTGATGATTTGTTCTAAAGAATTCTAATTATTTCAAAAAGCCTATGAAAATCATCTAAAACGTTGAGTCTGGAAACGTTTGGAAATTTGAAATATTGTATATAGGGATCATGAAAGCAGAAAATACAATCATGATACAAAATCAGTTCTATGACAGCATAGTAATATATATTTCTTTGGTTTAATGTCTTCAGTGTTTTCGAGAATGCTGTTGCAGCGTGCGGTTTGGACTTCCACTCGGACCGCCTGTGGGATCTCTACGTGGAGTGGGAGAAGGAGCACGGGAACATGAAGAACGCATCGGCCGTCCTGGAGAGAGTGCTCAGAGTTCCCACTCAGCTCTACAACACCCACTACGAAAAGTAAGACCACCTGACCTCTATAGACAAAATACTGAGGTGTCTTTAAAGGGTGACATGTCGGAGACGGTAACAATAAAACTTAAATTCAAGTTAGTGGAAACGGTCCGTTTTCATCTTGATTAGCGCCGATTGGTGATCGGCTGGAACGAAATCTAAACTTAGTGTTTATTGTGGAAGTTGTTATGAAAGGAGACCTACATTTATCTGCTCTCATTAGCGGTGACGTGATACAAAAGCGCTGATATAAGTAGCTAAATACTGTTTAAAATGTCATCTCCAAATGTTTTTATCTTAAATCAGTCTGTTCTAGTTTTGCAGCATTCCTGTCTCCCACACACAGTGAGACGCTGCATCTGTTTTAGCATTTAATGATGACTTACGACAGGATTGACAGAAGCTCCTTAAGTCTGAAGCTTTCGTCATGATTCCTTCCTCTTCATTTTTCTGTTCCCCCCCATCATCCTGCTGCTTTGTCCATCCTTCCTCCTGCCAGATTCAAAGAGAACCTTACCAACAACCCGCCCAAAGACGTGCTCTCCTCTGAGGAGTACGAGGAGCTGAGGGCGTTATGCCGACAGAGCCAGAAGGCAGAGCGCGCCGAACAGACCCAGGAGGCAGAGGAGGAGAGGCCGCCGGGAGAGGAAGAGCCCGCCACACCAGAGGGTGCAGACTCGGTGAGTAATATCCACCCGCATTGAGTTAACTAGTTTAAGATACATGGCTCTGACTCGAAGTAAGCCTTTATGAGGCTCAATCATCAGTGTTATAATTCTTTATCATTTAATTTGTGTTTTAGATGAGTATTGGTTGAAAGAAATCCGATTTTATGTGTTATAATATCTTGCTTTTCACTCTGTGCAGAGATACTAAGTCACAGTACTCGGGAGAGTTCAGTGAAAGTCCAAACTTTGTCACATTTCCGTGCTTGGGTATACCTGTGAGAGACGAATCATGTAAATATTCAAAATGATTCCTTACTTTGTTTCCACTTCAGGAGGAGCTGATGCAGAAGATAAGAGACCAGGTTCTGCTTCGTAGGGACAAAGTGTTCCAGGACAACGAGGGAGAGGTCCGGAAGAGATGGAACTATGAAGATGCTGTGAGTTTTTGCAGGGTTATCTCTACGTCTATTCTTGATTTATTCTTATTTAAGTCTTTACTTTTATTCTTTTTATTGATTTATTCATCTTTATTTTGTTCTTTTTGTTTTTTAATCTTAGGTTTTTTTTATTATGTTTTTATTTATTTAATTCTCTTTTTTTGTCCTTATTTCATTATTTTTGTTTTTATTATTTATGTCTATTTTATTCTTTGTTTTTTTCCAGTTTTTTTATTTATTCACTATTTATTTAACTCTTTTCCTGTCTTTATTTAAAACTTTTATTAAATTTTTGCCAGCTATGTCCCATTTAGACACAGTATCTCTTATGCGGGGAGTCCTGTTTCTGATGAGCATGAAGAAGTGTCATACAAGCAGATAAGACGAAGGTTAAATACAAAAAATATTTAATGAAACAGAATGAATTAAAGACACGCAGCGTAGAAACAACTTTGGATGAGCAAGTTTAAAAATGTCAGAACAGATTCTGCAAATAAGAACGTAAATGAGGGAAATAGAAGTTTAAACTCTCCTGCTGTCATTGGCTAAAACACCCAGCAGATTTCCTCATTATTCTTCAACAGATCAAGCGTCCATATTTCCACGTCAGGCCGCTGGACCGAGTCCAGCTCCAAGCTTGGCACACTTACCTGGACTGGGAGATCGCTGAGCTGAACAGGGACACCAAAGACCCCACACAAGGCGAGGACACACATGGTAAAAGTGTTGTTGTTTTTTTTGTTTTTTTTTATGTTTGAAAGTAGGTTTGTTTTAACTCTGCTGTCTTCTCACAGATCCAAACCAGGAATCGACAGAGGAATCTGAGGTTGCATCGCAGCGTCGGGAAGCATCAGATGATGCTGCAGCAGCGGTGCAGGGCGACCACAGGGTTCGCATCCTGTTTGAGCGCTGCCTGATCGCCTGCGCTCTATATGAAGAGTTCTGGACCAGGGTGAGATAAGTTACGCATCTTCCCTTCACTTTGTGTCGGAGGTCTCTGTAAATAATACGTAACACCTACCTGCGTGTGTTTTAGTATATTCAGTACCTGGAGCCACAGAGTGTGGATGAGGCGCGGGCCGTTTACAGACGAGCCTGTGAGGTCCACCTCCCCAACAAACCCAACATCCACATGCAGTGGGCCACCTTTGAGGAGAGGCACGGTACGATCTTTGCCTCTTTTTGGTTTCTGTTCTTCTAAACTTTTAAGTTTCAGAAGAAAAAGTAACAAAGTAATACCACGAGATTTAAAAGCAATATTGAAAATAAAAGCACATCAGAAAACTTTTTCTAGCTCATGAGAATCCCCATGCTCGTCTCCACCAGGTAACCTAACTGAGGCGCGACGGGTGCTGGCGGCCCTGGAGAAATCCCTCCCCGGTCTGGCTGTCGTACGCATCCGCAGGGCCGCTTTAGAGCGACGGGCGGGCCACCTGGACCAGTCGGAGGCCTTGCTGCGAGAGGGGGTGGCTGAATCCAAAGAGAGGCCAACGCTGCACGCCTTCTACTCCGTCAAGTTGGCTCGTCTGCTGCTGAAAGTGGCCAGAAACCCTGACGAAGCCCGCAGAGTTTTACAGGAAGCGCTGGAAATTAGCCCGGTGAGATGAGAGATGGAAATCATTGATCTCTGTCAGGCTCTCCTCTGTGTTTTGCACTTTCCTAACAGTATGGTGGGTCTGGCTGCCTTACAGTGTCAGGGATGGATTTGGAGGGAAAATGTGCAAATTCTTTTTTTGCACGGTTTACTTTTTAGAATATTGTCACAAGAGGCAATTTCTGGTTCAGACAGAAAATTGGACCATACTACTACCTGTATACTCTTGCTAAACTGCAGTAGTTTGGGTGGATGTTTGTATTTCCCAACCTAGACTGTTTTTTCTAACTAGACTGCTTTACATAAAGACTTTTTTTACAAATATTTTCCTTTTACCTTTAATTTCATCTTCCATCAGGATAACGACAAGCTGCACTTGAACCTGCTGGACCTGGAGTCGTCTGGGGACCCCTGGGCTTCGGCCGAGGCGGTGCAGGAGTGTGTGACTCGAGCCCTGGCGGCTCCTCTCACCCCACAAGCCAAGTTACTTCTGTCACGGAGAGGCCTCCAGTTCACGGAGGAGTACAGCAACTCCGTTCAGAGGTTCGATTTAAACGTTCCTGACCATCCTGGCACGGTCTGGTGAAGCATTTTCATCTAAAGCTGAACCTCTGCTGTCCTTGCAGCGTGCTGTCCGTCTACGAGGCGCATCAGAACCTGCTGGACCAGCTGGGAGGTACAAAGAGAGAAGCAGAGAATGGGTGAGAGAAGAGGGTGAAATGGTGTGAAATGTCTGATTCAGTGTGTTTCTGTTCGGCAAAGTATCTATTTTTCACCTAATAAAAAACAGCTTACTTTTTAAATAAAGGTTAAAAATATAAATATAAATATAAATAAAAATATAGGTTACCCCTACCCCTGTAGGTTAGCTAATGTTTAGCTAACCTACAGGGGTCATTTATAAAGCTTGCTTACGCACAAAGTGGCGTCTGAAAACTGTGTACGTCACTTTCTATGCCAAGTTTGGGAAAAATCTGATGGAAAAATGTACGCAATTTTAATCACATTAAAGGAACATGGGGCAGGATTTGTCAATAAAATAAACATCCATGTCCAGTTTTTTAATGCTGTTGGGTGATGAAGCGTTATAAACCAAAAATAATGAGCCCACCCACGTATCGCTCCATTTTCTTAAACTGGCCGTGTGCTGCAAAATGTGCTGCAGTTCGGGGCCTGAATTTCCCGCCCTGTCCTACGGGTGTGACATCAATTGACACGGCTTGCGCATTCTAGACAGCTTTAAAAGAGGAAGAAAAATGGTCGCAAACCTCCATTGATTTAATTGTGAGAATGGATTCTTCTCTTCTGCAACTGGAAGACGACCAAGGACGACTCACAGCTCACTAAAAAGTGACGCTAAGAAAAAGAAGTATGTCACTGTGAAGAGGTATGTTTTTTGTAAAACGTTTGTGCGCGCTCCCGTGCGGCTGCCTGCAGCTACTTGCAGCGCCGGCCGCGTCGCTCTTGAGCTTCGTTTCTTCATTCTGCCCCCTGCTCATTTTAGGACCTTGCTTACGCACATTTTGAACATGGAGGACACTGGGAGCGCAGCGGGTGAGATGGCAAAATTGTGAATTTAAAAGACATTTTCAGACTTTTAGAGCTTCTGACACACAGGAACACACAACCAACAGTCCGGCCCCGTCTCTGAACTGAGACTTAAAATGAGAATCTGGATGAAAATATGTTGCGTTTAAGAATCATATTGCAGTATGTTCATATGTATGTCTTCAGATGATACAGGAATTGCACTTATTGGTGCATTAATTGAGATTAATAGAAATATACGGTAAATACTGCAGTGACACTCATAATTCTGCACAATGGATGCGTTGGGGTTCGTTTGAAGATCAGCCACTGGCAGTATCTGGGTGGGGGGAGTTTTTAGAGATTTCCTGGCCCACGATGATGACTGGCTGATCAGCCGATATATATTCCCTAAAGCAGTCCTGTTAGATCCATGTGCTAAACTGGACCCGGTGTTAGAGCTACCGACCCGCCTGAAATGTGCGTCTCTCCCGCATCACATTGTGGCTGTGGCATGCAGTCTTCCTCTTTGCCTTTATATCAGGCACGCCGCTGCATCAATTATTGTAAAGCAATTTAGTTGCCTTTTGGCTGAGTAAAGCTCTATATAGATAAACTTTGATTGATTGAAATAAATGCATTTTCCCGTCCCTCTACATCACCCATAAACACCTCGATTTCTGTCTCAGTGGAATTGTGGTTTCCCTGCCATGTTGCCATGGTTACCCGTGAAACGCCCCATATCAGCCGGCTTCAGTCTATGCAGAATATTCACTAGGACCTTTATATTGACTATTTATGGCAGAAAGGGGGTGTATTGGGCGGGATATGATCCAAAATCACCCGAGCACATTTCTAGGGAGAGTTTATAAAGCGGAAAGCAGCTGTTTGTACTCAAAGTTTTATAGATCTGATCTGTTTCTGCTTAACTTCAGTACGATTTTAGTAAGGATTCTACGCAAAGCTTTATAAATGAGACCCCTGGTCTGTTTAAAGGCTTTAGAGCTGGTGTTGTCTGTCACATTACGAAATAACAGCAATAAAAAAATCACAGCAATAAAAAAAAAAAAAGTAAAATGACAGTTTGGGCCTTCGTGCACCCTGTCACCACAGCATGATAGTGCCACCACCATGCTTTTCTTCAGCAGGAACAGGGAAACTGATCAGATGGCAAAATGGATGGAGCTAAATACAAGGCAATATGGGAAAATAAACAGTTGGAGGCTGCAAACGTTGAAACTGGAGATGGAGATTGACCTTCCAGCAGGATAACGAGCCTAAACATACAGATAGCTTCGCTGGAAGGGTCTAGATCAGTGTTTCTTAACCCTGGTTCTCAGGGCCCACTGTCCTTCATGTTTTTGGTGCATCTCTGCATTAACTCTTGCATGTCATCAAGGGCTGCTGAAGCCTGTTACTCACCTAGTTTTTCAGGTCAGATGTATGCCAGAAGGAAAACACATAAAACATGCAGGACAGTGACCCTGAGGATCAGGGTTAAGAAGCCCTGGTCTACATCAACGCATATTTGTGTTAGAATGGCCCAGTCAAAGTCCAGACCTAAATCGGCTTGAAAAAATAGATGTTTACAGCCGCTCTCTTGGGTTGGACAATATGGACTTAAAACTTTATTTGGATATTATTCTGTATTTATTGCGATGGTGATAAATGTGATGATAAAATTAATATGTGATAATAGATTGGATGGCTGTGACCGTGTCTCTGCAGTCAAAACCTCACAAACACAAATGCGCCCTTTATTTAAAGAAAAAAGCTACTCCAGGAAGTTACATTTATTAGCTTAGATTTAATGGTTTATTTCTATTAATTTGGTTCCTAAGGGACGAGGATCCAGAGAAAATTAGCAAAACCGACGACGGCGCTTCTGCGTCCACATCCAACGTGTCACAGGTGCCAATTACCGCGCCGCCGCCTCCTGTGATGGGCACCGACCCGACCGCACAGGCCGGATATGGAGCTTACAGCAGCTGGTACCAGGTGGAAGTTAAAAGTTTCTGACATTTAATGTTGTTAATTTTTTAAAGAAAACCAAAAAATGATGCAGTTTGTTTTCTCTCTCGTTAAGCAACCGCAGTACGGCAGCTACGGCAGCTATGGCTACCCGAACACCTGGAACTACAACCAGGCCTACTATCCACCCAGTTAAACAGCAGCAGCTCTGGAACCGGTTCGATTCATCTGAATGACAGACTTGAACTCACGGTCTAGCTGAAACATATCCCAACATCCCTCTGTGTTTTCAGCTTAGAGGAAAAAAAGTGACTTAAGGGAAACCATGGCACCCATTTTCTGTGAAGCCTCCTGATTTTAATTAAAATTATTTTTTTATTTGTCAAATCGACCCCTTCGCTCATGTTTTAGAGTCGCCTACTTTATCCAAGTTTACAGTGAACGAATGAACATTTTGTACCCTCACTCTGTTGTTAATGTACATAGAAGGTGTTTTATAGTGAGTCACATCAAAGCTTCCTTAGACTGTTTGTTCTTCCAATACAAGGAGAAATTATCTGTTCAGCTTAATATGAAACAAACTCACAGGTGGACAGCACTGTGTTTCTGTATCTAGATGTGCAAATACAAGTATGAAACATTCTATAGTAGAAATACTGCATGTTTGAAAGTACAGTTCACTTTGTTTTTTTGCCAAGCTGAACATTTTTCCTAGTGTAAATGTTAAATCATTTAGTCTTAATTTAGCACAAATTAGTAACTTTGGTTATTTTATTAAGATACATCAACATGTTTGGAGGTGGTTTCAGTTGGACTGCAGCAAAGATGGAGTCTGGTGATAAAAGGTGCTGCTACAGCCTGTTTCGTACTTGAGGATTTCGTTCAGCCTAGTGGTGTGACCAAAGAGCAGACCAGGCAGAATTTTAATGAGCGGCCAAAGCAAATGAGGTGGATTAGCAGTGCTTGCCAACAACTGATGGGAGTCATCCAGGAAGATCGTCTGCTGCAAAATGAGCTGTTACATTGTTAGCAGTCATTAGGATGTCCTACAGCAACACTTTAGTCAGAAGCCTCTTCAGATTGGTTGCAACACTGACTGCTACCAGAGATCTTTACTGCCCACAGAATCACCATCTGTAAGGACTTGAATGAAATGATACAATATTTAATTTCTCTTGGATAAATAAAGTATTTTTAATGAAATTTATTTTACTTTCAATGGCATCCAGAAGTATTGGCACCCCTTGTAACGATGTACAAAAAGCTTAACGTAGTTCTCATTTTAATAAAGAGGCAGAAAAGAAAAAAAACCTTTAGAGTGAAATTTTAATTCATTTATTTTATTAAAAGGCACCATTAAGGATTCTTATAAATTTTGTTGGATCAGTTTCCAGGATCTTTTCATCATCCCTCTGATTTGACAGTTACTTTATCAGCCTGGATCAATGATTACCTGACTGACAGACCACAGTTTAAGATTTAATAATTGCATGTCTGACCAGGTGGTCTGGAGCACCACAGGGGACTGTACTCTCCCCATTCCTTTTCACTCTACAATCCAGATTATCAGGACAAGTGAGTCATGTCATCATCAGAAAGACTGATGATTCAACAGTGGTTGGTTTAGGAGTATAGATACCTCGATGTTTGCCACGACAAGACTGGACCGGAGATGCAACAGTGAAGCTGTCTAAAAGAATAAACAGAAGACTACTTCTCAAGGAAGCTTCAGATTTTTTTTACGTGTTGTAGAGAGTGTAATCTCTTCTGCCTTCATCTGTTGGGGTAGCAGCATCAGACCTAGTGACCTAAAAACTGATAAAGGCTGGATCTGTTCTGGGGACGACTGGAACCTCTGGCGCAAAAAGGACTCTTTATAAAATCAACATTAACAAACAAGAGTTGTAATTTGACAGCTGTTAACAAACAGCAAAATAGCACAATTAATGATGGACAAAATATATGGATAACTAAGAGCAAAAGCTTTTACTGAATATATTAATAGTGAATTTCATGCTGATGGAGTTCAGAGTACTTTCAGGAAGACGAACCTTTTAGCTGCATTTTCATCAGATTTGGTTTGACAAAATGTTAAAAAGGAGCATTTAAATATTAAAATTCAGAAAATCAACTCAATCATCCCAGCCAGCTTTATTGTAATCGATTTCCTTGTGGACACGGCTTTCAGCACATCTGAACTTGTTAAAAAAAATGACAAAGTAAAATGTCACAAAATCAGGAAGATCACAGGTAATAAACTTAAGGCCCTTTCAGAACTACTTTAGCAATACAAGGGTCGAGTTAAAACTGAAGGACTTTGTTCTGTGCATTTCTTTTATAAATGTGTTGAAACCACGAGCAGAGATCCTTAAGAGAGTATCAGTCAGAAGCCAGCTATCTTCAGTTCGATCAGCTGGGGTCAAGGTCCAGTTCAAAGCCTGCAGCGGTTTAACAGATTCTGTTCCAGAACTGAAGCTGCATTCAGTCTGTCTTTACAAACCAAACCCACATCAAAGTCAGAGGAGCTCATACTGAATGCAGCTTCACCACGTCTCTGCTTCAGTTTAGTTAGCTGGCTTATTGAGTGATACTAGCAGATGGCGGCTCTGTTCTTGGATCGCTCTGTTTCGGGCGATTTCCGTGTCGACGTTGGGTAGTGGTGAGGTAGGCTCACAGAGCAGACCCTTCTCACTTTTTGGCAACAACCAGCACAGCTGAAGGCACCAAACCTGTGCAGAGAACAAACAATAAAAAAAAAAAAGCGATTACAGGAGTGTTTGTACTTAACAATGATTCCCAATGCATTCTGTATGTGATTAAAGCTCACAAGTAGAGCTGGGAAGTATAGCAATCATATCGAATTTTCTATTTATAAAGATTTTAATTGTTGGAAAATCAAAAAAAAAAAAGATCACCAGTGCACCTTTTGGGTTTCCATAGTTCAAATCTTGTTTTACAAGCATGTTTTACAGATGCATTCATTTGGACTTTGAATTCAGTTCAACTCCAAGATAGGATGATTGAAATAAAAGCAAGTTTTAAAAAACATTTTAGAGGAAGGAAAAAAAATCGATTCATATCAAAAACTGAATCTGGCAAGGAAACTGTTTTTTTTTTAATCCACATTGCCCAGCCCTAACCTCCTAAAAGTTGTATAATGTCCCACGACATATTCAGCTTTTGAAAATAAACCTTTAAATCACAAATAACCCTCTGATATCTTCAAATAGTACCAGGGAATGTTAAATATTGACATAAAATAGTGATTTGTTTCATATCGTGATATATATCAATATCTTCTGATACGAAAAACATTATCGTGATTCATTTTTTCCCCCATATAGCCCAGCCCTACTCGCAACCACACTTTATTGCAGAACGACATCAGATGGCATTTAAAACTCGAATTGCATTCTCTGTATTCAAACGCTCACCCAGCTCCTTAAGCGGCTTCTCCATGTCCATTTCAGTGTAAACGTGGCGGGGGTAGGGCGACAGCAGCGTGAAGTCCTGACCCTCAGGTGTGTTGCCGTTCATCTGCACGTAGACGCGCACCGCAGCCAGCGGCTCCTGGGCCTTGAAGACTGCGTTGATGGTGGAGCCGTCCAGCAGACGAACCTGTGTGAATGAGTCAGTGAAAGGAAGAGTGAAATAATTAGCTATACTACTGTGTAAAGCTATACCATCCACAAAGAGCAACCATACAGAGTAAACTGAAGCCGTTTGGTTTAGTTTACAATATGAACCTTTTCAAAGCGGAACTTTCCATTTTTACACTATTTTTACTGTGTGAACCAGTGTTTTTCAACGCTGCTCCTCAAAGCACACTATCCTGCATGTTGTCAATGTTTTCCTGCTTCAGCACACCTGATTTCAATTGATGGCTTATTAACAGGCTTTTGCTGAACTGCAATCCTCTGAAGAAGGTGTGTTAAAGCAGGGAAACATCTAAAACATGCAGGGAATGTACCTTGAGGACCAGGGTTGGGAAACACCGGTTTAAACTACAAACTTTATTAGCAATCTGACAACAGAGAGAGACAAATATCTGAATGAGACCAGCTTTATCCTTCCAAAACTGAATTAAATAATAAAAGACAAAAAAAAAGACAGCAAATAAGAGAACTATGTCGTAATTTCCTTTCATGGATTAAAAATAAATCACAGGGGCGAAGCATCAAACTTATACACATGGTTCAAACACATTTTCCATGTAAAATCTTTTAGAGTTCTTAGTACTTTACTTTTATTGTAAATAATAAAATATTAAAGTTCACCATGAATTTATGGCTGATATTTATACAGCATTACACATGTAACCTGGAATAAGGTAGGAAAGAAAGTTTAGAGGTAGGAAAGTCACAAGGAATGATGGACAAAATTGGAAAAGGAAGAAAAGCTGCTTTAGTCCTTAATATCCTGAAAGGGGAGGTTGTATTGTACTTTATTTTAAACTTCACATGTGGCCCACGTCGTGTCGACCAATGACATAAAGTCTCAAAAAAATACTTTAAAGCGTGTGGTTGATTTCGACTAAATGGGAAACGGTTCAAGGACTATAAATATTTTACAAGGCCCTTTACATCCAGATCTCAGTTAAGGGATCACAGAAAGGGATGAAGGAAGGATACAAGGACAGATCTAATAATGCAAGGAAGGAGGAATAGAACAAAAGGACTAAAAGATGGAAAGAAGGAAGAACATGGGGAAAGATGAGATGACAGGATGGGAGGTAGAAAGGATTCGATGAAGACTGCAAGAGAGAAAGGATACAAGGAAGGAAAGAAGAAAGGGACAGGGGCAAATATAATCCAAACAGAATTTTATACAAATAACATGTCCGAGGGGCTTTCACCTGTATCCTGGACTCATCATACTCCTTTTTTGAGGGTGGGGGGCCCTGACCCGTGGGTGACGACGGACTGGGTGGGGTCAGCTGGGAAGATGTCGCGGTGCTCGGAGGTGCAGCACCTCCAAACTAAACCAGGGGAGGGGAAAAAAGACAAAACAGTCAGAATTACAGAAAGAAGTGATGAATAAATAAGAGGACTGAGTCTTGAGTTACCTTTTGTGCTCTCTCCTCTCGGTCTCGTGCGATTTTGTCTTTAACCCTTTGCCTGACAAGGACAAAAAAAAAAAAAAAAAAAAGCACCAGAGTTACAAACAGGAACAAAAAGTAAAATCGACAAACTCTTTCCACGAACTGAAACATCATAAATCAGAAGAAAAAAAACTGCATCATAATGCAAAAGCATCCTGCAACATTTGCAATCACATCTTGCACATAAATGAACCTTCTAAACCTTCTGCATTGCACTTGAGGACTTCATATTGTATTATCACATTATGAATGTTTTAAGACACTAACCTGGCCAGTTTGTCTTCCATCTTCTCTCTTCTCCGCTGATCTGCGAGTTTCTTCATTTCGTCATCCTGTATCTTCTGCCGTATCTGCTGCAGCTCTTGGCCCTGCCTCCTTCGCTGCTTCTCCCGCTCCACCTCCTCGGCTCGCTCGCGCTCCCTTCTCTCCGCCTGCTTCACTCGCATCAGCTCCTCTAGTCTAAAAAGCAGCGACAAACCAGATGATAAACAAACACTTAATGTCAACACTAGCATCGGTTAAAACTGTTCAGCATCATCTCCGACCGTTTCACTTGCTCAAGTTTCTCCTCCTCCGTCATTGGTCGCTTTGAACCCTCCGGGCTATCACCGTACATTTCATCTCCCTCTGCGATTACTGACATGAAGAGATGTCCACGATGTGACCAATCAAAAATCTTCAAATGGTTAACAAAGACAGATCTACCTCTGCATAAACAAAGTAAATCTAGACCTTGGCAGACATCCACCAACCTTCACCTGTGTCTCCTGCTGTCGGCTGGTCTGCACTGGACTGAGTGTCTGCCTCTCCTCCTAAAACGTTCCCCACAGGAGGCACATAAGGCTCATCGATGTCCGGGTCATTCTCGTGCTCCATTAACCTGAAGGAGACATAACAGTTCAGCACGAAAAACAGCCATTATGTGCTCCTCTGATAATCCCATATGGTCGTTCAATTCAATTCAAAGGTACTCTATTGATCCCAGAGGGAAATTAATTGTTGCTGTAGCTCATATAATTAATTCTTTAAGGAGTTGTTGTAGATGATGATAGCTGTGGGCAGGAAGGATTTCCTGTAGCGGTCTGTGTTGCAGCGAAACTGAAGAAGCCTCCGACTGAAGACGCTCTGTTGTTGTATGACTGTCTCATGAAGAGAATGCTCAGGGTTGGCCATAATTTTTTTGATTTTATGAAGAATCCTTCTTTGCATCATCATCTCCAGATTTTCCACAGTCGTCCCCAGAACAGAACCAGCCTTCTTTATCAGGTTGTTTAGCCTTTTTAAGTCCCTGGCTCTGATGCTGCTACCCCAACAGATGACGGCTGAAGAGATTACACTCTCCACAGCAGACTTGTAGAAGATCCCCAGCATCTTGCTGCAAACCTTGAAGGACCTAAGCTTCCTCAAGAAGTACAGTCTGCTCTGTCCCTTCTTGTAGACGGCTTCACTGTTCAGTCTCCAGTCCAGTCTGTTGTCAAGGTGAACCCCGAGGTATTTATACTCCTCAACCACCTCCACTTCTTCTCTCATGATGGAAATAGTTTTGACTTATCCCTGTTTCTTCTGAAATCTACAATCACAATCATTGTGATGTCATGTAAAAACCTCCCAATGTAAAGACAGACTCAACTTCAGCGTGCAAGTGCCGCTCAAAAAGGAAACGTTCCTCTGACTGACAAACTTTACCCCCTCACATACAGTCACAAAGGCTAGCTATATTTATCTGATGTGTTGATGCTTATACTGCTACATTAAAAAAAGATTTTTTGAAGAATATAGGAAACTAAAATACTGCCCTGCTACACACAAAGAAATAATTCACTTATTTTTAGACGCGGAAATCTAAAAATCGCTGCAAAACCTCTAAAGATGGAAAGAAAGATTGATAACGAGACAATAACAAAGAGTTAGAAATCTAGAGTCTAAACCGTGTATTAACTGTTATTTTGAGTTTAAGTTGTATTCATTCTTGTAAAGAAAACCCAAAATATCAGTCGATACACAGTTGAAACCAGATGTTTAAATGTGCTATAAAAAGAAACACTACCTTTTTTCCCCACTTTAATGTCTGACATGAAATCAGACTAAACTTTTCCCATTTCATGTCAGTTAAGGATTACCTAAATAATTTATATTTGTTAAATGGGTGTGAAATTAAAAAAACATGTTTAACTCTTCAAATTTAGAGGTTTGGAAACATGTCCGCTTGTGTCCGTGATCTTGTTCTCTGGGTAATGACCGAAAGAACGAGATCACGGATACAAGCGGCTGAAATGAGTTTCCTCTGCAGGGTGTCTGGGCTCTCCCTTAGAGATAGGGTGAGAAGCTCAGTCATCCGGAGGGGGCTCAGAGTAGAGCCGCTGCTTCTCCACATCGAGAGGAGTCAGTCAAGGTGGCTCGAGCATCTGGTCAGGATGCCTCCTGGACGCCTCCCTGGTGAGGTGTTCCGAGCGCGTCCCACCGGGAGGAGGCCCAGGGGAAGACGCATGACACGCTGGAGCGACTATGTTTCTCACCTGGCCTGGGGACGCCTTGGGATTCCTGCGGAGGAGATGACCCAAGTAGCTGGGAAGAAGGAAGTCTGGCCGTTTCTGTGACCCCACCCTGGATTAAGCGACTGATTGATGTATAACATGTCCTGCACATTTTAAGCTGTATGACTGTACTTCCTTTTATTTTTCGAAGATGGCTTCAAGTTGTCAGACAGGTCCTATTTTTATATTCTACAGGTCTGACAGTAATCAAACCTCGATGTCACCAGTGAAACAGAAACACAAAAATATGGTTAATCATAGTTAATTCATGATCTAACAAATATATAAGTCTTAGTTGGCTTGGATAGCTTTAATTTAGTTAATTAAAGAAATCTTTATTTAAAAAACTGCTTAGTGAGGTTATCATTGTTTGATATTAAAATGTCTTTGAACATTTTAAAAAAAATGTAGTGTGGGGGGGGGGACAAAAACAGGAGAAATACATAAGAAGGCGAATATTGTTTTAACAGCGGATTCTAAATTTCTCACCAGTCCATGGCTTGCTCTATCCCCTGGTTTCCTGTATTAGCCACAGCTTTCTCCCTGAAGAAGCGAAATAAAGGACAAGTTACACCGCTTCATCTTTCAGCTCCTTGAAGTCAGTCATATCGGGGGTGAGGATTCGTCACTCACGCTCTGTTCCTTCCAAAGCCCATCTCCAGAAGGCTCTCTAGTGTTGTTAGCTCTGCCATTTTGACCTGAAACAAGCAAGTTTTCCAGGTTTTATGAGTCATTTACAGGAAGAAATGGCCAAAACATGTCCCGCAAGATTCTCTCTCCGCTTGAAAAGAAACACCGCCACAATATTTTCAGAATAAATAACGAGGGGAACACATATGAAGTCTCTCCCTGAGCAGTAGCTTGTTAGCATGTTATTTCCAGTCACAGCTGGAGTAATGCTATGAGCTAATGTTAGCATTCATGCTGCTAGCGAAGCTAGTTTTACTGGCTAAAAGAATTACAATAACCGCGCTATAAATGGTCCTCACTAAAGATCGCTTTGGTATCTTAAATGAAGATATCCATAAGTGGTATGTTTTTTTAAATTAGTTCATATCTGAGGCAAAACATAGATTGATGAAGGGAGCGTTGTTTGCTACTTACACATCAGCTTGCTACAACGATTCATCTGTACGGAAAGCCAAATCGGTCAAAAAGGACGATGCAAAAGTAGAACTTTTTTGTTTTCTTTCTCAAGTTTCAAGAACATTTTTATTTTCACACAATTTAAGCAAAACATAAAATAAAATAAAAAAATCTGGAGACTTGGGCCACTGAAAAATAATTAGATTCTGACTTTAAACTCAGAATTCTGAGATTAATTAATCCCAGAATACTACAAAATTCAGAAATAGAATTTTGAGAAAAAAGTTTAAATTTTGAGATTAAAATCAGAATTCTGGGTAGAGAAAAAAATCTGAATTTAATAAATTCCTCATTGTTAAACAGATGTAGACTGGTGCTTATCGCCTCTGCTTCTTCAGTCTCTCTTAAGAAGGGTTGTGGCCTCTTAAGATCTATCTATATCTATCTATCTATCTATCTATCTATCTATCTATCTATCTATCTATCTATCTATCTATCTATCTATCTATCTATCTATCTATCTATCTATCTATCTATCTATCTATCTATCTATCTATCTATCTATCTATCTATCTATCTATCTATCTATCTATCTATCTATCTATCATCTTTGTGTTAGCCAATAACATAAAATCCTAAGAATATGCTTTCAAGATTGTGGTTGAATTAAGATGGAATGGGAATTGATTCAAGGGCAATGAATAATTTTACAAGCCCATCTGGATTTCAGATGGTGGATCTGGGAGTTTGATTATTATCTCTGTAATCTCCTTAAGTATTTTTATTTTTTACGTTTTATCATTACATAAGCATGCAATGACTGATGTCAGCATAATTCATATCTAAAGTTCTGTTTCAATTTTAGGCATTGCAACAGATGCCAGACTGGATATTAACTTATTTGTATCTGCATTAGCTCTGCAACAGTCAAACGGCATATACATAAAACGTTGAATTTAAGATAATCCATCCTCACAAATCTTTCACTTTTGGACCTTATAAAATGAAAATATTGCTGGGCAACATCAAACATTCACACCTCGTTGGATTCTCTACGATAAATGTTACTCAGAACCCTTTAAACCAGAACAGGAAGTACATTTGATCTAGACGTACCTACTCTGAAACACATGCAAGATGTATTTTCTCTGTTGATTCATTTGGTTTCCAAATCTGGTATATGAAGTAGAAGTTTCCTGTTGGCCTGAATTATTTGATCCCATCATGACACATTCGTTGGTGTTCAAACTATATAAATTGCTGATTTTTATGTGCACGTCGGGTCTGTTACATATTTACACTAAGTGTAATGATTAATTTTTCTGTCCCCCACACAGTCTTAAGCAGCTCTCAGTCACGAGTTCATCCATTACTCCGACTTTTCTCTCAGCCACTCATTGATTTTCTTTCACTCTTTTAATCGTAATTGTTTGCCTCTCTTTTCCTCCCACTTGCATGTTTGCAGGGTTATCTTGGTAAGTATAAACTTTATTCAATTCTGTTTCTTTATTAAACAGATCTACATTAGAAATACACTGTATGTATTTATCAAAAAGATTTTAAGCTTGTTTTTCAGAAAAAAACCACACATTGAGTGAAGACCTGTTTTTAATTTTGTGTTGTTAAAATATAATTGTTTTGCTTAGATGTGGTACATTTGTGCTATTTGAGCTGTAAGAAAGTTTCTTTTATATGCAATATTAAACAGGAAATGTTACATTTTCAAAAAAGGGAAAAAAGTTTTTTAATAAAATGCAAAATTGAATGAAAAGTTTAACAAGTTCAAACATTTCCAGGTTTAAGCTTCTTGGAAAAAAATGACAGCAACTCTGTTTGATTTGCACTGATTTTAATGGATTGATGCCATCATATGTTTTTAAAAGATTATATTTTGTGTGAGGTAAAGATTTAGGAAACAACTGTTGAAAACGTGGCAGTATATTTCTTGTTGATCATAATGATTCCTATTGGAAATATCCTGTGAATAGAGATAGGCAAAGTTGAAGGCAATAATAGGGATGAAGGTCTTTTTACCCTATCTTTAAATTGCTTTATGACTCTGGTTTTAGAACGGGTTAAGGGTCAAAGGTCACCAAGAACAAGTTAAGTCAAATTTCAGGAAATTAAGATGAAGCAAGCATCCATTATTCACAGGAAAAGCTATTTTAAATGCCAAAACATAAAATATTATTCTAAATAGAGTTGAAATTCAAGTTGTTTTACCACAAAGCACCTTGCTCTTAACACCTTGTATCGTTTATTGAGTGAATGACCCTCATTTTATTGGAGTCAAAGGTTAGAATGTAATCTTGGATGCTGTAAAAACCAAGATTAGGTTTATGATATTTCAGTGATAATTTATCAGATGTGGCTGCTATCACATGGGGGCCCGAATTTAGGTCTGGCAGTAAAATGGTGGGTCTTCATGTGATTGGTGAGTTAAACAAAAGAGGGCAGCATTTTATCACTCAACTTTGCTGTCACTTTGCAAGGTAGACTTCACAAGACAATACCAAAGCCAGAGGTTGTATTTAAGTTAATATTTAAATGTAATCTAATCCTTGTTGTGGTAAAACAAAGACTCCGGCTCAGACTCTGTAACCAGACGTTGTCAGCTGAAGGCTGGGCAGCCCGATCTGGGAGGAAAAGCCTCTGGGTTTCTGCTCAGGCTGTGTTGATTCTGTGGGTTTCACCAGCTGTAACAGCATCTCCATTTGGAAAAACTCTGTCATCCAGTGGAGCTGCTGTTATCTGTGGAGGGACACCTCTCTTCATCGACACCCTACACAGGACTCTTCCTGCTCTGTCCTTCAACACTTGGTCACACTTTGTTTTAAATTTAGGGGTTGATGGTTGCTATCAAATAAAATTTGTTGTGGAAGTCCAGCTAAGGTGTCAGTCTGTTTTTTAATCTTTCACTATACAGACTAAGCTGAAGTTCATGCTTCTTATCACTGTCATAAAATATTTATGTAATAATCTAATGTAATTCTACTTGTATTCTACAGATAAATCTAACTAAATCAAAATATAATAAAAATTTTTTTTATTTCAGTTCAAAAAGTGTATAGTATATAGATTAATTACACGTATATTTTTCTAAAAAACAGAATTTTGAGTTCTGCTAAGCTATAGGTGCAAATCATCAAAATGAACTGAATATATATGTTTAAATCACTCTGTATGTAAAAAAAAATCTTTACAGTTCTGTGAAAATGTAGATGCCCCCTTACAGATTTCTTCTGTTTTTGCTTTAATTCGCACATAAATGTTTCAGAACATCAATTAGTGTTTCATGTCATTCAATAATAACCCAAGCAAACACAAAACAAACAAGTTTTGAAATTATGATTTGATCTATTAAGGAGGAAAAAAAGCTATCCAAGCCAAGCTGGCCCTTTGTAAAGAAAATATCACCCCACTGTGTTAAATCATGAACTGACTGCCAATAACTACTTTTACTGGTCATACCTGATTACTGCTAGAAATCACTTAAACGGAGCCTTTCTGAAAGGAAGTAGGATAAAAGATCTAAAAAATGGATGAGAAGCAAAATCTTTGGCATTTGTTGGTCTGGAAAGGGTGACAAAATTGTTTTTTAAAGACTTTAGTACTCTAGAAACCCACCATGAGAAATTACAGAACACATGTTCCTTCTCTGGAACGTCAGACCAACCAAAATTACTTTAACAGCACATCAAAGACTTATCCAGGCTGCCACAAAAGAACCGAGAACAAGAGCGGAAGACATCACTTGTCCTCAATTAAGGTCAGTGTTCTTGATTAAGCAATAAGAAATAAGAAAAAATTGCATCCGTGGGAAAACCCACTCTTGACTAAAAGAACACAAAAGCCTGTCTCACATTTGCAGAAAAGCTTCTCAGTGATCCCAGAGACTGTTGGAAAAATAATTTGTGGACTCATGAGACAAACGCATAACTTTATGGTGGGTGTGTGCATCCCGCTACATGAGACGTAACACAGCATTTCAAAAGAAGAACATTACACATACAATCAGACATGGTGGTGGGAGTGCGATGGTTTTTTTAGGACCTGGATGACTCGGTGTAACGGATTAAACCAGGATTTCTGCTCTCCAACAGAAATCATCCAGCCATCAGTTTCTGACCTTAAGCTTGAGCTCCATTGGGTTACATAGCCGGACAATGATCCAAAGCACATCAGCAAGCCCACCTCTGATTGGCTCACAACAAACGAAAATGAAGGCTGTGGTATGATACAGTCAAAGTTCAGCTTTAAGTCTAAATCAGATGCAGTAGCATGACCTTAAAAAGGCTGTTTGTCTGACCGGTTGTGGGATTTATGGGCTGATTACTTTTCACATAAGGTCAGGTTCATTTGGATAGGGTTCTTTACCCCAGCAAATAAAATGAAATCATCATTTGAAAAATATCCTATTTATTCAGATTATTTTTGTCTGACATTGGTTTTTTCATTCTCTGAAATATTTTAATCTGACAAAAAGCAAAAAAACAGAAGAAATCTGCAAAAGGGCAAATTACCTTTCCAATTGATTGATTGAGATTCAATTGAATACTGGATGTGAATACAAATACAATTTCTAGAAAGGTTTCCTGTAATAAATGTTTTCCATAAGAGCAAAATCCCCCAAATTAACAGCCTGGGAGGATTTAGTTACACCAAAAATAAAAGTAAAACCAAAAGTGAAATTAAACTTTGGTATTACAGCATCAGTGGGTAATTCAAAGAGGCCTCTTGAAACTAAAAGGGAAAGGACACATGACTAATTGAAGCACAATGACACTAGTGTGCACATTACTGAACAGATCTCCTCATCCCCTCCCAGAAACATGGTTCATGGATCATAGCCCATAAATGATAATGAAGAACATAGAAATAAGACATAAGGCAGCAAACGAAGTTAGAATGTGTAACCCAAAGGCAACACAGCAATGCTGTGACACAAAATTATTGAAAGAGACAAAACAAGAGCAATTCACATGATCCTGAAGAGATGTGTAAGGATCGGACACTAAACAAGACAACGCATCCTACTGGGGATCAAAATTATGACAAAGGAAAGCAAAAACTATCTGGAATAAATTTTTTAAAACTGCAAGAATTTTAGAATGACTAAAGTGGAGAGAAGAAAGTTAGCAAAACAGCCAAATGGAGACCAAAAAGAGATAAACATGCATGAATGAGAAACACACAACTGTATCTACATGTATACATTGTACATTGTTTTATTTTTGGTGAAGAACCTATTTTAATCTGTCGTTAATAAGGGGAGAAAAAAATAATTCAGCATTAGAAACATAGTACTGCTCGAAGATATAAATGCAACACTTGTTTTAGGTTCCATTTTTCATGAGATCTGAAACATTTTCTATATACACAAAAGACCCACTTCTCTTAAATATTGTTCACAAATCTGTCTAAGGCCTGCTCTACACAGCGACAAAAAGGGTAGTTTAAAAAACAGATTCCGTAAAAACGGCACCACAATAATCAAAATGTTTTTCCCCAAGAACCAAACTACCATGTTTGAAACCCGGCCCCAGAGTGGAGAAATGTCTCAAAGCCGGCTCAGTTGTCTCCATGATTATGAGCTTGGGAACATTTTTTCTGAGTGGATGACGTCGCTGCCCCATTCCTTAACAAATGGATCCAGAGAACCACAGATGCCATGTGCTAACGCTCTCATATGAAGCTAGATTTGTTGTTTGCCACCGGGTTGACTGCACAGGCTCCGTGTTCTTTCTTGTGTTTCTCTTACACTGTCACAGCGCCACCATTGGGCCTGGCATATGTACTGCAGCGTTTAAGCCGATTTATGTGAATTCATGTGGACAGAGGTTTGAATTATTGTTGTGCCATTTTTACAGACTGTTTTTGAAGCTATACCCATTTTGTCTCCGCGTAGAGCAGGCCAGACAGATTTGTGAACAATATTTGAGAGAAGTGGGTCTTTTGTCTAAATAGACAATGTTTCAGATCTTTGAGTTCAGCTCATGAAAAATGGGTGCAAAAACAAGCGTTGCGTTTATATTTTTGTTCAGTGTAGTATTGAGTATATGTTTGCAGAAAAGGACATGCATAAATTTTTGTTTTAAAAATTTACAAAATGTTCCTTTGTCTTATTTCTCTTTTTCCCCCAAAAACAAACAGAACAGCTAAAGTCTCTGTCATATCAATAAATAAAGTTCAGTTTTGATAGATGAACATAAAACGGGTTTAAAAACAGAGACAAAGAGCTGTGCCTTGAGTAAAAGAAGAAACGTGGTGTCTCTCATGGCAAGTGGTTTTATCATGTAATATAAACAGCTGGGTTATCTATTGGGTCTATATTTATTCAGTAAAACAAATTGGCATCACCTTAACTGGTAAACATTTTTAACTACAGGAACCTATCCATGGTGGTGGATTCGTTTGTATAATTTGTAGTAAAAAAACAAACAACAAATTCTTGTTTAAAAACTAAAAAGGGCAGTATTGTGGGGTAGTTTTTTTCAAATCCTTTTCCAGATAATACTTGACCCGATTCTTAACACAGTGAAAAATGAATGTAGTGCAGCTTCAGCTTCGTGAACTTTTGGAATTTAATGACATAAATAAAAAACACTCTAGTTCGGGCTATATTGATAAGTTTCGACGTTATTGGCCACGGTTGTGCAATTTTTTTTTTCTTCCCTAACCAGTTTCTTTAGATATTACTTCACTGTCTTTGTTTTTCAGTCTTTTGATGCAACGCTCGTACAGTAATTAGAGACGCGGAGTGTGGTTTTCATTATATGTTACAGCAGCTTGCCATACTACCTGTGGATTTGATGACGCAGACTGGAGTGGCTTCGTCAAGGCTTTTATTGTGAAGTATAACACTTCCGGTGATAGTGGTTCTTTAACCGACGGCCAGAGAGAAGCTGACTTTCAGAAAGGTTCAATCGGCCTTTTGTCCTCCATTGGCCTCGGTGCATTTGACGGAGACTGTCTGCCAGTAAGCTTGGTATCCAAGGCGGAGCGCCGGTGGGTGTGTTAGATTAAGTTAAAGTCGGCTGAAGGGAGGCAGCCCTCCCATAAATGAGTGAGGCTCGTCGCTGTAAGCTAGCGAAGAAGAGGAGGGTGGGGACTAAACTTCCCGGGACCTCGCCCCAGTCACTCCAGCTAATCTCCGGTCGGCGTGAGAGACCCCTCACAGCTTAATCACACAAGCGTTCAAGGGGGAGACCGACACAGCTGTGTCAACCGAAGGGTAAAAAAACAAACAAACAACCCAACAAAAACCAGCAACCATGTTCAGGAAGACCTTGAAGAAGGACCCCGAGCTGTTCCAGAACGTGTCGGAAGGGCTGCGGAAGCTTTACCGAACCAAGCTGTTCCCGCTGGAGGACACGTATCGGTTCCACGACTTCCACTCCCCGGCCCTGGAAGATGCCGACTTCGACAACAAGCCCATGGTGCTCCTGGTGGGGCAGTACTCCACCGGTAAGACCACCTTCATCCGGCACCTCATGGAGCAGGACTTCCCCGGTATGCGCATTGGCCCCGAGCCCACCACGGACTCCTTCATCGCGGTGATGCACGGCGAGCAGGACGGGGTGATCCCGGGTAATGCCCTGGTGGTGGACCCCAAGAAGCCCTTTCGGAAACTCAACGCTTTCGGAAACGCCTTCCTCAACAGGTAAATGAAAAGCGAAGCGCCCCGCTAACGAGACAACCTAGATTTTTAAGATAAATAACTGAGTTTTTAATTCGCAAATTGGTGTGGGGGTCTAATAAACTCACCAAATGATTTTAAATTCTCCCCTCCTCCTCCTCCTACAAGTCCTAACATGCACCACACCTTTTTTTTTTTTTCTTGAACAAATTCACAATGTAGTGTTGAGCAATCTTTGCTGAAGGGCCCAGCGTGTGTGTGACTTTTCCTCTTTTCGTCATCCTAAAAGAATGCGCACATGTAGTGTCAGTGGACGGGTGGCAAATCCACCTGTTTGTGTAACCAAGAAACGACAAGGTGCTTTCCAATAACCTAACCACATAAAAGGAAGCCCTTTCACTTTGAGACAAATACACGTGATGCTTTTTGTTTGACGTACAGTAGTTTGGACTGTGTGAACTTTTGGTCTGTACTGTATTTACAAGTACTTTATCCGAACCCCTCTCACCACACAATATCCTGAAGAAACACTATGTTCCCCTGAACATAGATAAATGTGAGCAATGCTGACCTTGTTGTGTCCTTACGAGCCAGAGCCATAAGTTTTACTTCCCACCAGCTGTAAGTGTTACAACACCGGCCAACTCATCTGTGGAGACTTTAAAATACAAGGTTGCTGCTATTGCAGATGTCTTCAGTACAGAAGTATAACAAAGGCTCCCGATGTTCCATCTTTTTAAACGAATCCATCCATTATTTAACCTCTAAGTAGGATTTAAAGTTAATTTGAAGATCTATGATGTCAGATTCTTGACTTTTAACCAAGCCACACTCTGAGAAAGTTTACTGCATTATGAACGTCTAAGCTGTCGTAATTATGTCTCAAACTGTTCACATAACGCTGGTGAAGTATCCCATAGTTTACACATATCTGAATAAATAATCCTAGAAACTAGCAATGTGTCTCGGTACAAATCTGGCGATAAGATTATATTGCGATACTATGAGTTGGATGATAAATTGTGAATTTTAAAGCATAATGCAACGGTAGAAAAACTGTGACAGCATTCTGAATACTCCAACCTGTTTAATACTTTTAACACACCCAGTTTTATTACCAGATCTAGTTGATCCACTGGGACGAAAAAGGTGGAAAAAAAGACCACAAACTACCAGTCATACTTTTAATTTTACTACAAAAATGACTGTCATCATTAATGGTTCCGTTCAAATTGAACAACCAAAGAAATAATCGATGCATTGCTTCTGAATACCGCGACATAAAATGTCACGATATATCGGTGTATCAATATTTTCTTACATCCCATGTTGCGTTAAGATGAGCTAATTGTTCGTTTTGCTAATGAAAACAGGAGACGAGGCGGCCCAGTGAAATCTACCTGCGTGCGTCCTATGAAGTCTTATCACAGAGGTTAAAGGTTTCACCGTCTATCTACGGCGCGATCGTAAAGTTGGCAGCTGTTCCGTCTTTGTTGAAACGAATTTGGCTCATGGGACCAATTATCCCGATTCTTTGGAACATTCCTGAGCACTTCCCAAAAGGATCATCGGAAGGACTTTCCCAAAGCTCAGACGAGTCGGAGGTGTTTCCCAGATCCGGTGCTTTTGAACACACTGACCCAAACAAACGTTGCATGTTGGGAATAATAACACTAAATAGAAACTTATTTAGTGTTGTGACACCTGAAATGTTCCCAGTTTTCCAATGAGCTCCCCCCGGTCAGCCTGAGAGAGGAAAGCCGTTCCTGCTCTCGCCGAAGGCTAAAAACACCTGATCCTGTTACGCAATGTGTGGATTTCTGATGACCTCAGACGTCCTAAAACGTGACGTCACCTCCTGGTAGAGGATGTGGGAATCTCCCCCCTTTCCCTTTGCCTGACACGCAGAGAAATATCCAGCTCAATAGAAGCCCCGATGGATGTTTTTAGTTATTGTAATCTTAATTTGCTGAAGACATCCGAGTGTTTGTGTCGCTATGAGCCGTAGCAAGATAAGCACTCAAGCTGGGACTTGCTCACTTGGGCCTGTTTCCTATTATCAATATGCTTTGACTTTCCTTCCTGGAATTATGTAGTGTTGTCCTGGTCTTCTCTATGAACGTATGCCTCTGCCAAGTAACCATTATTCATAATAAGAAAAGTGTAATGGTTGTGTTTCACGTATCAGTTTAAAGGAGTAGGAAGTGTTGGGCTTTATCTGCCATTATTCAGCGCTCAGACTTTATTAAAGAGCAAAGAGGAAAGCAGATAAGACTTTGGATAAACAACGCCTTATTGTTTATTGTCACATCGTTTATCACACTGCTGGGCCAATTACTCTCACATTATGTGGCTTTATTTTGAATTCAGTCTGCATCTCGGCCTCGAAACTGATATTAAACGTAAGTAGGTCGGTTTTGTCTTGAACATTTCACGCTCAAACATAAATAAACGGTACTTTAGATCAGTGTTTTCCAAACCCTGCTCCTCAAGGCCCTCTGCCCTGCATGTTTAAGAATGCAATCATCTGAATCAGGCGTGTTTAAAGCAGGGAAGCATCTAAAACATGCAGGGCAGTGTGCCTCGAGGACCAGAGTTGGTTTGGGGGGGGGGGGGGGGACACTGATTTAGATAAAATATTTTTGTTTAACCAGAGAGTTGTATGTCTGTTTTTGGCTAATTGGTCGACATTATCTCATAGATTCAGAATGTAAATAGAGATTTACCTGAAGCAGGATAACTTCTGATGGCGTTGGTGATTTATTTAGTTATTTTTATTCCAGAATCACAAAGCCAGATTTGCCTTTTACCTGCCTGCCATCATGTGGATCCTCTAGACCAATCGATGTCTTTAGGACCGGCACTGATTCAGCTTCTAAAAACACCCCAGAGTTTATTTCGAACACCTAAAACTGTTCAATACCACTCAGCTGTAAAGGATTGTCTTGCAGTCCGAGCAAAAATGTGGGCATGAAGCCCAGCGTGCTTCATATGCTGAAATATTATTTTTATGTCCGCAGCAGTAATGAGAAGCACATGACTACTAGAATACAAACTCTATAGCTCAACAGCCTGCATGAGAGATCCTTTCTGATTAAAAGCTTTATTGAGTTGTGGTATTGATAAACGTAATATTGTACACATTCATCTGTTTTGCAAGCCTTTCTTGACTCATTAATTATGATAGATCGTTGGAGAAAACACAAATCCAGAGTCAAAAGCTAGAGTTGATTTACTACTAAAGTAGTAGTGGGCGATATAAAAGGTATAAGGTAGAAATGATGGTATTTTGACTATACCGGCCTACCGCGGTTTGCTGTTTTCCATTTAACGAAAAACTGTTGAACTTGAAGCATTTTAAATTCAAATATGTGCCGCTTTTTTTTGTGCGATGTTGAATTGATAAACAACAAATAACCAGGAAAGCAGACAATTTTGAACTTTGTGTTTTCATAACAATTAGCTTTTAGTTTATTTAAAATATCTTCATCTTTATTTATGTTATGTAATTTTTGAATATTTTAAAATCCATTTTGCACAATAAATGATCTTTAAATGGGATTCTATACTTTTAAAAAAAAAGTTGTTCTGCTGCAATTTATCTGGAAAACGAGCACGTTCATAAAATGTCATTTTGACACTTAAAGAAAAGAATATAGCACAATATATATTGTTATTGCACACACTTTAGATTATATCGCAATGCAGATTTCAAGCCGTATCGCCCAGCCCTACTAGCAAGTGTGATCTATATTGTTTAGGGTTGTGTATTGGTAAAAATCTGGTGATACGACATATTGTGATACTATGAGTTAGACTATAAATTGTGATTTTTAAAACTGAATTTAACGATAGAAAAACTATCACAGCATCCCAAACACCTGTTTCATACTTTTATCACATCCAGTTTTATTACCAGATCTAGTTGATCTACTGGAATGAAGGTGAAAACGGCAAGAAACTACAGGTCATACTTTGTACTACAAAAATTACCGTCGTCGTTAATGTTTCCATTCAAATCCGAAAAAATAAATCTGCTTTTGAATATCGATACAAAATCGTGACATAAAATATCGCGATATTTTCTCACATCTCTAATATTGTTAGTGTTTCAGTGGGCGTAGAAACGAATGAAGGCGTTTATATTTTAATAAATTTTTTTTTAGCTGAAAACACAGTGATTACGCCGAGTCTGCTCTCCAGTGCAGCTGATCGCTTAATGCCGCGTTCACACCGCACGCTCAAAAAAGCCTCACAAAGCGACTAGCTTGAAGCCTGTACATTTTTAAGCGGCAGCTCCCCTCACTGCAGGTACCTGGCCATCTCCAGAAACCCTCATGAAGTTGTGGAGAACACACGTCGCCTTCACACACTTCTCCACAACTTCGGGGTTGACTTCCAGTCTGCGGTGAAACATTCTCCACTGTGCAGACCAGATCCCGAATGCATCTTCCACCACCAGCCGGGCCCGGGAGAGCCGGTAGTTGAAGACGCGCTGCTGATCCGACAAGATCCGGCATGTTGTAAACAACTAGCAACAGACAAATCCACGCCCGCTCGCTGACGTAATGACGTGACGCGCTGATGCCCCGACGCGCCGACGCAGACCACAAGTGTGCAAGCAGCTGGGTTTTAATTTTAAAGCGTCGACTTTCGTCCGTTTGAGCGATTTGACGCCTGGACGCGCTGACCGGTGTGAACGCGGCTTAAAGCTTGCAAAGCCTGCCACTTGCTGGATCATAGCAAGAGAGTGATTTGGCTTTATTTGCTAAATAAAAAGCTAGACAACGCTGTCGTCGGGGCGCATCAGCGCCGTTTGTGGATACACCCCTTTCTTGAGAGGCATTCTGAGTTTGTAGAGTTTAACCATTTGCTCTAGGAGCTGCGTATGGATGAGGTTCGTTTAGTGCTACTTTAAATGTGTAGTGACGTCACTACATTGAGACTCTCTGATTGGCTGACACTCAGGGGCTGGCTTTTGCCGCTTTGAAGCCTGGAAAGCCTCAACCACAGACTTAACATGTAATCTTGGGGTTCTGGGCGTTGACGGTTTGGGCGGTGTGAACGCAGCGTTAGTCCTGCCTCTTCTAAAAGCTGGTAATAGAAAATCAAGGGTCAGACTGTTAATTGTCAGAGTTGATGAGGATGTAATGTCAGCCCTTCTGTGCAGCTTTTAACCATAGTTATTCAGTCTGTAGATTAGCCTTTAACTACCAGGCCCAACCTTCTGCGTAAGCAGTTATTTATGAGGAGCGTAAACACGAATCAGGTTCTCACACCTTCAGAGAAACCTTAAGTTGGTCCACTTGAATCAGGTCTCCTCAGAATTACCTTCTGTGACTCGTGAGAAGTATTGTCCGGTTCTGGTATTTTTTTTTACTTTGTGCCGTCTGGAGGCCTCTGTGTGTTTCTGGGTTTGCTGGAAGCCGTTGGTCTGTAAAGCTGGAGTCAGCAAAGATTAGGTTCCGCTCCGGCCCTCGCTGTCCGGCTCCGTCCTGTCCTGTTGTTCCAGGGCGCTGACTGTGCTCTTTACTGGGGCTGGGCCGGACCCACGGTGCGCTTCAACAGTGTTCACAAAAGGTACCAGGAGATCTCCATAAACAACTGGTTTAAAAAAAAATACAATAAAAAGATGATGATTCTTATTTTTCAGGAGGAACAAATGTGGGAAATCGCCACAGTAGTAACCTCCCTGGTCACGTTTCCAGTGCGAGTGACAGCCGACCATTTCCTCTTCTATGGGGGAAGCTGAGGTCAGGATGAGGAGGAGGAAGGCTGAAGGTCAGGAGGCGTGTGTCATGACTGGGAGAGAAGGTTCCAGTCGTTGGGCAGATACGGCGTTTTCCTTTGTCCTCCTGCTGAACCGTCCTCACAGGGAGCATTTGCTCCCCAGCTTTTACGATGCGTAATCACACAGTAGATGTGTCCTGGGACCGCTGTGTCTGCACATTTACGTTTCTGAGGACTTCGGCTCTGAGCGGGTTGATCTGAGCGCTTTTGTTCTGCAGGTTCAGCTTGCTAGGACAGACGGGTCGAAGGGGAAACTTGAGAAACTTCCAACTGAATGTCATTTGATAAAAGATCCCAGATAAGAGGAGGGGAAAAAAAACACAAAAAACTGCACGCTTGCTATCTTTTCCTGACTGTATCGCTGTAAGGTGACACCGCTCCACAGCTCTCAGTGGAAGGAGACATGTTCCTACATTTTCTCCTGCCTGGATCTTTGTAGATTATTCCGTTTCCCTCTCGGACCTCCGTTGGGGTTCGTAGAGGCTCTGCGGTCGCAGCAGGAATGTGAAAGCACGGCTTTCCCAGTCTTATGACCTGCTGCCTCTGAGCTCATCACTGCGTGTATCGGTTCTGTTTGGCCGAAGGGACAGCAGGGTGAGACATAATACTCTCCACTATGTTGCTGTCCTAACAATCTAACTATTTGAGTGAGTTTGTATAAAGCAAGTCATCCTCTCCCACGCTTTGTGGCGTGTATGCGTCTGTGTGAACATCCTGAGGCGCTCCACCGTCCTAAATCACGTTGATCTGGGAAGGAGGCAGGCCTACAATTTTTATGTTTTCATCGTTCGTTGTTCCAATATCTCCCTGATTATCTTCCTAGCATCGATGCGGGTGTTTAAAGAGCAGCTTTATGCTGTTTGGAGGATCAGTATCAACATGTTGTCTCGCTACGTTGCAGGGGAAATACACAAACAACGGTTAAAGTTTTAACTTGAGCTCAATTAATCTGTCAAACTTGACTGATGTTTGTGCGTTGGATCTACATAGAGCCCTCAGCGTAGAGGATGCAAACACCGCCTGCGTCTTTATGACTGTTTACACCTGTAAGCAGGTGTTTGCATCACTTTTGGTTCCTACAGTCTGCGAAAGTCGGGTCAAGTTGGATGATTATGGAAATATCTTTTTTTACAGACTTTTTCTCCCTGTTTTCTTTAAACGTTGTCCAAAACCATGTATAAAGCTTAAGACAATCAAACTTTTTTTTTTTTTTTTTTGTAATGTAACATTTTCAGGCAAAACAGTCACATTTCTTGGTTGCAGCTTTTGGGATGTGATGGTTTCTTCCTTTTCTACAGGAATTGCATGCAATAAAAAAGCTGAAATGTTCTTTATTTCCTGAATTGAGTTTGGTGAAATTCTCTAAACAAAGTAGACTTTAAAATTAACTTAAAGTAACACTTTTACACAACAAATTATTAAATTTAAATTCAAAATACTGGTTTTGAAATTGATGAAATGAAAATAGTATTGTAAAGCTTAGGCTAACATTTAGCACTTTAGGTGGTAAATGAAAGATATTAATAGCAGCCTTATAGAGAGCAGGAAGTTGCTTCAGATTGCTCAGCAAGTTTATGTTAAAACGACCTCACTCAACTGGTTTTCTGCTCTCCTTCCCCCCCATATCTCCTTTGTCTGTGCTTTTTGTTTTTGTCTTACTCTAATTTTCTCTCCTCCTCTTTAGGTTCATGTGTGCCCAGATGCCCAATCCTGTCCTGGAAAGCATCAGCATCATTGATACTCCTGGAATCCTGTCTGGAGAGAAACAGAGGATAAGCAGAGGTCTGACAAACACACACACATATCTACTTGTGTTAACTGTACCATACCACGCCCTCTGATCGAAAACCCAGCGAAGTAAAATCAGAAAGCCTTGCACAAATGCAAAATAACCCGAGAGGAAGTAACAAGTTCAGATATAAAACGGAAGCGCCTAAATATTTGTCCTGTTTTTCTCAGAGCTTTTTTTCTCCGAGGGTTGTATTTGCTTGCCAAGTGCTCCTGCACAGAAACTGTAGCAACCTGTTCATACTGTGCTGTCAAACCTGTATTTAACTCCTCAGACATCCTCGAGGCAAAGCATAACGAGTTCATGTAGGTGTGACAGAGGCCCAGGCAGCTCAACACAATCCAGGAGAGGCCCTACAACACTTTGAAGCTCATTTCCTGCCTATCTAGACGGCGGTTCCTATGGCATCATCCATATGTACCGTTATTTATACCTCTACTTTTGTGACCCACAAGGGAAAAACCTCTGATTACGATCCTGTTTGCTTATCTTTGTCTCTAATAACACTGTGCTTTAACGTTTTAATAAAACAAATTCACACTCCCACTTGTTAAGTGCCTTGAGATGACATCTGTTGTGAATTGGCGCTATTTAAATAAACTGAATTGAAATTGAATTGAATGACCAGAGGAGGAAACGAGACTAAAAAATAAATCAAAATACCAATAAATTTTGGGGGGGGGGTTTCCTGACAGGGGGAAACATTTTTATACCTACAGTGCATGTAAAACTAGTCAAACTATTTACAGTTTTTTATTTATGGTTACAGCCGCTAACCTCTATGTATCTTATAGTGCTTTAATATCATACACCAACATGAAATACCGTATATTTAATTAGAATGAAGATGATACATAGTTTTCCAGCTTTCTTTATTAAGAACATTTAAAAGTGTGGTGTGTGTTTGTTTTAAATTTAGCCCCTTCAGAAACATTTTGAAGAGGCCATCGGTGTGTAATTTAATCTCAGAACGCGCCCAATCACCAACCAACGCGCCCCTCATTTGCATACATGTTATAATGACCGTCCAGTACAGCCAAGATATTGCACGCAATCTCGCGACACAATGTTGCCTTTAGAAAAAAGGGCCAGAAAAGCACCTTTTTTTTCTTTCTTTTTTCTTTTTTTACTACTACGGTTTTTTTTCTCTTTTTCGAATGGCCTGAAAGACTATAAAGAGTGTTGGTAACCACGATAGTAATAGGTTATGACTCCTTCAGCACATCTAGCTTTATTACTAGATCTAGTTGAGCCACTGGGACAAAAAGGTGAAAACAGCCACCAACTAGCGGTCATACTTTTAACTGGACTACAAAAAAATGACTCATCATTAATGGTTCCATTCAAAGTCTTAAAAAAATCAATAAATCAATACATTACTACAGTTTACAAACGCTTAATGAACTCCCCATCTTTAATCGTATTTTAAATACAGTTGCCGGTCGAGGCACTCCACACATCATCATCTCATCTCCCTTTGTTGCTTGAACTTCATTCATAAGTCCAGCATTCCAGCAATATTGCGGTAATATAGCTATCAAGCATGCCGGCACGAATGCCACAATATTCGCGCCTCGCCATGTCTCCGACGGCGCGTTCTTAAGACACAGCATGCCAGGAATATAACCCTTATATGCCGGCATCTTTTGAAAACTCCTCTTGACCTCTCCAACGTTGTTGGCGGCCATCATTTCTGCTCAACGCAAATAGGCTTTAATCAGAGAACAGCTCCGAGGCCCACTGGGTCGTTGTCTATCGTAAATCCTCCCAGGCCCGTGGAAGACCACGTGTTGGGTGTGGTCGGGTACGCTCGCAGGTCGTCGAGCGCTCGGACCACGCTGACGTAAACGGATTCAGATGTTCTGGTTCGACTCTCGGGTGCCTCCCATTAGATGTACCAGGAGTCATCATCCGTTTCACACTGAAGCGGCGGCCACCTCTACGCATGTCTGTGACTCTTCCAGTCTGTCCGAATCTCCTGTTGATCACATTCTGAGCTCAGTCGTCACTTCCAGCCAAGAACGTCCTGCTTGAAGCCTCGTTGTGGCGATGTCCTGTTGATCAGTCGTTGGGCGTCGTCTTTGTCTCATGAAGTCAAAATGTGAACAGCAGGATGATGATGATGATGATGACTATATTAAATACCAATTCTGATTGAACTGGTAAATGTATTGGTTGATTCATGGATCTAACACCTGCTGTTAATTTTAAGCTCCTTGTTGGAGAACAGCAGGTTAATCAAAAACCGTTAGAACTGTGCGTCACAAGTTCAGAGAAAGTCACATTAAGTTCACCTGTAAAGGTTATACCGCATTTTAGCTACTTCCTGAAACTTCACCCTGAAGCCAAATATACCTTGCCTTTTGTGAGTCGTGTACATATTTCGTCGCCATGACGACATATAGCCGTATTTCAAACGTCTTTCTTGTCTTTGCATGAACGAAGAGGTTTTGCCCCCAGGTTGAGGTGACCTTAAATCCAAGGCTTGCTCCGTTTGGTTTCCCTTCATACACACTTACACACTCGTACTCTCAAAGACGCATTCAGCCTTTCCTGGACTCACGTCATCCCGGACTCTGTATCTGTATAAACATGGATACAGTAGGGTAATCCAGACATACTGTACGGTCTGTGTAGAGTATAAACAGACCTGTGCAGCTCATCTGTGACTGGCACATGTGTGTCTGGGCTGCAGATATGACTTAACTTGTCTGATGTATCCCAGCTATACTTGATCCTTAATCCAGAGCTGCATTGTTCATTTTAAAGGCAAACCTGCTCGTCTGTAGGAGCCTCAGTAAAACACAATGAAACTATAATGTCGACTCATGAATGCTTCCCTCTTGTTGAGAAACTATCAGTGAGCTTTTGTTTTTGATTAGGCCAGCATGTACGGTTCGGTTCTTGTTCCTGACTAAACTATGAAGTTACTAAAGCCATAGTGAAACTGTGATTTTTGCAGAACTAACTGGCGTCTTTCCCATAACCCCCTCTGGTGACTCGACATTTAACGACACGTTGAAACCCCTCAGAAGAAACAATAAAATGAGAGCTTCTGAGAAGCCAAATTGAGGTTTTGGGGGAAATATTCTCTGCCAATAATTAAATGAGGTCCCATGTTGGTCTCTCAAATATTGACGGTAAAAATATGGCAAAATGCTTTTGCACCTCCATTAAACTGACCTCTGTCGTTGCTTTTGCCTAACTCGAGCTAAGCGGTCTCTTTACAGTGAACACACTGATTTAAAAGTAAAACTGATAAATGTCCTTCAAACTCTTATCCCCAAGGTCCCCAAGCTGCAGTACACAGACCTTTGAATAAATGTTGGTGTTTTTCTTTCTTATAATGATTAAATGAACAATTTCAACAAACATGTTCTGTGTCTTTTACCTTTTTTATGTTTTTTAATCTGAAACTTGGATCTGAGAAAGCGATCGAATCAAACTCGGCAGCGTTGCAGCCAGTTGTCTCTTGCTCAGTGACCAAACTAACTTCTGCATTTAATTATTTCAAACTCTGTGGGTACGTGTTCGGTTAAGGCACGTCATTGCTCTGTTTATACTCTGTGGTGTACAGGAAAATAAAGGAACTGAGGTAAAGTACAGTAAGCCAGAAATGCGACAAAAGTTCAGTAAAATTTAATTTTTAAACAAAAAGAAAGTAATAGTGAAACTAACTAAAAGTACAATCTGTGTGCAAGAGTTGGAGCTGCACAGAAATACTAGATTTTTGACAACGATTATATTGATGATTTACCCAAAATTTCTTGACTCTTTTCTTTCTTTTTTCTGTATGAATTGTCCCCACCTCTCTGTGAGTTTCACATTTCATCTCTAAATATGGACCAGGTTTAGCCATCAAAGGCAGTGAAACTCCAACCAACAGGCCAGGTGTGGTGTTGGCAGTACATGGCACAGGAGACTTCGAATCCCTGAAGTTCCTTTGTGATTGCAGTATTCCACGCGTTGATATCGGGATGAACACGATTCCAAAGACCGTGCAGCTCTGTGAAAATGTGCTTTGATGCAAATCACCAGAATGATTTGCATCACATGATTTGATTTTTATCGATATTCAAAAGCAAAATATTGATTTGTTTTTTTGGTTTTTAAGATTTGAATGGAACCATTAGTCATTTTTGTAGTACATTTAAAATTAAAAGTATGACTGGTAGGTAGTGGCTGTTCTCACCTTCTTCGTTCCAGTGGATCGACTAGATCTAGCAATAAAACTGGATGTCTTAAAGTATGAAACATGTTGGAGAGTTTGGAAAGCATTGACAGTTTTTCTACAGATGCAATTTTTAAAATCTCAATACATAGTCTAACTCATAGTATCGCAATATATTGTATTGCCAGATTTTTACCAATACACATCCCTAGATCAAACTATGTAAAATTACGTTAAATCTGTGAAAGCGAAACATCACATGGTAGGCGTAGCAGGAAAAAAGCACAAAGGTCAAAGCTCTGTTGCACTACAGTTTTAAAATCTAGGTCTAAATGGTGCCACTTGGGGAAACGTTGTTTACTGAGGTGGCTTTTGTTACGGGTTTTAGAACCACCGTCTTAAACCGTAAGTTGTTTTAAATGTTAGCATAGATGCTCGCTGAGCTTTCGACCTCTGTCCACGTATGTTGTGGGTTTCCGGCTTCATCTCCTCATGTCCCTGCAGTATGGTGGAGCCCTCTCAGCTGTTGATGCTATAAGTAAGCGGGGGCTTCAGCAGCTGTCTGTGTGTACGATTCTCTGTGGTAGGGTTAAAAACCTACGAACAAATGCGTTCGACCAGCTGCCTTCAGATTTTCCCGTTCTTTTCCCTTGACCTTTTTGTTTCTCTGTCGAGCCGCCACAGACTCATTTCTGCTCAAAGTGCAGCTGCCTCCTACGTTGCTCTCCTCTATTTACGCTCCCCTCATACTTTCACTTTCACTCGCCCCCATCTTGCCCTCTCACACTGCATTCTCTCTCCCCTCTCCCCCCTGTCTTCATCTCTAACGCCCTCTCATTTCACCGTCTATCTCTCTCTTGGCTGAGATGCTCAGATGGGGACAGAAGCGAGTCGTGTTGGAATGTATGTGCAGCAGATCTGGCGGCGATATGAGCTTTTACACCAGCTGCATTCTTCTCTGATCGCATGATCCACAGGCACTAATCGAAACCACAGCTCCTGACTTTCTCTCTGTCGAGTGCAGGCCTGTTGCTCTGCTTTGAACGCTAGCCTTGTAATGCGTCATTGCATTGCTCCCCTCCGTGGCATATTTAACCCAGTGGTCAATTCTTTTATTACTAGCTGACGTGTCTAGGCATACTGGAAATCTCAGTTTCAGTAGGTCAGACCTTTCTGCACATTGACAGGTTGTCCTGAACAGTCTTTGCCTTTATAGGCCTGCTCTGTTGTCTTAGGACTCCTAGTTAAACTTTAACAAGGTAAAAAAAAAAAACGCCACTTGAATGTCTTTTCTGGGCCAACGTTAAGTTAAAAAACATTTTAATTTGATTTTATTGAGAATTTATGTGACAATCAAAATTATGTTCTAAAGTTCCCCCTGAATAAAATCCAGCGCACACTTTGAATAACTGTTCAATAATCTTAGAGTTTAGCCCTACGAAGACGAGGTCATCCAGCTAGCTGACTGGGTATTGAGAGCAGTAGTTGGAGAAGCAGGAAAGAGGCCCGTAGGAGCTCTGGAGGAGCTGCAGAGAGCCACAGCTCAGGTGGGAGAATCTGTTGCAACGGCAAATGCTGGTTTTGATCGCCAGAAATCTGACGTTTTATGTGAAAACTGCGAGACAAAAGCTTTTGTTCAAGGCTCACCGTAATAAGTCCTGTTTTCACTTTGCACACAGCAAGCAAGTTGAAAGGATGTCGTCTGGTTAGGAGACCGAACTCCAGTATGCGTCCGCTCTTTGAAACACGGCGGTAGCAGTGTCATCCTGCGGGTGATGCTTTTCTTTCCGCTGGGAACAGATAAGTCCAGGAAAGACTTGAGACTGGGGCAGTGGTTCCCCTTCTAGTAGGACAACGACTAAACATGCAGCCAGAGCAACAATGGGATGGTTTAGATCAAAGCAGGTTTATGTACGTTAGAAAGGCCCCACTGAACCTGAGCTGTGGGGCAAAGAAGAATGGGGCGAGATTTCAGTCTCTAGGTGTAAATCTGTTAAACACAAGCCTTAAAATGCTTGTAGCTACACATACGGATGGCATTGACCCCTCACCCCCGCTGCTTCTCCTCTCCCCAGGTTACGACTTCGCCGCAGTGCTCGAGTGGTTCGCCGAGCGCGTGGACCGCATCATTCTCCTGTTCGACGCCCACAAGCTGGACATCTCCGACGAGTTCTCCGAGGTGATCCGAGCCCTGAAGAACCATGAGGACAAGATGCGCGTGGTGCTGAACAAGGCGGATCAGATCAGCACTCAGCAGCTGATGAGGGTCTACGGAGCGCTGATGTGGTCATTGGGAAAAATCATCAACACACCCGAGGTAAAAAGCTTCTAGTTATGGTTTTATTTGTATTTATTGCGGTGTACATTTTTTAATCGTTAGTTTAATTTGCACCGAAACTACAAAATGATATCTTGTACCTGGACTAATGAGCAGTTTGACACACTAGGACCTTTAGTGTTTCAGCTGAAAATCTCTGACCAGCTTTGGCAGACATGGACAGACGTTGAGGTGGAAGATGTTTTTCCAGTGAAGAAGAAGTAGATCAGTGTTCTCTGACAGCTTTGAGTTATTCCTTTTGCTACGTTGACACTCTGACCATAACGAAAGTGAAAAACCGTTTAAATGCCACCTTTTTTCAAATCCCATGTCCTATCGTGTGACACAGTCTTATGATTTTCTCGACTGTTGAGTTAATGTTTGATCCAGAGCCGTATTCATCACCGGATCCCAGAGAAACCTTTGGATCTTGCAGATCATTATTCATTGACTTTCACTGAGTTTCATTGAGGAGGTTTTAAGCAAGAAATGAAATGAAAAAATCATTTTAATATATTTATTTTTTTTGCCTCACTGACTGCGTCAGTCTGGCAGTGCATTGCGTCAGTCTGGCAGTGCATTGTGTCAGATCCGATTTGCAACTTTTCAAGTTTGTGAGCTGTAATAAAATTTTCTCCAGTGTGTGGGCAGATGAGAGTGACTGTTTTTTAACCTGTGGAACCTTTATTCCAGGTGGTCCGTGTGTACATCGGGTCGTTCTGGGCTCAGCCGCTGCTGGTCCCTGATAACAGGAAGCTGTTCGAGGCCGAGGAGCAGGACTTGTTCTTGGACATCCAGTCTTTGCCACGCAACGCTGCTCTGCGCAAACTTAATGACCTCATCAAAAGGGCACGCCTTGCTAAGGTTTGTATTAACAAGATCAGAGGGCCTCGGCAAACCTCCTCTAATGTTCAACAAGGTATGGGTCGGTACGAGATTCTCAGGAAGTGATAACCTTGGTTCAAAATCTCTCCGTATTAACACAAAAATAATACGTTGAGCAGAAACTACATGATGTGATTGCTTTTGCTTAAAACAGCCACTCAGCTGTAGTTTGAGGTTATTGTTAAATTAATAAAAGGGATTATTGGCGCTGCTTTAGTTTCTGCGCCTTTTCTAGCTTAAATATTTCCTAACAGCTGAATTTGTCATAAACCACAAGCAAAAGGAAAAATTAAAGCATTTTTGAAGAGCTTTGCAACATTCAGCTTGGAACTAACTAGATTTTTATACAGACTTTAAGGAAAATATAGAATAGACAGCCACTAACCCAATAAAGTATTATACGCGCATACTTCAGATAGCTTAAGAAAGCTAGCGACTTTAAACTGTAGGAAGGGTATGATGGAAAACTTAAAACATTTGGGCCAGTAACATTGCCCATACCTAAGTTCAATGTTTACTGTACTGCTCTAAAATTCACACGCTAAAATGTGTTGACACCATAAGTGCAGCTGCAAATGAGAGCTGTCTAGCTCCGTTTTGCTGCTTTATTGATGTGAGTATATTTGGTGGGGGATAAAACCACAATCGCACCAAGAACATGCAATGCCCCACTGCCTACCTCAGTGTGGCACAATAAAGTCGCGTCATCCAACTCTGCTTGATTCATGAATCAGGTGGCCGCTAATTCCTGCCTTCCTGCCTTCCTGTCTAGTTCTCTGACACCTTATGCATGTTTTCTCCACTCATGACTAAATGGTTGCACAAAAAGGGGCCTCTGTTGTGCAACTTGGTGGAAGCTTTTTGTCATCAACCACAAGCAGAAGGAAACGCAATAGTATATTTAAGGATTGTGGGAGTTTGAAAAAAAAGTGTTTTTTGTGTGAATCCTGTTTGATAAAAGTGTAAAAACAATATTAAGAGCAGGGGCGACGTCTGGCCAATGAGACGGAGCCTTCACTTTAATACTGAGGTTTACTTTTATTTTACAACAAAAAAGAAAGCTTTACATTTTAAACAGCCTGTCATGCATTAACTGCCAACTCTGTATGTTTTTCCCAAAGAATGTAGCTTCTTCCCCTATTTTTCTAATTTCCTAGATTTCTAAAAGGCAACCAACATTTTTAAATTCAGCATGTTCCATGACAGAGGTTGAACGCTTAAGAAGATAAAACAGAAACTTCGCTGTACTCTGTTCAGCCCAGGGGTCGTCTTAACCGAATACTTTTTGTATTTAAATGTTTTTGGGGGTTTTTTAAACGGTGACGGAAAAATCTGACAGCCATCGGTCATTTTGACAGATTAGACAGACGCGCAGACATGTTTAACTTTACGCACAGAGTTCATGTAGCTAATTATACAAATTAGATTCCCATGAGAGCATCGGAGCATCATCTCAGACCTGAATACCGAACCCGACGCATCTCGCCATCTGTAAGCTGACAGCGCGTTGAAGAGTTAGAGGTATAGAGCGTGTCTGTGACTGCACCGGACACAGACCGGCGGTGGCGGATCGCTTTAGCTTAACCAATGATGCAGAAGGAGCGCAGGCAGCGTGATTTCCTCCCACTGAAGCGTTCAGAAAAGCTGCCATTCAGAGAGTCTCGCCCAATTCTGATCACTTCCATTAGAGAAACGTTCCCTGATTTCAAAACTTTCCAGTCTCTCCATTGTGGCAGCAGAGCGCGTTCAGCTCTGTGCGGAGCGTTCAGTGAAACCAGAGCAGGTGAAATGTTCATAATCCATACATGTAGCCTATTAATCGGCTCGAAATGAGATGGCACAATACAATTTCTCAGTTCAGTTTGTTTGGATTGAATATTGATTAAAATGAAACAAAATTAAATACTACTGAATATTTCCTTCTTACTTTAGAAATTGACGGGTAAATATAGATTATGACCAGATTCAGTCAAAATGACCAACAAAAAAACTGTATCGCAACCTCTGATCAGCCTTACTGGTATCTGTAGAAAGTCTTGCTCTCTCTCGCTCTCCCGCAGCCTGAATGACTCAATGCTACTTAAATTGGCCTACTTTAACTAATGTTCGCTCAATAACAGCTGTCACACCAAAGAGTGTTCTCAGTATAGTCTCATTCTGGTCACTAGCTGATTTCTATGTGATTATTCTTTTTTCCTTACCCCTTTAGTAACCATAACACACATTTTAACACTCATTACAGGATGTTTTTCCTACTTTTTTAAGGCGTATCAGTTGTGGATAACATTGTAACTTTTCGATGAGCAGAATTAACTTGATAAGCACTAAAAATGCTGCTCCTGTTGCTTCACCCAGGTGCAGGCCTACATCATCAGCTCCCTGAAAAGGGAGATGCCCAGCGTGTTCGGGAAGGAGTCCAAGAAGAAGGAGCTGATCGCCAACCTGGGAGAGATCTACCATAGAATCGAGAAAGAGCACCAGATCTCACCTGGAGATTTTCCCAAACTTGAAAAGATGCAGGTGAGTGATGAGAAAAGAAATGTGGGTGCAAACAAAGAGTCACAGACTCCTTTTAAATTGTGCTGCTGCTGCATGCAGTGTTACAAAAAACAACAAAAACCTATAGAGTACAACGACCTTCCAACCTTTACTCCTCACATCTCTGCCCTGGTTTCCTGCCACTGCCCCTCCAGGAAGGGCCAGGATGGGGATGGGATTTATTTTTCCTGGTTTCTCAGGAAATCCTGCTTCTTGTTCACTGCTTCCATTGGTCACTCTTGAAGACTGATCTATTTCTATCTTCAATTCCTGTTTTGTTTCCTTTCAGGAGCTGCTGAATGGCCATGACTTCACCAAATTTGCCTCACTGAAGCCCAAACTGCTTGAGGCCGTGGAGGACATGCTCGCCAATGACATTGCCCGCCTCATGGCGATGGTGCGCCAGGAGGAGTCTGCTATGCCGAGCCAGATCGTCAAGGGCGGAGCATTTGAGGGAACCATGAGCGGTCCTTTCGGCCACGGTTACGGCGAGGGCGCCAGCGAGGGCATCGACGAGCTGGAGTGGGTGGTGGGCCGTGATAAGCCCACGTACGATGAGATCTTCTACACTCTGTCTCCCATCAACGGCAAAGTGTCCGGCGCCGCCGCCAAGAAGGAGATGCTGAAGTCCAAGCTGCCCAACACGGTCCTAGGAAAGATCTGGAAGCTTGCCGACGTGGATAAAGACGGCTTCCTCGACGACGAGGAGTTTGCCCTGGCCAACCACTTGATCAAGGTGAAGCTGGAGGGTCACGAGCTGCCGGGCTCGCTGCCCGAACACCTCGTGCCTCCGTCCAAACGCGGGACTGTTCTGGAAGCTTAGGGCTGCGGAGCGGAGATCGGCCGCAGCGACACTCGTGTTCAGGACTCTCAGTGCCAAAAGTTCAACCACGAGCATGAACAGCTTCGTCCTCCATCGTGCCGCGAGCCCCCCCGGGCTTCCTGACACAGCGGGACGAGGCAGCGCTGCAATGTTCTTCACCAGAGAGAGACTGGGGTGTTTCTGGGGGAGGAGGGGGAAATATTCAGATTTATATACGGGGAGGGAAACAAGGGGTTGTTCTGTGATATGATGAAGGGACCGAATGAGTTAATGGAGTGATGGGCCTGAACCTGGATTTATAAATCTTGTGTAAACATGTCTTATAAGTATACAGTCCTTTATTATAATAAGTTGATCCAAAGATATAAAGTTAGTTTTTTTCCATTTGGAGAGAGAGAAAGAGGAAATGAATTAAAACAGCTCTTAGAATTACTTTATATTTTTGTATTTCCTGACTGTTCACTTTGACTCTTTCCAAACGCTTCCCTTTCTATTATTTTGCCAGATGAATGAAAAGGAGTTCTGTACTGTGAGACTTGTGCTTTCTGAAGACACGCGGTGATTGACAGTGTCAGGAGTAAGCCTTTAAAGCTAAGAAAGTTATGATAAAATAAATATTTGCTGAATAAACTTGAACTGAGTCACAGTTTTGTGCTTTTAATTTGTTGCCTTTTGATGGGAAATCTGAGGCGATTTCGTGTGTTAGTCTGCCCCCTGCAGGCCAGGGGGCCAAACAGGCCAGAGGGAGACATATAGGGGCATTTACCCGTGAAGGTACTTCTGGCTGCATAGTTCGGAGGGTAAATTAAAATCAGTGGCAAAGGCAGACACTTGACATTCTCTGGGGCAGTCTGGGGACACGTGGAGACTATTTAGAAAATGTCAGTCCAATCCCTGATTGAGCAGCACAAATGGATGCAGTGCTTCATACAAGCCTGATAGTTATTGAGTGATCCCAGATGATCAGTCACATGAATGCATCAGTGAGATTATCTTTCGTTTCCAGACTGTCCCGTCCACCAGCTCCAACCTGACGGATTGGGGCGGAATCAAAGCTGAGAGCGTCACTTCACACAATGTTGCATCTCATGAAGATATTCTACTCAGTCATGCGTTTCTGTCTCATCAACACTGTTTGCTCCAGCATGACGCACAGGGCCGTCAGCTTCACACAGTGGTCAGGTTTCACCTATAGGGGAGTGTCGAGCGCCCTCTTGTGTCTTAATATGGTAATTACATTAAATTTCCATTAAAACGTCCATTTTCCGTTTTTCTTCTTTACATATTCTGGATTTTTATGAATAATTTCAACAATCTTTGGTGTGGGGTTAGAAAAATTATAGAACAAATTTAATTAGTTTTCTGGGCACTTTTTGTAGCCACGTTTTTGACAGGGATCTGATTACAATGATGAAAATGCTAGAGATTTAGGCAAGGCAAGAAATTCTCAATATGGCAGAGATCAGGATTTTAATGTTGGGATTCACTTTGTACAATGCTCTAACACTAGTAGCTGACTTTGGCACTTCAGGCATACCATATAGAGAGCCAGATTTGCTCTACAAAAAGGATATCTGATAGCATTGTACGATTGATTTTAATAAATCCAGCATCAAAGGAGGCAGGCCACATTAATGTAATAACGTGTTTGTATGACCTTCAACTATTTGGATTTTATGCTTGTCAGTGTGGGTGTGTAGAAATATTTGTGTTTATTTTGAGGTGCTGAGTTGTTAGTGGTGAGAAAGGATGGAAAGCCTGCAGCTAGTAGTGGGCAATATAAACAGTTTATGGTAGAAATGATATATATTTAGGCTGTAATGGAGAATTTGACTATACCAGCCTACTGCAATTGCCCATTTTGATGTCGTCCAGCTGTGCCTAAGTCCTTTGTACCAGGTACGCAAGGAGGATAAATACTGATCTAGTGTTTGTCTTTACACTAGACATTGCAAGCTTAAAAATGCTTTTTTATTTAACGTAAAAGAAACCTGTTGAACTTGAATTCAAATATGTGCAGCAGCTTTTTTTTATGCGATACTAAATTTATAAATTAGTAACCAGGAATGCAGACAATTTGGAAGTTTGTGTTTTAATAAAATGTAACTTTTATTTTATTTAAAATATCTTTGTTGTGAAAAATTTTGTGTGCCATTTTTTAAGCGCATGTTACTCAATGTTTTTTAAATAGCATTCTATACTTTTTTGAAGTTGTCCTGCAACATTGTGGCAATCTGGAAAGTGAGAATGTTTGTTAACAGTCATTTTGACATATATAAAAAGGAGAAAAGAATATATTGCTATAGATATCGTAACCGCACATGCTTTAGATTGTCTCGCAATATATTTTTGAGGCCATATTGTCCAGCCCTACCAGCAGCCTACAGCACATTGGAGCAGCTAAGGACAGGTGAACTCGACTCCAGAAAGACGCATTGTTCCTTTATTAGTCGGAACATTACAGCCACATAACACTTGTAGCTCGACATTCCCTTAGCATGATGGTGCCGCCACCATGCTTGAAAGTTGTTAGGTTTCAAAGCTTCACTTTGACTCCTCCAGTTGTGCCTTTTGTCACTGTGGCCAGAGAAATCCACCTCTGTCTTGTCTGAGGATAAAACCTGTTCCTCCATGAGGGCAGCTGCAACTTCCAGATGAGCTTAAAGATGTTTATTTTAGAAGCAGGGGCTTCTTTTTTGTTAGCATCCTCTCAATCCATTGTGATGTAAGACTCTCCTCACTGGTGTTCCTGCAGCTTCCAGTTTCTAATGGGTTTGAGCCTTTGTGATTCCTGTGTTCTTAATCATCTTAACCATCTTGCTTTCATCTAAGGGTGACAGTTTGGGTCAGGTGGTTGATACCGGGACACAGGTGTACAAGCAGGACATTGATCCCTTACCATATTCAAAATCCGTTGACTGTGCCTAAAAGCCAAGGTCTTGACATTTTTAAATGAACCTAATTAAATTTAAACGAAGTCCAAAAGAGTCCAGAATGATTCAAAACGTTTGTGATCATGCAACTCTCTGTGGGGCATTTGAATAAATATTGGTTTCTGTATTTGAGCCTGTATGGATAATTTTGACACTTTATGGTTTAGAGAAAATATGCAGTAAATATAAACTTGTGAACCTAATCCTTGTTTCTAAAAAGCATTAAAGTTTTGCATCATGATCCGTCCAACCTGGATAAAGAACAGCTCAAATGCATCGTTAAAACCCCAGAATGAGTGCTCTTTTACAAGTTCTGTCCTGAGACGTTTTTACAAGATTATTTTTTTGTGTTTTTTATGTTGTTCTCCGTCTGGTTTGTGATGTATTTTTCAGATGTTTCGTGGTCTAATTTAAAGCGGCACAGCTCAGGTCAATGCTCTGGCAGAAAGCTGCTGGAATGGACACTGGAGTGCGAAGTGAGGGGCAGCACGACTCCACATCCCTGTTTTTCTTTGCCTCCTCCACCCTACATCGACCGTTCTCACCGTTTCCTTTTTCCTGCCATCCTCCATCAGAGCAACGCCACACTCTTCTCATCTTTTCCTTCCTTTTGTCCGACTGTTCACAGAGGGGATCTCTTTGTGTTGCCATCTACATTAGTGTCCCTCATCGTCTCTCAGTGCCCTGGCTCATGTTAGTGTTTATCTATTTAAAAGCAGCCCCTCTGTCCCACTGACCCCAGCTGTTGAGGAGGGGGGCGGTCGGCCTTATGTAACGGGATCATGTGGTGGGAGCGCCTCTTCTCTGAGCCAGGTGAGGAATGAAGCACCTGTGTGTGTGAGAACAGATCATCTAATTACCTCACATCGCCCCTGGCAACTGTGCTGAATTTAGTACAGGATGATTAATGATAAGCCGTCTGTTTTTATCCTTTTTATGTTCAGCTTGAAGCACTAAAATGTTTCATTGAGGTGAGAACGCTGTCAGGATCTTCTCTCAGGGAACTCAGATTTGACATATTTTTTGGTTTAAATAGAAAATTTGAAATGACAGTGAATCTCAGCAATTAGTCATTTATAATAACTTTGTAATATATTTGTTTTGTGCTGTTTCTAAATGCTCTCATTATATATATATATATACAACAGTGCAATGGCTTTAAAATGACTGACTGTATACATCTTTAGTCAGATCTGCTCCATGTACAAGGATCTACTGTAAGGGTTCAGCCATGTTGCTTTCCAGATTCCAGATGCTTGGCTGCAGTGCCCTGTTGGACGGGGGGCATCGGCTGGGATGATCCTCCCAGTAACTGAACATCCACTGTGTCCTGTAATCAACTTTTTACTTTCTGTACCATAGAAAGTTCTCTTATATCAGATCTTCTGTTCCTTCTGTGTCTCTGCTCTGTCTTCTCAAACCCCTAGACGGTCGTGGCAGATGGGCGCTCCGACTGAGCCTGGTTCTGTTGGAGGTTTCTTCCTGTTAAATGGGAGTTTTTCCTCTCCACCGTCGCTACATGCTTGCTCAGTATGAGGGATTGCTGAAGGATTGCTGTGGTTGGAAAGTCTGCATCAACGGGGCCCAACCTCACGCCAATGACTGACGCAATCTGCTGGGATTCCTTAAATAGGAAACTTTTTCACTGATTGGAATGTTTGTATAATTGTATTGAAATGACTTCTTGTTAAGTACCTTGAGATGACATCTGTTGTGAATTGGCGCTATATAAATAAACTGAATTGAATTGAATTGAATTTAGAGAAATTTCTCAGGAGCTTCTCTTTCAATGGTTAAAACTGATTTGTAAAACTAAAAACCTGTTTTCCTTTTAGTTCTGTACAAGTGAAAGGGCAAATGCAGTTTACAGTTTTTATAACCCCTCACTCATTGGTACACCTGGTAAAGGTTTGCAAAAAGCCAACAAATGAAGTCACCCTTTAAGGGAGTCACATGATTTCACACCAGCAAATCCAAGCCCCAATTTAAATCCCATTATGCAGTGGAGGGGGAAAAATATCCCATGGGAAGAAATACAAGTTTTCTGTCCTCACAATGTCACAATAAACATGTGGAGTTTGCTAAACACTACTAGAATTATGTGCTTTAGTCAGATGAGATAAACTGGAGTGTTTTACCAACAAATAGTCGATGTGGATTTGGTTTGATACATTTTGTATAATATGTACCCAATGTCCACTGTTTAAAAGATCTGTGATGCTGTGGGTTTTTTTTTTTTCCAAAATTCCCTTGAAAGTTTTTTGGTGTACACAGTGTTGTGAAATGTTTCAAAAACCAGGACACTTTAAATAAAAATGTTTCTGCCAACCAATTTCTTCCTTGCCGATGATGAAAAATCCGGAAATTGTCCTGTTTTACTAATCACTTCACCTGGACCCTCCAGATGTATACTCTCTGATCTAGTTCTCCAGTTCCTTTTCAATAATTTTATATACAGTTTAGATCATTAAACAAGCTTCTTTACATTTAAAGCAGCAAAAATCGTTTCCTATTTTGTTCCTTCAGTGACCATATTGTATGGTTAGCTACCTAATGCTACCATTCCAGCATTTGCTGTTGGATCCAAAACAATTTTCTCTATCAAACAATCTGCAGAACATGTTTTTCTCTTTCATGTGTGACAATCATATAATTGGCAGATTAGACATGAAAAGAATCTATGGCACCTAATAAAGGTTTTTTAACACCAATGTTTAATCACTCAAGCTTTTTGGGAATTTTGTTGCAAAATCTGATCGATTTTAAATCATACAAGCAGACTGCTAAAAACGCAGGTAAAATGGTTGGTCTGAAAACACAAATGGACAAGACACAGTCAATAGGACAAAATAGGGATGTATGTTTGGTGCTTTGGACCCAGAACACATCAGAACAGCACAAACAGACATCTGACAGCGCATGTGTTTAATAATGAGTCTGTGGGAGGGTTTCACATTCCCTAAGTTAAGCTGAGGAGGCGATCTTTTAAATACAAAAGGAATAGAAAGGCTAAATAAGTGCTAAAAAGGGTACCAGCTATGACAGTTTCTTCAGGTGGAGACAGTTTGTTGGCTTTGGATGGACTCATAATGTGCTGACTTCGCTGCAATGTAAAGATGCAAGAACATGCAGTTTAAAGTTTTCAAAAGAGGAAAATAACACTACAAACAACAATAATGTTATACAATTTGAATATGGGTAAAATTTCAAAGGGATATTTTTCAATTAAAAAGCAAAATGTATGTCTTAGGTACAAGTTTTTGTTTGGAGTCTTTATCAGATTGTCCTCTATTGTCAGCAAAGAGGAGGTTGGACATCAGGTCTGAAAGTCCGGGGGAGTTTATTGAGGTAGGCAGACCTGAAGTTTGGAGCAACAGTGCTGGATTTTATAAATGTATCTTATTTGGCTCAGTTAATCAGCCAGGTCTCAGTTCATTTTGTGAAAGGCTCAGCGAGGCGGCTCGTCTGCAGACCGAGGCGCTCCGAAGACCTCCTGAGAGGCGTAGGTGATGTACAGGAAGCCGTCGGCATCTCTGAAGCGAGAATAGATCTCCCCCATGCTGGAGGACATGCAGGACATGCTCCTCTCTGCCACCAGGAGGAACAGCGTCTGAGTCTGGTCCAGAGCGATCTTGTTCCTGAGGGAAGGGACAAACAGGCCTGAAGTCAGAGGAAGGGGTTTGCTACGAGGGTCTGAGAGAGATGAGGAGAAGATTTACCTGAGTAGACACAGGAACTGACCCAACGTTAGCTCAAAGGGAACCAGAAACTTTGTTTTGTCCAGCAGTGGGAGGGTCTTCTCTCTGATGTAACGTTCAACAATCACCTGAGTGCAAAAAACACAACTAAAAGGTGATAAATAAGCTCCCAATAAACACAAGTTACGTGTTGAACTTTCAACTCACAGGCAACTTGTTGGGGAATTTTGACCGAATATTGCACACTTCATCTTTTCTCGTTGCTGAATACAAAAGAGGGAGATTATTTTACACAATTTAAGCCATCATCTATAAGCAGCGAGAGCAGAGTTTGACGTTACAAATGGATGCAGCAGAACTCGGAAAGTCTTACCAAGGCATTTCCTCTGCTTGAAGGGCATCATCTCCATGGATTTCTCAAAAGGAGCCATGTTTGGTTGTCGTTTGGTGACAGTTTTGGAAAGGCCAATGTTGAAGGAGGCACCGGTGAGGCTGATGGGTAAAATCCTTACGGTTCGAAGAAAGTGAACCTCGGTGAGCAGAACTGACTGCTGGGGTTTTATAGCAGCAGAGCAGGGAGGAGTCCAAAGACGCGGTCGTTGACCTGGTGGGCAGGGTGAGGGCGCAGAGATTCACAAGGTCCCGCAACAACAGAGCATTTTCACATCTGCTTGAGACTTTAAATCTGCTTTTCAGGCACACAACAAGTGGAGAGCCCTATAATTAGGACAGCCCAACAATGTGTAATGAGACCACTGAAGAAACTTCCTGAGATCAGCTTGACTTCACTGAAGCTGATAACTAATGACCTTTAACCTCTCTGTCCAACAGCCACGCCACCAGCTTAAGTATTCTTTCTTGAACTTCTCCCCATTTGATCACAACCACACCATCCATCCATCCATCCATCCATCCATCCTGTCTCTCTATAGACTCTCTCCAGCTCATTCTGGGGGGGCAAGCTTAGGGGATATATAGTCCCCTCTGCGAGTCCTGGGTCTTCCTGGAGTCTCATCCATACATGGAAAACCTCCAACAGCAGGAGCCTATAGGAAACATCCCGATACGATGCTTAAACCACCAGTGTTGTCTGTCATGTAAAATACTCATAAAATACAAATGAAGTCTGATGCTGTTGCATAGCAAAACGTGGAAACGTTGAAGGTGTATAAGTACTTCAGCAAAGCTCACACTGCTTCAGTTGGACAACTTTTCCCTAAAAACCTGCAACGTTTTTCTGTCTGTTTAGAAAGTTTGACTGGCAGCTGAGTCCTGGAGAGTAACACTGAATCATCTACTGATAACACATTTTGACACGTCAACATATTATAAACAGGCCTGAGGATCACAGCGTGTTGCACACCAGAATGAAGCATCTCATTCTGATGACAACCCTGTAATAATGTGCTAATACAAGGTGACAGTGGGGAAGAGCTTTTTAAAGAATGGATTAGTGTTTTTATTGTTTGTTTGTTTTGTTGCTGTTCTGGAGCTTTTCTACCTCATAGCATCCTAATAGGAAGATAACTATGTTGTCATGACGTTGTCTTATTTAGATTTGTATTTCTCTCCTTTTATAGAAAATATTAAATTCAAACACCAATCAGCTGTTTTATTCAGAAACGTTTATATTAGAGGTGGTTTATGAGACTTATGTAGCAGTATGTTGGACCAGAAACTCAAATGTTCACATCAGACAAAGCTACATTTCGGTATTTGCATTTAGTGCGTGTTAACGTGACCAGATTGAGATTTCCGGGAGACAACAGTCATTCGGAAGACACTTACTAAAGATTAGGCAGAACTCAAATCAGATTCTCCATCATGGATAAACACCGCCCTCTGCTGGTTGAAGTTTGCCCTCATGAACGATTTGTTGCTTCACTTTTATCCTAATTAACTCACCATGACACCAGAACAATCCTCTCATTCATTAGAACTTGACAAGTTGTTTGGGACAGCCATTTCATTTTAACCAGGTGTGTTGGAGCAGGGAATATCTAAAACATTTAGGACTGTAGCTCTCAAGGAATAGAGTTGCCCACTGAAGTAATTTCCCAACTTATATACTTTTTGACTGCACTCACCATTGTTGTCACTTAAGTTATTAATTAATTAATTAATTTAGATCTTTTTGAATACAGTTGAATTTTAACACAAAGTTGCACTGCTACATTGTTGACATTGTATTTATATTGCGAAAAGCAATGTATGCTAGTCTTTCAAGAAACTTTTTTTAATTATATTTGATACTACATGTACTGAACAATCAACATGAGTTTGTTATTGTTTTCAAACTTTAAACCAATGTAGAATGTACTTCTTATAATAATATTACTTTAAATTGAATGAGTGAAATGAATACTCGCCTGAATGCACTTAATTAAAGTGAGTTTGCTTGTGCTTGAGCTTTTAAATACTGTAAAATGTTTAATTTTTCCAAGAATATCTTGAGGTGAATTGCAAATCTTTTAAATGAAATGTTTTCTACATACAACCTCTAGTTGTTTTACATCTGTAGTGTTTCAAATAAAGAACTCCATGTTTTTTGTGACAGCTGTGTCTGTTTGGATTTGATTTAGTTGTTTGAATCAAATTATGAAAACTATAAAACAACTTAATAAACATTAAAATAATAGTTTTATTACTATTTTTAATTATTATCAGTCTACAGTATGAATAAAGAAAAAGATTAATACAACACTGTACTGTAAAAAGTGTTGTGTTTTTTTACAGTGGTGGTTCTGTATTTCGGCTTACAGTTACAGTACTGTGTTACTGTAAAATGTAAATACAGCACCACAACCGTAAGTAATTACAGTAACAGTTACCGTATAAAACCCAAAGATGTGTCTAACGAAGTATCCAAGGTCAGGACAGTCAGATAAGATTTTAAATAGATTTAACTTTGCATATGAAGAGTTTATATTGAATTTATATACCTAGTAGCTCTAGTAAAGATAAAGTGTACTAGGTCGCCTGTCCCACACATAAACTAATAATAATAATAGATAATGTTATTACATGTTAGAAAAGACTGACAGGGTGTTCTCCAGATAAGCAGTTTCACACTTATCCTCCTTCATGAATTGTGTCTGCACTTCTGTTTTTAAATAAAGCGTACCTGACACTGTCAGCCAGCTCTAGTTAGTTTGATTTTAAAAGACTCATACTGGGACATGAATGAGAAATGAGATAAAGAAAGGTAGAATCTGTGATGAAAGTTTTCACACAAGAAAAAAGACAAGTGCAAATTTGTGAAATAGCTGAGCTGTATTTTAGTGGTAGCAAACGAAACCCCTTCATATTAAATCTTGATATGGAAATCATGATAGTGGGTAAAGCTTCAGAAAAAAAGGAGCAAAAAAAATAAAAGGAAAAAATATAATTTTATCGGGAATTTTGTCAACAAAAGTTTCGAAAAGCTGCTTTTCTAGCTTCCACTGGCAGCTTGCTGAGCTGTCAGTGGAAGCTATACATAAACAGGAACAACAATTAATTTTATTTGTCTTTATGTTTATGAAATAATTTGATGTTCTTTGCAGCAACTTGTTGTTTCTGCTGAGTTAGGTTGCCTTGTCTTTCAACCACAGTAAGGAGAACTAGACTAATCCTTGAAGCCCAGGTCTGCAACTTGCTTTTACCTCCAAATCTGTTAGATCACAGCAGTAAAACTTTTAAAGGTTTCATTTTGATATTAAAATTCAAAATTAAACTATTAAATATGCTATATTAAAAATGGTGTGTTTACATCTTCCTAAATTTCAAGTGGGTTGGTTTAAAGGTTGACCCTCATTATATGTTTTTGACATTACATTAATTTATTTTATTTGTTTTTTCTTTTCACAAGTAACTCTCTTTCACTTCAATTTTATTTCTTTATTTTAAAGTCTTTTGTGGTCTGTCTCTCTCAGCTTTGTACGTTTACAGACTGGAAGTTTTTGCTCACTCTTTGTAAATTGGCTCAAGATCAGCCAGATCAGATGAGGAGTTTCTCTGAAAAAATATTTTTTTTAAAGTCTGGCCATAGATATTTATAAACATTTAGGTCTAGATAAGGGATTTTCAACTTCATTCCTCCAGTGCCACATTAGTGTAACTTTTGGATGCATCCCCGCTGCAACACACCTGAATCAAAAGGACGAATTACCTCCTTGACATTTTGTAAAGGCCTCAGCATTAACCTTTCATTTGATTCAGGAGTGTTGGAGCAAGGATGCAGCCAAAGGTTGCAGGACAGCAGCGTTGCAGACCTCTGGTCTGGATGTTTTCACTGCATCACTCGAATACATGTTCATGTTTTGATTCAGACCAATTCAATGTAGCTCTAGATGTGTGTTTAATGTTGTTGTCCCACTAGATGAGCCTACGTCTTAGACAAAGTGTTTTGAATTCTGAACTGGTTTTTTTCTTAATGAGATGCATCTAGCTCCATCTGTCAGCTCTGACTAGTTTCCCTATCCCCGCTGAAGGAAAGCGTGTCCACTGCATGATGCAGCCCTTATTGTTTGTCATTGTATGGATGGTGTTTTCCAGTTGATGGGGAAGAGGCCACTCAAAACATTTAGCCTGTGAGCCAAAAAGTTCAGTTTTTGATTCATTTGACCAAAGCTGTGTCCCTTATGAGGCTTCATGCAACCTGCACACAGAGCTTACGGCTTGCTTTCAACTATAAAGTCCATCATTGAGCATCCTCCTTATGAGAGGTCATAAGTCATACAACAACAGAGCGTCTTCAGTCGGAGGCTTCTTCAGTGTCGCTGCAATACAGACCGCTACAGGAAATCCTTCCTGCCCACAGCCATCATCATCTACAACAACTCCTTAAAGAATTAATTATATGAGCTACAACAACACTTTATTTCCCTCTGGGATTAATACAGTATTTTTGAATTGAATTGAATTGAATTGAACAAGAAGAAAAGTGGCTGTGAGTTTAGCAAGCTTTGCATCCTGCTTCCAGGACGAAGTAAGGAGCATTAAAGGTGTAGTAAACCACTATAAATCTGGTCATGTGGAAAGTGGCAGCTATGCTGGGGGAGAAATAGTCGGTGGAGTGAGAGCCAGCATGCAGCTCCACAAGGTCTTGGTTAGTATTTCAAGCGCTAACTAGTGGTAGCTCCGTGACATCATATATGCGACTTCTGATTGGCAGTCATTTTAATTACGAATTTTTACAAGCAAACAAATCACAAATCACATAACAAACACAGTCAAAATGCGCATCATTAGTTATCATTAAAATTGAGGTACAGCATATGTGATTTAGGGCGCAAGACAAAGCGGACCAGAAAACAACTTTAATCGCTCCATTGACTTTTATTCTTTTTTTTTTCGGTCAGGGGACCCACGGGCCGACCGGAAGTGGAGGAGACTTACCTCTTGTCCACATGTTGCCAGGTCACAAAACGAAGATTTTTTTTCTTTTCCATCTGGCCTGTCATCCACACGAAAACGCAGATTTACAGCACAGTAAACTAATCTTTCTAAAAACTCTGGCCAAGGTGAAGATTTACGTTTTCTCCGTTTTGAGCGTTTGCATGTGGACCGTAGACTGTATATAAAGAGGTGTGGACAGAAAACAACCAGAGTTTTTTTACGTCACTTTCCACGACACAAATGCTCCAACATGACTTGTGCGACTTGTGTTTACACTCAGAAACAGCATTTATGCCCTCAGAGATGTGTTGGCATCATCGATTGTCCAAGCAGGTTTTGCTTGCTTGTTTTTAAAAGCTCAATTACTGCTCTATGTAGAAATTAGGACATAGAAAATTACTCTGAGTGCAGGATTTAGACAGGAAACTAGGTGTGGACCGAGTTTGTTTCTAAAAACAAGGTGATGAGGATATTAGTTTTTAAAAACCCCTATTAGCTCCAGCCCTTGCTCCCCCTTCCCTTCTCGAAAGTAGCAGAAAGCCACACCTCATACCGAGCACACAAAAGCGGAGTCAACAGAGAGAGCATCACTGCATCGACCCAGCATCAAACTACTTTTTACGATGGAGTTTTCCCAGGCAAGGACCTTTTTTAACCAAAACCCTCCGGCTTCTTCTTCTTCATTGGCGTGCTTGGCTGACTGAGGCATCCTGTAGTAGTGCATTCTGGGAGCTGGGGCGCATTCTCCTTGATTGACAGCTCCCACTTGCAATACGCAAATCTTTTGGTTAATGTTGTAGGCTCATGTAAATGATTCGTTTTGCTGTAGACCAGCGGAGGGACTTAGGGGAAATGTACGTACTGAATAATTTCCTACTAATTGTCATAGAACATGGTCAGAAAGTCAAATTTAGGCATTTTTAAGTTACTTAGAAAATTACACTGCTACCGCAGCTTTATTACAGTAGAATAAACTAGACAAACACTATTTACTAATTAGGCGACATCCGATGGCGACTGGTTGTACTGCATTTTATTTGAGGGTATCAGAGCATACAAATGCACGCCACACTTCTCAGAAAACAGGCATCATTTCCATTTGACTTCACAACTATGCACTCATTTGTGTTCACATAAAACCCTTTAAAAAAGACATTAACAGTTTTGGATGCAAATTGATAAAGTGGCACTTCTTTTACAAGCCGTGTGTAAATTATGAGGAGAGAGGGGAAAACGTGTATGAGAGGTACAGAGAGTACAATTATTGTTCTGAGCTAGACTCTACCCCCTGTGAACATGATTGGAGGTACAGTCAATTCATATCAATCTAAAGACCAAAGAAGGAATGACCTGAATTAAATGAGACTCTGGAGACAGTTTACGCCGCTGTTTGTCATAAAACGCTTTGTGACCGTGTTGCTGGATGCAGGAGGACAAATTCCTGCACTATAGCTGGACATGCGGGAAGCTTTCTGTGCGTCCTTTCGAAAATCCTGTCCGTCCAATCCGCGCGCAGGTCCCGATCGGTGGCTCCTCCTCCCCGCCGCCAGCTCCCACATGAATCTCCCCTCTCTCTCCGTATGTTGCATTGTCTCGTCGGGGACGCAGCGCACGGAGTCCGGCGGACTGACAGGAAAACTGCAGGATGTTAAAGGAAAGTCAAGCCTGGCACCGATGTGGAGAATGAGTCGCCGAGGGTGTGAGTTGATCGATTCTGGTTTGGCTGCAGTCAGGGAGAGAGCTGCCTGAAGCTGCAGTCTGCACGGCTCTCGCACAGATGGACAGGGTTGCGTCTCGGTCAATTAAAGCGATGTTAACATCGAGTCGCGTGGCTCTGCCCGGAGCTGCACCTTAATCCCAATCCGGACCCTCATTTCTGTCGCGCCGCAGCGGGACTGTGATCAGAGGAGCGCACCGGGATCCCTGGCACGTCTCCCCGGATGGCCGCCCGCCGCGGCTGCGTGACCTCGCTCTGGTCGGGCACCGAGCGGGTCCGCATCGGGGAGCGCCTCAAAGCCACGCTGGCGGGGGTGCTGGAGCTGGAGGTGCTCCGGCGCAAACATCTGGAGATGGTGGACGCCGCGCTGAGGGAGCCGCGGGTGGAGGAGGCGGACAGCGCCGCTTCGGATGCCGAGCGTGTCTCTGCGACATCCCGCAGGCAACAGGTCAGTCCGTGCGTCTGTCTCTCAGCTCGGAGCCCGGATATCGACATGACGAGCTTGTTAAATATGAATGCGGGTTGGTGGTGATCCGCCAAGGAGCCGGTCCCTCTGCGGCTCCTTGGCGGATTGAAGGCTGTGCCTTGAGCTCAGCGGAGCCCGCTGATTGAGACGGAAGCCAAAGCTCATCCGAGCATGGAGGCTGATTATTACATTGAGTGGCCGTCACATGCTGGGGCAAATGTCATTCAGGCCAGGGGAACCAGAACCAGCTCCAGTCTGCTTCAAGGTCGAAAGCCAGAAAGCAGACCCTGCTGGTTCTTCTCGGCTCTAAAGGTCACTTTAGCCCCATGTCTGAGTCTAATGACTAAAGAGACTGAGACATAAATCAACATAGGTCAGGAGTTCTAAGGGATTTGAACTAAAACTGATTTTAAAGTGCTTTGCAAAAGTATTCAGTTTTATCACCTTACCGAGACAGACTTTCACTGGGATTTTTATCTGATCGACTGAAACAACATAATGTGGAACTGTGAAGTGGAGAGAAAAAGATGCACTGGTTTTTAAAAATCAAAAGCTTGAACGTGTATTCAGCCTCTGAGTCAATAGCTGCAGGTATTTTGGAGGTTGTCTCTACCAGCTTTGCACATGTAAAAATGAAATGGCTACTTATCCTTTTTTCAAAATAGCTTGATCTGTGTCGGGTTGGACGGAGAGCATCAGCACTGATTTGTCCACAATGTCCACAGATTTCAAATTTGATTTAAGTTTTAACACCTGAAGGTGCTGTATGACAGTGGCTCCCATCCTTTTTACACGCAGTAAAAGTGATTAATTACAAACTATTATTTGCTAAAAAATAAGCAGCTATTGTAGGTTTTTTTCTTCTTATTCTTCCTATTTTACACTGTAGGCTATATAGACAATTCTCGTTCTGTCTTTGGGATTGTTTAAATGTATTACTTACAAATATAATTTTGGTAACCTCAGCACAGACAAAATTGTACGGACCCCCTTGGGGGGTCCCCGACCCCAGGTTGGGAACCACTGCGCTAAGCGTCTAATATGCTGCCGTCCTGCAACCTTTAGATGCCTCCATGCTCCTACACTCCTGAATCAACTGGCTGAATCCGCTCATCGGCGTGACATTCAGCTCTGCAGAGGCCTGGTAACGAGCCATTCATTTCCTTAAGGGTCTGTTGGAGAAAGGATGCAGACAAATGTTGCAGGATAGTAGCCTTTGAGGATTGGACCAGGGCACCCCTGCTCTAAACCATTCTGCTGTGGCTCAGGCTGCATGTTGAGGGTCATTCTGCTGCAAGGTGAACCTCCAGGTTACTCTAAGGTCTTTTGCACCTTCTTAAAGGCTATCTTCTAGGATTGACCTAGGATTGTATTTAATTCCATCCATATTGACCTTGTTGTAAACAACAACAAAAAAGCATCTCCACGTTATGATGTTGCCACCGCCACATTTCTCTACAGAGATCGTGTATTCCGTGTGATGTCCAGTGTTAGTTTTTGTGTATGTTGCCAAAAGAAACTCAACTTTGGCATCATCCATCGTCATTCATCTGCCCACCAACTCTAGGCATCTTAACTGTGACTGCAGAGAAAAGGTTTCCCTATCATGTCTTGGTAGATTTGCAGTTGTGCCACACTCTTCATTTTCAAATGACTGGTTTAAAAGAGCTCAATGGGATTTTCAAATCTATTGTTTTATAAACAAACTCTGCCCTAAACTTCTCCACAACCTGGTGGCACTGGATTATATTGTTGATATTGGAGTACAGGGGGTGGAGGACAGATGAAAGTCACTTTTTTCTGACCTGGAATGGAAATGCTGCTGTTTCTGTGTCGAGAATGAGAGGAATATGGGTTGACATGTAATACAGGGGTTCTGGATCTGTCCATGTACCATCCTAATCTTGAAGCTGTTGTAGTAAATTATTACGTCGCGTAAAATGAATTCAAACTTGTAAAGTCAAACAGACATCAAATTTGATGATGATGGAAAGATGAAGGTGGATTTTTGGGGCACTGCAGGAAAACCTTGAGTTCAGAGTAAGTAACATATAATCTATATTGAAAGCTGCAATATATTGAATCGTAATATTAGTTTTGTGTGGTATGAATGCCTGGATAGATATCTGCCAAGCTATTTGTGTTGCAAGTGCCACGCATTCACGCTTTGCATGCAAATAATGCATTTAGCCAGTTGGATGGACTTTCACTGCCCTGGATGCCCACACTTGATGTAGATTGTCGTGACCGAGATGCTAAAGGTCAGGGAGAGTGATGGAAACATTATGACAACGGAAAAGTAAGGTATAAGTGAGAAACGTGTAGATTGATTAATAACAACTGATATCACAGCAGTAATGTTTTCTAGTATTCTGTACCTCAAAGGAAATAATTGTCTCTAGCTTTAGAAAACAACATGTTTTTGTGTTTGTTTATTTATCGGTAAATGCTTTTTAAAACTCCTTTGCTCTTGATTTACTACCTTGTTATTGAATGCAGTTGTCATTTTTCTTGCTCTGAATTCCCAGCGTTCCACAGAAAGCGAATCGCTGCGCTCCTTTGCTCTCCTCTGGTGGAAAAACCTCTGGATTGTTTCCAGCGATCGATCAATTCCCAGGACATGTTTCAAGCGAAATTCCAAACATTTTCAGCTACAGCTTAGGCGGATTAATCAGTAATGAAAATTCACTTTTTCTGTTCTTGTCGTAGAAACGTTCTGTTTTATAAAGCGGCCGTGTTCTATGAAAAGATTTGCCTGCAGAAAATTCCCTGTTTGTAACAAAATTCACCATCAGGACTGCTGCATGGTAGCGCTGTGTTCTTTGTGGCTGAACTTCAGAGAGATACAATTATACTGTGGTGGATGTGGTGTATTAGTTCGTCATGGATTATCTCTGGATTATCTCCGGATCTGACAAAGTGATGGCATTACAGGTCTGCGCTGCGCTTGCAGGTTTTTCTTTTTAGATATGAAACCAGCCGCTGGTGGCTACAATAAATACCAGCTCTCTGTTACTCCAAGCAGCTGATACTTCATCACGGTCACTTTGAACAAACTGTTATTACACTGTGAGTCACATTAGTCAGCAGCCTGCAGAATACTGATACATGTAAACAATGCTACAGCTGAGATCTGCCAAATTAAGATAAAATCATATCTGTAAATAGTTTTTCAGCACTGTGGAAGTACTTGAAACCTGATTTTTGAACAGTGCAAGGACGGAAATTGCGATCCGAGAGCGGGCATCTGGATGGAAGCTCGTCTCCTTCTGTGCAGCCTTCCTCTCCACCCACCAGCCAACATCTTCTCTGTAGTCCCCCTCCCCTTCCCCACCTGCGGTGCAGAGATCCTGTGGGGAGGCCGGGCAGCAGCACTCATTCTCGCCTCCGAAGGGGAGCTGCCGGTTGGGCCGAGCAGGCTGGCTTTCTGCCCTTTGCCCCGGCAGGCCCTTTTCCTACATTTACAACGTTTGCATAAATCGGTATAACAACAGTGTTGTGACTGTTGCAAGAGAGCACCATCATTAGTGAAGAAAACAATGCAGAGAATAAGGAGAGTTAAACTGCAGCAGAAGCATATTTATCACTGTGATTTACTGTGTGTTGTAATGTGTGGTTTTTCAACAAATCATCGATCATAAGAAAAAAACACTTGCAAAAAACACCAGCAATGCTGGTTGAAAACAGAAAAGGTTTGTTTTGTGACTGAAAAACGCTTTTTTCAATTTGATTCTTTTTCTGACTTGATATCAGCTTGAAAATAACTCGTGAGCAACTCTTCTTGCCTTCGAAATGGGTGTCAACACTGAGTTGGAATCTTCATTGTTGCTGTTCTGTGTGCAAAAATAAGTGTTCCTTTGGAAAATAACACAGAGTGAAATGAAGGGAACATGCTGCAGAGTAGGGATGTGTATTGATAAAAATCTGGCGATGTGATATGTCTCGCGATACAGGGGAGCCGATACGATATATTGCAATAGTACGAGTTAAACTTAATTTAACAGTAGATAAACTGTGACAGCATTCTAAACACTCCAACCTGTTTCATACTTTAAATCCAGTTTTAAATACTAGATCTAGTTGATCCACTGGAACGAAGAAGGTGAAAAAAGGCCACAAAACTACCATTCGTAATTTTAATTTTACTTCAAAAATTACTGTCGTTAATCTACTCATATTCTAAAAAAAGGAAACAAAAATCGATACATTGCTTTTAAATATCGATACAATATCGTGACAAAGTGTCGCAATATATTTGGCGTATCGATATTTTCTTACATCTCTAAATTGTAGTTATTGTGTGATTATTGCACCATGGAGAAAGAATGATTCAAATGCTGAATTAAAAGCCTTAAATTCGTTCAGATAACGATTAGATGTAAACTTCTGACCAGAACTGTCAGTTCCAGACAGTTTGATCTAAATGCCTTTCGGTAGAAAATATACCTGAGCGTATGTTCAGACACATGAACATAAATCAAAGCAAAGTTGGGACATTTTAAACATTGAGCTAATTCAGATTTTTACAAAAAAAAAATCGATACATTGCTTTTGAATATCTATGCAATATTGTGACATAAAATATTGCGATATATCAGAGTATCTATATTTTCTTACATCCCTACTGCAGTGTCTCTTAATTTGCACAGGGAAAAAGGGAAGCATTCACCTTTAAGAAGTGTACTCATTTTAAAGGGCAAATGGCAAATTTACAAGCAGAAAACCTACAAACCATGAAAAATACAAAACATAAGTCATTTCTTCTTTTGAGCCTTAGGAAGCAAATCTCTCTAAGCACGCATAGATGATGACACTGTGCAGCAGAGAATGACTCCCTTTCATTGTAAACACAAAACTATGTTTTCTTGTCAAAAAAGAAATTTCTAAAATGAATATGTAAAATGAATTCCAAGCAAAAAGTTTAGAAAGTCAACAGTCATACTTTCTCCATTGATGTAGAAAAACTGGGTTCGATTTCTGAAACTGAAGAGGGGAAACTTTTCCTCTGTATTTCTAAAACAAATGAAGAATTGGCTTCATAGAAAGTGAAAATCCAAAGTTGATGCTATAGAGTGTCGAGAGATTGCTTATGTAGAGTGAGCAACCTGACAGCTGAGGCAACCGCAGGTGTTGTTTGTGAGCATAAAGTTTCTCAAGACAGAAAATGCATTGTTTTACTATGGTTTTTACTTTTTTATATGTCCCCTGTCAGCACAAAACAATTGTTGCCATCCATATATTGTATCATTTGGTCAACCCATGACTTCTGTCTAGAAAAGGCTCTTTCTTGTTTTTACCCACAATACTGAGCTGCAGTAGAAACTCGTTGTCATAGTTTGATCCAGATGAACAACTGATCATAGGTCTGTGTTTTCACTTGCCTCCCAGAGTGAATCCGTGTGTTAATGGAAGCAATCTGAACAGGAACATCTGTAGAAGTATTTCAGCTGCTTCCATTTATTGCTATGTTTATACAAGCATGTTTGGAGAACGTAAATGTGCATAAATTAACAATGCTGGTCAGAAGGGGAGCAGAAATTACAGCATCTGTCTAATGCTGGCAGAATTTCTAGTTAAAAACATGAAAACTATGACTGGGCTATCCTCACAGTGCTTTTAAAGTTGGCTACAGGGTCAGTTCGTTAGCTTTCCCAGCTACTCCCACTGAGATCCTTGTTATCCTGACTTCATCCTCCTTACTGAATAAATCGCCATATAATCTTCATAATGAGCGGATGGACATTTCTTAATGCACTGATGCCTGAGTTCAGCGTTCCTTGCGTAACATCATCGATCTTTGACAAGATTTGGCTGCATTGTACTTGCTTGCATTTATTCTGTCTTTTTTATTTTTTTATGTTGTAATATACTGAATATGTGTGAATTTAGCTCAAATGATTTTACAGACTTTCTTTAATGATTTATCAGCATAACAATGATAATTTAACCAAGAAAACGAACCAGTTATAGGATTAATTGTGAGATTAAGCCCTAACCAGAGGCTTCTGGGGTGTTTTGTGCGTTCCTATTGCAGGTTTGGTATGCTAAACCCAGGAATTGGAAAGCATCCCCTTACATAGTGGGACATTACTCTGACTTGTGGAGTGAGACTTCTTTTGTCCCTCTTATTGATTTTTTTGCCTGGGGGGGGGGGGGTCTCTTTGCAGCTAACAGAAGAAGTCTGAAACGTTGATCCTTGCAGGATCTCTGTCTGCAGCCCCAAGTGAAGATACACAGCGTGGGTCGTCTTTACATTTCAATCCAACATTAATAATGCATGAAACAATAAATAAAACGCTGAGTGGAAGTTGCAAATGCTTCTGGCCGAAAAGCCTCGCTCCATCCTGCGTCATCGTTATCATCATTGTGATCAGTCTTCTTCAGCCTGCGCCGCTGGTGATGTCATGCACCTGTTAGGAGGATGTATGTTGCATGTGCAGCTGCGTTATTGTCCAATCGACCAGCACATTTTCTGCAAATTGCTCCAAAGGGGAGCTGCGCTCTTCCCTCACATGAAGCAATATCATATTACAGAGCTCTGAGCTGACCTCCTATCCCTCTGCTGTCTGCCTCTCATAATTTGATAACTGTGTAAGATTATACCCTGTAATGTGCAATGCATTATGACGTCAGGAGGCAATGTGGAGATGGTTTTGTGCAGATGTTTCGGCGTTGATTGGGTAATTTCACTAAGACTGACAGAAATAGAAAACTTGAGGCAAAGCAACATGGAATGCAGGCTCAGATGTGCTTTTATGGCTCAGATAGGAGGAAACGTGTGAATCCAGGCTGAGGATGAGTTAGATATTTCGCCTGGCCTGTTGTGCAGCTCTGAGTTTGTGTGGGAGGAGAAGCGAGCAAGAGTTAGAGAGCTGTAGCTATGGTGAGTTGGGGGCAGCGGGCTCTGAGGATATCGCAGAAATGGGTGAGATGGTGGTGGTAGTGCTTGGTGGGGATTATTTGATGAAGGGAGCGTGGGGGAGGTGGGGGTCCTTCAAGATGCCCTTCTCTCCTCGCCCCGGCAACCATTTCTTCCCTCTCTCCACTGCCTTCAATCACTCAGTGACTCACTCTGTTATTCGTCTTTCTCTCTCTCTTTTTTTCTTTCTTTTTTTAAATGTCGCTCGCACTCGTTTTGGTCACCCACGACTCGCTGAAGGGGGGAAAAAAAGTACAGAACATGGGACCAGTTTGCAGAGCGATAAGAGGAAAGGGGGATAAACCTGAGCTGGATCAGAGTCTGACATTCTTTCACCCACTTTTTCCTGTCCATCCCCTCCTCCTTCCCTCCTTCCCTTCTGCCGCTCTGACTGCTCTTTGTTACATCATCTGTCCTCTCCCATTATCCTCTAAACCCCCAGCACCCTCCCCAACACCCACCCCACCCAGCCCTCGTCTCCTGTCACCCCAGCAGTGAGTCACTACCTGTATTGTTTCCTCAGTAACCACTCACAGTGTTCCTCTTGTTTGGGCTCGATCAGACTCATCCCGGCGCTCCTGACTGGTCTCCTGGAGGGACGGGTTGGGGATTTGGAGGGGAACTGCAGGGAGGAAGGAGGGAGGGAGGGAGGGAGGGTGGACGCGGTTGCTCTAGTGAGCTATTACTAATCTGGTAAATGGGGGTACTTTGCTAACCTCACAGCTGTTATTCCTGCTTGTCCTGGTAAGAGTGGGGTGACCTAATCGGAGACATGGTCCTAACATGTCTCCTCACACATGTCTGTAGACGACATGTGCACGGAGTGAGCTTATCAGATAGTTGGGTAGGATTTAAATCTGCCGTTGTTATGCTGTTTTTCTAGTAACGCTCCAAAAACTAAAGCAGAAACTTATGTTTCTGATGCATGAGTGTTTTGTCTTTTCTTTCACCCATTTATTGATGTTTCTGAGACCGAAACCAAAGGGTGAAACTTACATATGGTCAAACATTTTCTAATCTTGATAGTGGTCCAGGTGTTTTTTAAATATTCTTATTTAAGGCTGATTTTTTTTTTTTTGTCAGTAGTAGTCAATAGTTTCTATAGCCCTTAAACTTTTTCAGTGCATTTTATTGTAATTTCACATAGTAGACCCACAACATATTGTGTATTTTGTGTTTCTGTGGTACCTGTCTTAGGACAACAGATGAAATTTAGCTATTGTGCTTATAACATATTTAAATTGATCCTTATTGCTGATTTGTTGATAAATGTGCACTGTCCTAATTCAAGTAAAATAAAAACTAAAAACAAATAATAAAGAATAATTGATTGAAGTGGAGGAAACTGATGCGTAGTTTCCACTTTCTTTTTACAAGTTATCTGAAGAACTTTATTAGAGGTATTCAGACCTCTAATAAAAACAATTGGAAACACTTTTAACTGGAATTACATACAACCTCAAGTCTTTTGAAGGGAATGCCCATCTCTAGCAGTTTTGCACATCTAGGTCGAAGTTTCTGCCCACCCTTTGCAAAATAGCTCAAGCTCAGTCAGACTGACTGGAAAACATCTCTTGTCACAGATTCTCAGTTGGATTTAGGTCTGCACTTTGACTAGGCCATTCTAACACAAGGGTGTGTTTTGATCCATCCACTGTACCCCTGGCTGCATGTTTAGGGTTGTTGTCCTGCTGGAAGCTGAACTTAGACCCAGTCTCAAGCCTTTTGCAGCATCTAGCAAATGTTCTTCCCGTGTTGCCCTGGATTTAGCGTCATCAGTCCCTCCATTACCTCCCAACTGAATCCCCTCAGCATGATGCTGTTACTACCGAGTTATGCTTAATGTTTTGTATGTTTGTAAAAAAAAAATCTATTTGGTGAATGTAAAATTATTTTAGGGATCAATACTTTTAGCAAGGGACTGTATTCTTTAACTCTGTGCTGTTTTTTATGTGTGATTTGGAGTACTGTGGCAAAAGCTGATATCTAATTTCTCTAAAGTGAGATGAGACTCTTTATTGTGGGGAACAGGCTTCTAAACAGCTAAATGTAGAGATTCGTTTAAACCGGTTTTCCGGGGAAGAAGACACAACCATTGATCTTAGACGCTGATAGGGAGCACTACAAAGAGTCCACCCGGCTAGATGTGAACATTGATTTGAGTGTATTTGGACAGTGTTTTTCTTTAGGTTGCTTGTGATTGTTCAGCTCAGAAAGAGCATCAAGTCGATTGGAAAAAGCGCCCTGCAAGATCAAGGGTTGCCCCTTGAAATTTGAAAGCATTTTGAGGCCAATTCTGGTGCCTAAATGGGCGGAGAAGAAATTGAAAACTTACTTTATTTAAAGTTAACCTGCTTTAGATGAGTTTGTATGAAATGCTTCCCCATGTCTTACACTTAGTCTTTCGGCCTCTGCTTCTCAGCTTCCTTATATTTCCTGAGCACACGTTGCACAATATGTTGTCATGGATTGGGTCAGAAAATGAAGGACAAAGCAAAAAGAAAAGTTTCAAAAAGCCTGAACAACTATTGATTAGGGCCACTTTAAAAGATTACAACACAGCCTGGCTCTTTCAAAGCAGCTAATCTCATTTAGTTTTTTTTTTTTTTTTTTTCAGGCTGCCTCCCCCTCAAACACAATGGGGTCAGCTTGTCAAAGCAGCCCAGAGGAGTGTCTCGGTAACTCGGGGGATGTGACCGTCCAGTCCTCATCTGGCAGGGGGAGTAACTCTCGGTGGTCGACTCTCTCCTGGGACGCCTCCTCCGACCTGCTCTCCCCTCCAACTCCGGACTCCGGTGGCATGGTCCACTTGGACAGCGACTCCAGACCTAGTTCAGGTAAATAAACGCCCAAAAAAACATGCCTTCGGTCGCCGAAGTGGGAGATAATGACCAACGGTTTTGTCACCTTCCGATATAAGTGAGAGATTTCCCGTTAAACATTAACCATGATCTTTTTTTACGTTTATTTACTTGAACTCTGTGTGACTCGACCCTGACTTGTTCAGTTTCTACCTTTTTGCAGCCTTTGTCAAACTGTTATGCAGTGTCTGTTCTCTGGGCCTTTAAGAAGTCATAAACACTGGTACTCTCACACCTCTTAGTTAAATAGTCAGTGCACACCCTTCTCCTGGAATTTAATTAAAAGTTTGAGTATCTATAGATGATGCCTTTTTACTCAGGACGCTCTGTAAAAAACATGCACAGGTAAAAAACCAAAAACTGCTCCTTTCCTTCTTCTAAGGTTTCTACTCAGTGAGTGGGAGCTCTCTGTCAGACTCCTGTTACTCCGTGTCTAGTGAAGCCGCCCATGCTGGACCGGTGACCCCTGCTAGACCCCAAAAGCCCTGGGAGCAGGTTCCCTCTGACAACACTGACATCCGGTGGGCAGAAGGTGCGGTGCAGCTGCAGCAGCCTGCGACCGATACCAGCCCAGAGGACACAGAACCAGTAGAAGATCCAGCTGCACCCAAAGGTGGGTAGAGCACCCAAAACTTTTACTCAACTAAGAGTAGCACTACTTCAACATATTTTTACTCAAGTAAAAGTAAAAAGCAGCCCTCCAAAAAATACTCTAGTAAGAGAAAAAAAGTATTTGGCAAATAGGCCACTTGAGCACTGAGTAACACCTGATCTAAAATGATGTCAGCAGACAGAATAAATTATAAAGTTATGGGCAAATTCTGGTATTTTAAATATTAAAATAAATACATATTTACATAATAACACATTTTAAGCAGAGAAAAACCTTTTCTATGTCAATGTTTTCAGTATAATACCAATTCTTACAGTAGGTAATGAATAAATATATCTTAGATTAAGGTAAAAAGTACTTCCAGTGACAATGTATGGTATATACTATATATTCACTTGACCTCAAAATGCAACAACAAGCTCAACAGACAGAAGATTACATTACAGTAGCGCAGGGTTACATTGTGTAGAAACAGGTGGTCTCCTTTAATAAACTGTAGGTGTGTGTCTGTGTCTGGTGTATTTTTGGTTAAAAGATGTTTGCTCTTCATTCAGTGAATTTACTCACAGTGGGTACAGTATCCAGAAGTTTTACTCAAATAAGAGTAGCAATACTTCACAATAATATTACTCAAGTGAAAGTAAAAAGTATTTCATTGCAAAACTACTCCTGGAAGTAAATTGTTACCAAAAAGTTACTCAAGTAAAAGTAGCTTCAGATGATCCAGGTGAGCTTTTACAGAGCCTTCCAAAAGTATCTGTACTCCCTGACGTTTTTTCTTTAATGTGATAGACCAACACAAAGTAATGTGTATTTTGTAGATTGAAATTAAAACGATTGATGATTTTTGAGAATATTTGAAAAAGAAAACTCTGAAAAGTGTGGCATGCCTTCGTGTTCAGCTACCTGAGTGAATATTTTGTAGAACCACCTTTCGCTGCAGTTACAGCTGCCAGTGTTATGGAGTATCTCTACCTCTATCTTCTTTGCAAAAAAGCTCAAACTAAGTCAGATTGGATAGAAACCGTATCTGAACATCAGCTTTCAAGTATTATACTCGATCGGATTGAGGTCTTGATTTTGACCTGACACATGAATATGTTTTGACCTAAACCAATCCACTGGAGGTCTAGCTGTATGTTTAGGGTTGCTGCCCTGCTGGAAGGTGAATCTCATTCTCAAGTCTTTTCCAGCCTCTAAACAGGTTTTCATCCAGTATTGACCTGTCCTTACTTCATTTATCTTTCCATCAACTCTAGCCAGCTTCCCTGACTCTGCTGAAAGCAGAGTATCATCACAGCATGATGCTGCCACCACCATGTTTCACACTAGGGATGGTGTGTTCATTGTGATGCAGGAAGCCCAGTAAGTTCCGTTTGGGTTACATCTGCCCAAAGCACTTTCTTTCACATGCTCCCACCTGGGCTGTGGCTGGTCCTTCAGAGTTGGGCATCTAGGCTGCTTCTCTATTTGTTGCTTTAGACGACCACCACAGCCAGCGTTCCTTTCTCCTTGACCTGTGTGCTGTATTTCTTGGTTTCCGTGATGCTTGATGTTCTCTAATGTTCCCTAACAAACATCTAAGGCCTTTATTAAACAGCTGGATTTATTCTGATTTTAGATTAAACACAGGTGGACTCTGTTCGCTAACTAGGAGGCTTCTGAGGGTAACTGGTTCCAAAAAATTTATTTAGGGGTATCAGAGGAAAGTGGGCTGAATACAATTGAAAGTCACGTTACACTTTCTTTACATGAAGGCTCTACTTTTTGTTGGTTTATCGTATAAAATCCCAATAAATGAAATAAAAGTCTCTTGTAATGTGACAAAATCTGAAGGCACTATACACAAATTAAACCTGGATCACTGAGACTTTTTCTTCTTGTCTTTACAGCTGCAGAGGACCTCGATGCCACTGGTCTCGGCTTTCTGTCTGATCTGTGTACGGTGGTCAGTGGCTCCCTGGTTTCCTTCATCATCCCCCTTCTTAATCCCTCTTCATCCCCCTCCTCTGTGCATTTAAAGGCCCAGCTGGACCCCTGCTACTGCACAGACTTGGTGTCTCGTCGAACCAAAGAGGTCTACTCTTATCCAAGCCCACTGCACGCCGTCGCCCTCCAGAGCCCCCTCTTTACCTCCCTGAACCAAGAACAATCAGCCTCCACGACTTCTGAGGGAGTGCAGGACAACGAGGCGGTAGAGGCAAACTCTGATGCTGCTCCTCTCCTGCCTCAGCCGCCTCCCACTCCAACCTCTGTCACCCGCTTGGAGCAGTTCATCGCTCGGCTGGCTTCCCAGTCCCACAAACGGGTGAACTCCTCCACCTCCGATCTCACCTCAGCTGCTGCTCCCTGTCCAGTCCCTCAGAGAGGTCTTTGTACTCCTGGCAAAAGTCAGGGCTCCACCCAATCTCTGTCTGCCTTTGAGAGCTGTAATACACCCTCCTCCCAGCTGGGGGCCAGCATCACTCCCTGCAAGTCCCTGCTGGGAAACTCGGCCAGGGTCAGCCTCAGCGCTACTGGGAAAAAGGGCACCAGGAATTCAATCAACCTGGGTAACCTTCCTTCAGCGACCGGAGAAGACTTGAGCATCAATCTGCATCTCAACCTCAACTTGAACCTGGCTCCAGGGCTAAACTCTAACCGGGGGCTCGCCGACGCACCCAAAAACAACAGCTGTGGAGCCATAAAGAGTGACGTAAACACAGCTTCCGCTGCCTCCTTCACTGCTCTGTCCTCTGCCACGCCCACCGCAGGAGTCAGGTCTCGTTCTCGAATTGCAACGTGCCCGAGCAGCCTGAGCCACCGCAGTTCCCTGGAAGTCCCGCCAACCTCGGGAGCCAGTCCTGGGTTTGGGTCGTCTTCCTTCTGCCGCTCGTTAGATTGGAGCAGCGGCGCTCTGCCTGAGGCAGGACAGCCGGTGTTTGTGTCAAACACGGGATCAGCCCCTGGATCTCAGCGCAGCAGCTTAATCCAAGAATCCTGCTCTAGTCCCAAACTGAACGAAGACTCCCCTATGGTGGGGGAGATCTCCCGCCTGTCCGGTCTGTCTCGGGCCGTGGTGGTCGGACTGATGGAGCAGGGCGTGGAGCTGGATATAGACTGCTTCCAAACAGACCCTGCAGGTGGGCTGAGGGGCCACAATAAGCCTCACCTCACACCGCAGAGGGATCCATCCCATGAGTACGGCAGGGTGGCGGAGGCGACCCCTCAGAGGCCGATCCAGCTCTCCCTCAGCGTCACCCACTCCCCTCAGTCTCAGGCCAGCCTCACCCCTCCTCTCTCACACTCCAACAGCCCCATACACCCATACCAGTCTATCCACATCCCTCCTCTTCCTCACTGCTCCTCGCAATGCCACTACCAGCACATCCCTTCGCCATCTGATATTCCCTCCTCTACAGCCTCCTCCCCTGCTTCACATCCCGCTCCAAGGGCTCACTCTCCCCCACGCCCCTTCAAGCCATCCCCCATGGGGGCCACCCCGCTCTCGGTTTTCAGACGGGATTCCCCCTTTCAGTGCTCCCTGCCGCACAACAACCGGACCTCCTCTTGGGAGCAGGGAGGCATCCAACCAAGAAGTGGCTCGCTCCGACATAGTGGGGGAGGAGGTGAGGGTGGCGGCCGGTGGAAGAAGGTGGAGGGAGATGGGCTTTACAGAGGGAAACATGCCTCCCATAAGTTGGTTCGGGCTGCTACTGTGAGCAGCTACACCAAGAGAGAGGACTACAGCTCTGTTTGGACCCAGGAGGGGGAGAAGGTGCGATCGGCAGCCCACACACCCAGGAAGTCCTCTGGCAAGCTCTGGAGGGGGTTTGAGGGACGCCTCTGGGGTAAAGAGTCGGAGTGCGAAAAGGAGGAGATGGACAGAGCCGAGTACGGGTATGGCTGGAGTAGGGGGAGCATCGAAAGCTGGAGGAGGGAGCACCGACGAGCCAAGAGATCCTCCGGCGGCGCCGACAGAAGGCCAAAAGTAGATCACTCCCCCATCTTCTCTAGATCAAGAGGGAAAGAGGATGGGGAGAGACGCAGCTCCAGCCTTCGGCTTTCCAGGAGGGCTCTGTTCAGGAGCGAGTCCCAGGGCCTGCTTGTGCCTCGAAACCACAGGGAGGAGATGGCAAAGAGGGGACACTGGGTCTCCTCGTTCGACGTGGCGCAGGGTGGCAGAGAGGAAGGCATCAGACTGCTGAGAGCCAAGGAGGAGGACAAGCGGCTGTCTTCCACCGCCAGCCTCTTCAACCTGTCTCGCTCTCAGAGCCTAGAGGGCAGCTGCCAGTCGCTCTCTCCTCTGTCCTCGCCGTCGTTTTCCCCTTCCCCTCCTCCACGGACGCCCCTGCAGCGCTCCCGGTCGCTGAGGGATCTGGGGAGGAAAGTGTTCGGCTCCATGAGGTCCCTGAGTCTCAAACGAAAGCCATCCAAGAAGTGACACTTGTACAGCCAACTAACCTCATATTTACATTCAAAACACCAGTTGTGCTTAGTGTGACATATAATGTAAAAGGGAGTGCCATCTAGTTTTACTTCCGTAAAGGTGCACTGAATAATCAGACCGACCGGATCTCTGATACTGCCTTTAGGACCTACATGGAAGATGTTCTCTGGCACATAAAGTCTTTCCAACCTGCCATTATATTACCGTCATACCTGACAGCATTCCTTCTAGTAATAGTTTGGTACATTTTATCAATATGACCACTTTTGATATCCTCGGAAAACTGAAGGCAGAATCACAAAATGAAAATGGGAGACTTTGAAGCTCATTGTTTTTTAGATAAACAAAGACTGCTTTGTTGGGACCTCTGAGTAAAAGGTCCTAGAATAAATTAAACTGTTATTGCAGCAGCAGAATTTCACAAATTCCCAACCTATAAGTTTAGTACATTTGAAATCTTTTTTAAAATGGAAAACATTAGTAGCAGCATAAATTATTTATCTTTTAATAATCATGCTTTTTGCTTTCTTTTTCATTTTACAGCAGATAGCACCACAAATGTCCAGTGACCTTTACTAAAAAGCAAGAAAGAGTGACCCACATACGGTTGTTTTTGCTGACAACGGATAAAGTAAAATCAGTTGAGCTGAACGCTTTTTATGTTTTTCATCTACATGATTTACAGATCAATTTTTCAAAAAAATATTGCATGGTTAGTTTATTGTTGAGCAGCTCAAAAAAAAATCACAAAACTTTTTGCATTTGAAAAAAAGAAAACCGTTATTTTTGTTGCTTTTGATTTGACAATTTTCTAAAATGTGGCTGAAATTTTGGACTCTGCAACTCTAGATCATGAAGAGTCCTTGGTGCTCTCTTACAGCAGGGCAAGTAAGAAAGAAAGTATTTGGCAGCCACCGATTGTGCAAGTTGTCCTACTTAAGATGAAAGATGTCTATAATTTTCATCATAGGTACACTTCAAATGGGAGAGACAGAACGTGAAAAAAAATCCAGGAAATCTCATTGTAGGATTTTTAAAGAATTTATTCATATAATTGTGCAGAAAATAAGTATTTGGTCAATAACAAAAGTTCACCTCAATACTTAATGTAATGTAACCTTGGTAGACAATGACAGAGGTCAAACGTTTCCTGTAGGTCTTCACCAGGTTGTGACACACTGTTGCTGGTATTTTGGCCCATTCCTCCATACAGATCTTCTCTAGATTTGGGATGTTTTGGGGCTGTTGTTGAGCAACACAGACTTTCAACTCTCTAAAGATTCTCTATTGGATTGAGGTCTAGAGACTGGCTAGGCCACTCCAGAACCTTGAAATGCTTTTTACATAGCCACTCCTTTGTTTCCTGGGTGATGTGTTTGGGATCATTGTTATGCTGAAAGATCCAGACACGTTTTATCTTCAATGCTCTCACTGATGGAGGGAGGTTTTTGCCCAAAATCTCACGATACATGGCCCCATTTATCCTTTCCTTAATACGGATCAGCCGTCCAGTCCCCTTTACAGAAAAGCAGCTCCAAAGCATAATGTTTCCACCCCCATGCTTCACAGAGGGTGTGGTGTTCTTGGTATGCAACTCAGCATTTTCTCCCCTCCAAACATAGTGAGTGGCATTTATACCATAGAGTTCTATTTTGTTCTCATCTGACCACATGACATTCTCCCAATCCTCCTGTGGATCATCCAGATGGTCTCTCGCAAACTTTAGACCGGCCTGAACATGTGCTGGCTTAAGCAGGGGGACCTTTCGAGCGCTGCAGGATCTTAATCCATAATGACATATTGTGTTACTAATAATAACCTTTGTTACTGTGGTCCCAGCTCTCTTCAGGTCATTGACCAGTTCCCCCCCATGTAGTTGTAGGCTGTTTGCTCTCATGATCATGTGTACCAAACGACCTTCCATGGAGCACCAGGTCGAGTGAGATTGTCTCTTCTCACCAAGCTGCTTGCCTGTTGTAGATTGGCTCATCTCAGTCTTGTGCATGTGTACAATCTTGTCCCTGTTGTCCTTGGACAGCTCTCTGGAGTTTGGAGTCTGACTGTTTTAAGTTGTGGACAGGTGTGTTTTATACAGATAGTTCAAGAGAGTTCAAACAGGTGCCATTAATACAGGAAACGAGTAGATAGAAGAGCGTCTTAAAGAAGTAACATGTCTCTGGGCCAGAATACTGGCTTGTTTGTAGGTACTAAATATTTTTCTTTTAATTATTATTCTTTAAAAATCATACAATGTGATTTCCTGGATTTTCACAGTTGAAGTGTACCTATGATGAAAATTACAGACCTCTCGTTTTTTAGGTGGTACAACTTGAACAATCGGTTTCTGCCAAACACTTTTTTGCCCCACTGTATTCTTTCGGGTCTTCAGCTCATACTATTATTTAATTTTGGATGTAGGTCAGGGAACTTGGAGAAGGTTGAGTTTATGTCTGGTAAACCATTTCTGTTTTAGCCATATGTCTTGGGTCATTATCCTGCTGAAAGACCTAACATAAATTTACTGAGAGAAAGAGATCACAATGCCATGTACTGTGATAAAGTTCCCAGGCCCAGAGCATCACGGATCCTCCACCTGATTTAAAACATAGGCATGATGTGCTTTTCACGTGTTTCGTCCTTCGTTTCACTCCAAATCCACCAGGAGTGTTTGTTGCTGAAATAATTGATCTTCGTTTCTGACCTTTGACCAAAGGAACAAAGATCCAGTTGAAGCCCCCAGCCAATTGGTATGCATCGAAAGTTTAATTATAGTTATGACAACTTGGTCACCCAAAGACACCAGTCTGGAGATAATCTTTCTGATTAAACTGGGTCCTCATCCAGGCTAGAGGCTAAACAAATTGTTCATCTTTCTTGCCATGTTTATACCTCAGGGGAATAGAAGGATTTGGATTTCTATTAAGAGGTTCTTTGAAAATTTGATTACCTTAAACAAGTAAAATATAAAATAGGACATACTTATATTAAACAGATTTTTATGGATACCAAGTTGTGCCAGCATAGTTTTTTTGTTAAAACAGGCTTTAAGTTTCAATAAGTTAAAATACAGACTTTTAAAAAACTTTTCTAAGATGAATATTGTTTAAATTTAAGGATAATTTACAAAAACCACCGTAAATTAACCTAATTACCTAGGAAACTAAATCAAACGTACACATCAGCTTAAACAAGGCAGATAAACATTTTCATCTACGGCATGGAATTCCACCAGTCTTCATTTCCTTCTCCCCCTGAACGCCTCATGACAGTTTTAACTATTTAAATCCATGGTTTAAGGCCAAATTTGATCAAATACACAAATCTCTATGGTGAAGCTAATAGTGGATAATCGGAACTGACTAAACATGCAATAAATCAGTTTCAGGAACATACTGTATTTTTATTTTAAAAAATTTAAAGAAACTAAAATTTTGTTTAGGGTATAGCATGATACATTTTAGCTTTTTTTATACACCCTTTTATTGCTGCTGCAATAAAAGGTTAATTTACACATCATGGCCAATATTTATCTGAATAACCAATCCATGTGTTTGTGAATATTGATCAAATACCTATTTTAAAAGACAATGCAATGGAGGAAAATATACAATATTTTAAAATCTGTTTTTACTAGAGGTTTTTGTGGTATTAAAAGATCAGTTAGATAAAAAAAATCAATTCTGGGAAGCTTTTGTGGCTCAGCTTCATCATACTGAATATTAACTCATTACTGGCTATAAAAAGCTTAGTTACATAATGCTCTAACTCTGCTGTAACCATGAGAATGAATGTGAGCACACATACTCGCTGCATTGCATGCTGCTCTGTGACTTGTTCAGTGATAATAGCTGTTGTGAGGATGTGATATTCTTTAATTATCGGCAATACAGCCTCTGAAGTACAATCATGTTGGCCAGATGATGACCAAAACCAGGCAAATACTCTTTAACTTGATATTTTGCTCAGGACTTTGAAATGAATCTTGAATTATTAAAATAAGGAAGAGTTGTATGAGAATAATTTGTGGCTTATGACAAATAAATGAAGCTGATAAATAATGTGTAAGAAATGTGTTTTATTCGGAAAGAAAACAGAAACAGGATTAAAAAAAGAAATTTACTGGAAAACTCAAAACCCAACATTCATATCACTGAAGAGACATTCATAGAGGCATTTTGGTAGTGCATAAAGAGTCACTTTGACATTCGTGAGCACAGATTACTTGACTTTCTTCATTTCCATGTTGCTAGGAAACTAACTGTTCTGTCCTCTCCTTTCTATTTTCAGCCATGACATGTTTTAGTGTCCTGCTCACTGCTTCCCAGCGGTCCTGTAATCTACAGAAACCTTTACGTTCCCGTTGCTCCTTGAAACTCAGAAATCTCACGGTCATACAGATTCAACATGTGTGTGTACATCTCCTCTCAGGTGATCCAGCCTGTCTGAGGTTCAGGTTTTATTTGGCACACTGAGCCATCCGTCTAAACTCCATCGCCCGCTCTGTTGGATGGGTTAACCATCTCGGCGGTGCCGTCGTTTGAGGTGGAGGAAAACATGCCCCGATACATGGCTTTCTCTTTCTGCAGCTCCCGGTTCAGCTTCTCTTCTGCCCTCTGCAGGTGCTTCCTCACATTAGCATCTGTGGGGGAAATTAAAAGATGAGCATGTTGTACTTTATCCCACAAGATCAAACGAGACTAAAAAAAAAGTGTTACTGTCATTTTTTTTTAGTTCAATGTAGTGTTTTTCTTTATTTGTAGAAAATTATAAGAAGCCCTGTTTGCATGTAAGGGATGTGGCAAACCTGTGGGAGAAGGATCACTGGACAGATGAGATTAAAAAAATTAAATGCCTACATGCAAATCTCTCTATGAGGAGCAAGAACTAACACTCCACCCAAAATACCTCATATCCATGATGACAGATGGTGGTGGCAGCATCATGCAGTAAGGATTTATTTATTTTTTGGCAGGGAAGCTGGTCAGATCTGCTGCAAAGACGGATGGAGCTAAATACAGAGCAATCCTGGTAGAAAACCTGTTAGAGGCTGGAAAAGACTTGAGTCTGGGGCAGAGGTTCACCTTCTAGCAGGACAATGATCCTAAACATGAAGCCAGGAATATATTTTTGTTTGTAGAATTTAAAACAATGAAAACCATGTATGCTTTACAGTTATTCACTACTTTGTATTGGTGTTAAATAACCATGAAATACAATAAAGTTTGTAAGTGTAACATGGAAAAAATTGGGGGATGCACCAATATGAAAACCTGGGCTGATATCGATACCCGATATTAAAATTGCTGTTATGTTTGATAACCAACATTTACCGATATTATGTAAGTTTCCCAACCCTTTCTACACCGTGAAAAAATGAGCACAGCAGTGACATTGCTTCTTTGCTTCAGTTAAACACCCCCACAATCCTTTGCTGCGTCACTATCACATGACCAGACAAAAAACACATGCCCAACACAAACAGCGAAAAGATGGAAATAAACATCGGCCGTTAATATCGACCCAGTTTTACTTGTTAATGCTGATATATCATGCATCCCTAATAAAAGTTGAAAAGGTTTAAGGGTTGTGAATACTTTTGGAGAGCACTGATTTATAACAGGCTATCGGATTTAAACTGCATTTAAAAGTGTTCCCTTTGTTTAAAAAAAAGTTAACTTTTAGTTCACTTCAGCAGAAGAGATATGAATAAAAAATCAACTTCTTTTCATCCACTGTACTCAAGAACAAGCAGCTTGGCTCCGATAACAAAATGTGCTTTGTGCCCTTTGTGGCTAAAACCTCAAATCAAGGTGAGAAACAGATCAGAGTGTTTACTTGTAGAGTTTTAGATGTTAACTATAAGGGAGCACAAGCATTTTAAACCTTTACTTTTTTTAGACGTTGGTTAATGAAGTGGTTTGAAGAACATGTGGGGCAGAGTCATGACTAAACTTTTACTATATAGAGCTCAAAGTTTAAAGTTTAAAGTTTATTTAATTATATTATTTTAATTCTGTAATGGCATTTCTAATCCCTTCACATCAATCCTGTCTCTCAATGAAATTAGCTTTCTATATTGTGAATAGATCTGAGTTTTCCTTTTCTTTGAACCTCTAGCTTCACTCGCGTGATGCATGAATATTAAACTAAACATTACCTCTGGGTGTAGTTCTAAGCTTAGTGCAGCGAGGTAACAGGAAAACCAGCTTAATGGCTTCTGCTTTATCCTAAACCAATGGGATGTGCTGATTTTGATCCATTAATAAGATATAATTCATCATTTATAGTTCTAAAACTGCTGTGGACAAAGGTCACACCCTGGTTGCATTCTTACCATTAGGTTGCTCTCTGCAGACCTGGGTGAGATACTGTTTGGCTGCCTGTGCATCTCCCACCTCCAGAGTGGCCACTCCTGCCCGGTACAGCGCTTTGACGTTGTCCGGTCGCCACTGCAGCACCCGCAGGCTGTACTCCAACACCCGAGTGTAATCAACCTGCTGTTTCTGCAGCAAACAGGCTAAAAGAGACATAAGCGCTTCAAACATACATCCATCTCTCGCTAAGTGAAGACATGAAACACATTCTACTGAACCCAGAGAAGCTACTGCCATTATTTAGTCACAACGATTATATACCAGCTAGATTGTTGTGGCAGTCCGCCTGCGTGTTTCTCAGCAAAGCCTCCTGTTCCTGCGTGAGAGGAGGCATCTCAGGTCCAAACCCTTTCACTGGTGCCATCACAACAGAGTCGAGGCTCCGGAGCACCAGCAGGGCGCGGTGGTAATGACTAATGGCTGAGCGGATATTTTTCTCCTTGTACAAGGCGTTTCCTTTCGTTTTCAACTGAACTGCCTCTTCCAGCAAAGCCGAAACAGGCTTGGCAGAAGTCCCACCGTGTCCAGCAGGACTTAGTTCTGCTGCCCCAGCCCCCTGTGCATCATCTGCTCCAAAAGCCTCCATCTCTGCTGCTCAGCTGTGAAGAGGTGGAGAAATGAGTTTAATCACTTTCTGTAACTAGAAATAGTTCGATAACCACTGACCCAGCATTTTATATTATTTGTTTTTGCCTACGGCCACCAATAACAATTTGTGTCATTAAATCCCATCAACACTCCTCTATAACATTCTCCTGTTGTTTTGCCCCATCAAGATAGACGGTAGATATAATAACACAGTGTTAAAATGCACCAAAGCTTTGTACAGCAGAAGAAAAACAATAGTCTGTTCAATGAAAAAAGGCCAAAATTAAACATTCCTTCCAGTCTTTTTTGGGTATAAATCTGTCACTGCATCCATTCAGGGCGCCTTAATCACCAATAAAAACGTACCCATTATCAAACTGGGAAATGCACACCATTTAACTCAAACAACACACAATATTAACATTGAATCAATGTAAAACAGAAACAGTTGGAAAATATAAATATCCCAATCTCACTGTCCCAGTTCATCCTTGTTATCACAAGAAAACCAATTCTAAATACATTTTTTTACACAATAAGCGATATGATAATTGCTCATACTCCACTATGTATGAAGTTTTTTTATTTCCAGCATTTTTAGCAAAAATCATCTCAAACAGAACATCAGAATGATTTCAAGGATGGTTATGTACATGTCTGCAACGGCCTCTCTTGCTCTAGGAAAACTGACTGTCAGACCGGAAAGCATCACAAAGTCATTTTTAAGACTTTGCGGCTCCAATGAAGAAGATGAAAGCCATTATCCTCGAAGGAGAAAACTAGGATCAGTGGTAACCCGTCCCAGGAGTGGCTGGATTAATGGAATGAAAACTACAAGTGTTGAACCAGAAGGTCGCAAAAAAGAACCAGGAAAACATCTAAAGCCCCGCTGAGATCACTTACCTCAGCTAATATCAGTGTTAATGATTCAATAATAACAGAAAGACTTTCATGGCATCCATGGAAGAAAATCACTGTGTTCCAAACAGAAAACATGGACCCTTTTCATATTTGCCAAAAACCCCCAAAAAGAAACATTTGATCTTTTTTTGGGAAATGTTCTGGTGACTGAAGAGAGAAAAGTGGGAATTTTTGGAAGGTCAACTTCCCGAGACAAGTAGAAGAGAGCACCATAGCAACAGTCAAACATGGTGGTGGCAGTGTGATGGTCTGGGTCTGCGTCGTTGCTTCATCACCTAGACAGCCCATGACCTTCCGCTCAGGCGTGGCACCTGGCTGATGCAGCGGGACAATGTAATAAAAGTTCACCTACATGTCCGCCTCTGGATGACTCCAAAGAAAACAAAATGAAGGTTTCGACGTGGACTCCGCAAAGTGAGGACTTAAATCCGATGGAGGAGGTAAACAATCAATCTGTGGCTTGTCAAAAAAAAGTCAATACAGGAGAGTTAAAACAAATCTGCAAGGAAAGAGTTAGTGGGCTTTTTCACATAGGGCTAGGTTAGTTCAAATAGCTATTTATCCCCCACAAATAAAGGAAAATAAGGCTTATATATATATATATATAAAGACGGTCTGTGATTTACTACAATCACAAATAAGACAGAGATAATCCAGCCAATGTCATAAAATCTGTACTTTTAACTAAACGTATTGTTTAACTTCTGGAGGAGAGCCAGAGGCTGGTTTGTTGTTTTTAAGCTGCAGCTACCGATGCTGAGCTCAAATATTGAACTTTACAATGAACGACACATGATCCAATTCACCAGCAGATGACTAACAAAACAATCTTCTGCAGATGTGTGTGGACAAATGGTCGGCTTAGAGTTCCTTAGATAAGTTAAAACCAGAACTAGCGGAAGAAAACCTTAACAATCTGCCATTACAGCTAGTTGAGTTGGTGTCCACATGCTAGCTTCGGCTCCTCAAACCCCCATCTTTAATAGTTTTAAATGAAACGGGCTGACGGATAAAACCGATTAAATCGTCTTACCTTGTGCTGATTAATAAAACATTGACAGAAAAGTATTTTTTATCCAGTTGACAAACATATTCTAGCTGCTCTGTCAACCTGTTTTCGTCCCCTGCTCTTCTCCTTCCGGTCTCCGTCACGATCGATCATCTCCTTCCGGTCTCCGTCACGATAGATCATCTCGATGCCGCCCTCTAGTCTCGAAGTCAAAGTTTTCTGTATGGCACATTTCAGCAACAAGGTAATTCAGAGTGCGTTACATTCAACACACAACACAATTAACACGCAAGAAGCATTATAATGCTGTGGCAAAATAAAGAGCAGTAATACAAGATCAAAAATTGGGATCCAGACTAGAATTAGGCAAATGTTTGTTTTAGTTATTAATTACTGAAACAACTCTAAACAAATGGGTTTTTGACCTTGATCAAAAGGAGCTCAGTGTTTCAGCAGCTTTGCAGCTTTCTGTAAATTTGTTCCAGATTAGAGGAGCATGAAAACTGAAAGCTGCTTCCCCATGTTTGGTTCTGATTCTAGGGATGCTGAGCAGACTGGAATTAGAGGACCTCAGGGGTCTGGAAGGTCGGTGCAACAAACCAAACTAAACTAACAAACATATTTAAAAATCTGTTCGCTTAGCAACAGTGAGCCAGTGTAAGGACTGGTGTTATTCTGCTCTACTTTCCTGGTTTTAGTGAAGATGCGAGCAGCAGCGTTCTGCATCAGATGCCGCTGTCTGATTGACTTTTTAGGCAGACCTGTGAAAACACTAAACACAACATCACATTTCCACCCAAACTCTACAGAGTCTGTAATAATGGTCTATTATCTTTGTACTCGGGAAATGCAAGAACACCTCCTGAGTTTTAAATCCAAGTTTCCAATTAAAAGGTCACAGGCCAGCCCTGAGCTCCCTATTCAATATGGTTGGCACACATGCAAATGTACCGAAAGTTCATACTTACACTTGCAGGGGTTAATTTGACTAAAGATAAACAATTGGATAGATTTTTCAAGACTTTGCGACATTAGTCATTTAATCCTGGAAATGTTCTTCAGGTGATAGAAGGCCGACTTGGTAATTGTTTGTTATTCACACTTTCGTTCTTGGAGTTTTCAAGTTTCTTATGCAACTGTGGTAATGTTCAGCAAATTACGGATTCTCATTCATGGTGGAAAATTTGTTTTGATTATAATTAGGTGAAATGATTGTCAAATCAATTTTCCATTTTTTTCTATTTTATTTTTTGTTAAACTATTCCAAAACTAAAAATGCAATTTGCAATACGAATGGTGCTTATATAGATAAACCTGCCTTGCCTGCTACGAGGAGCTACTAATCAAAAACAGTCCTTTAAGGCATTGTTTCTCACACAGACCTTCCTCCAGACGAATCAGCATGGCTTACCTTAGGTATAAGCAAACTTTGTAATTGTTGTGTTGCAATTGCTACCCCCCATAACTGTCTGTAAGTACATACATAGAGAAGTACTGACCCTTTTTCTCGCGGTTAGTTGTAAACAAAACATTACATTTCCACCCAAACTCTACGGAGTCTGTGATAATGGTCTATTATCTTTGTACTCAGAAGTTCGACTTTCTTGGCACTCATTCGGAAATGCAAGAACACCTCCTGAGTTTAAAATCCAAGTTTCCAATTAAAAGGTCACAGGCCAGCCCTGAGCTCCCTATTCAATATGGCTGGCAAACATGCAAATGTACCGAAAGTTCATACTTACACTAATTAGCCATTCTGGTGGTTTGTATCTCATTAACCCAGAAACACACAACTTGCTGTACAACCATTATTTGTGAAAATGTTTCCTTATTGTGTTGACGTATAAGTTAAAGAGAAATGCTTTGTTAGGAGTGTCTCTAAAAGACAAGGCCAATATATATATATATATATATATATATATATATATATATATATATATATATATATATATATATATATGAACTGGCGAATGTGCTCCGCATGTATTTTCAATGTGGGGGGCAATGACGGTCGCTTACGCCCGTGCGCAGGCGCAGTGGCGCTTCTCACAACCGCAATAAGCAAATATGGCGGCGGCCGTCGACAGTGTTGTGAAAGTGTAAGTTTACCTTTATTTGTTGTAAGAGTGTAAAGACCACCCACATAGCAAGTCATTTCCACTTGGTTGGTTATCGTTTTACCGCTCAGCTCGCCGTGTTTCCCCCCCACCGTCTTTCTCTCGTCGTTCAATACAAAAATTGTCCCAAGAGAATTACGTTATCTTTGTGCTACTGTTAGCTTTTGTAGCTCTGGCCAGTGAGAAAAGAGCTGAGCTCATTGTGAAGCCAATGTTTGTGTCTAACTCCGGCAGCTGTGACTCTGTTTCCAGTGATTTTACGAATGGTGACTCCACAAAGACTCAGTCAGCCTTAGTCGGAATGAAGAGGCGACTTTATTCTGATAAAGTGTCCGGTTGGCGGGCGCTTTGTTGCTAACAACCAACCTTTTGTTCTGGCAGCAGTCCTTCTTTCCTGTAAATGCTGGCCACGAGTCTCATTGCGTGTCCTATAAATAACCATGACTTGGAATATTTTGCCAAAGACGTAAAGTGGAGTAAAAGAAAGATGCAGCACCCTGTGTGTGTGTTTTTCTTCTTTATTCGGGGGGTGTACTGGGAACGAGTAAACACTGCATTCATGATGAAAGCGATTCATGTCCTCAGGCTGCTGCTGCTACTTCAAGGAGAACTGTTGTTTTCCCATTAATGCGGTAAATTTACACAAATCAGGTGAGATCACATGAACTCCTGTGTGAGAGAGGATCTTCTCTATCAGATACGCATCGTGCTATTATAATGATTCGGAACAAAACTTAATTGAATTAAATCTGTCCATATTCCTGGACTGAACTGATTTGAACTCGGTTGATTTGTCTGTGTTTGATCTGCTAGTCCTGTAAAGTACCTGCAGATGACATTTGTTGTGATTTGGGATTATATGTATGAATTTAGCGAGGATAAAAAATAATTAACTTTAAGAAGTGTGCAAGCGTGACATTATAATTACTTGGTAATGTGTTGATCAGTATACATTGGAATTTGTTACTTACCCATTTAACTAATTTATTCAGTCATTATATGATCTTATTGTGAAAACTCACATTTTGATTGGCGCATTGGTAATTGAAGGATTTAATTAGAACCTTGTTATATAATGTATGAATTATTATTTTACTGGTTAGGTGAAATATTTTCCCTGATATGTCTGAGTTAATGTAAGACAACAAGAAACTAACACCATGGGACTGATTTAGGAATTAAACGTTTGCCAGTAAAATCAATCTGTCGAATCTTATTTATAAAACACTTTACACATGAAATTATAGTCAACCAAAGTGCTGTACAGAAAGTACAAAGATGGGTAAAAAAAAAATAACCAGAAAACAAAGAATATATAAAAATAGCCAAAAGCACAGTGATACTAGGCATTGTGACAGGGCAAACAGACAAAACCCTAGAATACAAGCTAAAACTCAAGACATTTTAAAAGATGTAGTAAACAAATATGTTTTTAAATGAGTTTTAAAGCAATTAAAGAACCGGACTGCGTGACAGAAAGAGGGAGCTCATTTCAAAGTGTCGGGGCAGTAACTGAAAATGCTCTTTCGCCTCTAGATTTAGTAACCACTTTCGGACACTTAGGAGCACGAGGTCAGCGGACTGTACTCCAACACGTACAGGGGAAGCAGTCCATTTAGAGTCTTAAAGACAAATAAAGGATTTAAAACTGGACCCTGAACCTGACGGGCAACCAATGCAGCGAGCTCAGAACAGGTGTGATGTGCCGTCTTCTAGCGCCACCAGTCAAGAGCTTAGCAGCCGCATTATGGATCAAAGTTGTTGTCTGTTTTAAAATGAATCCAGGAACCTAAAAAAAAAGATCTATTTAACCTGTCTGTGTCCTCCATTTTATTCTCCCAGTCTAGGAGAGCAGTATTACAGAGATGCAATGGAGCAGTGTCACAGCTACAATGCCCGTCTCTGTGCAGAGCGGAGCATCCTCATGCCTTTCTTGGACTCCCAGACCGGAGTCGCACAGTCCAACTGTTACATCTGGATGGAGAAGAGGCACAGGAGTGCAGGTAAATAATTAGCGTTTAAGATGAAAGAAAAACAATTTTATATTCTAAATAGTTTTACCATTTTGTGACAGATGCTACTTGTTGAAAGTAATGCATGAAGGAGAACAGTCACAAGAAGGTTTTTACTGTATTTTGATGTAATTCCAAAGAGCCTGAGATTAAAAACAGTTCCTCCTCTGTTGTATTTTGTTCCCTATTTTCAAATAGTATTTAAATATTTTCAAATAATATTTTACTCAATAAAATATTAGGTATAGCTCCGGGGCAGCTGTACTCTTACCCGGCTCGCAGGTGGAGAAAGAAACAACGTTCCCATCCTCCTGAGGACCCCCGCCTGGCCTTCCCCCCTCTCAAAGCAGGTACTCTTTTATGAAATATGTTTTTCCCTCTACAGACACATTTAGGGGTTGTTGAATTTAATAACTCTGAGTAAATCTTTAGCACAGTAAATAGCAGAAACTCTTTACGAACAAATTTAGTTTTTTTTTTTTTTTTTGTCATGCCATTCCAATGCTTCTCTTACTGTTTTTATGGTTAACGCAGCAGATTTAGAGCTGGGTCTGAAGCGTGAGGCTTTGGGAACGGTGGATGGAAGCAGCTTGGAGGCTTTGTTAAAAGGGGAACCCCTTGAAAGGAGAAGCGGTGCGTCTGATGTTCGGGCCCCTGAGGACGATCCAGCCACTGTTGAGCCTCCTGCCACGTCAACGGTCACTCACACGTCTTCTGGGCGCATTCGTAAGGTTAGAGTGTAAAGCTTGTGTTTAGATATCAGTGGAAGATTTTTAAATTTATGGATGTTCGCTGTTTGAGTGGGAAAGCATTAGAAATAGCTAAAGTTCTGGTCAGAAGTTTACATACACGCATCATGAACACGAACGTAAATCATTTTTTGATTTTTGAAAATGCATTTGTACTCTTTTTTCAAATGCTAATTAAAAGCCCTAAATAAGTTCAGAAAAAGATTCGATGTAAACTTCTGACCAGAACTGTCAGTTCCAGACAGTTTGATCTAATTACCTTTTGGTAGAAAATATACCTGAGCGTATGTTCGGACACATGAACATAAATCAAAGCAAAGTTGTGACATTTTAAACCTTGAGCTAATTTAGATTCTTACAGCAGAGAGTGCTCGACCACGATGATTACTTGGATGATTTGGATGACGAAGACTTTGAAGATGAGACCCCCAAAAGACGAGGCAAGAGTAAATCCAAGGTGAGTGTTCAAAGTTATGTTGTGGAACACAAGAAAAAGGCAGGGGGTGATCATGTGCAGTGCCAGTAATGAAACTCTGCCACTCTATAGTAGATACACGGCCCCATTCCTCCATGACGACGCAGTGTGTTACTAATAGTAACCTTCAGTGACTGCCTGCTGGACAACTTTGGGGTCAGCAGTCTTATGATTGTGTAAGGCAATAACATGGGCACAGTGTAAGGTTTCTGTATTAGAAATAACTTTTATGGGTCTTAAATAATATAAATATTTCCTAAGAACTGGAATTTTGTGATATAATCAGGGATTTAAGCAGTGCAACTAAAGGCAAATTTATTTGTATTTCACACTTTCAACAACAAGGTAATTCAAGGTGCTTTGGGTGATTAGGGGATGAAATAAAAGCGGCAATAAACCAACAGTAAAGCATAAAATACAACATTAGAGACACATTTAAACATATGACATTCCAGCTGTTATTAATCACTTACTCAAAGGCATCTCTAAACAGATGGTTTTTAGCTTTGATTTAAAGGAACTCAGTGTTTCAGCAGCTTTGCAGTGGTTTGGACGTTTGTTCCAGATTAGAGGAACATAGAAACTGAAAGCTGTTTGTTTTTGATTCTAGGGATGATTAGAAGACTAGAGTTGAAGGACCTGAGTGGTCTGGTGGGTTGGTATAGTGACAACAGATCTTCATACTTTGGCACCAGGTCATTTAATGATTTATAAACTATTAAAATTATTTAGAAGTCTATTCTCTGAGCTACAGGGAGCCAGTGTAAGGACTTTAGAACTGGGGTGATGTGCTCTACTTTCCTGGTTCTAGTGAGGAACACGAGCAGCACCGTTCTGGATCAGCTGTTGCTGTCTGATTGACGTTTTAGGCAGACCTGTGAAGACACTGTTGCAGTAATCAATCCGACTAAAGATAAACGCATGGATGAGTTTTTCTGAGGTCCTGTTGCGACATCAGTCCTTTGATCCTAGAAATGTTTTTCAGGTGATAGTGATGCTTCAGGTGCGTCAGTGATAATCACCCAAATTATTGGAAAAAAATGCTTGAATTGAACTAACTTTTCAGTGATATTTTTATTTATTGAGATGCACCTGTACAAGGTTAATCTTTTTTGTTTCTTCGTCAATGTTAAATTGTTCATTAGGGCCGCAGTGACAAGAACGGGAAGAAGAAGACGGAGGCTGCAGCCGCAGCACTGGAGGAGAGGGACAAACCTTACGCTTGTGACAGTGAGTAGCAGGACGTCTGTCTGCGGCGTGCATGTCGGCAGGAGAGGCTTCTGCTTTCCCCCCCTGAGAGAACAAGGCGAGCCTATCGCTGTGCATGACGCGATCTGAAAGACCCCACAGAGAGGCAAAAGTCTGCATTCTGTTTAGTCCAGTGTTTCCTGAGCTGTGTGCTGTGTAGCTTCATTCTGCCTTCAGCTCGCTGTGCAAATGCTGTATGAGTTTGCTACCTGCGTGTCCGCCCGAAATGACCCGTGTGGAAATAATAGAGAAAGCTTCCAGCTTGGCTCCATATTGGGCCCTGTTGTTTTGTTTGTTGTTGTTGTTGTTGTTGTTGTTGTAAGGGTACCCGTATCACGATAACACTTTTGTATGACGGTGTGTGTGTGTATTAGTCTGTGGAAAGCGCTACAAGAATCGTCCAGGCCTGAGCTACCACTATACACACTCTCACCTGGCAGAGGAGGAGGGCGAGGACCACGAGGAGATCGAGGCACCACCCACTCCTCGCCAGCCTGAGGAGCAGAAGAGTGAGTCACTCCTCCAGTGCTGAGAGAGAGAGAGAGGCAGATAGACAGAGAGGAGGGAGGTTTGGTTGCATGTGTGTTGGTGCAAGGGAAGTCTCTCATTCCTTTTTTTTTTGTTTCCTTTTCTCCCTTTGTTCTTTTTTTATTTCTACTTCTATGATTTTGAATTTGAAACTGTGGATCAGACTGAACGTCCCTGGCTGTAAAATGTTTGCCCAGTTGGGAAATCTGGCACTTTTTCAATCATTTCCTCCCTATATAATATTCCATTGCATAGCTGTTGTTTGTTTTTGTTTTTTTATTCTGTGCACTTGACACCATGTTTGCAGATTCATACGTTTTCTGTCAGTCATCCTTATCTTCATATTGTGATTTAGTCTCCTAGTCATTAGGATTTTAAATAAGCTGCTGAACTGGTTATGTATTTGTGAATCATAATAGGAGAAGAAGGTAGTTTTCTAACTGGTTGTCTTTGTTAGATGAACCAGTTCAGATTAGAGGCAGTCTCTAAAACATTGATATTTGTGTCCCTTATGTGTTGCATCAGTTCTTATTTGCTTAAAGGTCTCGATACTAACGCACGAGGAATACTTTTCTGCACTTGTCTCTCTCCCGCCCAGCCACCAAAAAGGGTCCCAATGGACTGGCTCTGCCCAACGATTACTGTGATTTCTGTCTGGGAGACTCGACCTTGAATCAGAAAACGGGCCAGTCAGAGGAGCTGGTATCCTGCTCAGACTGCGGACGGTCAGGTACGAGTGTCTTTTTCTCATTCTAATAACAATAACATGATGTTTTAGATGCAAACTTCACTTTATATTTATGTGATAGGCTAACGCATAGTAATGCAGTGAGGTGGAAGGAATAATGGATTATTTTTTCAAAACTAATCGGAGAGGCGTGGCACGGAGAAGTTTTGCCAAGAATAACGGGCAGCCTCTAACAGGTGTTCGTCCAAGATTTCTCTGTATTTTGATTTATTCGTCTTCCCTTCAGCTAAGCCCAGCTTCCTACAGCACAATACTGCCACCACCATGTTTCATTGTGGGCACAGGGCACTCAATGTAATGTCAGGTTTTTTTCCACACTCAGCATTTTGCTTGCGGCTTAAGTTACATTTTGGTCTCACCTGACCAGATCGCCTTCTGCTCCGTGGCTCGTGACAAACTGCAAACACGACTTCCTGTTACTTTTTTTCCTTACCACTGATTCATAAAAGTCCGATGTGTGAAGTAGACTAGTAATGGCTCTTCTAATACTTCTCTCATCCTGCCCGGCCTGTTATGTTAGGCGAACGGCTGTGTTTTACGTAGGTTTGCTGTTGTGTAATACTTTCCATCTGGTTGATGCTCTTTGAGATGTTCAAACATTGGGATGTTGTTTATAACCCAGCCCTGCTTTGAACATCTCCAGAGCTTCATCCTGGGTCAGTCTGGTTTGTTTGTTGGTCTACATGATGATGTTTGTCCTCTGAGGCCTTCATCATCCAGCTGCATTTATACTCTGATTGATTCACACACATGAAATAGATTTAAGTTGTGGTTATAATGAGGAAAACGTTTAAGAAGATTTGTTTTTTTTTGCAAGGTAACCCAATAAAAATGATAGAAATTGTGTTATCTGTGCAGTTTTCCTTTTCTAGTCTGATTTAGAAGTCGATGTTTACTATCCTCTATTTGCTTTGAGTTGCTGAAAATCGATGAGTCAGTTTGTTGATAATGTCGTGTTTTTTGTTTGTTTGTTTAGATAAGTTGATTAAATATATCTCCATCCCTGTCTTGAAGGCCACCCGACGTGTCTGCAGTTCACACCAGTGATGATGGCTGCTGTGAAGACGTACCGCTGGCAGTGCATCGAGTGCAAATGCTGCAACGTCTGCGGCACCTCAGAGAATGATGTGAGCCACTTCTCTGTGTTTTCTGAAGATTTCTGTCCAATCTTTCTCTAAACGTCGAACATAATGGTCTCCAGCTGTGTTTAAGAAAAGACATATCTAATTTAAAAGTGTGACATTTTAGGTTAAAAGAAACTTGTTCATCTAGAAGTTAGGACAGGTCTGAATCATACTGCGACTTCCCCACCTTGGTAAACCTGGTTTTAAGATTTGCTTTATTATTATGGAAGATCTTAAAGAAAGAAACTGGAGATACAGGGAAGGATGTTAGTTTAGTTAGTTTGTTTTACTCCACTTCACCTTTTCAGTTCATTACAGCTGACGCTGAACTGGTAGGTGTTATACATGTCCAGTGTGGATCAGAGTTTTCTTAACTACACACTGAAATTTAAATCACTCTGATCTGGATGTTGAACATAGTTATATACTCCCTGGCTAGTTAAAATATATTCATTATAAAGTAAATTCTTTAGTGTGCTTCTGTTTTTTTTTTTTTGTTTTTTTTTTGACAAAGTCACAAAAAAGTTTTTGAGGAACCTAATTTGACCCGTAGGAGCTGGATGCAATAATCTGGCTTACAAACATTTACATCCTTCGTTTATATATGAAACGGCTTAAATGATGAAGAGGCTTTTCTTCCATGGATCAATGACCTCTCAGGAGATTTTTTTCCCCCAGCAGGATGAAGCGGTTGTTGTTCTGAAAAACAGATTTAGCAAAGAGAGGGCGGGGGGTTAGGTTTGTCCTTCGTTTGTGCTGATCTGGTTAATGTCGGCAGAGGTCGCCAGCGTGATTCTAAGAGATGGAAAAGGTCAACTTCTGGAGATGAATCGTTGTGCTCTGTCTGATCAGAGACGATAAAATGGCTACAGTCTGTTTGTGTATCGCTCCACGACAGAAAGCTAAAACCAGCCCTGGGTGATGGATTGAATCAGCTTAATGGCTAAATCAGCGCACACCTCTGACCAAATACAAACTGATGGCAGCTCAGCTTTTCTAACATTCGTTGACGCTTGATCAGTGAGTGAACATGTTTTGTTTCTGCAGGACCAGCTGCTCTTCTGTGACGACTGTGATCGAGGCTACCACATGTACTGTCTAACCCCGCCCATGACTGAACCACCAGAGGGTAAGCTGACTCTTCATTGTGGAGCTTGTGTTGTTATTAAGGTCACCTGATCCGTCTGGTCCGTTGCCCCGTCCTCGTTTATGGAGTTCAGAGATCCTGACAAGGATGGGTGACCATCTGAACTTTAATTTGCATTTTTAAACATCATGGTCTGCTGGAGAGTTTTTCCAACGTGTGAACTTAATGTGTTGTTATGATTTTAAAGATGCTGCCGTGAGGAATCAGAACTCATATTTTCTTTCACTCGATTCACAGATCGGTAATTTGATGTTTGGAAGATATTTTCATTAGCGAGCCAATTAACTATTTAATCGATTAATTGCAACGTGCCAAATCGATAGCGATTCATAAATGTTCCAAACCGATTATTTTAAATGATAAATATATGATGAAAACTGACATGGCAGCTGTATGAACAGCTAACTTTAAACAAAAACGGCTGAGACAGTCCTTCTGAGTCCCGAGCTTTATTGCTTGCTGCAGCAAGGAGAGCGGTACATCTGAGCACTGCTCTGAACGAGACGAGCTTCACAGCCTTTTAATAGTTTTCTAAACACACCCCTAAAATCACACAATCCCCAAGGCACATCAGTGTAAAACGCTCTGGAACTTCACAACCACATGATAAGAAATCAGTGCTGTCTGGTCTACACAATAAAAGCTAAACGGTTATTTTTAGCAACTTCCTCTGCTATGAGCTTACATTGTCCACAATTCACTCAAAGTTTTCTTTCACATGTGAAAAGGTCAGAGTCTCATGCTATTCAATATGGCAACTTATTTTTCATAAAGAATTACACATTAACTTACAAACTTTCCACCACAGGACCATAAACCCCCCCCCCCCCCTTACTAAAATTACAGGGGACGGACCGGCAGAAACAAGATGGCGCCTGCTAGCCTTTCAGCTACGCAGCGTGAAAACTTACCCTGCGCGTTTGAAGGGAAGCGCCTATGGCCGGGCAGCACAACAGACTTTCATGTTCCTGTCAATTTGGCACATTTCACTTCGCAATTAATTGATGAAATGGTGAACCGGTGCATCACTAATTTCTTCTTTTTATCTTTTCTTTGGCTCTCTCAGCTGTTCGACTTCAAGAAAGAAGGAGTTTTACCTTTGAGCAAAGTCAAAGTTAGCAGAAAGGTTCAGTTAGAGTGTTACTCTAAGAGGCTACACCTGATGACTAGATTTGATAATAATGGTTGAAATAACAAAATATTGAGACTATCCATGTATGTACATTGATTTCAACACGAGGAGGGTAGGATGAATGTGTTTGCTCAAACTTTTTCATTCCTTCATCCGTTCTGTTTCGATGTTGTCAGGGAGTTGGAGCTGCCACCTGTGCCTGGCTCTGCTAAAAGACAAAGCCTCCATATACCAGCAGAACCAGAGCTCCGCCCCCGAGTGACGTCAGAACCCGAAGGCCACCTCTCAGCACCAGGACCCCTCCGCCCCGGCTCCTCACAGTCCGTCGCGCCGGGCTCTGTCCAGATGTAGCTGAGCCAGATCTCAGATCAGCTTTACACGTCGCTCCTATCTACGGCACTAGCCGGGGGACTCAAAACATAAACAGACCTCAGATCAGTCAACACGGGGATCAAACTATCACTACAAACCTGCCTAGAAACGGCCTCGAGACCTGCTGTCAAACATGTAACGTGTATTTACATCATAGACACACTTTCTAGCGGACTGCTACACACACAGAGAACCCAATAATAGCTGCTGTCTCCATGGGCGCTCCCAGGAGAACGAGGATTTGCATCACAGCTGATTATTTGCTTCCCTCCACACTCAGACGCAGCGTTGGACTGTTGGGACAGTTTTTCTTCAGCTAAAAGATCTATTTTTACTCACTGACAGTGATGTGGGGAACGCGTCACCATATATCTGGTTAAGAAGTATAATTGTTGTTTCTGGTTATTAGTGGGCTTTTGTAGTGGCTTTTGTCGGTGTGTGCTGTTGTCCCATCCACCAAAGCTTTTACTGTGTTTCGATGAGGTTTCCCTTTGTGTATCATATGAGACATATCACAGTAACTCTTGGCTTCATGAAGGTGACACAGATGCTTCGACGTTTTATCATGGAGTTTCATTAAAAGGCAGATAAGTCACTTCATCTCCCTGTAAGATGAAACCAACGCTTTTAAAACGCCTCAAACTTACTGGCTCAACGGACGCTGTTTTTATAGCTCACCACATAAAACAGAGACTATCATAAATAAACGTGTTTTTGTTTTTTCAGTTTCCTTTTTAAACGCCTCGGCAGCATCATCGTTTCACACACTGTTGTGCCAACGAGACTCTCACTTTCAGATTAGCTGTTTTTATCATTTGTCACACTGAGGTTGATTTGCATGCAACATGCACATAAACTTTGATCATAAGTGTTTGTTTTGATTTTATATTATCTGATATTCCATTGGTATTGGGAGTTTTTACTAGTTGAATTTGTAAAGGCCATGATATTGCAAACACCTCGATATATAGCTCCTAATCCATTCTATGTACTGTATTGACTTTTCTATTTTTGTTATGACTGTGACATGTTTCAAATTGTTTGTCAGACTTTCTTCATAAGTATTTGTAAGATGACGTACTTTGTTGTACTATTTTTATTTTTGCATTCTTTTGGTATTGAAGCTGAATTAGCCCGACTGAAATAAAGATCATTTTGAATCGTGACCGCTGCCTCATTGGTTCATTGGTGATGAACAGGATTCACACTTTCTTTAGTTTCTTAATTGATGGCATATTTCATGGGACAAAAAAAATACACTTTCTGTTTTAGGTCAGCTAGGATTACCAAAGGTATAGTTATGTAATTTAAATAATTGAAAAAAAGTCTACACCATTAGATATTCTTTTGGGGGGGTGATTTTTGTGCCAGAATGGTATCCCACAGCAGTGTGTGACCAAGCTGGTTTGCCAGGCTGTTTTGGTTTTGTAGGGTTATCCCAAACTGTTAAATTACCAATATGTCTAGTTTTGCCAAACTTCAGTCATTCAGTCCAATAAACTGCTGTTTAACATTGGCAGAAAGGTTTTGAAAAAAAAAAAAAAGGTCAAATCCAACATAATCCATTCTGCTGGTCGATGTACAAACGCATTTTCCTTCCAAACGTGGGACAATTTAAATGGAAATAAACATCTTTCTATTGTTTTAGATTTGTTACCTAGAAGCATTGCTACAGCCAAGAAATTCTCAACCAAACACAGGTTTTCTTATTATTTGTGTTAGGTTTAGGAATATCTTCAAGAGAAACCTTGTTCAATAATCCAGGAACATGTTGGACGGAAAAAAAAAAGTTGCCACCTGGATTTAACGAAGTGAATAGGTACGAGCCTCCTATTGGATAATTACTGAATGGGCGATTATCTTTCAGCTGGCAACAAGTTATTTAACCCCAACTGGTGCAATGAGTTGCTTCTCATTTAATAAACCATGTCGAAAGACGCATCTTGTAGTCGTTAAAAAGATGTTTGTGTTTGAGAAAGGGTCAAATCATTGGCATGCATCATTGCAGAAACTACTAAAATTGGGTAAAGAACTGTCCAACACATTATTAAAAAGTGGAAGGATAGTGGGGACCCATCGTCTTCGAGGACGAAATGGGGCCGGAAAAAAATCCCCGTGATCGGCGATCACTTAAGTGTTTGGAGAAATCAAATAGAAGAAAAACAACAGTAGAAATCAGGGCTATGTTTAATGGTGAAAGTAAGAGCATTTCTACACGCGCAATGCAAAGGGAACTCAAAGGATTGGGACTGAACATCTGTGTAGCCGTAAGATAACCACTAATCAGTGCGGCACACTGGAAAAAAATGCTTCAATTTGCTAGGGAGCATAAATATTGGTCTGATGAGTCCAGATTTGCCCTGTTCCAGAGTTGTCGGTGCATCAGGGTAAGAAGAGAGGCAGATGAAGTGGTGCACCCATCATGCCTAGTGCCTTCTGTACCAGCCTGTGGGGGCAGTACCATTATCTGGGGTTGCTACGGTTGGTCAGGTTCAGCAACAGTATGTGCTCCAAGAATGAGATCAGCTGACTTCATAAATATACTGAATGACGTAGTTATTCCATCAATGGGTTTTTTCTTCCCTGATGGGATGGGCATATTCCAAGATGACAATGCCAGGATTTATCGGGCTCAAATTGTGAAAGAGTGGTTCTGGGAGCATGATACATAATTTTCACACATGGATTGGCCACCAGAGAGTCCAGACTTTAACCCCATTGAGAATCTTTTGGATGTGCTGAAGAAGGCTTTGCACAGCGGTCAGACTCTACCATGATCAATGCAAGATCTTGGTGAAAAATAATGCAACACTGGATTGAAATAAATCTTGTGACATTGCAGAAGCTTATTGAAACAATGCCACAGAGAATGCGTGCCGTAATCAAAGCTAAAGGCGGTCTAACGAAATATTAGAGTGTGTAACCTTTTCTTTGGTGGCGACTTTTTATTTTTGGCCAGGCAGTGTATTTTGTTAGCACAGTGGTAAAAGTAATTGCTAAGTTGGTGAACAATCCAAACAAATAAGTTTAAGTCCGAAGCCTGGAAACACTTCAAATCTTAATCCAATCTGAACCTGTGATCATTCTCTAAAAGCAAGTGGAGAAAAATTATAAAATTGACAACATCCAAGCACTGATAAAGCAAGAATGTGTCACCATCATTCAAGATTTGGCCCTGAAGTCAATTCTCCAGTGTGCCAGGGTACATTTTAAAAGTCTTTTAAGTAATTTTGATAAATTGGGAGCATTGTTCAACAGAAACCTTTGAAATTTATGAAATGTTTGTAAATAAACTTCAGTATACTGTATTAAAAATGGACAGAAAGATCTAATAGCATAAAAACTGTTAATTTAGTGACAACCATATTTTCAGTCTGTGAACTTTTATCCTGAACAAGAAAAATCTTAGATCAGAACTTGGACATCTTTCTTGGACATCTTTCTACCAGACTACTGTGGAGCCGTCTCTGGTGCTGAATCCTCGTCTTCATCTCTGTGCAATGTTTGGAAGAAAGTCAGCAGGTTTGGCTTCATTAGTCAGGATAAAAGGCCTTTGTGACAAAAAAACCCCAAAACATCTCTGGAGCTGTTCATCATGAGAGTTTTTATTTTCAAATATCATTTTGTGTTTGGCAATGGACAAAGTTACATTTGGTTTTCACTGAAGGTCGTCCAGCAAATGGCTACAAAAATGAGGCTTTTTCTTCTTCGACATGAAATACAACAAGTCATACATATTAAACTAAGCTGTGTCACAAAATACTCAAGTAAATAAATAATACCTTACATTTTGACAAATTAATGTCATGATATTCTTAATAAATAATTAGATGTTTTTTTCAGTCTAAATGAGGGTTTTCTTGGAAATCAGCAAAGAACTGGTTATTCCACCACGCACAGATTTCTGCTTAAATTATTACATTTAGGTGCAAGAGATCAAAGCAAAGGTGATTAATTTTCAGGCACAAAGGAGCAACTGTGCAGAACAATTATTGCCCTTAAACCTTAAAGACATGTACCCAAAGACTCATCGAATAGACAATCTGTGTTGATAAGCTTTCAGGAAGGATACTAGTGACTTAGTGCAAAGGTTGGGAATGCGCAGATCAGACATGCTATGTAATTTACAGTCAAACACAGAAGTGAGACAAAAATTGTGACACTAAACGTATGATAAAAGTGCACAAACTGGGAAGCAAGTATATAAACCTAAACCTATCTTCTATCTGAGGTTACGTTTTTTCGGATACAAAGTTTTAAACTCACTTTGGGGTTCAAGGATATAAATCTGACACTTTAGAAATTTCGTGTGACACAAAGTGCTTTTCTTCTCGTGTTTTGAAGAGCTTTAGTACAAAACTATTTAAAATACTAATTTATCAAAGGTAAACATCACTTACAGACATCCGGTGTCGCAGTAACGTGAACAGCCACGAGGATATGAGATTAAAATGCACGTTTAAATAGACTTGATGGTGTCAGTGAAGGAGGAAAACAAATCAGATAACCTGTCTGTTTTTATGGGGCATGTTTGTCTCCGTTTTTTCCTACGCTACAGCCTTTCAAAGCCGACGGAGCAGAGAAGGAAGATGGCGTAAAGCAGCAGGAGACAGAGGCCCAGCCTGCGGTCCAACTTCCAGCGGTTCAGATGGACACACAGGACCTGAGGACGGATAGACAGAGACATGCCGTCTGTTCACACTGCAGCCAGAGTATAATGAGACAAGCTTCATATCTGAAGAAAAATTCAATCAAGAGTTTCGGAGATAAAAACAGATAAAGGCAGAATGATAGCTGCGCAAGAACAGGAGCCGGATCTGAGTCCATTTCCTCTCATATATGTCAGAATTAGATCTGTGATCAGACAGGTGGAGATTTACTCACAGTGAGAGTGACTGAGGCCAGCAGCAGAATAACAGAGTACACCAGGCCTTTACTGTTGATCGTTACCTTAAATAACAAAACAACAACATATTGTCATTTACTTTTTTTAACTATACTTGTTGGTTATTTAAACAAAAATGTAAATGAAATATCAACTTTTTTCTATTTTAGAAGCTTTAGCATTCAAGATTTTGATCTGATTGAAGCAGCAACACTGGCACCTTTAAACCTCCCAGCAGCAGAGAAGCAACATTAGCACACACACAGAGCCACTTCTCAGAACATCTGATGAATCTAAACCCATTATTTCCTCATTTTAGCTCTGATTTGGTCTCTAGAGCTTTTCATTCTACAGGAACCAACTCACATAGTTTAAAACAGCACAATAAAAGGAGTGTCAAACAAGTAAATGTTTGAAATATGTTTTCTAACTTATATATACACTAGGGTAGAGTACATATTATAAAGTATAACTAATGTAACACGCCAAAAGCAGATCCACGCCATCAATGCGTTTCATGCTGAACCCACCTGGAGCATCTGTTGATGCAAACCTCAGTCTGGTTCACGTGTTAAAACATTTAAAGTCCCGGACACATTTTGTAAACTCCACACACTTAGGTTTGTGATGGTGGAATAGTTTCAGAGTTTTTTTGTTTTGTTTGTTAACCCCCCTTTAAAGGTTGCTCTAATAGCAGACATTGGACAGTTTCGTTAGGTAGCTGTTTTCTTGGAGCCATTTCCTAATTTATGAAGGAAATGTTTTTCTCATATTGAAGAGTCGCTTAAAGAAAAGGCGCCTCTGCGTCATATTGAAACTAAAAAGTTATGCATCCTCAGTTTTAAGTCCTCAGACACGGTCGACAATAGTTGTGGTTGAAATAACTAATTTCTTAAATTGACTTTTTTTATCCTGGAATCAGATAACGTTAAAATTAAAGTTGTATTGTTCTAACATTGTCTGCGTGAGCTTAAGCCCCTTTTCCATTAGGGTCTGTTAGGCCCGGCCCGGGTCGGCTCAGCGCCTATTTAGAGTATTTCCACTGACTTTGTCTGGGCGGAGCCAACGCCTTATTTCGGACTACCTCTGACACAGTCCGAGGCGTGCCGAGGTGACCCAACACGCCCACAAATGGACCGATTGGTCCGGTAAAGTGATGTCACTCTCACTCCTACCTACGGAGTGGTACCCACTGATTGGCCTGGCGGTATGAGTGTGAAGTGATGTCACAGAATAGCGCCTGACTGACCCCAAATAAAAAGCTGGCAATGATGCCATATTATTACTTTTTATTTGGTAAAGTTATCTTCCGGGATGTCTGCCCAGACGAATCAGACATCACAGACTTTTCACGCTACTTTGCTATGCTGAGCCCACCCATGTCCTCGCACACATCTTTTTGTGGGTGTGAATACATTAGGATGGTGCTAAACACTCTGTGTGCAGTAGAGCAGACGGTCATGTCTATGTACCAATCCGAACACATGATGTAACCTGACCTAGAGTGAGGTAAAAAACTATTCTTTGTGTGTCTGTGCAAATGAAGTCAAGTTTAACTGTATAAACATCTTTATATTTCAAAACCTTTGTAATGATTGAGATTTTTAAACTAACAATACGGCTAAAAGTGCAGCCATGAATAGACGCAGTAGAGACTTGAGCTTTAAATGAGGGCCCGTTAAAAACAGCAACAGTCAAAGGTTTGGATGCTTCTCTACATGCCAGGTATAGTCCCAATTTAAGCTGTATCACACTATAAAAGAGGCAGATATAGCTGCGGCGACAGAGAGAAGAAGCTGGAGTTACCACTGATCCATAGCTGACTATGAGAGTCCTCAGCGCCCAGGGGAAGCCCAGGCCCAGCAGCACATCAAAGATATTACTCCCGATAGAGTTGGACACGGCCATGTCGCCCATCCCTGCAAAGTTTTACAGAGGAGTTTATGGGGAGCTCTTGTAAAACCACACAGCGACAGAAAGCTTTAGATGTTAGCATTTATTGACACGCTAATTTTAAATCTTTATAAAGTTAATCAGATTGTAACCAGAATCCTTTAGGCACTTTACTTATTAATCTACAAACAAAATTTGCTGTATACAAAATTCTATAAGAAAAAATCTAGCAGCTTTTTTGCCGTAACGTCTCGTTTTACTTATTTACTTTTTTTATACTTAAGAATCAACAGATTGTCCAGGAAAGAAAGATCAAGGCTCTATTGGTGCCCCAAAGTGGGTCAAACAATCAGAAAATTCTGAATTCATCAGAAGGTTAGTTGGGCTGAGATAAGACTGAATCCTAGCATCTTGGGGTGAAAACACTACAGAAGCAGAACCATGTTCTGTGTGGAAGTAAGATCTAACAGCATGAAAATAAAATAAAAAAAACAAAATAATTGCTAACCCAGTCGCTGAGTCTAAAAGCTGTTGGCAACATGCTTCTCTTCTTGTAACCGCCCCTAAAAACAGCTGGATAGGTCAACTACTAAAATTATCTTTCTGAACTCTGTTTCTTCATGTAGGTTTCAGTGCTATTTTCATTTTAAATACTTTTTAATGAGCTTGTACAAATCTCTACAAAACTAATTGCCTCTTGATCATGCAAACTCAAAGTGTTAAATCATTGTTGTCAGGTCAGTTAATGTTTAACGGCAAAGCATTTTTGGAAAAAAAAAAGGAAATGAAGCAACTTATTTATGCGTTGAGAAACTCATTCAAAACAAACTAAACAGTCCGTTGAATTCATGTTGCATTGTGACCTTGCACAGAAAATGTAACTATGAAAACTTGTGTTATTTCCTGCATGACTAATAAACAAACAGGAGATCATAAGATGATGGCAAATGCCAAAAGTTCAATCAATATTGATTCTGTTTCTCTAATTTATGCACAAGTTGTGTGCAGCATCTCCAAATAATTACTGACACCATACTTTGCTGCAGATAACTAAAGACAACTAACTGCAAAATGACTATTTATATTGCTTTTCATGCTCCCGTAGTGCTTTTATGGTCATTCACTCATCTTAAGGTTGCCAGAGAAATAATTTGTTCGCGCTACCCATCTTGAATCTTACTGCACAAGTGTTTTGTTGTGAGAGAAGGCCATCACACACCTTGCCTGGCCACGATGAGACTGGCAATGCAGTCAGGAACACTGGTGCCAGCAGCCAGGAACGTGATGCCCATGATCACTTCTGGGATCCCGAGTGTGTAACTGATTATGGTCACCTTTCGCAGAGGAGAAAAGAGGTTTGCTCACGAAGGGTTTTGTGTTTTGTGTGTGCCTGAGAGTCGCCGTGTCGGTGTGAGTTTCGTACCATCCAGACCATGAGGTAGGAGAAGAGGGCTATCCACAGAGTGGAGCACAGGAAGGTGAAGAGGTACCAGCGCTCCCATCGCGGCTGGTTACAGTCGGGGATGGTGCAGTGCAGCAGGAAGCTCAGAGGCCAGGACAGCAGCCACTTCAGTCGAACACACCAGCCATCTGCAGAGAGGAGGAAAACAACCACACACTGTTCATCTCCTCTTCTAAGTTATTCACATGGCACGGCCGAAATGTTTTCTGCGAGCCTGTGTCATCTACTTTTTAATTAGCTTGAAACCCCGTGATAGGCTGTGAAATATTAACAGAGGGCGAGGCAGGAAGTAGGTGTGGTTAAAACGAAGGCATCGAAAAAGACGCCCACACGAAGCTTTTAGGTTTCAAGTTGCATTTTTTTTATTTGTGGAAATTAAAAGCTAAAAGGCTGCACAGACAACAACCTGTCCCTAGAATCCTTTTCTTCACCCTCACTGCATCTCATATACTCCAATTCTTCCTTTTTTTTGAGAGTCACGCACAGGCGGCGTCACTCGCATAATCATTTGACTTAGTGTAGATGTTCCTTCTACTTCTCTACATCTTTAAGTCATATACTGCCCATCAGCCATATAAATAAAAAGATACTGACTGTAGCTCACACAAATGACCCAATCTGTAATCTGGTCTGGAATTTTAATCCTGTTAATGTTAATATGAAAATATAATTTTTTCCCTCTCTCATTTTCTAAAAGTTGAATCCAAAACTCTGGAAATATGGGTCTTGAAAAGTGAGGAAATTAAACATGAATAAATGTGTAGAGACCCATAACTATACATTACATAGAGTCTAACAACAAAATCAGCTATTTACTGCGGAAACATTTCCTGTCGTTGAAGTGTGTTCAAGCACAAAATAGTCACAATAATAGTCAAGTGTACCAGTAAGACATAGATATGTCTAATATAATGTTTTTTTTGCAATACTAATTATACTAGTCAATTTTACCTGTTAGAGTCTTGTGCTTTTTCTGGCTGAAACAAAGTTGATTTGGATGTTTTTTGTGAACTTATATTGGCTGCCCAGTAGGTGGCAATGACACACAAAAATGAATTAGCTCATGAGTGTGCTCATGTATACAGTCTATGGTGCACACATACAAAGAATAACACTTTACTGCAGTAAGCAGAATGGAAGAAAATCTCAAACATCAAATTAGATCATTTCACTTGCAGCTTTAAGACATGAAATAATTTAACATTATTCTGCCTCTTGGGGATTATTTTTCACTTACGTGGGAGGACGAAGGGTTTGAAAGGAGAGTTTTCCTCCTCCTCTCCCTCCTCCTGGTCATCCTCTTCCTCCTCTTCCTCTTTCAACTGTGGGCCACCACCAGTCTCTCCCCCTGATGCCTTACCCCCTTCCCTCTCTGCCTCCTGCGGCTGCCTTTCTCCCTCAGCTGCCGCCCCATTTTCTCTGCCCCAGGTTCCACCGGGACCCGACCCCTCCTCTCCCGGACCGGCACCGTCCTCTGGGCTCACCCGAGCTCGAATAAGCCTCTGCCTCTGCAGGAAATCAACACAAATGAACACAGCATAGATTTTATGCAATTATTTTATCCAACAATGTTAAAGGGGAAGATGGAGTGATTAGGCAGGCAGGCAGGCAGGTCCTCACATTCACCCGAGGGGATTTATGAAGCACTGATCAGGTAAACGAGGAAGAGCAGAACAGGACTGGCAGGTGTGGTTTGTGCAGCAGAGCAGAGAAATAAATCCTTTTAGAGATGTGATCCCTTTATTGTTGTCAGTCATAATAATACACAACGGGCAGCCAGTGTCAATGCTCGACAAAGTATTGAATATAGATGGAACAAACTAAATATTTCTCTTGTGACAAGTCATCTTTGGTGCAGATTATATAACATATAACATCAGATTAAATATATACTCCATAAAAAAAATGCATTGTGAAGTTTTCTTAATGTAACAATATCTTAGGTCACTTGAGGTCGGAGTATTTGGGGTGCCATTTGTAAAGTTATTAAAGTTATTTAACTTGTCATAAGAGAAAATATATTTAATTTGAAGCTAAATATTTAGCTAGCTAGCCAGCTAAATATTTAGTTAGATGCTAAATATTTAGCTAATATCCTAATTTAGTTGGCAATAAGCTCCTTACTGTGTTGAAGGGGTTTGAGTCTCCCAATGATTCGTGGGGAAGGAGCCTGAGCTAGTGTGTGCGGTTGAGAGGTACCGGCTGGGTTCTGACTGTTTGGACTCCTTGGAAGGGGTGCTGAAAAGTGCTCCCCCAGGGACTCCCTTGTTCTGCTGGGGGACTTCAACAGTCACATAGGAAATGAGAGTGAGACCTGGAGAGGTGGGGTTGGGAGCATTGCTTCTCCCCCTGATCTGAACCCGAGCGAGGTTTTTTCATTGGACAGCTGTGCCCATCATTGATTGTCCATAACAAACACCATGTTAGAACATGAGGGTGTCCATATGTGCCCTTGGCACCAGGACACCTTAGACCGCAGCTCGATGATTGACTTTGCTGTTGTGTCATCTTATCTGCGGCCGCATGTTTTGGACACTCGGGTGAAGAGAGGGGCGGAACTGTGCACTGACCACTACCTGGTGGTGAGTTGGATCCGATGGTGGGGGAGGATGCCGATCAGACCTGGAAGGCCCAAACGTGTTGTGAGGGTCTGTTAGGAACGTCTGGCGGAGTCTCCTGTCAGAAGGAGTTCTCTCACCTCCAGCAGAGCTTTGAACACATCCCGGGGGAGGCGGGAGGCATCAAACTTGAGTGGACCATGTTCCATGCCTCCATTGAAGAGGCGGCTGACCAGAGCTGTTGGTCGGTGCCTGCCGCGGCAGCAACCCTTAAAGCCGCTGGTGGACACTGGCGGTGAGGGATGCTGTCAAGTTGAAGGAGTCCTATTGGGTCTTTTTGGGCTGTGGGACCCTGGAAGCAACTTATAGTTACCGGCAGGCCAAGCGGAGTGCAGCTTGGGCGATCACTGATGGAAAAACACGGGCGTGGGAGGAGTTTGGTGAGGCCATGGAGAACGACTTCCGTACGGCTTCGAGGCAATTCTGGTCCACTATCCGGCGACTAAGGAGGGGAAAGCAGTGCGGCACCAACACTGTTCATAGTGAGGATGATGTGCTGCTGACATCGACTTGGGACGTCGTGGGTCAGTGGGCGGAGTACTCCGCAGACCTCCTCAATCCCACCTGGAGCAGACCAGCTAGGCTGGTTTAAATCATATTTGTCTGATAGATTCCAGTTTGTTCATCTAAATGATAAATCATCTTCACTCTCAAGGGTTACTTGTGGAGTTCCACAGGGTTCTGTCCTTGGACCAATTCTTTTCACCATATATATGCTCCCAATTGGTAGAATCATTAGACAGCATGGGATAAATTTCCACAGCTATGCCGATGATACACAACTATATTTATCCATAAATCCTGATGAACCCAGTCAGTTAGGTAGATTACAGGCATGTCTGGAAGACATAAAAACATGGATGACCCTAAACTTTTTGCTTTTAAATTCTGACAAGACAGAAGTTGCTGTCTTTGGACCAGAAGTTCTTAAACAGAAACTGATTAGTCAATCACTTCATCTGGATGGCATTAAATTGGCCCCCAGTAATAACGTAAAGAACCTCGGCGTTATTTTTGACCAAGACTTGACATTTAAATCCCATATTAAACAGGTTTCTAGGATTTCTTTCTTTCACCTCCAGAATATTGCTAAAATTAGAAACATCCTGTCCAGGAGTGATGCTGAGAAACTAGTCCATGCATTTGTTACCTCAAGGCTGGACTACTGTAATTCTTTACTATCAGGAAGTCAACAAAATGCCATTAAAAGCCTTCAGTTGATCCAAAATGCGGCAGCAAGAGTTCTGATGAATATTAAAAAGAGAGATCACATTTCTCCTGTTTTAGCTTCCCTTCATTGGCTCCCTGTTAAATCCAGAATATAATTTAAGATCCTCCTTCTTACATACAAAGCCCTTAATAATCAAGCTCCATCATACATCTGAGATCTAATTGTTCCATATGTTCCTAACAGAGTACTTCGCTCTCAGACTGCAGGTTTACTTGTAGTTCCTAGGATTTCTAAAAGTCGAATGGGAGGCAGATCTTTTAGTTATCAGGCTCCTCTCCTGTGGAACCAGCTCCCAGCTTTAGTCCGTGAGGCAGACACTCTGTTTACTTTTAAGGCCAGGCTTAAAACTTTCCTTTTTGATAAAGCTTATAGTTAGAGTGGCTTAGGTCATCCTGAGCTAGCTCTGTAGTTATGCTGCTATAGGCTTAGACTGCTGGAGGACAGACTTACCAATTTTCTTCACTCTGCTACTTCCTTTTCTCCTACGACTCTCCAGTTGTATTACAGTACATTCTGTTATTTCGACTGTTAACTTTGTTTTCTCTCAGTGTTTTTCTCCCCATCGAAGATATACCTGGTCTGGTATCCTGCTTGGCTGCAATGGCCTGTTGGACGGGGGGCATCGACTGGGATGATCCTCTCAGTAACTGAACATCCACTGTGTCCTGTTATCAACTTTTTACTTCCTGTAACACAGAAAGTTCTCTTATATCAGATCTTCTGTTCCTTCTGTGTTCTGCTCTGTCTTCTCAAACCCCCAGACGGTCGTGGCAGATGGCCGCTCCTACTGAGCCTGGTTCTGTTGGAGGTTTCTTCCTGTTAAAGGGGAGTTTTTCCTCTCCACCGTCGCTACATGCTTGCTCAGTATGAGGGATTGCTGAAGGATTGCTGTGGTTGGAAATCTGCCCAACCTCACGCCAATGACTGACGCAATCTGCTGGGATTCCTTAAATAGGAAACTTTTTAACTGATTGGAATGTTTGTATAATTGTATTGAAATGACTTCTTGTTAAGTGCCTTGAGATGACATCTGTTGTGAATTGGCGCTATATAAATAAACTGAATTGAAAAATTGAATTGAAAAGCAGTTACAATCTGGAAGTGGAGCTCGGGGACTTTCGGTCACGCTCTCCAATCTCTGGTGCTGAGTTCACCAAGGTGGTTAAAAAATCTCTTCGGTGGCAAGGCACCCAGAGTTTTTTAAGGCTCTGGATGTTGTGGGGCAGTGTTGGCTCTGCAATATTGTGTGGACATCGGGAGCAGTTACCCTGGAGTGGTGGACAGGGGTGGTGGTCCCCCTATTGAAACAGTGGGACTGCAGAGTCTGTTCCAACCACAGGGGAAGTGTCTTCTCAGGATCGTGGATGAGGTCCTACCCCAAGTGGAGTTCAAGTATCTGGGGGTCTTGTTCTCGAATGAGGGGAAAAATGGGAGGGCTCATAGTTGAGCTGCTGCTCCTCCACACTGAGAGGAGTCAGTTGAGGAGGCTCGGGAATTTGCTCAGGTTGCCTCCTGGACGCCTCCCTGGTGAGGTGTTCCAGGCACGTCCCATCGGGAGGAGGCCCAGGAGAAGGCCCAGGACACGCTGGAGAGACTAAGTTTGTCTAGCCTGGGAACGCCTTGGGATTCTGAGGAGCTGGCCAAGTGGCTGGGGAGAGGGAAGTCTGGGTCTCTCTGCTTAAGCTGCTACCCCCGCAACCCGACCCTGAATAAGGGGAAGAAAATGGATGGATGGTCGGACGGATGGACTTGCTGATAAGTGGAAGTGGACTACCAAAAGAAAAAAAAGAAAAAGCGGAGTCTTACAACCTCTATAAACAGTTGGTGAGCCTGAACGTTGTTGCTCATTTTATTTTTTTATTTCCCTTCCGAAATGTGAAACATTTCAACTTAAAACATAGGATCAGCCGTTTTAATTACAAAACAGACGTTTACTGATGGATTTACAGAAACAGTGACTGCACCAACAGCAGGAGTTTATTCAGAGGTTTGCAAGACCCAGCTTTTATTTTGACATTCTACTTCTGCTTATTGGCAAATGAATTTGCATATTAGATACATTTTTAGCTCTGAGATAAATATTTAGGGCTTCAAACTAAATATTTAGTTCGAAGCTAATTATTTAGTTTGTAAACTAAATATTCAGCTTGGAGCTAAATATTTAGTTTGTGAACAAAATATTTAGCTTGCAAATTATATATTTAGGTATAAACTGTGACATTTGTAAATAAATGAATAACATGGTGAAAATATTACCTCCCATTTTCTTTGTCTTGTAACAGGCTAATTAACTCAAATTATTGCTATTAATTTTTGACTCTTTATCTTTGCAAACGACACCCCATAGGTGCATTGGGGAAAAGTGGGGTTCTGAGAAGGGGGCGACTTGCCTCTGAAAAGGTGAGCTGATGAGGGCGAAGGTTCAGTTGCTCATCCGCTGTCACTACGCCCGAGTCTTGACCGGCTACCACATACGAGTCTACGGACAGAGAAAGATACAGAACCACACAGACGTTTTTTACCCCTCTAGACGTTTTACACATTTCATCACATTACAACCACAACCTTTGGGGTATTTTATTTGGAATTTAAGTGACAGATCAACACAAAATAGCACATGGCTGTGAAATGGAAATAAAATTATACATGGTTTTCAATTTGTTTTACAAATAAAAATCTGAAAATCGTGGCCTGCATTTGTATTCAGTCCCATTTGCTGAAGAGGATGAGTGTACATTGATGAACATTTTGAATAATACATATAATTTCATGCAATTGTGGCCTAAGACTGGTTTCCAAAGGCTGACCACCCTTAAAACATTAGGTTAGGTTTTATAACCTCATACTGTTTCAGCCTTATAAAAAAACTGATTAAGCTACTGTCTGTTAAAAACCAACTAACTAACAAACTACATTTTTTAGACTGCTTTGGAGCAAAGGGGGTTAAAATCAAATGCATGCCACACTTTTCAGATTTTTGTTGTTAACATTTTGCCTTCATTTGTGTTGGACTGTCTCTTAAAATCCAAGTAAAATACACAGAAGTTTGCAGATGTAAGAGTACAAAACATGAAAAGGTTCAAAGGGAATGAATACTTTTGCGAGCCACTTAGATTGAATAAAAACATAAGCTATGTCAGAAATCAGAAACAAATGAAACAACAAGCCTGATAGAGATATAAAAGAGGTTCAGTTCTATTTCAGTCTTTTTAAATCTACAGGGAAACAGAAATCTTCGATTGGCAGCTTAAACTATGTTAGTGGGGCTGAATGCTGCTCAGACACTGAGGAAAGCTTTTGATGTTGATGAGAAACATGCACGCGTACAAACACGGGCTGCTGCACCTGGCTTCAGCGGCACCATGTCATTTTCACAGTCTCCAACATTTCCGACAGCGGTCGTCCTCCGCAGACTGCTCAGACACGGCTGACCGTCCACGCTGCAGTGTCTCTCCACCAGGCAACACAGGCGTCTGTTAAACCTGCACAATACAAAACACACAGACACTGTTTCTTCCTCTGCTGGGAATAAAGTATGAACTGTCTCTGATTTAGAATAATTACAAATGTGAAGAGAAGAGACTCACTTCATGATGATTATATAGATCCCATACATGGAGATCAGGATGATGGTCTCCCACCTGAAACATTCATCAAACATATCTGTGGATCTGCTTTCTCAAACAACAGAGATTCCTGATATAAACAGTTTAATCAGTCTTACCACATGACCTTTTCATCATAGATCACCTGTAAATGCAATAAAAATAGTTTCAGCTCAAAGATAGACCTTTAAGATGTCTCTGTTTACAAAAACGAATCTGAAACAGTTACGTGTTTGTTTGTTTAGGGTCTTGTTCAGTTGTAGTTCATGCTCAAAATCGTGTTCTTTCTCACAAGGAGGATAAATGATTTCATTTCTTTGCAGCATTACAACACTGTTAAACCAGTGTTATAAATTAGCATCAAGATTCCAATAATCCTCATCCCTACCAGATTTGTACAATAGTTGGTGTAATAAAGATTTCTAGGCAGAGCAGAGGATGATAAATAAGCCTCTAATGCTCGTTTTTTTGGTAGGACTCAGAAAGTAAAGTTTTCATCTTTATTCAATCGAGGAGAAAGGGCCAACAAGGTTTAATCATAATAAAATACAACAGAATAATATTTTAATTCTAATTAAAAATGTTGCTTTCAGGTAACATCACAATTAACAAGCGTGAAGGTTAAATCAGTGGTAAAATATGATAAATAAGTGAATTTTAAAATAATTATATGTACATGTTATAATGAAAATAAAACTGGAAATAAAAAATAAAATAAAAAAGAAACAAAATTACAAAAAAAAGAAATGTTATTAAATACAGGTTTCCATAATTATTTAAAATATAAAGTTAAGAAACACATTTTAAATTCATAAATTAGTCATTATATTTAAAAATTGTATGGACACATTTTAGTATTTATTCAACATTTAAAATGTTTCTTTGCTGAACTGCAGCATTTAATTACTGAAACACTCACTGTATCTCTACATCTGATTGGTTAAATTGCCAGTGAGTCTATTTTCAACCAATAATCTTGTCTGAAGCAGTTTTATTTTAGGAAGGTGCAATATGCGATCTAGAAAACTTTAAGAACTATTGGTAGTTGTAAAAACTAATATATTTTGTTCATGACACAGATGTTTATTTATATGAGCTACTGACACATTTAATTACAATCATTTTTAATCATTGATTACATCTTTATTCAATTATGGCACCACTGGAGTGCCACATTAACTGCCAGTCAGGGGAACAAAAGCAAACGCGTATTTCTATATTTTATGTGTTATTGCGAAGGGAAAGAAGTTAAAGACATAAAGTGGTTTCTCACCAGAATAAGCACCACTATGGACAGGATGTAAAAAACAGCATCACGAAACAGTGGCCACCAGCTCAGAGTGATGGGCTGCAGGGAGGGAGAAGGTGACATGAGTCGTATGGAGAGAGGGATTTATCATCAGATATTTACAGTGTATAAGGAAACATTAACGTCCTCTAACAAATCTCTGAAGCCTGCAGTGAATTTTATTTAGGGGTATCAGAGTAAAAGAGTAAAACTATCTGTACCTGCCACAGTTTCTGCATGTTTTTTTTTTTTTAAAGATGTATTCTATTCAACAATAATACACTGCCTGTGTTGGTCTATCTCCTAAAACTAGAATAAAAGATGTTGAGGCTTATGGTGACATAATGTGACGAAATGTAGAAATGTTCAGAGGTATGAAAACTTTTGCAAGGCTCTAAATATTGCTGAGCCATCCTATTAAATAGCTTTTTGTAAAATAGATTGCAGACAGGTTCTTTAAGGTTGTATTTGTGGTATGTCACGGTCCCGTGTTTTGTTTACTTTTATTTATGGGCCTCTTTGTAAGCCTAGGTCCGCTGCCTATTTGTGTCTTTTGCCTGATCTCCGACAATTGCTGCAGGTGGTGAAGAAGCAAGGAGGGCAGCGTCCAGTGGCGTCATCAGACGATTTTACTGGGGCTTGCGCTTCGAATGTTTTCAGTCTGTTGTTTCACTCACCAGCTGCAGGCTCACCGCTCCCTCAATCACACACAATGGGCCGGCTGTGCTCTACTTTGATCACCACTGTTGCTGACTTGACTTGGTGTCAGGTTACAGTCAGTTATGGCAAGCCATCAGTATCAAAAATAAGGTGTGTATTAAAACCTTATTAAGGTATTAAGGTCCAAGGCGTATATTAACGCCTTGCCATACCGTGGGTACACAGCCCCTCTCCTCTGCTAACGAGGCCGCTCTGTACAAATGCACCAGAATATATATTACGATTAGCAATATTCACAGAAATCAATGGATCATAGTAAAATTGTGAAAAAAACTGTTGCAATTCATTCGCTTTTTCTACAGAGAGGCCAAGGGTAAGAATTTATCTTTGTAAAATGAAGTGATTCACAAGGGCAAACGCTGGCTTATGCATAATTTTCTTTAGCTGTCCTGTTGGTAGCAAACTAGTTAACCTTAGTAAGCACATTGTCTAAGGAATATATATATATATATATTCCTTAGGCAATGTGCTTATGTGTGTGTATATATATATATATATATATATATATATATATATATATATATATATATATATATATATATATATATATATATATATATATATATATATATATAAGGGTTGTAACATGGCAATAAAAAAAGCCACACAAACCTGTCCAGAAAAGATGCCGCAGAGCCCAATAATGACCAGGATGTTAAAAACAGCTGATCCCACAATAGTCCCCACACCGACGTCTCCCTTTGTGATGAACACGCCTGAAAGCAGAGTGAAAGTAAGCAAAGCTGTGACCGACAATATGATCACCATAATTTCTCTCACACATAATAAAACATAGAGAAATATTTCATTCTCCTTCAGAGAAGAATGTGTTTTGTAACTTTTGTTTCCTCTGACTCTGTAATCCTAATTCAATATTCCTTTGATTTGCTGAAATACTTGCATTTACAAAAGCCTAACTTTTGTTCCCCTTTTTTGAATAAAACTCATTCAAGTAAACATATTGTACCAAAAATATGTCCTTCGACTTTATAATTGAGAGTTTTCACTAAGCACCAAAGCTTTGGACCTGCTTTGTTTTCCTTGAATTTTACCCGTCCATAAAATGGACCAGAAAAAAAGGCATTTAAAACAATTACACGTATTTTATTGATGAGATCTTAAATTAGACAGCAAAAGAAAAGAAAAATTGTCTTTCTAATGTTCATGCTTTTTAAAGCTTTGGGACATTTTGTTCAGATCACTCCACTGATTTAACATTTTCCAGCCCAAACCAGATTCCAGCAACTGGATAACTGGAGCATGTCAGAAAATTAAAAAAAAGGTCACTGATCACATGAGCTTTTCACTGACCAATCAGAGAAGTGAAGAGTTCAGGGGCGGAGCTCCCAGCTGCCATGAAGGTTGCCCCGGCAACATCCTGACTGAGCTGAAGGTTCTGTTGGAAAGAGGGGAATTATTTAAATAAATAAGGTCTTTCTTGTCCATATACTGACTCTAAGCTTAAATCTCGGGTGCTCTCAGTGTCTCTTCCAGTCTCACACATCCGCTGATGAATAGGCCTTGCCTCATGGTTATCCCTGATGATTGCGCATTTTTTAACCAACACTTTTTCCTTCCACTTAACTTTTCATTGACATAATGAAAGCTATGCATTGGCTATTCACTCCGTGAATAGCCAATGCATAGCTAGAAGGGTGCAAATGACTGTCTTCTAGAGATCCGTCAGATTAGTAGTGATTCTGTAACCCATAACATAATATCTCTGTTTAAAAAATAATCCTTTTAATGGTCTTTTGTAAAAATCCTAATTTTGAAATATCTCAATCTGTGTGTAATGACTAGTATTGAGATGCAAATTACCAACCCTGTTGCTATTAATAATTTTATTTCTAAAAAAAAAAAATAATACTAATATGCAAAATTTAAATTAACCTGCTTTTGTGAATAGAATCCAACAAATTCAGTCTACTTTTTGGTTTATAGGGTGTGTAATTTTTCATTAAATACTAATTACTGAGGGAACTTCTGGTTCTCTTATTACATTTGGACAAAAACCAGTACAGAGAATAAAACACATTGTCTGAATTTCTAGTCACAGAAACTTTAATTTTATGTTTTTTTTGTGGTTCTACCCCCCCCCACATACACACCTTTTTTAAAATGTTTTTACCTCTGATACTTTCTCCAGCGATGGCACAAAGTAAACATCACACACAATAGCCAGAGCATGAAACATGTATATAGCCTGTTAAAAAAGAAGAGACAGATTAACAGAAAACTATTTATTCTTTAAGAGAAAGAAAAAAGGACAGTTTTATTTCAGCCTGACACTGAGCTAATACTCACACAGAGAACATGCAGGAGCACGGCTCCCTGCCTCCTCTGACCCAGAGTAAAGATGTCCTCTGGGAACTCAAATATAGCTGAGGAAAAGATGGAGAATATGCATGAGTATAACTGAAAAACACAGGGAATTAATCTGAGAATTCAATAATTGTTTGAAATAATTTGAAATAATAACAAGCCATTTAACAGAGTTTCTGGGATTTGTGTGGAGTTCTGGTTCTGTATACATCTTTGACTGAGGTCAGTACAAAAGGTAATTTAGAGATATAAACACATTCAAAGACTGAGAATTATGTTGCACTCAATTGTGAGGTCTGTAAATAAGACCATTCATGTGAATGATGAGCTCCTCTTTGCAAAACCTAGACAACCAACCGAGGGGATGCAGACAAGAATAATGTTACTGAAGAAGATGTATTAAACTAAATAATGCAGAAGCAAAAAGGCAAAACGTCAGTGTCAGTGAAACAGATTTATGTTGAATAAAATGAATATCAGCTGTTGTAAAAAAAAAAAAATCACTAGGATTCGCATTCTTCTTCTTAAGATTGATTTGATGTTGTTTAAAACAGTATTTATGTTATCATAGCTGTAAGTGTGACCAGGCTAGGGGTCATCCGTAGCAGCAAACCCTTATTCTGTGTTTTCTCCAGAACAAAAAAATAAAGCCGTCTCACTTAGTTCTTGCAAAAGGTCACAGTAAAAATCAAATGTTTACAGATTTATTTTGGTTCATTAACAACATCCACCCATTGTCTCTATCTACTTGCAGGGTTGCACGGGGCTGGTGTCTCTCTCCAGCAGTCACTGGGGGAGAGGTGGGGGTACCAGTGTCCTTTATGAGGAAAGCGAAAACAATCACCTGAGGAGCTTCACGCCAAATGTATTTTTCCTAGTTTAGTAGAGAGTCAAGATTGATAAAATCTCCACTAAAGATAAGGCATACCAGCATCTACGCAAAGCAACCATCACTAAACTGAATGTAATCAGACAAAGAGGCAACATTGTGCAGTTTGAAGCAAAGCTTCAACATGTGAAATAATGACAGATCTTCACATGATTTCTTTTGGACACTTCAAACGGTAAACTTTATCATCGATAACAAAACGTTGCTGTTCATCCTCCCAGCCTGTTCTTTTCAATAAACCCTAAAGAAAGGTCACTTATAAAACTTACAATCTTGAAATATTAGTCATGCTACAAGAACTTAAACGTCTCTTTTGCTTGCACATTTATTTAACAGAAAAGAACAAAGTTTTAGTCAATCTTTAAAATGTTTAAAGAAGATTACAATTTATGGCAGCAAATTACTAAATAGAAGCTAGGAGAGAGGCAAATACAGATAGTAAAGTATTTTTTTTTTAAATATGCAACTAGTCTATAATCTTATCATGGAGAAGGTGCTTAGATTAAGTATGAGAGAATCCACCTAAGGCTTAGTCTGGTTTATAACAAGCCTGTTTGTGCTAAACTTTAACAGGGAATAATTGATAAGGTGTAAAAAACAGCACAAACTAGCAAATGTTTAACATTTGTTGTGTGTGACATGCAGAATAGATAAGGGGGATTAGGTGGCCGCTAGGTGTGTTAAGGACAAATCCAGAAACCACAGCTAGACACATGAGCCGCAAGTCCTCAACCACATAAAGTCATCATTGCTCTCTGATCAGAGGGGTCAACCTGAGCTATAGCTACAAAAAAGCTAAATCACTACTTCTGCTCGTCTCTCAGCTTTGAAAACATTTTAGTTTGTAAAACAAATGAGCAAGTAGTAACCTTAATGCAACATTAAACTCGGCTCCTCCTTTCCAACTCCACTGAGTCTGTTAAAGCTGCTATGGCAAATCTGCAAAAGCTATCTTAAAACAATAATGTCATGGCCCTTAACAATATTCTGACGTAGTATAGCTATAAATATGTTGTGGAGATTTAAAAGAAAAACGAACAAATAAATAATTAAGTGGTTCTGTCACGTTTATCTAAAAAACCTCAGCCAATAACTTGGCTCGGTCAGAAACCAATGATTGGAGCATCCGGTTGTCTGTCTCTCAAGCGCACTTACGCATTTACCTGTGTCCTTATGGGATCAGAACAGTATCACCTTGAAATGAAACTGAAAATAAATATTGGCATTGAAAAATATTATTGTAACTGAAAATATTAATTTTGAATCTGAAATAAATCTAGTGAAAATTTTTGTATTGAAAGTGAAAAAAAAATTGAAAGTAATTTTTTTTTCTATGAAACTCATGTATATGCATTGAAACAAATAACTCACTTACAATCAAGTTTTCAAACTTAAATTATTTTTTTCAATACCAATCCTTTTTTCAATGCCATCATTTTTTTCAGCTTCATTCAGGCAATACTGTTTTGACGCTTGTGTGTGCGCGCGCATGAGGGGCGGGGCTTCAGCCCCCCATATGTTTGCATGAACGAGGCAGGAGGGAAACTCCGACTGTCTGAGTGGGATCAACATTTTCTTTGCTTCTAATGTGGTTTGTGGAAGGTGATAATCTGCAGTTGGGGACCCGATTTATGACAGTCTTTCTCTAGTCTTTTGAATCAAACATGTTTGATATTATCGCAAGTCCTAGTGTAGTCGTTGTGACGTAAATCAATCAACAACCAATAAAGCTGTTCTCACACAAGCGGAAGCACAAAGCTACAGATCCCGGCAGGGGTCAGGTGCAGAAATTATTTTTGAGGGGTAAGAATCTGTATCCTCGGTTCATTAAACCGTGCGCATGGAGTCGTAATCTGTTCTCTCCGTTTATTCAACTATGTGACCATCTGGGGGTCCTGTCCGCTTACACTGTACCCTGGCTGATTTGGATTGTACTTTACTGCTATGGCACAATGGTTAATAAACAGGATTACATCCCTGATGATCGTGGGTTCTTGCACCTTGCCACATATCATTTTTTTTGGGATCCTGCGGGAAAGTAGGCTATAAACATAGATGTCATATTTATAAATAACAGTTTTGTAGCCACCTATGGAGCCTGGCAGGGTCTATACACAACAAATACAATATTTGTGTTCCATGGCTGAAAAATGGCCTAGAAATGGGTCATAAATTTAAAAAGTGTATGCCAACCTTGCCCCCTGGAATACAGGCACAAACCAGCGCTATCTGTGCATCTGCATGGAGCAAGTGGTACAGCATAAACACCTTGCATTAAAAAGATATGAGTTAACCAGTTACTTGATGATACAGTTCCCACTTTGAAGTCTTTATTTGACATAACATTAATCTTAGCAAAGAATGCTACAACATTCGCACATAATGAAACTGTATAATGCTGAGAATAATGGGAGGAATTTTGCGGGAAGCTAAAATAGCCTAGGTGTAGTCTTTTAAATAGTGTCCCAACAAGATTCAGTGTTTATAAAATATTTAGTCTGAGACTAAAAAACTGTTAACCCAAGTCTTTAGATGTGAGCTGATCATCTTTAAGTCTTTTCTAAATCGTTTCAAAGCCTCTAGGTGTACAGAAAGCATAATGTGGTTTGTTGAATAATAATAATTAAAAAATAAGATCCCAGGAGTCCATGTTCCTGAGGATGAGGAAACATTTACAGATGGAAATGACCAGCTCATGACCAAACAATCTTGTCCTTGGGGCTGGTCTCCGTTCAACGGTCGATGCTACAAATTCTTCTCATCAAGTAAAACTTGGGTTGAAGCTGAGAAACACTGCTCGTCTATGCAGGCAAACCTCCCATCAATCCATAGTTCTGAGGAATACTATCACATTAACAAGCTGATAACAGATTCGCGGTATGGGCATCAACATGCATGGATTGGAGGCACTGATCTACAAAAGACTAATGCTTGGCTCTGGAGTGATGGAAGTAATTTTCAGGAAGCAAACTGGTGTGCTGGACAGCCTTATAATGCATATCAATGTGCGGTAATGAATTACGGAGCGTTCGGGTGCTGGGGGACTTGCCACTGTAACTCAGCTTACAGATATGTATGTGTCAAAAGAAGCTGTTGACTCCATTGCTCCTGAAGAAGTCAAAATCACAAACAACAGAGGGTGTGTGCTTGTGTTTGAGTTGATCTACATTTATAACTTTGTTATAAACCTTAAAGGCTGTTTTTATTCTTTTAAAACTACATATCTTTAAAATATAGAAAACTCTTATTTCATTAAAACAATGTGGGTAATAAAAAAGACAAAAGAAACATTCTTGATTGTGTTCATTCAAAGTAGATTGCTAGTTTTACATTGCTGCATTTGCAATGCTCAGATTTGTTAACGTTATTGACATGTATTGTAAATATGTATTGTGGATCTGAAATAAATAGTTATTTAATATGGTATAGCCTATATAGTGTGTATTTACATCCCCACATACCACTGTCTGTAATGAGGAGAGCCTCCAACAAAGACAGGCTACACAAGCATAAAACTTTATCACAAAGACTCCTAGTCTACTGGTCAGTCGAAGAAACTGAGAAGAAACCGTTTATGTATTTTTTTCTTCCATAAACCACATTATTAGCAATGTAAATGTCCTGTTGTTTCTCGCGTCTCGCCTCAGACAGTCGGAGTTTCCCTCCTGCCTCGTTCATGCAAACATATGGGGGGCTGAAGCCCCGCCCCTCATGCGCGCGCACACACAAGCGTCAAAACAGTATCACCTGAATGAAGCTGAAAAAAATGATGGCATTGAAAAAAGGATTGGTATTGTAAAAAAAAAAAGAAAGTTTGAAAAATTGATTGTAAGTGAGTTTATTTGTTTCAATGCATGAGTTTCATAGAAAAAAAACTCAAAAATTTTTTTCACTTTCAATACAAAAATTTTCACTAGATTTATTTCAGATTCAAAAATAATATTTTCAGTTAGAATAATATTTTTCAATGCCAACTTTTATTTTCAGTACCAATATTTATTTTCAGTTTCATTTCAAGGTGATACTGTTCTGATCCCATATGTCCTCCGCTCATTACGCGCTCCCGCATTTTGCAACAGAACACCACTGGTGTGAGAGGTTCTCCGCTCAATAATGTCAGAGAAGGAGAAACAGCCGGCTGCTTCCAAAATGAATGATTTATGTTCGTTGTTTGTGTTTATATTGTTAATTATTCACTTACAGGTGATTCCACCATATTACTTCACGAAAAATGCAAAAACAAAGATCAATGCATGGGCAATATGAATGGATTCCGGAGAAAGAGGGGACCCACAAATAAAAAGTCTGCTTAGGGTCTGATAAAACTTTGGTCTGGCCCTGGCATTTGACATTCTGTTGCATTGCCCATATTTATTTTGCAGTGCTAATGATCTTTGTGGCTTTAACCATTTTTGTTAAATGCAAGATTTCAGCTGCCAAACAATCCACGGTTATTGCGTTGCTCCTTTTCTGGACGAAGCAAACCTTTTTTTTAAAGTCGTCTCAAGGGACTTATTAAGACGACCAGATTCAGTCTATAAAGTCATTTCAATCCAATGATATAGACAGAATCGAATTTTTTTAAATCTTAGTTATTTAAAGGAGCTATATGCAATTTCCTGAAATTTAAACTCGCGACTGACCCCATGTGGCCAAAAACGGAACTGCTCTTCCTTTCTGCTCGCTCTCGCAGCGCGCGCTCGTACGCCAGTCCCTCTCAATCTTCTATCTTTTTCGGGCACTTGTCAGGGGTTTAACTTTCTTAGTCTTATGTGGAGTTACTGTTGGTGTCAAAGTTGTCTTTGGTCTCTTCTGTGTATTCACACAATCCATTGAACTGCTTGCGAGTGCTGACTAGCGGTAGTGGCAGAGTGATCTGAAACATTTAACATGAACGCGCTTGACGTCGTATCCGCAGACAGCGCGGGAAAATCGGACCGACAGAAAATAGAAAAAATTGGATACAGGCTTATAGGTGCACCCACTGTGAGCTGACAAGGTGTCAGTATGCTCATCAGGAGATGTTTGAGTCACAAAGGGTCAAACAAAAAGGCTATTGTTTACGTTTATTTTGGGGGAAAAGTTGCATATAGCCTCTTTAAAAAAATGCAGTCAAGTTCAATTTACAGTGGCTGTTGGTAAAAAGTTTTGTATCTAAAGAACCCAAGATGAATTAATCGGGTCACAGACAATCCCTCTTTCTGAACAAGCATGTGGCAAAGAGTCAACTGTTTTTAGTTGCTTACTTTACCACAATTACTCATTCTGAGCATGCATGGGGCGACAGCAGAGAGGAAAACCAAAAACCGCTAGTGGAGTGCCCTCTTCAGGTTAAAACTTTACACTGCACTTGAATTTGAATCGAGGATCGCTACTGGCTCAGCTTGATTTACAGACATCAGTGGGTGTAACCCATATAGGCCACGCCTCCGTAGCGAGTTTGAGTTGGAATAGCCAGTGTTTACAGCGTTTATCAGGTTAGTGATTTGTTAGCTTAGCATTTAGTTAGATTCTTTAGCATAGCCTTTTGAATTTTAGATTAGATTTTAGATAATTTAGTCTTAATCGCCTCGATTGTAGTTACAGTGTATTATAGACTTTAGTTGATAGTGTTAGAAAAGTTGCATTTATTGTTCTATATTGTGTATATTTTAGTGTGCATTGTAGTGTATTTTAATTCTATGTTAGGCTGAGGAGAAAGTGAAGTGTAGTGGGTTCCAATACACATTTGTTGACAAAGGGAAGAACTGATATCAGTAAATGGATAATGAAATCAGGGCTAAGAGTTCATTTTTAGTGCAATGTTTGTGATTGTGTGAAAAAAACATTTTTTTTTGCACATTACTCAATGATTTTCTCGTCATGTTAGAATACTATGATTTATACTTTGGGCACCTCTCTGCAACACACATTTGCTGTTGCGGACAATGAGGTACAGTGGCTGCAGGTGCACCTGTTGAGGCAGAGTCACGCGATATTACTCGAGATAATCTAAGTTTAGCTTTAGCTTTGGCCAACAACAATGTACCACTCAGTGACGGGCCCCATTCTATGCCACTGCAGGCTCGACATCTGTTGGCCCAGGCAGCACTACGAGCCATCGGCTCGAAACGATACGCCTCAGGCCGGCTCGCCTCCTCCACAGAACCTTTCTCGCTTTCCTCTTTTTCCTCTGATGAAGGAGGTGGAGAGAAATCCTCAACTTCAAAACTGCCTCCCTCTGATGCAATGGAGCTCGCGTCGCTTTTGCTCTCCATATTTCCGGCTGTCTGTGCGCTGCTGCAGCAGCGTTGCTGTCAACATGTCAATCAGCGCAGACCACGCCCAGCCCCCCCCCCTCGCTGGTCCCCCAGTCAACACCTCATATTGAGGCATTTTTCAAACAGGAAATGTGGGCGGAGTTAGACTCTGATAGGGGGGTGAGTTACACTTTAAGCACACCAGCAGTGACTCCATTTATATTCTTGTCTATGCATGATCTTCACCTGATCTACCCACTGATCCACACAGCACCCAAACAGACTGACTGCAGAGGATCTTTAAATCACCCTACGTGGTGCAAAGTTTGCTCATAGCTAGGGCTGGCCATGGTAAATATACTTCTGTTCTAACTCTCTGTTTTCAAAAAAGTTTGGATTTGTTTCAATTGTCAAAACACAGCAAAACTGGTCTGTTCAGAAATTGAAAATGATTCTCAAACAAAGTGAATCATTTCTGCTGCTGAATAAAGGTAACCCAACATCCCTGGCTCGCTATAATCAGGGGTAGACACGTAGAACTACAACAGAGACGGACGGACGCAACATCCGACCACTAATCCAGCATTCAGTTACCTAGCAACTGGGTCCCTCAAAGGCCTGGCCGTGTTTAAACATCTAGATGTGCAGAGTTGGGGGGAAATGAAGGATGAACAGTGAGGCACATCAAGCAGGCATGAATGAAACAGATTGATAGAGATGAGACGGCACACCTTCGCCCTCAATTAACAAAACAAATGCATGTCAACAACAGCAACATCTCTGTCTAATTATGGTCGCAGTCGCTAAGTGTGGAATGAAATGTGGCAGAAGAAACAGGAGAGTCTCACCAGATCTCGAAATGCTGTCATTCTGGTTGTCTTCTGTTTCCTGAATGAGCTCTCTTCTAGGTAAACGCCTGTCGTTCTGCACAGTTTGGCCATGAACGCCTGGAAGAAAGAAGAAAATAACCACATGCACCCCGGGATGAAGTTTAAAAGAAATTTAATTTCACAAAATGTATCTTCTCATCTATGGTAGTTGCAATCTGACAAATACGCGTGGGGATAAATCGACTGGACGTAAAGGATGTTTTTTGTTAGAGCACCTGTGATTTCACTGAGGTGAAAGACCCAGAAAGCTGCGAGCAGACCCACTCCGCCGACACAGAACCGGGGCAGGAGCCGCGTCTGTCTCGGTCTCCTCGGAGCCTTCATCCCGCCACCAGCAGCTCCTCCTCCGGGCTCTCCGATCAGAACATGCCGCCCTCCGCCGAACCGGATCTAACTGGCCTGTTGCTCCCCGGTTCCGATTTGTCTCTTTTCAGTGTTTCCGCGTCGGAGCTCCATCAGAATGACAGGAGGATGGAGGCGAGGCGGCCCGTCATCAGCATCCAGTGGCGGCCAGGTTACGGTGCAGCGAATAAGAGCAGCTGATGAATCACCGGAAAGCGTCTATTTATAAACATCCCCAGATTCAGATCGTGTCAGCATCCATTCTGCTCCAAATGGGATCCAGTTTGTGATAATCTTCCCCTCTGGGAGGGGGGAATTGTTCTCCTCCCTCAGCTCAGCTGGGTGGGTGGGTCAACCATGAGAGGAAAAAACACCAAATGCACCAATCAGCACGACTAAAGTGTTATTATTACCTTGAATGAAGACTCGGAATAATTTCCAGAGTTCATAAATATATTTTAACTTCGTAAACAATGGTTATTACATGGTTTGGTCCATTAAATATCTTCATTCAATATAAACTATACTATGTATACAGAGATTCACGAAACACTGATAGCCTATATTTCAACCATTTATTTGTTAATTATGGTTAACAGCTGAAATCCTCAAATTCAGAAAATTGGAACATTACATATACAACGAATAAAGCATTTAATACAGAAAAATCCAATGTTATACAGTGTATGAACCTTGGTCAGGCCTCCTTTTGAATTACTGCATTGATACTGAGTAGGAGGCGACCTGCCTGTGGGTCTGTTGAGGTGTTAAGGATGCCCAGGCTGCTTTATTAGTTGGGTCTGTGGGGTTTAGGTCAGCCCAGCTGGCCGCTCAAGCACGTTGTTCATTAAAAGCAGCTATGGTACTTTTGGCAGTGCAGGCATGTGGCGGGTCCTGCTGGGAAATGACATCAGCATCTCCAAAAAGTTTCTCAGCAGAAGAAAGCTTGAGGTGTTCCAAAAAGTAGATGGTTGTGCTGACTTTGGACTTGATAAAACACAGTAGACTGCATCAGTAGATGGTATGGCTCACTCACCACCAGCTGGGGGAAGTTCATCAGAATTCAACCAACTTTGATCTCCATTGTTCCTATCTGGGACCTTGATCTCAATATGAATGGTAAAATGTACTTTAATCTGAACTGAGGAATTTGAACCACTAACCAAAGTCCACTCTGTTATCTCCTTATAGGTAGACTACCATCCCACTTTTTCCTTCTACACAACTTTCCATTGATATTCTTGGATACAGCATTCTTGGATACAGCCAGAGTTAACTTCTGTGACCTACCCTTGTGGAGGGTAACATTGACTGTGTGTTGGAAAGTGTTAGGTCAGCAGTCTTCCACATGATTGTTCATCTTCGTAGGCCACAGCATAACATTTCTGCACTGATGCAGTGGGGCAAAAAGGTATTTGGCAGCTAACGATTGTGCAGGTTGTCCCACTTAAAAAAATGAGGTCTGAAATTTTCATCACAGGTACACTTCAACTGTGAGAGAATGTTAAACAAAATCCAGGAAATAAGGTAAGTATTTAGCATCTACAACCAAGCCAGTATTCTGACCCTGACAGACCTGTTACTTCTTCTTGAGATCTTCTATCATCCACTCGTTACCTGTATTAAAGGCACCTGTTTGAACTCGTTATCTGTATAAAAGACACCTGTCCACACCTTCAAACAGTCAGACTCTATCCTCCACCATGGTCTAGACCAGAGAGCTGTCCAAGGACACCAAGAACAAGACTGAGATGAGACAATCTACAATAGGCAAGCAGCTTGGTGAGAAGAGATCAACTGTTGGAGTAATTATTAGAAAATAGATCATTGACAATCTCCTTCGACCTGGGGCTCCATACAGGATCTCACCTGGTTTGGTACACATGATCTTGAGAACGGTGAGGAAACAGCCGAGAACTGCATGGGGGGAACACACTACTCATCATGGATTAAAATCCTGCAGTCCCCTTGCTTAAGCTAGCACATTATCAGGGCCGTCTAAAGGTTGCCAGAGACCATCTGGATGATCCAGAGGAGGATTGGGAGAACGTCATATGGTCAGATGAGACATATACAGTCGTGGCCAAAAGTTCTGAGAATGACACAAATATTAGTTTTCACAAAGTTTGCTACAAAACTACTTTTAGATATTTGTTTCTGTGATGTACTGAAATATAATTACAAGCACTTTATACGTTTCAAAGGCTTTTATTGACAATCACATGACATTTATGCAGAGTCAGTATTTGCAGTGTTGGCCCCTCTTTTTCAGGACCTCTGCAATTCGACTGGGCATGCTCTCAATCAACTTTTGGGCCAAATCCTGACTGATAACAACCCAATCTTTCATAATCACTTCTTGGAGTTTGTCAGAATTAGTGGGTTTTTGTTTGTCCACCCGCCTCTTGAGGACTGACCACAAGTTCTCAATGGGATTAAGATCTGGGGAGTTTCCAGACCATGGACCCAAAATTTCAACGTTTTGGTCCCCGAGCCACTTAGTTATGACTTTTGCCTTATGGCGCGGTGCTCCATCGTGCTGGAAAATGCATTGTTCTTCACCAAACTGTTGTTGGATTGTTGGAAGAAGTTGCTGTTGGAGGGTGTTTTGGTACCATTCTTTATTCATGGCTGTGTTTTTGGGCCAAACTGTAAGTGAGCCCACTCCCTTGGATGAGAAGCAACCCACACATGAATGGTCTCAGGATGCTTTACTGTTGCCATGACAAAGGACTGATGGTAGCGCTCATCTTTTCTTCTCCGGACAAGCCTTTTTCCAGATGCCCCAAACAATCGGAAAGAGGCTTCATGGGAGAATCTGACTTTGCCCCAGTCCTCAGCAGTCCATTCACCATACTTTCTGCAGAAGATCAATCTGTCCCTGATGTTGTTTTTGGAGAGAAGTGGCTTCTTTGCTGCCCTTCTTGACACCAGGCCATCTTCCAAAAGTCTTCGCCTCACTGTGCGTGCAGCTGTGCTCACACCTGCCTGCTACCATTCCTGAGCAAGCTCTGCACTGGTGGCACTCCAATCCCACAGCTAAATACTCTTTAGGAGACGATCCTGGCGCTTGCTGGACTTTCTTGGACGCCCTGATGCCTTCTTAACCAGAATTAAACCTCTTTCCCTGAAGTTCTTGATAATCCTATAAATTGTTGATTTAGGTGCAATTTTAGTAGCTACAATATCCTTGCCTGTGAAGCCATTTTTATGCAACGCAAAGATGGCTGCACGCGTTTCTTTGCAGGTCACCATGGTTAACAATGATTTCAAGCATCACCCTCCTTTTGACATGTCAAGTCTGCCATTCTAAGGACTATGCAATTCATCTGATCAATGTTCATAACATTCTGGAGTATATTTAAATTGCTATTATAAAAACTTAAGCAGCAACTTTTCCAATTTCCAATATCTATGCAATTCTCAAAACCTTTGGCCACGACTGTATATATACAGTCAATGGATGAGACCAAAGTAGAACTCTCTGGTATAAACGCCACTCGCCGTGTTTGAAGGAGGAAGATGCTGAGTTGTATCCCAAGAACACCATACCCACTGTGAAGCATGGGGATGAAAACATTATGCTTTGGGCCTGCTTTTCTGCAAGATACAGGACGACTGCTCCGTATTAAGGATGAATGGGGTCATGTATCGTGAAAATTTGAGCAAAAACCTTAGTGAGAGAATTTAAGATGAAAAGTGGCTGGATCTTCCAGCATGACAATGATCCCAAACACAACGGCTGGGCTATGAAGGAGTGGTTACGTGTTTCCCAGTGACCGCCCCAAAACATTCCAGCTCTAGAGATCTGTATGGAGGAATGGGCCAAAATACCAGCTACAGTGTGACAACCTGGTGAAGACCTACAGGAAACGTTTGAGCTCTATCATTGCCAACCAAGGTTACATTACATTAAGTATGGAGGTGAACGTTTTAGTTTTTGACCAGATACTTATTTTCTGCACTATTATACAAATAATTTTAAAAATCATATAAGGTGATTCCCTGGATTTCTTCGTTACATTCTCTCTCTCACAGTTGAAGTCTACCTATGATGAAAATTACAGACCTCTCATTCTTTTTAAGTGGGACAACTTGCCTAATCGGTGCTACCAAATACTTTTTTTTTGCCCCACTGTACATAAGTATAAATGTGAAAATGAGCTGATGGTTAAAAAAAGTGAACATTTTCACTGGTAACTGTAGTGATCTTTCAGAACAGATGTTTTTAACAAAATCTGTCAAATACTATAGTTGAAGCTTGGAAAAGGATCATAAAAGTATTTCAGGGTTATTTAGCTTAAATTCTAGTCTAGAATTTGGATAAAGTACAAACAAAAGGATTTACAGGGGTAACTTTCACATAATGAAAAGATCTAAAAACATCAGGATACCAAGCTGAACAGCTTTTATCCTATAAAGCTGAATATAAAAAAAACACACAAAAAAACAAGGCATCTGTCCCCCTCCGCTTCTGCTGCCCCACACAGGATTAACAGGCTTAGAATTGATCATCTTATTTACTAAACCATAACTGAACTTTCATGACCTACATGGATGCCATGTGCAGAGGAAAACTAACACTGCACATCATCCTGAACACAACTACCACAAAATTAAGTAAGGTGGTGGCAGCATTAGCTGAGGGGGTGCTTTCCTTCATTACAGACATGAAAACCTGCAAAAGACTGGGGCGCACCTTCGCCTTCTAGCAACACAACGACCCCAAACATACAGCCAGAACAAACAATGGAAGAATTTAGATCCAGGCATTTCCATGTGTTACAATGGCCTAGCCAAAGTCTAGCCTAAAACCAGATGACAATATGTGGCTTCATAATACTTGATTTTTAACTATTTTGTAATGGAAGAATGGATAAAGATTTCAGTATCTAGATATGAAGTTTGAGTAGACGTAATCCAAAACACCGTTAGCTGTTTTAGCAGCGGAACGTGATTTTACAGAGTATTGACTCACAAGGACAAAATACATGACACACCTTTTAGATTTTTATGTCAAAGAATTGAAAACCGTGCATCAGTTTCCTTCCACGTCCCAATGATGCACTACTTTGTGTTGGCCTATGAGATAAAATCCCACTGAAATACATGGAGGATGTTTGTTGTATGCAAAAAATATGAAACAATTCAGAGGGTGGGAATACTTTTGTAATTCATTGCATGTTTTTTTTATATGCTGACAAAATTAACCTCCTGAATGGGTGGTGATTTTATATTTTGCCAGGAGTTATTGTACAAGTGAACGCAGCTATGTACTCTGTGTCATAGCTACAAGCCTAACAGGACACTGGAACTGAATTCAAACTAAACTCCTGCTGATCTGCAGTTTACACAACTACAAACAATCCTAGATCGGACTTGTTGAGAAGAGATCAGACGGGAGGTAAGGCCTTATACTGGACGCTGACGCAGGGCGGCAACATCAGCAAACTGTTGATGAAAAAATCGTCAGAGTTTCCGACCCAGCAGCCAAAAACTACAAAGGCCAAAATACATAGACTGATGATGCACAGCAGAAACAGCTTCTGGATAGTGGTCCTCAAGGCAGCAGAAAACCTGTTCCCACTGGCAATATTAAGCGAAAGATAAGAGAGACAAAACAATTACATATGAAATACACAAGAACAAAACAAGTGAAAAAAGTTAAGATACAGTAAATAAGCAGTGCATTATAACTAATATACCTTTTGGTTCTGATGTCAGCTGTAAGACAGTGAGGACCCAGCTGCTCGCCACCATCAGTCTCTACCTGCTGACACAATACAACACAAGACTAATTTCTCGTACTCTATTCACACAGTACTTTCTGAAAAACGGCTTGAATGTGGCGGAGACTTGTGGTGACTGCTGGTATTACAGAAAATAAATCAGCTAAATTGAGGAAAAAAGGAAAGTAGTATATTCATAAACAACAGTTTTAGAGATTAATTACATGAAGTGTTTTCAGTCTGTAGAATATATATATATATATAAAATAAAAATAAGTTAAAGTTGCATTATTATACGTCAAAGCTAGGTTTACAGAGTATTTTACGCTTTTGTCCAGTTCAGGTGTCACAGAAGCAGTATCCGTGGGGATTTTTGTGAAGGTTTTCATTTCAGCAGATGCGATCAGCAGCTGGATTTCCTCTGCTATGGACAGGTGAGGACTGGCCTGTCCCTCCTCCTCGCTCATCACCTCAGTCACAGCAGCCCTGAAAACAAACTGCAGAATGAGAACTTGAATTGTAACAAGCACATGAACGTTATGTCAGGGTTACAATGAAGCCTCGTCTCGTCTGTCCTCCAGCTGGTTACTCAGCTCCTGCTTCGTCAGCCTGAGGTCCTGCAGCACAGAAACAGCATCGGCATTAAACTAGACGGCACTTTTCTCAATTTACAGACACCCTGTATAAACAAAACTGCATTTATTTAGAACAATAACAAATGTAAACATAATTGCCTTTATGATGTCAGAATATTCCTCCACAGTTTCCTGCAGGTGCTTTAACTGCTGGTCTTTCTATCCAAGTGACACAGATAAAAATCAGAGTTAAATGCAAACATTAATAGCTGTGATTCCTATTTAAAATAAAAGCGTGACTCCTGTCGTACTAGAAGGTTTCTCTGCTCCCACCTGATGAATCAGCTCGTCCCTTTGCAGCAGCTCTAGCTGAACTTCCTCCACTCCAATCTGGGAAAACATACGACGTAACAAATAAAGAGTTAAAGTCGATTTCTTCAAAGAAATGTGTGAATCTTATTAAAGAAGTGGATGCATAGAGCCCTAGAAAATATTAACAATTCTTTAAATGTTCCACATGCTCCAAACACAAACGTGAGTTTATTTTATTGGGATTTTTTATGACGGTCCAGAACAAGGTCATGATTTTGTGTTGGTCTACCGCATGAAATCCAACAAAGAAACATTGACGTTTGTGGTTGCAACAAGATCAAATGTAAATTACGTCAAAGGGTGTGAATAATGAATTTGCACAGCATTGTGGTTTAGATTAAAGGTATTTCACCATCTTTAACACACAAGTTATACATTTACAACAAAAGACACTTCAGGAAAATCTAAACTAAAACCTGATATGGCCAATAGAGAGAGAGAAACAATTAGTCCTCGAAAGGAAAAACCGTTTGAGTTACCTCAAGGTTTTCAAATTCAGTCCTGAGCTTGATCAAAGTGATCTTATCCTGGTCTCTTTCTTGTTTAAGGTTCTTTAGCTGAAAAAAGGTGAAAACATCATAAAATGAAGAACTTATTTTTGCAGAACTTGAAATGATTAAACAGTTGGAGAACCTGTAAACCAGCTTATCCATTTAGAAATTATATTTCCATGGAAATATTGCCTTCTTTGACCCATTCTTACTCTAGAAATGCATTACTAGACACACAAACCACTGCTGATTAAAGTAATCTAAACAACAAAGTAACGTATCTACCTTGGCAGCGAGCTCTTTATTCTCTTCCTGCACCTTTAAGGTTTCCTTCTCCTGTAAAATAACACAACCAATCAGATAAAAGTGATGATGACTAGAACCCATCGATATATTTAATATTTACATTTAGACAGATAGGGAAATATTTCCGCTGGTAACGCACCAAATCCTGAATAATCTTCTCACTGATTTTTTTATCATCGAGGCAATCAGCTAACAGAGGCCCACAAGGTTCAACTTCAACCTGTTGCAGGTCAGTAAGGATCTTCTCCAGGCTGCAGACACACAAGAACATGAAAAAAAAAATGTTTTCACTGCAGTGATTAAGACATTGGGACAACATTTAACTCTAGAAGACAGACCAGTATAAGTCAATAATATACCTACTCTTTCACTTGTTTCCTGAGGCTGGCATTCTCCGAGCGCAGCATCGCCATGTCGTCGTCGGCAACATCCAGCCAGTGCCTCATCTCAGCATTCAGCTCCCTCAGCTGACTCTGACTGTAATCCAGCTCAGCTATTTTCTCCAGCATGTCCGTTCGGGAACTTTACAACAACACAAAACGTTGCAGGTTGACTGATCATTTAATTAAACTTGTGTGTGGGTGTGTGTAGAGGGTTTTGTTTATTGAGCAGTACGCACATATTTTCCTCTGTAGAATCCATCAGGCTGGCTAAGTCCTCCCCTGTGCTACAGAAGCACAAAATAAAAAATTCTCACAGCATTAGTTTTACTACATCTACATTTTACACGAAGCACAAATGCCAACACCGACTAATAAGAAACAGTTAAATCCAGAAACGAGCAAGTATGGAAGCGTAGAGCTGTCACCCAGGTGAAATAAAAATAAAACTATATCACGTTATAACGTGAAAACATTATTGTTCTAACAATATAACTTTTTTGTTTGTACAATATACTATCACATTCTTACAATATAATTTTCACATTTTAACAATATACATATTTATCACGTTATAACAAAAAACGTTTCATGTTCTTACAATAAAAGTATATTGTTAGAACAATATATTTAATTGTAAGAACGTAAGCTGGCTGCGTTCAGAAACCCAAATCAGGCTGATGTGGAAGAGCCCTCACTTTTGAGAACTGGCGGCTATGACCTGGTAGCAACATGGCAACTTTCTTCTCAGTATACGCATGTTCATTTTAATACTGTCCGAGCTGTGCAATAACAGCAAAATCTCGCCATGCTTCAAATCATGTAAAGCACCTTGAATTACCCTGTTGTTGACAGTGTGCAATGCAACTAAAATTGCCTTGCCTAAAATAGAGTTCCGATAGATAAGACATTTTCTCAGTCGCTAATCTGTCCCGTCATCAACTTTGTTTCAAAATTATTATGTTCAAAGAAGAAATAACGATAACAATATACCTTTCATGTTTGTACAATAAAATATATTGTTTGAACAATATAACATTTTTATTTTAAGAACATGAAACGTTTTTTTGTTATAACGTCATAAATATGCGTATTGTTAAATTATATTGTAAGAACTTGATAGTATATTGTACAAATAAAAAAGTTATATTGCTCTATTTTTATTCACCTGGGTGGCAGCTCTAAGCTTTCCGTAAGCAAGTGCTTTAATCTAAAACAAATTTTCAATCTAAAATATCACAAACACCTGGGCCTGTCACAATAAGCAATAAATCAATTGTATGATCAATTCAAATAACCTAAATTATTTTTTCAGCCACAATAATTTCCATTTGCATGATTGTTTGTTTTCCTCACGTATCATCCTCTTTCTACCAAAGAGACTGGATGAAAAAAGGCATAAAAGGTCCATAAATTGGGATGTCTTTTTTTATTCAAACTGAGTGTTTTTGTTGTTACTTTGGAGGTTTTGTTTACCAAAATCCTAACTGGTAGATTTCCCTGTTTTTCTTGTCTGAGCCAAGTGATTTTTTTTTTGAAGGCCAGTTTTGTAAACAGACTTGATTTTTATTTATTTATTGTTTCAGTTGTTTTGTTAATTTATTTTGGATATTAAAAATGTCCTGCAGTTTGATATGTGATCCAATCTTGCTGAAAGAGAAGACAAAACGTCATGGGAGGATCTTCAGCAGAGATGAATGTTTATCAATCAGTATAAAAAAGAATATTTAGACTTGGGGGAGCAGGTCAGTTCATACAACGCTCTGTGTGTGCTGATGCTCCTTGTTAATTAACAAGACAAATTAAATATACTCTCTTCTCATCTTTATTTAAGATAAATAACGCCTCCATAATATAGCTCTGATAAATTCGATAACATGTTGCAGTGGTAAATCTCCTTTAGAAATTAGAATTAATTGATTGTTCAGATGGTGTACATGCATTAATTATTACATTAGTTAAAAATGGTCTCAAAACGGCAATATTATGATTTATCGCAATCATTTCTGGGGCAATTTATCGTCCAGCAAAATTTGTTATCATGACAGGCCTACAACTGCAGCTTTTCTATGCTCCCCTTATCTGGAACAGACTTCCTGACGAGTGTAGAGCTGCTGAAACACTGATCTGCTTTAAATCGAGACTAAAAACCATCTGTTTAGAATTGCCTTTGAGTAAATGATTGATGCCATATGTATGAAATGTGTTCATGCTCTCTTGCTTTATTGTGTATCATGTGTTGTGTATGTTTATTGTGCATCATGTGTAATGTGTGTTTCATGGTAATTTGCTACTTTTACATTTCCAATGTTATATTCTATGTTTGTTTGTTTTGCTTTTTTAATCACCAAATCATGTAAAGCACCTTGAATTACCCTGTTGTTGAAAGTGTGCTATACAAATAAAATTGCCTTGCCTTACGTACACCCTTACAATGAATATAGGTGTAGAGTCTCACTTTGAAGGCATCAACATCCAGTAAATGTAAGACTTGCCTTTATTTATGAAAATGTACCATCCACACATGTTCGACAGCCCCTTATCCTTGCAGGGTAGCAGAGAGGCCCATCTTCTGCAGTCTATGGGTGAGAGGTGGGGAACAACAAGCCGTCGGTCGCAGCGCAGCGCAGAGACAAAACATGACGAACAACCAGCCGGAGCACCCAGTGAGCCGATCACCAACTATCTCCAGAGTAATTAGCTACAGACCTCCAAACTTCACGTAGCCTTCAGATTAGCTCAAGAACAACGTGAAGAGAGCTTCATGGAAGGCATTCTAGCCTTACATCACAAAGGGCAATTCAAACGTGTGCATGCAGAGGTGTTGAGCTTAAAGGCAAAGCTCTCGATTTACGATTTAAGAACAAGATCGCGGGTGCAAACTAAAAGTTGTTTCCTCCCTTAGAGAAAGGGTGAGAAACTCGCTCATCCGGGCAGGGTTCAGTTTAGAGCCGCTGCTCCTGCACATCGAGAGGAGCGAGCTGAGGCGGCTCGGGCGTCTAGTCAGGAGGCATCCCTAGTGAGGGGTTCCACCAGAAGAAGACCCAGGACACGCTGGAGAGACTGGGATTCCCCCTGAGGAGCTGGAGAGAGGGAAGTCTGGGCCTCTCTGCTCGGGCTGCTGCCTCCGTGACCCGATCGTGGATTAAGCAGAAGCTAATGGATGGATGTAACCTCACTTTAAAGGTGGTGCAGGGGTGTAGAGGTAGAGCAGGGAACCCGATGTAAGGAGGCTATTCGTCCTTGAAACAGCCGTCTGGGGTTGTTTGCTGCACTTCTTCCCACCTTTTCTCTGCCAATTTTCTGTCTATATACTCCAAATAAAAAAGGGATGTCACTGAAGCTCATATACAGTTGAAACCAGAAGTTTACACACACCCTAAAATTAATAAATAAACCTCTGACATATTATTTCTCTCATTATTGTGATATTTAGCAAATGGAAATAAAACAAGAGAAGTTTGGTCTGATTTAATTTCAGGCAGTAAACAAAAAAAGGGTTTCTGGTTTTAAATCATCCATGAAAGGAGAGAAAAGGATATCTTTATCAATTGATTTGATCGTAAGGATTTGAAAGGAAATCACCTGTTTTTTCTGATAAAGTAACTTAAGAAGAAAATGCCTGTTATATTTATAACAAATTATATTGGGTCGCTTATTTAAAACACTAGATTTGTTCAAAATCATCGACTAAACATGTATTAATGTCGAAATTAAGAATGCTTAACTTGACCGTTGCATTTAATTTAGGCTAATTTAAAAAAGAAGAAAGAAAACGTGAACTACATGTAAGCTAACGAACGTTAAAAGAAACAAGCTGCTAAAATGCAAACATTTGCGTCCAGTTTTACGATAAATATTTCAACATCATTGTTTATAAATCCGCGGTAAAGATAAAGAAAGGGAAACGTGTTTTTAATTTGATCGTTTTAAGCCGTTATTCTCAGGTCATTGGTGGAGGCGGAGACGTTAGCAACAGTTGAGACTGTTAACCGATAAATCATATGGGTTGATAAATTCACATCTGAACATGACTCTGCTTCACAATGTCCCACCAATTTCATTTTTAACACATAAATATATATATTTATATATGTTTAAGTTCTCACCTGACAGAACCCCTAAAACCTACAGGTGTTGTCCCTGTTAGGAGCTCCAGCAATGGCCGCAGCTGAAAGAAGTGCTTCCTCCTTCTCCCAGTAGGAGACTGATAAAGTAAAACTTAATTCTAATAACTATAAAATAAACATTCAAAGTAAAGAGTGCAATGTCGCTGCGAGATTATTACTTTTTAGACATATTGTGCAACTGGATTTCACACTTTAATCAATTTTTTTGGGGTTTTTATTCAATTGAAATGTCAAAAGTGATCTAGCATTCAAGAGAAAAAGCTCTCTGGAGGGCAGAAAGATATAACCTTTGGATGATGTCCCCAAATGTTGTCAGACATTAACAATGACAGACTGGCCATCGTGATACTGGCCGCCGAAGTGGCCCGCTGGGCGATGGCCGATGTCAGGTCAGGTTGGGCTTGATCCTTCCTGTGGCTCATTAGGGCTTCTGTATTTTTGACCCTTTAGGGCTTCCGTACATTAGGGCATCTGCCCCACTGAATATTGGCGAAACAGACGCGGGGTACGCGTGGAACATGTCCCCCACGCCACCCACGTTTTTCAGCCGTTTAATCCGTAAATATGCCGTAGCGTATTTGTCCGAGCCGTCTTTAAACGCACCTTAAGCATACAGATTGGCAGACAGGTGTGTGTTCTTCTGAGCAGAGCAGCATTTTTCAGCTACTGATCCAGACACAGCATAAGGCAAAAACTTTTGACAGTTTTTTTCCTAAACAAGCTATGTAAATTGAGCTATGCTGTTGCATGCAGATGTTTGCTAAATGATGACTGTGAATACATGTCAATACATGTTAAGCTATTTAACAATACTAATGTTGCCTATTTTACAACCCTTGGTAGTCAGTTCTTGCTATGAATAATCCCAATTGTCTTTCATTTCTGTGCAGAACTGTACTGCTTCCCTCATATTAGAAAGAAATATTTGTCAGAAAAGACAGAGCAGGGTCAATCACAATCTCCTTTGACCTGGGGCTCCATACAGGATCTCACCTGGTTTGGTACACATGATCTTGAGAACGGTGGATGATCCAGAGGAGGATTGGGAGAACGTCATATGGTCAGATGAGACATATACAGTCGTGGCCAAAAGTTTTGAGAATGACACAAATATTAGTTTTCACAAAGTTTGCTGCAAAACTACTTTTAGATCTTTGTTTCAGTTGTTTCTGTGATGTACTGAAATATAATTACAAGCACTTTATACGTTTCAAAGGCTTTTATTGACAATCACATGACATTTATGCAGAGTCAGTATTTGCAGTGTTGGCCCCTCTTTTTCAGGACCTCTGCAATTCGACTGGGCATGCTCTCAATCAACTTCTGGGCCAAATCCTGACTGATAACAACCCATTCTTTCATAATCACTTCTTGGAGTTTGTCAGAATTAGTGGGCTTTTGTTTGTCCACCCGCCTCTTGAGGACTGACCACAAGTTCTTAATGGGATTAAGATCTGGGGAGTTTCCAGGCCATGGACCCAAAATTTCAACGTTTTGGTCCCCGAGCCACTTAGTTATGACTTTTGCCTTATGGCGCGGTGCTCCATGGTGCTGGAAAATGCATTGTTCTTCACCAAACTGTTGTTGGATTGTTGGAAGAAGTTGCTGTTGGAGGGTGTTTTGGTACCATTCTTTACTCATGGCTGTGTTTTGGGGAAAAACTGTAAGTGAGCCCACTCCCTTGGATGAGAAGCAACCCCACACATGAATGGTCTCAGGATGCTTTACTGTTGGCATGACACAGGACTGATGGTAGCGCTCACCTTTTCTTCTCCGGACAAGCCTTTTTCCAGATGCCCCAAACAATCGGAAAGAGGCTTCATGGGAGAATATGACTTTGCCCCAGTCCTCAGCAGTCCATTCACCATACTTTCTGCAGAAGATCAATCTGTTCCTGATGTTTTTTTTGGAGAGAAGTGGCTTCTTTGCTGCCCTTCTTGACACCAGGCCATCTTCCAAAAGTCTTCGCCTCACTGTGCGTGCAGCTGTGCTCACACCTGCCTGCAGCCATTCCTGAGCAAGCTCTGCACTGGTGGCACTCCAATCCCACAGCTAAATACTCTTTAGGAGACGATCCTGGCGCTTGCTGGAATTTCTTGGACGCCCTGAAGTCTTCTTAACCAGAATTAAACCTCTTTCCCTGAAGTTCTTGATAATCCTATAAATTGTTGATTTAGGTGCAATTTTAGTAGCTACAATATCCTTGCCTGTGAAGCCATTTTTATGCAACGCAAAGATGGCTGCACGCGTTTCTTTGCAGGTCACCATGGTTAACAATGGAAGAACAATGATTTCAAGCATCACCCTCCGTTTAACATGTCAGGTCTGCCATTCTAACCCAATCAGCCTGACATAATGATCTCCAGCCTTGTGCTCGTCAACATTCTCACCTGAGTTAAAAAACTTAAGCAGCAACTTTTCCCATATCCAATATTTATGTAATTCTCAAAACTTTTGGCCACGATTGTATGCAGTCTGCACATTTACCAGTGTAGTAGTGATAGTTTCTAAGATGGGGAAGAGAACTCCTGAAAGATTCTCTCAGGGGTGGAAAATTTAACTTTACATGATGTTGCCTAAATATTTTTTGAAGGGTGATTATGTTCAAACTTTTAGGGAACTTGCCTAAAACCTTCTTTAAAGAAGACAGACTGCCCAACCTGTAGAGAACATTCCCAGAAGAAGTTTTGAGAATTGTTACTCTTGAATTACGTTCACAAAAAAATCTGTCGGAGCAGGAGGTATACAACCGATTTCGATTTAATCAAACATTTGAAAAAACTGAAGCAGAAATAGGAGGAAACACTTTTCTGAACAACATTTTTCAAGTAAACATTACAACACAACCGGTTTGCAAATACAAAACAACAAAGTGCCTCAATTCAAACAGTTCAAAGATCCACATTCAAACAGAAAGACCCAACAGAGAAAAACAGCAATCTCTTTCATAACAATTAGGAAACTCAAAAGAAAAATGATCAGTTTTTGCTAGATTACATATTCACCAACACTTAAGAACTTGTCAAACCAAAGGCTTGTGATTTGTTGATTCACTTTAAGGCAAGGAGATTTTGAATTAAAAAATACAGGCGACAAAAGAGGCGACGTAATAAAAGTAAAGCTTGCATCAAGTGCAGTAAGACATGTTAGCGCGGTCCAAAGCCAACTCCACATACTGAACTGCAGCAGGGCATCGTAGGAGATGACATGGTGGAATAGCTCACACTTTAAAACGTCATAATTGTCAGCTCTAAGAACACCTTAAAACAAAAAGATCATAAAGAGACTGACTGATACAAATATTCAGATAGGAGCTGTCACCCTGCAAAGGAAGGTTGTCATGAGGATCAGTTTGCTGCTGCAGCAGGTAACGGCACAATAATGTTGCTCAAGTTCCTGACGACCCGAAACACTAACAAATGATAACATCTGAAACAAACTGGTCACACATCACCATCATAAAAATATTTTAAATACGGGCTGTCATGACTTTACATTACATCCACCTGTAAACTGAAGCATGAGATTTACACTATGTAAGGTTTCTGAGATTTTTTGTTAATAAATGTGAAAAGTAGAGATGCACCAATCGTAGATTTGAGACCGATTTGCAATCGAAGCCTGATCTGCCAATAACAATTTTAGCCGATTCTGACTTCTCTTTAAGAGCTATAATTAAAAATTATTCTCATAGCATTCTTACAGTGACTGGTCAATAACTTTTTTTGTAGTTTGTTGTTTTGCAGAGTTGACGTATGACCGTGTGTGAGAGAGTAGTTCTTGTAAAGCACGGTTTTTACTAATATTTTAAGCCCCAGCTACCCTGCACAAGATGTTTCGATCTACATCTCTATGGTCTGTGGCAAAATATACATGACACATATTAGATCAAAGCTTACATATTAGTTTAGACGTGTAATTTAATGGAAACAGAGTCAGGGCAAAATCCGACAGATGTGGAAATACCCTTAAAAAGGCTCCACTTTCTTTATGGTTTCTAGCACAGAACGAGAGTATGGGCAAATGCAAAGTGGGCTTCTATAATCATTTATTTTACAAATAATATCTCCTGATAATCTTGTCTGCATGTTTTGGCACCGAAAAAATATGTTTACATATGACAAGAAAATCTATTTCTTAGCAAAATATCTGTTAATGTGGACATGACTAGACCAAATGATTACAAAGTTGACATTTGAACCCAACTTTAGCATCGTATGTTAGCGATTAGCACTGTCAGTACACGTCTGTCTCTGTGTGTATTCCCTAGAGAACGCAGAACCTTACCTTAACTGAGATTTCAAAAATGTAATCAGTTGTCTAAATCCAGCATGTTCCTTGACTAACATAGGCTGAAAGCAAAAAAATAAAAAAACAAAGCAACTTTGCTCAGCCTTCCTGTAATCAGGTGAAGGAATTGCTTTCGCTTACAGTCTACATAAAGCACACCCACGTTTAAGCAAACAAAGAAAATGATTCAGTTTAAATGAATTTCTTACACATCTGTGTTTCCCTCTGCTTTTGCTTTAAACACCTTAATGATACTGAAAACACCTTAGAGCCTTCTCCACACTGAAGAGTGATGTGATTAGTGCCACGTGGTGTTTTTACAGATCGAAAACTTTTCAGGGCTGATCAAGCTAAAAATCATCCCATTCTGATGGCCAGTCAAATTCTCTGTGCATCATCGGTGAAGACGTTTTTTTGTTCACCTTCAAACAGCCCCCACCAAAGGTCACTCAGCAGCTGATCAGAAGTGGATGGAAGATATCCTGGAGTTTAATACGGAAAAGTGCAAAACACATCTGAGTGAGACTGATTTAGGCAGCTTACGTTTTTAGGAAAAAGTCCCCTCAAAATGCAACTATATCAACACGTTCCCAGGTCTTGCAAATCTCTGCTAACAAAGAATTTATACTCTACTTTTAATTGTAATGATTAATACAATACATTCTCACTTCAATGCTGTTTTAAACATTTTCAGTGCTCAGTTTTGTTAAGAACTGTATAGGTATCTGAGGTTAGCCTTAACCAGTGCAGATATTATCTTCAGGTCAACCCCTGACTTTCCTGCTCAGTGCAGCTAAAAGGCTGAATAATACATTCTAACCAGAAAACAACCACCAAGTATTTAAGCAGCTTCCCATCCAAAGCTATCTCCTCTTAAACTGAGGTAATGTTCCTGCTGCTGCTCTTGTCACCATTAACCATTACCACTAAAGTAAAGACTCAGAGACTGTTCAGACCTCTGCATGTTACTGGGAGGGTTCCAGCGATCCTGTGACCTGGAAGTTTATCCCGTCCCCAGCGAGCGGTGATGGTATGAGCGGGGAGAGCCAGCAGATGTACCAGCGAAGACCAAGCATGTGGCGCAGGTTGCTGAGGAGACCCAGGTTGTAGGGGCGGCGAGAAGAGTACCACTCCCTGGTGGTCTGACCTCGAAACAGCAGGAAGAGGTGGAAGAAGAAGAAAGCGGTGACGAGCAGGAATCCCACAACGCACGTGTCAGCGATGAAGGCGAAACCGAAGGCCCGTGTTGAAACCTGGCCTAAAAAACAAAGGAAGACATTAACTCATATAATCACATTTATTTAAGGTAATCATAAGGATATCTGCACAAAAAAAATTTACTTTTCCCAAATTTTCCCCATAATTTTTTTTTCTGTAGGAGACCTGATTAACTGAGAACAACTGTAACCACTTTTGAAACAAATCCATCTTAGAGCTAATATTAAAGCTAGAAAGAATACAAGCAGAAAATACAAGGTTGCCGGGGTATGAGACCTGAAACAAGCATGATCCAGGGTACGAGCAGCAGCAGGATGCTGTGCAGAGTCACTCCCTCCTTCAGTATGACGATGAAGACCTCCGCATTCATCACCATGGCGTAGAGGAGCCCCGACCACATGAACAACAAGCAGCACAGGAAGTAGCGGTAGTTGCGGTAGCCGACACACTGGCCAAAGAAGACGCAGTGGTGATCCCGCTGCAGAACGCACACCTTGCAGTCAAAGCAGTGGGAGCAGCGGGGAGGGGTGTGCGTCTCGCACGTGTAACAGTACCTGCGTAATAATAGAAAACAAAACATTTAATGTTGAAGATGTCTCAAATGTTTTTACTTTGTTAGAATAAGTATCATGAAAATACAACCCAACCTTTTAGCCTATCATGAGATTTTAGCTGATACCACAGCTACGATAAATGAACCAATTTTAAGACAGTAGAAAGTTTATCACCTTTCTATTAGAAATAATTAGACAAACTTAACATCAACATTGTGCTAAAAATCTGTCTTAAACCCAAAATGAGGCACTTTGAGCAAATAAATTGTTCCAAACATTTAAGATTCAAACCAGAAGGAGAACAATGTTATCACTGCACATGAAAGTAATAGAAGAACCTCAATAATTTTGAACAAACCTAACTCAAAACAATCCATTTTAACTGAGACCAGTACCGCTGTCCTGTCGGAAAAACTTCACTGGGTTTTATGGTTGTTTTTTTTAGATGAGACAACAGTCAAGTTTATTTTTGTTGTCATAGATGCAAAATGTTTTATGTGGTGGAAAAGTAACACTACACATCACCCTGAACGGACCATCCACACTGTGAGACATGGTGGTGGCAGCATAACGCTGTGGGGATGATTGACTTTAGAGGGGACGGGGAAGTTGGTCAGATTTAATGGGAAGACGGATAAAGCTCCACACAGGGCCATCCTGTTTCAGGCTGCAAACATATGCAACAACGGCTCAATCAAGAACCTGAACTGATTGAAAATCTGTAGAAAGATTTGAGAACTTAAGTTAACCGTCTTTATTCCATTTGACTGAGGGTGAGTTTAGTTGTAAAAAAGTATGAACAAAAATGTCAGTCTCCACATTCGCAGAGCTTCCTAAGCCATAACCCAAAAGAACTGCAGCTGTAACTGCATTTGGTTGTATAAAGTATTGAATCAGAGGCACTAAATAAATACAAATGCAAAGCACAATTTTCTTTTCTTTTTTTAAAATTTGAAATATTACATTATTTCGCGTTATATATAGTTGAAATTGAGGAGGCAGTAAAAAGGCAGCAGAATGAATGAGGTCGACCAGGTGCCTCTTCCTTACCTCCAGCCCTGCCCCAGTCCATCTCCTTCCAGGAACACCCCCTTGATGCTGGGGCTGATTTTCAGGAAGAGATAGGCGTTCCAGCAGATGTTCCCCAGCATGAAGTACTGGCCCAGCAGGTGCAGCGCCTTCCACCAGGTGGACCACGCCGTCTTCTGTTGCTCCGCCTCCAGCGGAGCCTCCACCAGCACCAGGTAGCTCACCTCCCCGGTGATGGAGAACACCAGGAAGGTGTTGAGGAGCACTGGGATCTGTTCGCAAAGCTTCCCGACCTTACAGAACAACCTGCTGCCCAAACCCGTCATGTTTGAAGGAAAAACAAACAACGCTACGACGCTCAAATCGCTGCTTCCAGTGTAGCTGAAGGAGCGATTTGACAGACGCACCGAGTGGCTGTTTAGCTAGCGGCTAGTCAACGACGCTCTACTCGCTTTCTGCGCGACTCTGAATTAATCGTATTAAGTCAGAAACCTCCAGGAAACATGTTTCTGTCCTAAAATACGAAATCGCCTTAGTATTTGTTAAAAATGAATGAAGTATTAGTCCTTAAACAAGGAACTGCTCTTTTGAATTTCATTCAAAGCACTTCCGATACCGAGTGTTACATAATAACCGGAATACAACAACACAGTAGAGTTCCGCTTGCTAATTTTAAAAAGAAAAAAACTTGTCGAACTTTCATATTACTGCTCAGAATACTTTCCCTTTTTCTGGACCTTTCCTACTTTAGCTTAACGCCCAAATTATACCCAGTTATTCAAACTAATCCATTAAATGGCATGTGTATGTAATCAAAATCACATTTTCTCTTCATTCCCTGTGGTAGCAGTAGTTGTAGCTGTAGCAATAATAATAATTTATAATTATTATTATATTTATAATTTATTATAATAAATTATTATATAACAATATTCTCATTCTTAATTGTATTAATAAAGATAATAATCATTATCATAAGTATTTTTATTAGTACTAGTGGTAGTGGTAACAAATCATTATTTTAAATTATTAATTATTTTGTATTGGGAAGAGAAAATAATATTTTTTATTATATATATATATTTAATATTTGTATAACTTAAACAAATTCAGACAGCATGCCATTTCTGCCCATTTTTAGACATTACATTTTTTCAGTTTTAAGAATATATTTATTATATTGTCATCTGAATTTAACTAGAGCCATGCTATACAGTGGGGCAAAAAAGTATTTGGCAAGTTCTCCCACCTACAAATATGAGAAAGGTCTGTAATTTTCATCATAGGTACACTTCAACTGTGAGAGACAGAATGTAAAAAAAATTCTAGAAAATCACATTGTATGATTTTTAAAGAATTTATTTGTATAATGGTGCAGAAAATAAGTATTTAGCACCTTCAAACAAGCAAGAATTCTAACCCTTGCAGACCTGATATTTCTTCTTGAGAAGGTCTTCTATCAGCCACGTGTTACCTGTATTAAGGGCACCTGATTGAACTCGTTGTTTGAATGAAAGACACCTGTCCACACCTTCAAACACTCAGACTCCATTCTCCACCGTGGCCAAGACCAGAGAGCTGTTTAAGGACAACAGGGACAAGATTGCGATGAGCCAATTCTCAATAGGCAAGCAGCTTGGTGAGAAAAGATCAACTGGAGCAATTAATAGAAAATGGATCATTGGCAATCTCCCTCGACCTGTGGCTCCATGCAAGATGGTTGGACGACAGATTATTAAGAAAAGGAAGAATGGGTTCATGTATCATTAAGTTTTGGGCAAAAAACTCCTTCCATCAGTGAAACCATGAAGATGAAACATGGCTGGATCTTCCAGCATGACAATGATTCCAAACACACTGTCTGGTCAACGAAGGAGTGGCTACAAAAAAAGTATTTTAAGGTTCTGGAGTGTGCTAGCCAGTCTCCAGACCTTAATCCAATAGAGAATCTTTTGATAGTCAAGTCATCAGTGCCCTAGAGAAGATCTGGTGAAGACCTACAGGAAACGTTTGACCTCTGTCATTGCCGACCAAGGTTACTATGTAACCTTGGTCTACATGACTTACATAACATAACTTACATAGTAACCTATATATCTATATATATATAGATATATATATATATAGATATAGATATATATCTATATCTATATATATATAGCTATATTTATATATATATATATATATAGAGAGAGAGAGAGAGATCTATATATATAGATATATATAGCTATATATATCTATATATATATAGATATATATATATATATAAATAAGAGGATTAAGAGTGATGCTTTGAGGGGGAGGGACCAAAAGCTTGCTGCCAATCCACATACATAACATACACTATCTGAAGCTCTGATTTTATATATATATATATATATATATGGCAATTTTATTTGTATAGCACACTTTCAACAACAATGTAATTCAATGTGCTTTACATGATTAAGGGCTCAAATAAAAATAGCAGTAAAACCCAAAGCATATAATGATGTAAAAACAGCAATAAAGCAAGAAGCACACACAAAACATATGAAACATGAAAGCATTACTCAAAGGCAGCTCTAAACAGATATGTTTTTAGTTGTGATTTAAAAGAACTCAGTGTTTCAGCAGCTTTGCAGTCGTCTGGAAGTTTGTTCCAGATTAGAGGAGCATAGAAACTGAAAGTTGCTTCTCAGTGTTTGGTTCAGATTCTAGGGATGTTGAGTAGACTTGAATATATATATATATATATATATATACAGAGAGAGAGAGAGAGAGAGAGAGAGCGCTTCTTGCTTTATTGCTGTTTTTACATCATAAGCCCTTAATCATGTAAAGCAGATTGAATTACATTGTTGTTTAAAATGTGCTATACAAATAAAATTGCCATATATATATATATCACTGCATTTAAATGACAGCTTCAGATAGTGTATGTCATGTGGATTGGCACCAAGCTTTTGGTCCCTCCCCCTCAAAGCATCGCTCTTAATCCTTGATAATCTGTTCATCTAAGGAGCTCTGGCAGTCATGGCTGCACCAGGGGAGAATAGGCTTTCTGTTGAGCATTTTACTGGCATGGAGCGAAATACTCTTACCAAACAAAGGGAGCTCTTAATAAAGAAAAGGTAAGGTACTTGAAAAGACATTTGGCAGGGTTGGAGAGCTAGAATGACACATGTGGGTTATATGCTGTTTGTGGGTGTAACTTAAAGCCTCATGGGAAAAAAAGATCCACATCATAGTGGGTTACTGTTTTACAGCAACCCTTTAATATTACAGATGTCTGGGTGAGTGTACAGTGCTGGTCAGAAGTTTACATACACATCATGGACACAAATGATGCTACTGCCATGCTTGACAGTTTGTAGAGAGTTCATAGGTTTGAAAGCCTCATCTTGACTCCTCCAAACACAATTCTGGTCATTTCAGTCAAACACCTCAATCTTTGTCTCTTCTGACCGTAATTTCTCTAGAAAACAATTGACTTGTCCACATAGGCAAATACAAATTTCAGCAAGGGTGTCAATCTTGGCCCAGTGGGTTGGTAACTTCTGGGTCCATGATGATTTTAATCTGGATTCATTATGAGCACCTGGACTCATTTTCGTTCTTCTGAGTGAGTGACAGTTTGGCTCAATGTTTGATACTTTACTAAAGCTAGATCTTCCAACACGACAAAAGGAATGACTGTGGGGGGCCACCTGAGAGGACTTCCCAACGCCATGACTTAATGTTTCATACCAGGAAACCAGAGTGGTCAAATATCTGTCCAGAATTATTGCTTAAGAATTGCTTGAGAACGTATTTTTAAGGCACATTAGTGAGTATTTCTAAAGCATTTTTTTCATTTATCAACCGGATGGTGTATGTAGAAGATGAATTTTCACCTACTAGTAGTTTAATTCAGCTGTCAGTGCAGATCACACCACATGCCACCAGATGCAGAAACAGAATGCTCCACGCTGAATGCAATCACATTTTCTTTAAATGTCCTTCTCTATGTTTCCTGTAGCAGAGGGATGCAACTTCAACAGCGTCTGCAGGAGTTGAAGGAGAGAGAGTGCAGAGCCCAACAGCACAACAGGCAGCTGCTCCTGCAGTTTGAGCGAGCCCAGGACACACTGACGGAGATGCTGGCCCGCAATGCTGCCATGAAACTCATACGGGTGCACAGATACACACAGGCGGCACACAAACACAATAACACGCACTGTCAGATCGTCAAACTGTTTTTATCCAGCAGCAATCGGAGGGAGACAGAACAATTTGGTTGTAGGTTACAGATACAGTGACATTAAAGGCATTCAATTCTATTCAGGAACTGCAAAATCTTTAAAAGTAACTCAGGAATGAAAGTTTGCCTCAGATTTTAACAGTCCCTAGTTTACTCTTTAACATTTTCAGATGGAATATGAGCGGCACCTGGAGGAAAACGTCCACCGCTGGCAGCTGCAGCTCCAGGAGAAGACACAGGCCTCTCAGAAGAAGGTACGCCCACGGAGCTAAATATGGAGGCAGTTTTACCAAACTACCAACAACTGGCTAATTTCATTGCCTTGCAAAATATTACCGTTAAACCTCTTCACATTTTGTCACATCAAAAAACAACAAAAAACTTTAATGTATTTTTCGGGATATTATGTGATGGGACAACACAAAAGTGTGCCGTGCATTGATATAGATAGCCCTTTTCTCTGATACTCCTAAATAAAATCCACATCAAATAATTGCGGCCCTTTTTAAAGTTCTGCCACTATCCACATATGAGATAAGACATAGCAAACATGTGGAAGAATGTGCTATGGTCGTACGAAATTAGCCTTCAGACCTCGAATCATTTCAGAATCTGTGTCCAGATTTGAAAAGCCATATTCACAGATTTCCACTCTGAGTTTGAACTGTTTTGAAAACAAGAATTCAAAAGCTGTCAGTTTTTTGATGTGCTCAAATACCCTAAAAGATCTGCAGCAAAAGATTGCTTTGCAAAGTATTGACTTAAAAAGAGCTCAATAAAAATGAAATCCATGTTTTAAAAATTTTTAAAAGACATTTTCCTTCCACTTCACAATTATGCTTTACTTTCTGCCACAAAAATTGCGATAAAAACAGAACAAATACTTTTGGAAAAGCGCTTTAAGTTTTAAAAGAAAAATATCTGTAGATCTTATTTTCTCCATCAGCCCTCTTTTTTTTCCAAACGTGTTTTTACAACGATCTTATCAACAAGTTTTAAAAAAGTGTTTCCTGTTTATTGCTCGTCATTTATTTAGTTTATCTCCTCAGCAGAGGATGGAAGACAGTTTGAAGTCATATCTACGACACAACAAAGATCAAGTGTCAACAGCTGATCAGCCTTTGATTTCACAAGGTTTGTTTTCTTCTTTTGCCGCTTCAAGATATCTTGTTGGTTTCTATTGTGAAAGAAGCTGGAAACTTGGAGCTTCTTCCACCAAGTTTCACTTTATTCACAGATCCTCCCATAAGGGTTCCAAAATTTGCTGCTCCTCAAACGTATTCCTCCGTAGAGAACTCTGCCTATAGTCGGGATAATTCCTCTTATTTTCCCCATCCAGAGGCCACCTGGCTAACCCAAGCAGGCATGCTCCCAGGTTCCCTCAGAGCACCTTTTGAACCCCAGAGCCCCTCACTTTTCCCTGCACCCAATTTCCCATATTCTCACCCACTTCCGCTGCAACACCCTGCCTCCTCATTCGACCATCATCAGCCGGGGGCCAGGCCTGAAGCCGTTGGCTGGGCTCCTTCACGGTACAGTAATCCCTGCTCTGATGGGATCCCTCAAAGATATTCAAGTCAGCTCCACACAGAGGAACCTTCAGCATCGAGGGTTTCTCAAATAGCAGCGGGGGAAGATGAGACGAGCGCAGCAAGTTCAAAGAGGGTGAGAGGTGGTGGAGGCAGAAAAAATGTGTCCCCTGAACTCGACGTTAAACCAGGTGAGAGGATGAAGAACAGAAGGAAACAAAGTGAGTATGTAAGTAAAGTGTATGCATATTTGTCTCTCATCGATCATTTCTCTACATCCTGCAGTCCGTCTCTCCAGCGAACATGCTGAAAGCAGTGAGAGCGGCAGAGATTCCAGCTTGGCCAGCAGAGAAAAGAAGAAGAGAGAGAAACAAGGAAGAGCAAAGCCTTCATCCTCAGAGTCAGAAATATGTGGTTCTCAGAAGTAAGCAATGATGCTGATGAACACTGTTGAGCAGATCGGACCCAAATGTCCCCTCTGTGATACAGCCCCATCCTCACCTACAACAATACATGTATCAACAATCTATGACCAAAATGATGCACAGCTATGTGTAAATATTTTTAACAATACTTCATTTCTGAACCCAAGTTTTTTTTTCTTGGAGATTTACTGCTTTAATGATTCCTGTATTATCAAAATGTTGGTTCAGCCCTTGTTTTTAGGAGGTTTTTAGTCTAAATGAGAGAAAGTTCAGAGTGAAGTGGCTTAACAACAACTAAGATTGATGGATCTGGGGAACCATGATTAAAAACACTGTCAAATTAATGATTAATCACAGAGTTCACATTTTTGTCTATGTCATAATCAGTAATCAATGGTAAAGTATGGATTGGCATTACAATGTTTTGATCAATGACCAGCATTTTCCATCTTTCAACTGGTATTTTGATGATTTATCTCAGGTGATCAGCTTCAAGTGTTTGAAGTTGAAAGGCCTCCTTATCATCACCCTAATCTTTAGCCAACTTCATAGGTTCTCTATTAGATTCACATCGGGTCTCCTGATTGGTCACTCCAGAACGTTGATATTACTCCCAGTCAAAAGAAACACATTGGTCAGATTACTTACTTTAAACCTAAATCTACCAGGAGTATGAATACTTTTGGTCTCAGTTATATAACATATGTCGTACTGGAGTCGTGTAAAAATACATTATGAATCAAATACCTGCAAATCTTACAATAATTTACAAGCACCTTAATGGAAACAGACAATAACCTTTGTCTACTTAATTCATGTTTGTCTTTAATGGGTTTTTGCTTCTCCAACTGACACACGATCCTCTAATAGTTCATAAGTCTGCATAAATATGCACTTTGCTCTGATTTAAGGATTTCTTACTGTAAAACCAGAGGTATCTGCATCATTAAATATATTACTGTTATATATATATTAAATATGTTACTGTTCTCTTGAATGTAGAGTTGTAGTCCACATGGAGATAGCTCTCAAATCACCGTGTTTCAACCATTTCTTATCAGGTCATCCAGGACTTCCAGTGAAGACGTCGCTGCCTCCTGCACAGTCGCCCTGGGCTCAGAAACAAACACCTCCTCCGAGGAAGGAGGCTCAACAAGCAGGAGGAGGACAAACCGAAGGAGGGGGCTTAACACTGGGTCACCGCCATCTGAGAAGGAGGCAGAGGAGCTTAACCGGAGTGAAGAAGAAGAAGAGAAATCTGACAGCTTGAGTGAGAAAGTGAGGAGTCCAGGTGAAGACAGTAAAGCAGGGAGCTGTAGAGGAAAGGAGGGATCAGACAGCGATTTATTAAAAAGGGAAACTAGAGATGAAGACAAAGATGATGAGGAAGTTTACAGCTCTGAGCAAAGCAACACAGAAGAAAGGGATGAAGAAAAAGGGAAGAAAAATCCAGGATGTGGAGATGAAAAAAAAGAGAACGAGGTGAAAAGTGAAGAGGGCAGTTATGTGGTGGAAGACAAGGAGAACAATGAGGTTCCTCCCAGTAGGAATCAAAAAGAGGACGTAGAAGAAGATGAAGAGAAGTCTGACAAGCTGGAGAATGAAGAGAACAGGAAGCAGGATTCTTCTGCCTCCTCGCAGGATGACGATGAGGAGGAGAGTGAAGGTAGTGAGAAGATAGAGGAGGAGTCAAAAGAAGAGGAAGACCAACTCTGGAGTGAAGGAGATTCAGAGGACAGCATCATCTGTCCACAGGAAATCAGGTTGGGACGGAACTATGAAACCTTCTTTTCAGACAGCAAACTAAATGACATGTAGTCCTTTTGTTTTAGGTCCAAACAGATGAAGATTATTCCAGAGGAAGCAGCTGAGGATGAGGAAGGGGAGCGTGACACTCAGTCCTCAAACAGTAACTCAAAAGATTCAAGTGATGAAGAAGATATAGAGAATCTCCTCGCACCTCAAGAGCCAGCAAACAAAAAGTGAGTCATTTTCTCTGTCATAAAACACATTATGGGATATAATTCTCATCGCTGCTGCTTCATTTTTAGAGAAAATGCTGTAAAAACTGAGGGGAAGCCCAAAGGTACGTGCAGGAACATCGGGAAATAAACATATGTTGCAGGTAATTTAAGATGTTCATCCTTGTGATTCATACTAAATTCATTTTTCAGCGAAGTGTCTCGACTTGGGCATCTTCCAAGTGACGGAGGACAGAGCGAAGACGAACCATAAAAGTGACTCTGAGGAGTTTGATGACTTTTATGACTAAATGTGACCCGTTGGATACCATAGCAACTATGCAGTGGAGAAGGTGGAAAGGCACGACGTTCTACAGCGTACAGGTCTCTGGTGACGTCGCCATCTTGGATCACTGCACTCTGAGGAGCCTGATGGAAACATCACTCCTTACATGCATCCTCAACGTTCAGCTGAGGTGTTGATGTTCTGCATGTCATCTTGGTACTGCAGCTGCAATACAGCAGACAGGAGAGCCCTGCAGAGGATGGTGATGGGAGCTGAGGGTCATTGGATTCTGTTGCAGGGACAGATCTCTGAACTTTGTCTGGGACTTCTTACTATGAACACTTTAAACTGCTGCTATGTTTGTTGATTTAAACCATTAAAGCACTAGACTGTTAGCTATTAGCATTATTCGTTTTATATTATTACACTAAAGTTGATTATTTTGCAGTATTTCATTTTAAAAAAATCATTGGTTAACTCGTATACTTCAGGTGTTTGTCAAATTTGAGGATTAAGGCTCACAACTAAGAAAACCCAAAATTTAATCGCTAGACATTTTTAATAACAAACCAATTTCAAAGGATTTAATAGAAAAAAAATGTGGCCCTACTAAGCAGCATTTTCATGTACTCTATCGTAAATACTCATTACTTGGTTGGGACTCCTAGTGCATGAATTTTTGACATCATGGCAGTGGTGTTTAGGAAACGCAGGTTGATGAAATAGCAGCCTTTACTGTTAAAATCTGTACCTCTCCATCTTGATTTTGAAATGTGATGCAAAGTCTGGTCTTTGTGTGGTGAAGCAGTTTTCAGCCACAGCCCAAAAATTGTGAATCTCCTCCAAAATCCTGAGTAGGCTTTGCTCAATAATCCTCTATTATTAAATTAAATTAAATAAATTAAACTTTTCAAATATGTCGTAATTTATTGATATGCACCTTTCGCATATACTTTTTGCTTTTTATACTTTATTTCCTTTAAAGTTTTTTATACACAGAGGTTGGTAGTAACTAATTATTTACTTAACTTTTTGGATAAATTGTACTTTTGAGAATAGTTTTAGCACACCGTACTTTTTACTTTTACTTGAGTAATATTACTTTGAAGTATCGTTACTTGAGTAAAATTTCTGGATGCTCTAACTACTGTAACTTCACTGAATGAAAAACAAGGAAGTTTTACCTTAAAGTACACCAGAGTTTATTGAAGGAGACCACCTGTTTCTCCACAAGCTTTGGTTTTATAATTTAACTTTACACTACCGTTCAAAAGTTTGGGGTCACCCAAACAATTTTGTGTTTTCCATGAAAAGTCACACTTATTCACCACCATACGTTGTGAAATGAATAGAAAATAGAGTCAAGACATTGACAAGGTTAGAAATAATGATTTGTATTTGAAATAAGATTTTTTTTACATCAAACTTTGCTTTCGTCAAAGAATCCTCCATTTGCAGCAATTACAGCATTGCAGACCTTTGGCATTCTAGCTGTTAATTTGTTGAGGTAATCTGGAGAAATTGCACCCCACGCTTCTAGAAGCAGCTCCCACAATTTGGACTGGTTGGATGGGCACTTCTTGCGTACCATACGGTCAAGCTGCTCCCACAACAGCTCAATGGGGTTCAAATCTGGTGACTGCGCTGGCCACTCCATTACCGATAGAATACCAGCTGCCTGCTTCTTCTCTAAATAGTTCTTGCACAATTTGGAGGTGTGTTTTGGGTCATTGTCCTGTTGTAGGATGAAATTGGCTCCAATCAAGCGCTGTCCACTGGGTATGGCATGGCGTTGCAAAATGGAGTGATAGCCTTCCTTATTCAGAATCCCTTTTACCCTGTACAAATCTCCCACCTTACCAGCACCAAAGCAACCCCAGACCATCACATTACCTCCACCATGCTTAACAGATGGCGTCAGGCATTCTTCCAGCATCTTTTCAGTTGTTCTGCGTCTCACAAACGTTCTTCTTTGTGATCCAAACACCTCAAACTTGGATTCATCCGTCCACAACACTTTTTTCCAGTCTTCCTCTGTCCAATGTCTGTGTTCTTTTGCCCATCTTAATCTTTTTCTTTTATTGGCCAGTCTCAGATATGGCTTTTTCTTTGCCACTCTGCCCTGAAGCCCAGAATCGTGCAGCCGCCTCTTCACTGTAGATGTTGACACTGGTGTTTTGCAGGTACTATTTAATGAAGATGCCAGTTGGGGACCTGTGAGGCGTCTGCTTCTCAAACTAGAGACTCTAATGTACTTATCTTCTTGCTCAGTTGTGCAACGCGGCCTCCCACTTCTTTTTCTACTCTGGTTAGAGCCTGTTTGTGCTGTCCTCTGAAGGGAGTAGTACACACCGTTGTAGGAAATCTTCAATTTCTTAGCAATTTCTCGCATGGAATAGCCTTCATTTCTAAGAACAAGAATAGACTGTCGAGTTTCAGATGAAAGTTCTCTTTTTCTGGCCATTTTGAGCGTTTAATTGACCCCACAAATGTGATGCTCCAGAAACTCAATCTGCTCAAAGGAAGGTCAGTTTTGTAGCTTCTGTACCGAGCTAAACTGTTTTCAGATGTGTGAACATGATTGCACAAGGGTTTTCTAATCATCAATTAGCCTTCTGAGCCAATAAGCAAACACATTGTACCATTAGAACACTGGAGTGATAGTTGCTGGAAATGGGCCTCTATACACCTGTGTAGATATTGCACCAAAAACCAGACATTTGCAGCTAGAATAGTCATTTACCACATTAGCAATGTATAGAGTGTATTTCTTTAAAGTTAAGACTAGTTTAAAGTTATCTTCATTGAAAAGTACAGTGCTTTTCCTTCAAAAATAAGGACATTTCAATGTGACCCCAAACTTTTGAACGGTAGTGTATCTGTTGAGCTTCTTTCATTATAAGGTCAAGCGAATATACAATAAACACCATAAATTGTCCCTGGAAGTACTTTACCTTATTTTAAGATATATATTTGCATTACCTACTGTAAGTATTATATTGAAAAAGTATAACTTAGAAAAGTGTTTCTTATTATGTTGTAGTGCTACTAGAGTACAATTTTTGGGTACTCTACTCACCTGTTTAAACGCAACGCCTGTACGCCGAGTGCTGAAACCGAATTTGTTTGTGCAGTTTACGAGTAAAGCTGATTTTGATCGTCCCTCCATTTTTCACACCAATCCGTTTTGGTCCTCCTGAAACACTGCCTTGTTTTGTTGTATGCTTTAGGCCATAAAATAGCAATAAATTGATCTGAAACCTGAACCTAAAACCTGACATCTAGATTTTCATTAAAGCAGAACCTAATTAAGGGATATGAATTTTAACCACCGCCCCCCCAAAAAAAATCATAGGAGTTTTTCTCTTGTAAAAAAAGTTTTAATAAATCACCCAAAAGGACAGAAGTGAATGTGGAGATAAAGCAAGTCTTGAATGAAACCTAGAGGACAGAACAAAAACTGTACAAATTAATTAAATAATTCATCTCTGCCCCGTTTCTGAAATAAACAGGTCGCCAGATGTTTTTGAAATATAAAAATACACCCATATTTATTATTATTTCAACAGGAAAGAGATACTTTTAGATTCCTGGTAAGAAAATCAGGAAACTTGTAGCTAATGCAGCTCATTTTACATCTTAACAATTTGAAGCTTTTATTACATCATATTTTAACAATCTGAGCGGTTAAACATGGGCTCGCTCTCTTGCCGTTGTCGGACGTAGCGCTGCGTTGGATGAGCATCCTGCCGTACGTCCCTCCCACCTGACCTTTGGTGAGCCGTCCGGGATTCACACACACACAGCCCACCACATCCTGATGGTGGGAAACAGAGAGGGGTGGGTTAAAACATCCCAAAAATGGTTAAGCACAAGGACATGTGTGAAATGTTCTGTACCTTCACGAAGTACCGCAGCTCCGAGGGAACAACGAGAACATCCGGCGTGAGCAGCATCTGGCCGTGAATCTGGAAATTCTCGTAATCCATGTTCACCTCCTCCACAGGAGGGTACAGGGGGTAGTAACTACATGACGAAACGGATATTAGTGTTTTCCAGCTTAAAAAAAAGAAGAAAACTGAAGACTTTCTGGATATTTACCTCCTCTGAGTCAGCATGTGGTTTAGGATGCGGGAGAATCGGTCCGAGCTGGTGCCGCTGCAACACCGTACAGTTGTACTTATTAAACTCAGATGGAAACCAGAGAAAGTTTTCTGTCACCCGTGAGCGTTCCTCACCAGCTAATCTCCTCTGCTCCCATGTGGAACACAATGTCTGTGGACGTCAGGCCAAAAGTCACTCCGTCGATCAGCAGGGTGCAGGGGTCAGGAACAAGGGTCACCCGCTGCAGGAAGAAATTAAATATCACATCACTGTCAGAACGAAAGCTGATAGAAGCGTCTCAGTTCACCTGCTTGGATAAACAGACTCCTTTCAGCTGCTTAAAGTAGAAAAAGCTACATGATTCATCTCAGGTAGAACATTTATAACTTGCTGCAGGTGCTCCTTGGTAACAAAGAGTCTACCTAGTTTAGATCATCTGCTTTGTGTGTGTGTGTGTGAGAGAGAGACCTGGGCCTGGTCCTTGCTGAGGTTCGGCAGGACGAAGGGAGGCTGTGGGTAGATGAAATGATGGTGGATGTCTCTCTGGGATGGGACAAACACCAGGTGACAGCCGACACTTCACATAAGAAAAAATAGAAAGATTTCAGATTTGGGCACAGCGCTGCATCATGTAGAACCTGTTTTTGTTTCTAACATCCACTGGGACATAAGCAGTGGGTTCATATCCAGTCTCAACTACTGGTATCTCCACTAATACTATATTTTCCTTCTTCTGGCAATAAAATAGTATTCATCAACAGTTCTGCCGGTTTCTGAAAGTGTTATAGTTGTTCTTTGGAACCTTTATTGAATTTTCTATCATTGTCTGTGCAGAACTGGATCATTTTCAGACGAAGGGCTTCTTACAATAATTACGCTCCATTCAATTTGTCTGAACTCAGACAAATTGAATGGAGCGTAGTCAGAACTAGGATCTGGATATGACATTAAACTTGAGTTGAGCAGGCTTTAATTGCAAGATGAACAACCAATGGAGCTAATTAGCAACACAAGCCAACAACATGCAACGATTTCTCACAGTAAATTATTGAACGCAGCACTGCGAGACAGTAAAATCAAGGAGAAGCTGGATATGCACGCCTGTTAAGACATATCATTAAAAAGGAGTACATTTGTTGATAGGCTGTCTTTTCAATGATTTTCCCCCAAAAATGTCGTCAAATATGGACCTGTGTGTTAGATAATTATGTCGAGGCATCCGGGTTAGGCTTCTTTAAGAGTTTTCATCACTGCAGTTTTAGAGACTGTGCAAAATAACCTGATTATCAACAACAAATCTAGTGCCTGCCAACACAACGAGCTGCTCAGGAGGAGCAAAAAGTGAAAACAAACAGTTCATTACCGCAACATTTTATATGCACACCAGACATATTGGAATAAACACTCTTGATGTCTTGGGGACATGATGTTTTAAGAAGGAATTTCTGTTTTGTTCAAAATTATCTTCAATTTTTTTTTTACTTGGAGCTTAATTAATACGACTTCAGAGTGCATATAAAAAACAGTTTATACATACTTTTTAAGACCTCCAGGTTTTAATTGTTGTCATTGTTATAGAGTATAAAATATTAATATACTGATGGGTTGTGATAAAATAAAGTATGATCTGGCAAAAAAATGAGTATGTAATTTAATTTATTAGGCATTATTAGATGTTTGTAAAAAAAATAAACACAAGAAAGTAAGTCTAGAAAATCCTAAATTTTTCCATTTCCAATTTTCTTTTATCCTTACTCATTCAGACCTACAAAAAAAGAAGATTCCAGACTTTTCCAGAAGAGTGTAGGAATGCTGTCATTAACTCTGACCTTTGGATCCTTTGGGCATAAAACGAAACTAAAGCACAAGTGATCACTATATTGTTGTAACTGCACCCACAATTTTGACAAGAACCAATTTTAACCTGCATCCAAAGGGCCTTTGGTACAATTATTCTGTCACAAGGACCCAATTTGTTCCTATTTTTCTTAGATGAATCAGTCAAAAGTGCCAGAGTTTTTAACAGTTTTAATGACCAAAATTGGGATTTTAGCAATTGTTTGAAAACATGTCTTTACTGAGAGATACTCCACTTCTTACGTCCTTGTTGTTTTTCCCCATTTCTTTAAAAGATGAATGTTAATTTATTTTCATCTGCTGTAATTACTTTATTTTTGGGATCATATCACTAATGTGGCCTGTTTTAATGGCTAACACCTGCACAATAATGCACGCAGCGTCAACCACACCCTACAAGTAAAACCCTTTTACGTGAAGTGAACAGAAATGTGACGTACTTTCTGGTTCCATCCACAATGCTGTCAATACAGCGGTAGAAAATTGTCTCATAGGTCTCGGTCACCTTGGCTTTCTGTGAGCGAAACAGGCAGACATTAAACCAAATGGCTCTAAAAACCTTGTGTCTTACTGGCTTTAAACATTCAGACTAAAAGCGAAAATTAATCTCACCTCGATCTGTTCATGCTTGGAATCCACAAAAGGACCCAACTAAAGAAGAGAAGAACAACAAAGGTCATCCTCACCAAACACTAAATTGTATCAAAACATGTCTATAAGCTTTCTTTCACTGATAAGAGTTTGTAAATTAGGATTTGGCAGGTTTACCAGCAGGCAGACATCAGGACGATCCCTGACAATGATACTGATCAGGTCTATTAGTGGGTCAAAGGTCAGGCTGTCAGAGGGTGTGTACGGTCCACAGGCCACGAGAACGTTCAGCGGCTCGGCCACTGAGTGAGATAAGGAGTAGTCAAACCACTATTTCTCACAAAAAATGAACAAACAGGAATCTGAAGCTTTCTGCAGTAACTAGTTACCTTCGTCTGTCTCCATTTTCACATTGGTGGAGTAAAAAGGAAAAGGAACTCCCTAAATAAACACAGGATTATTGATAGATGCACAAACAGCTAAAAACAATAAAAAGAGGAAAGACCAAAACGTGCATCTGACCTCATAAAGTTTGGAGGCCATAAGTTTTCTTCCTGTTGTGTTCATCCCTTCCATCACCACCACCTGAAAGGAAGGAAGAAAGAAAGAGAAATATGTCCAGGATAAATGGACAGAGATGCTTTTATTTCTGAAGTAGAAACTGTCTCAGGGCTTCTACACACTCTTTATGTTCAAGTTTTGTACTCAGAATAAAGAGACGAATGAACAGATAGATGGACAAATAGAAAGACAGATGAACAGACATATGGATGGACAGAGATAAGACAGTTGGATGAATAGATGATGGACAAAAAGATATGTGGATGAAAGGATAGAAGAATGATGAAGGATGAATGGATGGGAATACAGTCTGGGAATTAAAGTAGATTGTTTTTCTAAACCTTTCCAGACGTGGAAACAACCTAAATCAAACTTCAGTCTGTGTAGGAACGCTGCTGGGTGCCAGGTAATTTGTATAGCCAGCTGTTCATGGAGAAAAGAAAGTGATGAATGATTGTCAGAGTTCTCGGTCAGACGGTGGCTCTGTCTCCAGTCCACGTCCTTGGCATGCTCTGTTTCTCTTGGTGGTCATGTAACCTGCTGCACACTGACCTCAGTGCAGAGGCAAAGGAGAAACCACCACCCAGTGTGTCTGCACTTCAGTATCAATACCAACTTAAAACGAAGCAATATTTTGCAGAATGATATTTGAGAACAAATGTTCAGCTCACCTGACCAGGAAACAGAGAATATTCTTTGAGCTCAGACAGATCAACAGGCACCGGCTGGCCACCCTGCTCGGGTCCTGCCTCCAGGAGAACCGACTGTGCATTCAGTTTGCCGTTACTGTCACAGCAAATCTGACCCAACACGGTTATACTGTCCTGAAGGGGGAGACGAGCAGAAACAGAGAGGCAGACCGTCAGTTCGTCATTGTTTATGAAACAGATCTATAACCTGCTGGCACACCAAGTAAGCAGGAGATGTTAGGCTGCAACTCATGGAGCTCCAATGGAAGACACTAGTCCTGGTTCAACAACAATAGCATAATATCTGCAATAAAGATAAAACAAGCAAGCTTCTTCATCATACATGAATAACTTTACAACAACTATTTCAGGAAATAAAAGATGAGGAATAAAACCATTTTATTAATTTCTGCTTAAATCCAAAACAATAGTTAGGTTACTGGACTGTCAGACTTTGCTTAACCTATGACATTTTTATGCAATCACCCTCTCTAATCTTCAGAGTTAATTAAGAAATACAAAAAAAATCTCAAATCAAATAAAACCCAGACTTGATTTCGGCTCAGCAAGTTCACATGGATATAAATTTGTGTAGCAAATCTGAGACTTTCTGTGGGATTATAGACCCACACGTCCGAACTGATGCGCCCTGCAAAGAGCATTAAACAACCTTTGTTTGCTGCCATAGATTGTTGATAAATGAGGACTTCTACACTCCTCTGATGTTTACTAAACCGTTATGCCTAACTGGTACTCCTAAATGATAACCTGCGGTTCTTTGTAAAAGTCTTAATCTTTCCATTCAAACAAGGCGGGCCTGATTTGTTATGTTTTGTTTTGTAAGAAGCTCTGATCTTTCTTTTCAATTCAATTCAATTCAGTTTATTTATATAGCGCCAATTCACAACAGATGTCATCTCAAGGCACTTAAGAAGAAGTAATTTGAATACATTTATACAAAATGGAACACTTCTTTAAATAATTTGGTTGGGATTGGGTCCAACATACAAGTTGAAGGTTTAGATGAGGCTAATATTTTTGATAATTCCGAAAACTCAACTGAATCAAAACAGCCTAAGCACAAATGAGGTTCTACAGTTCTTTCAGATGCTGCCTCATTTACTGAGGAAGAAGTAATCATGTTTGGGAGGATGCCAATGATTTTACTTTTTATAGAATTAATTTTATTTATGAAGAATCCTATAAAATCATCACTGCTAAGAGCTGGGGGAATAGTTGGCTCAACAGAGCTATGACTCTGTCCAAGTTTGGCAACTGTACTAAAAAGAAACCTAGGATTGTTTTTATTCGCCTCTATTAATGATGAAAAATATGCTGTTCTAGCTTGTCGAAGGGTCTTTTTATACAGCAGTAGACTGTTATTCCAGGTTAAATAGGAATCCTCTAGGTGTGTAGAGCGCCATTTTCTCTCCAACTTCCTAGTATTCTGCTTTAAAGTACGCAACTCTGCGTTAAACCAAGGAGTCAGCCTCCTATGGCTAGCCACTTTCTTTTTTAAGGGGGCTACACTATCTAATGCCAAACGCAATGAGGACGTAACGCTGTGAACCAGACCATCAATTTCTGAAGGGTTAGAGATAGAATTGCTGCCATCCACTGTGTTACTCTGAGACACTGAGGAAAGTAAGAATGGAACAGATTCTTTAAAAATTGTTACAGCATTGTCTGATAAAGCTCTACTATAATGAAATTTTCTTTCAGATTTAGGATGGTCAGTTAAAGTAAATTCAAAAGTTATTAAGAAGTGGTCAGACAGGACTGGGTTATGTCAGTGGACTGTTATTTCCTCACACTCAATACCGTATGTCAGTACAAGGTTCAAAGTGTGTTTACCCGAGTGGGTCGATCCCTGTACTTTTTGAGTAAAGCCAGTTGAGTCTAAAATAGCACTAAAGGCTGCATTTAGGCTATCACTTTCAGTATCCACATGAATATTGAAGTCCCCCACTATAATGTCCCTATCAGTATTTAATACTAAATCAGATAAAAAATGTGAGATCTGATCCAAGAATTGAGAGTAAGAGCCTGGTGGACGATACAAAACCACAAACAAAAATGGTCTTAATGTTTTGCAACTTGGATGAGGAAAATTAAGGGTTAGATGTTCAAAAGAATTGTAGCTATCAATTGGTCTGGGACTAATTAGTAAATCAGAACGGAAAATGGTTGCAACTCCTCCTCCTCGCCCAGTAGTTCTAGGAATGTGAAAATTTAAATGACTGGAAGGAGTTGACTCATTTATACTGACATAATCCTCCTGCTGCAACCAGGTTTCTGTGAGACAAAGCGAATCTATGTGATTATCACAAATCAAGTCATTTACTAACAAAGTCTTTGAGGAGAGAGATCTTATGTTTAATAAACCACATTTAATAGATTTATTTTTCTGTTCAGTCAAAGTTGTATATATCTTTATGAGATTTCCATAATTTGCTTTTGTTGTCTTAACTTTTAATCCATTTAATTTTGGCCGTGGGCAAGACACTGTTTCTATAGGGTAATGGGTGGGTAACAGTACAGAAGCAGCAGAGAGGTGGGTTAAACTACGACTCTGCTTCCTGGTCTGGACCCTGGGTTGTCAGTGTTTTGGAGGACTAATAAATTCGGCCATATTCCTAGAAAGAAGAGCTGCTCCATCCAAAGTGGGATGGATGCCGTCTCTCCGGATCAGACCAGGTTTTCCCCAAAAAGTTTGCCAGTTATCAATGTAGCCCACATCGTTTGCAGGACACCATCTAGACAACCATTGATGGAATGACAGCATGCGGCTAAACATGTCGTCACTGGTCTGATAAGGCAGGGGACCAGAAAAGATTACCGAGTCGAACATTGTTTTAGCAAACTTACACACCGAAGCAACACTAATTTTTGTGATCTCCGATTGGCGTAACCGGGTGTCATTACCGCCAGCGTGAATAACAATCTTACTGTATTTACGCTTATCTTTAGCCAGCAGTTTCAGGTAGGATTTGATGTCGCCCGTTCTGGCCCCTGGCAAACATTTGACTAATGCTACGTTTCTGACTATGGAGCTGCCAATTACCAGGGTGTGTCGCTGAGCGGGGAAAATCTGTTAGAAACGCGGACCGATTGGTGGTGGCCCGTGGGCTGGGTCCTAGAACTATGCTTCCTACGTACAGTCACCCAGCCGGCCTGAGGTCCCGGCTGCGCGGGCTCTACCGGAGGACAGCTAGGGGGTTCTATCCTTGTTGGCTCCCCGCTGGCTAATGGGCTTCGGCTATCTGCTGGTTTTTCAACAGCGCGGAGCCGTGCTTCTAATTCTGATACCCTTGCCTCCAAAGCTACAAAAATATTACATTTATTACAGTTAAAATTATCACTAAAGGAGGCAGGGAAGTAACTAAACATCTGACAGAGAGAGCAAGAGAGAAGAGAAGAGTTAGAGACAGGAGAAAGAAGAGTAGCCATAGCTAAACTAACTAAGTAAGCGAGAAATTACCACCCCAAGAAAAGCTGTGTGTTTTAGTGTGCTTGTGTGTTAAAATAACTTGGAGAGGCCTCAGCACAGAGAAAATAAGATCAATTCAAGAGAGTCTGATCAACAGCTCCACGGAGCACAACAGTGACAACAGGAAAAGACGCAATACGGCTTACCCCGTCACAGAGTACCAACCAATTCCTCTGTTCAGACTAGCAATAAACATCAGTCCTGGCAGCTTTAGCTACAAGTGGACAGGTTTAAAGACGACGGCTCACGGCTGATTTCAATATTAGAGCTTCATAATATGACGGCAAATATTTTTAGCTTCCAGCCAACAAAATAACAGCGGAAGAGACTAAAAAGGGGTATAATGACAAGGCAACCAGCATCATCTGTAAAACTCTTTTTTTTTTAAATCTCTACTTATATTTACAGCATAAATGTAATTTACTAACATGTTTGTTATTTAGTTTCATTTCTGAGGAGGATCTCAAGACCCAACAATTGTTGACTGGTGACGCCAAGAGAGGTTGTGACTAAAACTTTAGGAACCACTACCCTACATGCAAATAAACGCTACCCGTCTACTTATGGTGCGTTCACACCGGTCAGTGCGTCCAGGCAGCAGGGCAGCTAGATTACATACAACTCTATGGTATCTACGCATCTAGTGGGCGCCAAACTGCCCCGCAGCAAGTCGCGCCAATCGGCACAGCTGGCATCAGCGCGTCCACGCGGCTGCTGCCCGGATGCGCTGACGGACCGTCGGAGCAGTTGCTGCGTGAAGTTAGGAAAACTGAACTTTCGGGCAGCAAACGCAGGGCGTCAACCAATCAGAGCGACTCGTTGTACTGACATAGTTACTCCTTCCATGGGTGGATCGGCAAGTTTTTCATTCAAGATGGAGGATCAACTAACCGTCGCTGTGTGTAATGTTCGTGAATTGTATGACCCGTCTTCTTACCCCTCCTTTCCACCGGACGCGTAAGCAGCACGTTACAGGAGCAGCACGTTTCACTTGCATATTCTGCTGCTTGGCCCTTTCCACCGGGTGCGTATGAGGCGCATAGCAGCAGGGAAGCAGCTGTCACAGAGAGAGCACGAAATCACGCGAGATTTGCAAATTCACGCGTGGTTTCGTCAGTAAACACAACAACCATAGACATATATAAACGTCTATGACAATAATAACCAGGAAAAGACAACAACATGACTCCAAAAGGTTGGCGTTTTATTTTATGTCCGTTTTATATTCGCCAATAAGTTTGTGTTATGTCAGGGAATATCCAAAATCGCCCCTTCCCGTGAGGTACTGACTTCTCACCGGCCGCACAGGTAGTGACATTTTTTTAAGTAAAGCAACCGCAAAGCAGGACGTTTCTTTTATTTTGAAAATTTCCGGTGCCGAGCCGTATATTTCCTGTCTCCCCTATCCAAAATGTAGAAATTTACGTGTTTCAGAGGCGTACTGCGTAGAAAATAGGACTGCCGCGTATATTTAGAAAAGTGCTGCGACATGTCGCTCCTCAGACGCGGCAGTCTCATGCTACTTTCACCCCTGGTGGAAAGGGTTCTATTGACTACAGTGGTGGCTATCAGCTGCGTATGACGTGCTGCTCCTGTAACGTGCTGCTTACGCATCTGGTGGAAAGGAGGGGTTACAAAGACAAGAAGAGATCGGATCTCATTTGGAGGAAGATATAGGAGGATATTAGAGTGCCAGGTAAGCAGTTAAATATTTTTCTTTTAACTTTATGTGTTTAGACGACGTTGCCTGGCTTGTGTGGCTTCATTAATTAAATAAACCCAAGCCAATCGACAAATCCACGCCCGCACGCTGACGTAGCGCTGATGCCCCGACGTGCCGACGCAGACTACAAAGTCTGCAAGCAGCTGGGTTTTCATTTTAAAGCGTCGACTTTTGTCCGTTTGAGCGATTTGACGGGCTGACCGGTGTGAACGTGTCATAAGGCTTCTGTAACAATCACAAATGCATTAAAAACCATGAAATAGCTTGGATTTAGATTCATCACGTATTTGCACTACTCTTCTAATAAATGTCTGCATCGACATCTACCTGTGTGGGATTTTTTTAAAGGGAAATCAAACAGATGGTTTTTTGTCAAAACGCTGCTTCATTTTAGAAGCTTAGTTCAAAGACTTGTTAGAAATTCATAAAAAAGGAGCCAAAGTCCAAAGAAACTCTTGGTTTAAAGATCTATTGACTAATACATCGTACTACAAGAGTTTGACAGCTTTAGGAGAAGACAAAAAAAGTCAGCAGTGGCCTTAATCTTTCGCACAGACGTTTGTATTACATCATACACACAAACTCTTTTATAGGTAGCTAGTTTTATTTACATTTGAGCTACTTTTAAAATCTGAATAATTATGCGAATGTATCTATCCATCTTTAACATCTGTAAAGCACTTTGGTTTACATCTGACTGTATGAAAATTGCTCAATAAATAAAGTTTTGTTGATTGACTGATATAAGAACGCTACAGAAATGTGTTTAAAATGAACGGCTCCTAACCTGAGCAGGCAAAGAGGCGGCTGAGAACTCCTCAATGCTGAAGTGAGACTTCAGGCTTTCTCCCAGCTCTTCAATCTTCTCTGCCAACACTGGAGAAAAAAAACACACCATAAAATGAAAAATATTACGATTGTGTGACTGAATGATACAGATGTGGACGGATTATAATAGATTCATAATTAAGAGCACAGAAGACAAAGACTTTTTGAGGGAAGCTTGTTTCAAATATGGCAAAAAAAGGAAATGGCACATCCCTGAAAAGCAGGTTGATCCCCTGATAACTCATCTACTCTTTACATAATGTTCTTAAAATACTGGTCTGTATTTATTTTGATGGGACCTATAAGAGTGGAAATGTGAGAAGGGAATGAGAAAGGCTCACAGAACGAGTAGTGTGGAAGAAACTATGTCAATAACATCAGAAACTGGCCAACAATCAAAAAAAAAAAAAAAGACTTGAATAAATGAACTTGTGGAACGGCTATGTACCGTTTCGAACATCTCGAAGCCTTTGGAACATATATTTGTAGCTACAGCGGAGCGACTCGTATGGCCCCTCTAGTAGATCCACCTGGACGCCTGCGCCTGGATCCTTCCTGCCCGCCCAACGGGCGCCCTGCACGGCCCCGAATGAAACCACCACCTCTCCTTTACCTCCTCGCTGGCTGTACTTCTGTGAAGGGGTCGCACTTTGGAAGCAAAGACAGATTAATCTCTTGCTTGCCGCTTTAGCTCAAAGCTTTCATCATGATGTTGACTTACATGTGTTTAATAAGCAAAAAAAAAAAAAAAAAGAGAGAGATCGAAGTTTTGTAAAAAGCATAAAATAACTTGTATGCAGTGTGAAATATCTAGTGTTGGGGTGTGTGTTGCAGATTAATACCTGGGGGAAAAGTTAGCTGGAGACAGCAGTAGGCCCGGGCTGGTCAGCAAAGCGGCGGTCCGTTTGGATTGAGGATGTTCTGGAGTAGAGAGCACTCGCTTCTGAGAGCCCTGCATGAAAAAAACGACCGGCAGAGTTAAGCCAATTCATCAAAATGTTCATTTGAATCGGTTAAAGACTGAAATTAGATGAGCAGGACTCAACAGCGAAAGCTTACCTTCCCAGGAGTGGAGTAAGCATCTAAAAGACTCTCCTCTTCTTCTTCAGCTTTTATTCTGGGGGAAAATGTTAGTCAAGGTCCATTATTGTCCTCAGCTACTCATTATGAAACCATTATGAATCTAGAAGTTTACTTCTCATTTTGAGAGATTGCTTTAAAGGATACAGCTCGTGCAATGTGTGAATGTCTCTGGTTCGGTTGTAGCTGTCGTCTTTCCTTGAACTTGATCTGGATTTTTTGTTCTTGTTTTGGATCTGAAAAAAAATAAAAAAATCAGTAACTTGAAAGTTGCAGCAACACCATGCATTACGACAGATAACACCAACGAATGCAAATGCAATCCACACATGAAGCTAATCTAAAACATTATGAAAGCAACTAAAGTCACACAGAGGTGCATCAAAATAGGTCAAAACCAATCTAAAGTTGATTTCTTCCAGTAATTCAAGAGCACCGACCAAATACTGATTAAATAAATGCTGCAGTGCAGACATACAGTGGAGCAAAAAAGTTGTGTTGAAGTGTACCTATGATGAAAATCACAGACCTCTCATCTTTTTAAGTGGCACAACTTGCACAATCGGTGAGCTGCCACATACTTTTTTTCCCCATTGCACTTCTTAGTAGGACCTTTTTTTTTTTTACATATCTCATGTTATATTGTCATTTCCCAGAAACAGAAATGAAGGTCTTCCTCAGATTTAAGCATAATCGCCTAAATTAACAGAAGTATTAAACATGTATTTAGATGAACCTGCACTGTAATTACTAGGAGTATATTAGTGACAATTCAGTGCAATTCACAGATCATTTTGTGCAGCCTTTTTTACTGCGTCAGTGGAAAATGAATTAAGTTAACATCTGCAACATGCAGAATTAGTATGCAACTTGGCTTAAATATTAACCCTGACACTGACAGATGAAGGAGCAGCTAAAGAACATGAGGTGTGATTCAGGACATGTTACTGTGAAATATCGTCTCTGCCGCCCAGATATTGAGCTGTTAGCATGGCATGACACTGTAACCCCTTTCAAACAGGCCATGAAAAACAGTAATTTTCCGGACTTCGTCTGTTTTGCTTTTGAGTTTGAAAGCAATCTTCCGGACTTTGTCCGGATACCCTTTACCGGTAATTTGGGGCGGTGGGGAAAAGGCGAGGGGGGCAGGGAACGCTGTGAGCGCACACATTGATGACGTATACATGTCACCATTTTCCTTTCAGCTTCTTCGTTGATGTCTCTTAAGCGTTTCCATGTGCGCAAAATTGCACAAATCACAAAGACGAGCAATGTGAGTAGATCTGCTGTTTCGTCGACCATCTTTGCAATAATCCCTTTGTTTGGGGAAATGACACGTACGCCTGCCGCACTAAGTTTACGTAATACCCACATACAACCCCCCACTCCCCCGCGCCCCCCAGACATTCATCACGATTCTCCGGTACATTTCTTGCTGTGTGAAAACAGCCAAAAGGCAATGTTCTGGAAAAAGTGGCATGTTTGAAAACACAACTCCGGTTAAAGACCGGGTGGAATTGTCCGCAAATATTCCAGAACTTCTGTCTGAAAACGGCTTGTCAAACAACAGTGTATTCAATCAGAGGCTTCTTCAGATTCGTTGCAAGACTGACTGCTACTAGAGGTCCTTCTTGTCCACAATGACTCTTTGATGATATGAGTTATGACAACATTTAATTTCCCTTTTGCGATCAAAAAAAGTATTTTGGAAATTAATAGCACGCCAAGTTGCAAAATGATCCGGTGAATGTGAATTGGATGCGACTCGGATTATAAAAGCGCTTTGAGTGGCCTGTATGACGAGAAAAGCACAATACAAGTTTAGTCCATTTAGCAACAGCGTGTTAGTTACCTCGTGCTCAAAGTGCTCCAGGTTCTCCAGGGTGAGTTTTAGACCATCTTTTGTGGTACTGTAGGCAACCCACTCATTAAGAATCTGTTCTGCCTGTTTCCTGGTGCAGATGCACAGTTCAACCACTGCGGGACAGAAACAACGAAATAGTTAAGATCCAAGGAGTGCTGCTGTATTTAGAAGTATTATACCCCTTTAATTTTTCTACATTTTTCAAACTACAAGCACAAACTTCAGTGTATTTTTTGAGTTTATTGTGGGAGCCCAACAGCTAGTAGTGCATAATTGTGAAGAGGAAAAGAAAACTAAATTTAGATTTCAAAAGTTTTCAGAGAGGTTTATTTATTTATTTTAGCTTTACTAACCCGAATAAAATCCAGTGCAGCTAACTGCCTTCAGAAGAAATATAATCAGTAAATAAAGCCCATGAGAGAATGATTTAATTACAGTATTGATCCAGATGTTCTGCAAATGCCTCAGGGGTTTGTCAGAAAACCATTCTGTTTACCAAGGGACAAAGCAGACAGAATGTAGATAAAGTTGAGGAGAAGTTTAAAGAAAGTTTAGGTTACAAAGAAATACTTCAAGTTTCAAACATTTGAAAATGGAAAGAGTATCGCTCAAGGAAAAAAAAAATACGATATTCACCAACACAGACAGCCAAGGCAAGATTCAAGACATGTATTAGAAAAACTGCCAGGAGGCCTATGGTTAACGCTGGAGGAGCTGCAGAGATCCACAGCTCCGGTGAGATAATCTGTTGACAGGAATACTAGTTGTGCACTTCAAAATTCTGGCTTTCATGGAAGAGTGGCTAGAAGAAAGACATTGTTGATGATTGTTGCCACAACAAGCCATGTAGAAGACCCTGAACACACTCTTCCTATGTTGAAACATGGGGGTGGCAGCATCATGCTGTGTGGAGAGATTTTTTTTAATCAGGAGGAACAGGGAAGTTAGAGAGCACAAATACAGGGTGATCCTGGAAGAAAGTTGGGTGGAGGCTGCAAAAACATTCGAGGCTGGGACGGAGGATCACAATCAGGCACTACTCTGTGTTGCTCCATCATATAAAATCCCAATGAGATCCACTGAGGTTTGTGGTTGTAACGCAACCACATGTGAAACAGTTCAGTGGACATAAACATGCAAGGCACGGTATGATAAGAGACATAAACATAGTTTAGTGTAGGTAAATACCTGATCTTTAATTAATAAGTAGCAGAAAAGAGGCTCGAAAAGGAAACCTGATGCACAAAGTCAAGAACAGAAAACAACAAATGTGACTTAAAAGAGATAAAGAAACACTCACTCTTGTCGAGGACAGAGTCATCTTCACAAGTAATCTCGAAGGTCTCCAGCTCTGCCTTTAAGCTGTCCGTGGTTACAAGCGCCATTGTATCTGGTGTTTAATCAAATATTAGTTAAATAAAGCCTGAGTATCTGGCTTCAGTCGGCCCAAATGTTGCGATGCTACGTTGACAGCTAAAGGTTAGCTTTCCACCCGCTTCATAACAAATCCAGCAATAATGTAAAACAACAACAACACCTGCTTATCCAAACTGTACGGGCTTTGTTAGACACAAGGACACAGAATCGATCTCAACATAACAAACAAGCCGATTTCAGTTTACCGCGAAAAAAGCCCGTCAAGTGTTGGCGGCCGGAACTTACGTCACAGCAAAATGGCGGAAAAATGTGATCGCTGCAATAAAAGTCTTTTAAAACTCATCTGAGCTCTAGGATGTAATCGTAACCATAGGTTGTCTTTTTTCAGCTTTCACTGTAGAGTCGCTCTAAAACCTCTTTAGACTCAAAGTAAGGGTAAAAAGCATGCAACGTGATAAACAACGTTTTGTTTTACACATAATGTTGAAGAACAAGCCACTGGAAACACATATCTTAAATGAAAAGTTAAAAAATAAATAAAGCAAAACACTCCAGTTTTTTGTTTACACTATTCAATTTCTGATCTTTTTTAAAAAATAAAACTTTCAATCCATTTGATTTGATTTAAGGACTGCTCCAAAAAAAGGATCACTTCATATACCAAAAACTATTAAGCTCGGTTCAAGTTCATTTTAGTCCAATTTATTCCAGAACAATCTTTCAGAGCTTGGTAGTACCTAGTTACGTTTACTCAGTTACATTTACTTGTAATATATATATATATATATATATATATATTACAAGTATATATTTGTGCAATTACATAATTTTTAAATATCAAATCATATGCTACAATCTCAGAACAAATACTGACGTACTCAATACTTGAGTAGCCTTTTTACCAAATACTTTTTTACTTTTACTTGAGTAATTTTTGGATTACGACTTTGTACTTTTATTTGAGTAAAAATATGTTGAAATACTGCTACTTTTATTTGGGTACGACTTTTGGCTACTTTACCCACCTCTGCAATCTTCACCTGGTCATAGATCCAATTCAGTCTTGAATTACAATAGGCTACTGTCAAATTTAAATGATGCCGTTGACAGTGGAGTGGAACAATTTAGACATTTTAGATTTGTGCTATGATGAGATCTTTAATTTCAAATTGTTCTTTCACCTGCTGAAACAATATAACAGGCATTCACTGCAGCAAAAACGGACATATAGCATTTTGGAAAGCATTACACTGACTAACCTGAGCAGATCAGCTCTCGTCTTCGGGAAGTTATTTAATGACATCATGCTATGTTCCCCACAAAATAATAATATTGTGAAATTTTAGTCATTTAATGTTAGAACTGATTTGGTGCCTTCCAAAACCATTCATATCTCTTTACATTTTCCACATCTTGACACCTTACAATCACAGACATTGGCTTATTTTATTAGAATGTTATGTGGTAAATCACCACAAAGCAGAGAATTATTGTGAAGTAGGACATTTTTTAAATGATTTTTGGACATTGATGGGCTGTTATAACACATGAATATGCCTTGATCTAAGACACTGCAGTGTAGTTCAGGTGGAATCGGCTGTTGACTTTCTGGAAGCTGAATCATCACTATAGTCTTGACTCTTTAGCTCGCTCTAACAAATTTTCTCCCATTATTGCCCTGTATTTAACTCCACCCATCTTCTCATTAATTCTAACAAACAGCCCTGTTCCTCCTGAAGTCAAGCAACCCCACAGCATGTTGCTGCCACCACCATCTTTCAAAGTGCAGCAAGTGGAACATACAATGTTTGTTTTCCCATGAATGTAGCTTTTTTCACATGGACTAAAAAGCTGAATTTTGGCCTCATCTTCCTGAAGCAGCTCTTTGCACATGTGTCCCTTAAGGTTTGTGGCAACCTGCCTTCTGATGACCTTCTTTCAACAATTGCTTTCCATTCGCCCCTCTTCTATGCAATATTTTGGGAGTGCCCAATCAAAAGTTATTGCATCAATAGTTTCTCTCACCTGAGCTGTGGATCTGGCAGCTCCTCCAGAGTTACCATGGACATCCTGGCTCCTTTAAATGCTCTCCACGCCCATCCTATTATTTTAGGTGGACGGCCATGAGTTGGTAGGTTTGCAGCTGCCATGCTCTTTTCATTTTCAGATGATGGATGAAACAGAGCTCCTTTGGGATGTTCAAAGCTTGAGAACTTGTTTTAGAACCTGACTCTGCATTTAACTTCTCTGCAACTTTATCCTGGACTTGTCTTGTCGTTTTTCATGGTCTTCATGATGCTGTTTGTACTCTAATGTTCTCCTACAAACCTCCGAGACCTCCATAGACCTGTTGGATTTAGACCGATTTGAAAATACACATCTTTGGACTCTGTTTACTAATTAGGCTTTAAAAACAGCAGTTATTAAACCACTGCTAAAGAAGAAAAATCTGGACAACACGTTAATGCAGAACTACAGGCCAATCTCTAATCTCCCATTCATCAGTAAGATTATTGAAAAAGCTGTGTTTCAGCAGTTAAATGGCTTCATAACAATGACAAACCGTTTTGATGCTTTTCAGTCTGGTTTCCGCGCTCACCACAGCACCGAGACTGTCCTCGTCAAAGTATTTAATGACATCCGCATAAATACAGACTGTGGAAGAACCACAGTGCTGGTTCTGTTGGACCTCAGTGCAGCATTTGACACTGTTGATCATGATATTTTATTGGAACGACTGGAGAGCTGGGTCGGACTCTCTGGTACAGTACTTGGCTGGTTCGAGTCTTACCTAAAGAACAGGGACTTCTATGTTTCAATAGAAACTTTTCATCAGAACGAACAGAAATCACATGTGGGGTGCCCCAGGGCTCCATCCCGGGGCCCCTCTTATTTAATATCTACATGCTCCCACTAGGCAAGATTATAGCGACCAATAACATTAGCTACCATAACTACGCAGATGACACTCAGCTCTACATTACAATGTCACCAGGTGACTCTGAACCCATTCAAACCCTAAATCAATGCATTGACCAAATAAATGGATGGATGGCCCATAACTTTCTCCAGCTGAATAGAAACAAAACTGAAGTGATTATTTTTGGACCCAAGGAGGAACGATCAAGAGTCAGCACACAGCTTCAATTAATACAGCTAGAAACTACTGATCAGGTTCGAAACCTAGGTGTAGTAATGGACTCAGACCTGAACCTCCAGGGTCACATAAAGGCAATAACAAGGTCAGCGTTCTATCACCTGAAGAACATCTCTAGGATTAAAGGACTGATTTTGCAACACGACCTAGAAAAACTCATCCATGCGTTTATCTTTAGTCGGATTGATTACTGCAACAGCATCTTCACAGGTCTGCCTAAAAAGTCAATCAGACAGCTGCAGCTGATCCAGAACGCTGCCGCTCGCGTCCTCACTAGAACCAGGAAAATAGAGCACATCACCCCAGTTCTAAAGTCCTTACACTGGCTCCCTGTAGCTCAGAGAATAGACTTTAAAATACTTTTACTAGTTTATAAATCATTACATGGCTTAGCACCAAAATATGTTGAAGACCTGTTGTCATGGTACCAACCACCAAGACCACTCAGGTCCTCCAACTCTAGCCTACTAAACATCCCTAGACTCAGAACTAAACATGGAGAAGCAGCTTTCAGTTTCTATGCTCCCCTTATCTGGAACAGACTTCCTGACGAGTGTAGAGCTGCTGAAACTCTGAACTGCTTTAAATCAAGACTAAAAACCATCTGTTTAGAATTGCCTTTGAGTAAATGCTTGATGTTATATGTATGAAATGTGTTCATGCTCTGTTGCTTTTTTTAATTTTTTCTATTGTGTATCATGTGTAATGTGTGTTTCTTTTATGTGTTTCTTTTAAATCACCAAATCATGTAAAGCACCTTGAATTACCCTGCTGTTGAAAGTGTGCTATACAAATAAAATTGCCTTGCCTTGCCTAGACAACTTCTAAAGTTACCTGGTTGCACTGGATTTTATTTAGGGGTATCAGAATAAAAAAAACTGAATACAATAAATGCCACACTTTTCAGATTTTTGTTTGTTTTATTCGAAAGCTGTGTTTCACTTACCTTCCACTTTACTACTATCTGTTACTTTGTGTTGGTATATCACATAAAATCCATAAATAAAACACGCAGATGTTTGAAAGGTACTGCATTCAGCATCTAAACATAGCAATACAAATATGAATAACTGTAATAATCGGTTATGCTGCATTTTCCCCCAAAACAGTGAGTAATGTTTACTTTGATTACATAACCCCCCCCCACCCAAAAAAGATCATTTATTAAGGTAGCTTTTAAAAAGAATTTTAAATATCAACCCCGACACATTTGTTAAACAGTCTTAGAAATATTTGTTGATAGTACCGAATACTTCTAAAAACTTAAAGTTGATCATTTAAAAGAAGAAAAGCTGCAATATTGTTGGCATGTGTTTGCGTGTGTTTCAGTGTTGGAAAGCTGTGATCACCTGTCTGTTGTTGCGAAGAAAATCCTCTAGGTGGGGCTCTAACAAAGCCTCTGAAACGGATAGATCAGAGGTAGAGGTAAAGGCAGTTGTATTTCCTTTCTTCAGTTTTTAAATACTTTTTAAAGTCTTTTCTTAAAACAAAATATGCATGGAATAATAAATAGATAATTAAAAATAGCTAAATATTTTTTGCCATACTGATTAGTTCAAACTGAACAGCCCCACCAGTTAAAAATAAGCTTGCAGACAAAGCTAAACCTCCCCCTTCACAAACATCTTAATTTTCTTTCTTAAAAGTTTACACAACACCACAGCATAGCACAAAATCTCAACAGGAGGCTGAAGCGATAAAAAATATGGGATAGAAACAGAGAAGAAGTTCACTGAGATGTCACTTGAGTCATTAACCCTTTCGGGCTGCACACAAAGATCAGATTACATTGTTTTCATGTCACTGTGTGATGTAACTCATTATTTATCTGCACTGAGCCATATCACCCTTTATGTGCAAGTCTGATAATAAGGCAAATATTAACATAAGGTTTTCATAAATAAAATCATCAGCAGGATGATTAGGAGGACTCAGAAATTCAGCCAGAACTTGTAGAAATCAAATTTTGCTTGGTTGCATGTCAAGATAAATCTGATTTGTTGTCCTCTATATTGAAAACATGAGTGAGAGGACAGTTAAGTCAGAAATTATACATATCCCTGGCAGATCTAGATGTCGAGTAATGTTTTTAGTTTGACCACCATGTTTCTTCTTACTTGAAGCAATATTAACGCTTTGGAGCAGCCCAGTCAGAGGATCTGTGGAGGGAGCCGAAGATTAGGGTGATGGTACGGAGGCCTTTCAACCATGAAGACTTGGAGCTCATCACCAACAATAAATCCCAGTGTAAACATGCAAAAACAGCATTTCAAAGACAATTTGATTACCTGTAAAGATTTTTCCACTTATTATTGAGAATTGCCAAAAATTATTTGTGACATGCCATTTTTAAATAAAATGTAAATATTTATATCAAAACTTTTATATTATTTTATTATCTTTTGAAAGATACCTGCCCCGTTTTCAACAGAACCAAGCTTCCTGGTAGAATAAAAATCATTTTTAATCTAACTCTGCCAGGGGTATGAATAGTTTTTGGCTTAACTGGAACGACAGACACTTTTCTCTCCTTCAATCCTGTGTGAACGTGACGACCTTGCATTAGAATTAAATGTCCACACAACAACCATCTCGATTCAGACTATTTTAAGTAGTAGCAAAAAAATATATAGTTTATATTCTGTTTTGTCTACTACTGTCACTTTAAGGATTTAGGTTTTTCCCCACCACCATATTGTGTGGTTTTACTCTAGTGATTTTAATTATCTCCTTCTGGAATCAACTAAGTGAGTTTTTTTCCCACAGCTTTAGGTTCATAGAGAGTCTCTCACAGATAAACATGTGGTTTTATGTGGATTTCTCTCCAGTTAAGAGAATAAAGTTTTGTTTTTAATTATCTCACAAAGAGGATGGGAATATATGTGGATGCCCTAACAACTCTAGCCTAATTTTCAGAATTTATTGGAAAACTAGCCCCTCCAGGTAAAGACCTCCAATGCATCAGTACATGTTGTTCTCCCAGCAGTGATTGTTGTTTACCAGTGGTTTGTGTTCAGTAGCAGCTTCTGGCCGGAAGGGTTTGGGAAAAGCAGGGTGGATCAGGAATGTTACTGAAGCTGAAATACATGTCATGTCACAGATGATTAACTCAAATTAGGTGTTTAAATCAACTCCACGCACCACAAAAAACCCCCACTGTGAGCCTACATGTCTAAACTATAGAGCAAAACCTATAAGGCAGAATGATTGGCCTTTAGTAAGTGTTGCAGCTAGCATTTCAGCTGAAGGAAAATCCAGACATTTTTAAGTTTGAGGGAAGTTCCCAAGTCTTTAAAATACTTCTCACATGTATTCATCTATCATTTACAAAAGTAAAGGGGTGGATGAACTAAAGTATTACTGATGTAAATAAGCTAAAACTACCAAATTAAGGCTCCTGTGTCCCAAGCAGGACATACTATGCTACTACAACAAAAAATGGTTCCTACAGGAACAGTTTCTACAAAAAAATAGGCTCATACAAAGATATTTTAAGTGTCTAAAGTTACTTTCATCTCAGAAATACAACGCTACTTTGGACCATTTTAGCTTATAAGTATGTAATTCAGATTTGGAGGGGAAACGTAAGTAACAATAACGTCTCAGGGTAATTAGTGTCCCTTTCCCCCCCAGAATTTCTACTCAACTTCTATCTTAAATAATATCTTAAAAATAAAAAATAGGGGACATGAGAAAATATTGTTCTACCAGTACTTTGTCAAAGGTTCTTGAGAGTTTAAATGAAGGCGACTGGACTTTTCATTTAAACTCTCAAGAATATCATGTCCTGGATGACTGAGTATCTACACCAACGTATTGTTTGTCAAAGGTTATTCCTTACATAGTTATCAACTACCTTGGTAATGAAAAAAAACTGTGACAGTATTTTTTTCTTTTATTGCTGCAGCATGATGGAAAAATGTTTTTAAGCACACCTGTTCATTGCAGAATATAGAGCGGCCCTGGCGGAGTACTGCGCTCTCTGAGTGCTTTTCTAGTTTTTGTTTTGTTTGTGACTTTTTTCTTCTTTTAAATATTTTGGCCTGAACCAGATATAGCCTGTAATTTAATAAAGTCAACTGGTGCAACATGAGGAAAGTCCCAATTCCCCCTTTTTTTGTAGAGCAACTCTGCTTCTGACACTATAAGACAACCAGATCCACCGCATTTTCCCAAGCTGCCAGAACACTTAAAAAAAGTAGGAACATTGTTTTTTTTCCCCTAACCAAATAACTATTAAAATCAAATTAGGACTTTTTGTTAAACATTTCAGCTTGAGATTATGAATGTATTATAAAGCTTATTTTATATCTTTGCCTGGTGCCAGAAAATATAGCTGGCACTTACACTCGGAAATCAGACATCTTGTCAGTCGAGTTTTTTGATTCAGAATAAGAAATTAGTTTTCACCATTTTTGACTGATTAATATCTATTTTGATCAACATAAATAAAACCCTTTTAGAAACCTGTTGAAGTTAGTGAATAGGATCAACATCGAGCCCTGAATTTATAAATCCTTACAAGCTGATTATGTATTAATAACCTGCTGGTTGTTATATCACTGTAAAGCTCCTATCTGCAGTGTGCTATCTGTACATAGCCTGATCCAGATGGAAAGGCACCAACTGTTCATAGAGTCGCACTACAGATGAAGAAAATGTAAGCTCTTGACCATAAAACTGTTAAGTTTGGCGTGTCCCTGTGTTATCTCTAAGGTCCGATACAATAAATACACTTCGGAGGTTATTGATTTACATCTGCATGGGGGCTAGCAGCTGTGAACTGATCACAGGGCCCAACCACAGAAGAGAGCGATGAAGTGTCACTCCCATACATCACCGCTAGGAATAGCATAAGAGGAGCTGTACAATTAACCTGGGCTATTTCAACTAAGACAAATCAACAACGTTTTATTAAGACATCTGAAAAATGTGCTAATCTGTGTGAAAATGTTTTACTTCTATCTGATCTTTGCCTTGAAATATTGAATGTGGTAACAACCACAGACATATATTCACCAGCCACCTGCATATTGTTTGGTGACACAAATCAGCCACTTGATGCATTTAGGCATCTATGTGATGAAGACAACTTGCCGAAGTTCAAACAAGGATAAGAAAGGGAAGAAAGGAGATTTGAGTGACTCTAAACATGTCCTAGTTGTTAGTGCCAGATGGGTTGATAATATTTTTCAAAAACTGCTGATCTGCAAGGATTTTCACCCACAACCATCTCTCAGGTTTATAGAGAGTGGTCCAAGAAAGAGAAAATATTCAGGTGTGACACAAAATGCAGATGAAGATGCTATCAGAGGTCGGACTAGAATGGACAGACTGGTGGCACTTCTGTCAGCTAAGAACCAGAAACCGAGACAACACAACTGGACAATAACAACTAGGAAAATCATTACTTCGTCCTGTTCTTCAGCGACACTTAACAGGTTTGGTCGAAATTCGGTGTGAATCCAACCTATCTCGTATCAACCATTCAGGCTGCTGGTGGTAGTGTGATTGTGAGGGGATTTTTTTCTTGGCACATTGTGAATCTTTCAGTACCAGTTAAGCTTTGTTTAAACCCCACAGCCTACATGGATGATTGTTGCTGACCATGTTGATCCCTTTCTGGCTCAAATAATCTCTAACTGGCTCCATCAAATGGCCTCCACAGGCACCAGATCTCAACCCAACACTGACTGTCATTGAATGACAACACAAACTACAAGAGATGATGGTCTGTGTCAGCTGAGGAGAAACTAAAAAGTGCATATGCCACATTATTGAGGGCAGTTACCTGTGTGGAATAAAAATAAAAACTGGATCATGTGGAGTTCTGATGTCAATTATAATGCACATTTAAAAAAATGTTTTCCTAAAACTTTAAATTAGTGAGTCATGGGGTCATAGTAATAATAAGAGAAAATAATTTTGATGCATTACAGTATTGAACAATTACATAAGCTAAGATTTTGAGTTTTACTCCCCTGATTAAGACATAATAAAAACAAATTTAAAAATACCTGTCGAATTTTTGTTTAATTAGATACAGTATGATTATTGTTACTGAACATAATATAATTTTTTTGTTGACTTTTATTACTTTAGATTTTGCGAAATTTCCTAACGCAATACCAGTCTTTAAATATGAAAATAAATGTTTGTGATAAATTGTTTTGTGTATCCATGTTAGGTTTTTTCATGCTTGACTTGCTTTCATTGAGTTTCATCTGCAGATAGATAAAAAAGTTACATGTACCTCAGGAATTCTGTTAGTAGATTATTTATTTCTTTTAACGTTGATAGAGAACCCTTAATGATTTAAAGCCCAGTTGTATTTTGTCTCCTCAACAATGATGCTCTTACATAATTATTGGCTCATTACCTTCAAGTCTTCAAGTCAGGCCCTGCCCACCGCCTGAACCTGATACAAACATTTGTCACCAAACTACATATAAGCAGAGGTGTGGAAGAAGAGAAGGGAGCAGAGATCACCCAGTTGTCTCCACAGCTTCACTCACACCAATATGGGAAACCCAGGTGTGTGTTTTTCACTAAAAATAAACTGAGACATCCTGTAGCATTGATAAAAAAATTTTTTTGTCCATTAGATTATTATTATTTTTTTTTTTATTAGACAGCAAAATAAATTCTATTTTTATTTTAAGTATACTCTAAGGCTTATTCCGGGGTGTCTAAAGTGTGGCCCTGAACCCAGTCCAAGATTGGCACAAGCCTCCAGCACAGGCGATTGATATAAAGGGAACAAATTATGACAAATTAAAATAGAAAAAGCTTGGTACAACATAAAGTATATTTTACTTTAATAGTAAGTAGAAACACAAACATCCTGTCACTTTTACTCAATAGCAGACTTCAGTGCAGCCATTCATTAAGTTTGGCTAAAAGCAGCAAGTGTTTTCAAAGATTGACTCACTTTTCCTCTTTATATTTTGAATGTATTATAATTTACAGATCTTTTTTTTTCTTACTAAAGTATTAATACTTTGTACATTTTATTAAAAATATTGCATATCTAGTTAATTGTGAGCAATGAAAAAGGAAAAAAAAAATTATTTTTTGCATTTTTTATTTTGAAATGTCACATTTTTGTCGCACAACATTGCTTTCATTTGAGTAATTTTGGCCCATGTGGCAAAAAGTTTTGACTCCACTGGTTTAGATTCTTGTTGTTACTTTCATGATTTGCAAATATTAATGTGTCAGACATGTTCCACAAAGACAGATCGGTAGATTGTGTGTAGATAAAGGTTAATGAGTCTCATCAATGCATATTTCAGAGTGACTCAGCAGGGTTGATGGGGTCAGACTGATAACTTCATGTCGCTATTAGAAGCTGGAGCTTCACAAAAACATAAACATTATTATTAACCAGCTACGACAGAGCGTTACTCATGGGTCCTAGAAAACGCAGTGACATGTCTGCCTATGCGTGCTTTTTACATTCTGTTACACTTACTTTTTTAAATTAATACCTTAGAGTGGAGATTGTTTTCTTTTAATGTATCTCCAGACTTCTGTTAGCTTCACCAATGTCTTTAACGTTTGCCTCCAGTTTGAGCAAATGAGTTCAGGATGTCTGCAAAAACTCACAGAAAATTATTGAGAACAATTAAAGAACTGGTCAGCGTAGTTTCCTCTGGGGTAAAAAAAACAACCTGTCTTCTCTGTTTTCTAGTCACCTACGAGGAACTGAAGGTTCTTCTGGCCAAGAGCAAAGATCTGATTCTGATTGATGTCCGTGAGAAAGACGAGGTGAACAGAGGCCGTATCCCCAGGTCCATTCATATTGCCCGTAAGAGTTAATTTATTATCATTTTGTTAAATATCCGTATCTTTTGTATTAGATGGTCCTCTTAATGCCACTGTACTGTGTGAGTGATCTGTTGTTGTTTTCTCTGCTTTGATCAGTCGGCACCGTCGAGGCTGCTTTCAAAATGAACCCAGAGGAATTCCAGACCACGTATGGGATTCCCAAACCTGCACTGGATGCACCCGAGCTGGTGTTTTACTGCCGATCAGGGAAGAGATCAGCAGAGGCCATAAGCAAAGCCAGAGAACTTGGATATCTGACGTAAATAACTTTCAGTTTGCAGTTTCAGTGTTCCCTAATTCATTCCTGAAGATGACTCCTCTTACCTTCAATGTTTCTGCTCTCTTTTTCAGAGCACGTAATTACACCGGCTCCTACCTTGACTGGTCTAGGAGGGAGGGATAAAGATTCATGTGGAAGAAGAGCCTCACACTGTGCACTGTATTTATATGATTATATAAACTGTAAAAAAAACTATTAATATTTTTGATTTTGTTGGTTCTCGTAGAAGACGTATTTGTTATTTGTGTGACTAAATAACTTGCAAATAAAATAAGCTTTCCTTTTTATTCTAAAAAGTGTCTAATGATTATTTTGAACATCTCAGATCCTGGTTTAATTATGCAAGAATCTATAAAATTTGGACAAAATGTCATTAAGATATTACATGACAGGCAGCCTTATGAGGCCCAACATATTTACCTCATCCGGGTCATGAACAGGCAAAAACAGACATGGCTCTACTGTCCTGTACAATAATATGCATTTTTATATGTATGCATTATAATAAACCATGCTGTCATTTACAGGCCACCTAGTTTTCTTAATTTATTTGTTCATAAACATCGAAAATTTACGTTCATACAAATATTTAAAAGGTTTTGTCATGTAATACAGTTTTAGGTCCAGTAAGAAGCTCAATCAAGAGATGCTTGACAACAACTGCAACAAAAAAAAATAATATGCTGCTAAAATAGGAGAAAAACATTTTCATGACAGGGTGTACATGGCCGCATTGAGGATTAGGTAGGTGAGACATGTCAAAGTAAGATTCACATGGATGCCAGGACCTGAGGTTTCCTGCATAACTTTTCATGTTGTATCACATTGCCTTCGTTGGTTTGTTTTCTTCAGACACACTCAGCAATCCGTGTAAGGTCAAAGAACATGTGAATTATTAAACTAGGCCACTCTTCCTTTATTACAGACCCTTATGTGAACATTGGCGGTGCAGTCGGCAGCAAATTGGACCATGGACACTTTGAAATATGCGTCGGTTTGAGCTGCATGTGGTCAATCATTTTTAGCAACAACTTCTTTAGCAATCTGAGCTACAGTACCTCATATGTTCACTGTACCTTTTGCTGCTCTGTCTGCCGTTCTGCCCCTGACTCACATGCGCAGTAGTGGCAATCGGGGTCAGCCTTGGCATCACCCGAAATGCCCAAACAGCGCAGTATCATGGCGAGCTGTAAGGTTCTGGAGCGTTTTGTAAAAATTAAAGAGAAGCATTTGTAATGCAAAATTTACAAGGTAGCAAAATGGTATCTTCAAAGGAAGCCTGTTGTGGCTGACGACGAAGAGGGACAGTCGCCTCTGTAAGCTAATTAGCTCGTTAGCTGCTAACATTATCACGATTAGTAGGGTTATGTCCTCTTTTCCCCGAACATGTCACCTTTTCACCTTCTGTCCGGGGCATCTGGCGGGCATTCAAAGATTGATGGAAATGTCCCGGTTCTCTCATATGACATCCTCTACGGCCCAAGATCTCATTGGTCACATGAACACAAAACTATAAAAGGCTGAGCAAAGTGAGAGTTTATCTATTCAATGAAAAAACTAAAGACGAGTTGGCATTTTTGGAGATCTTTGTGAGACTGCGGCTCATTTTTATTACATAAAAAAATACTTATTTTCTCAAATTGTAATTTTTAGTTTGACTTTTTAGATTTTAGATGGCTGTGGGGAGGAAGGATCTTCCGTAGCAGTCTATATTACAGCAGTTTTGATAAAGCTTCTGACTGAAGATGCTTTTGTATTACTTGTATTGATAGATGTAACATTAACAGTAATGATGGTCATTTCATTAGCCTTAGCACACATCATGTCTGCTGTAATGCTAATGTTTTATGTTATAATTAGTTCAGAAAAGTTGAATGAGCTATTATCTTCATTGTCAGTCTTTTGATAGCATATAACACTTAGAGATAACACTCTAAGCTAGAAGCAAATTATGGTTATAGTAGAGAAATTTTGTGCTGCTGCGATAAGATACATTTTACACGTGATCCGATTAGTCGACTTATGGGCTAATGATCGGTTATTAGTTGATAATCAAAATAATCGTTTGTGGCCGTTTTAGTTTTGATCCAGTCATCTAGCCTTCACGACTCGGTCAAATCCTTTCGCCATTTTTCCTGCTTCTACATCAGCTTTGAGATAAAAATGTTCACTTGCTGCATCAAAAATCCCAACTATTAACAAGTGCCATAATAACGATATCATCATTGTTACTAGACATCATAATGTAATGCCTGATTGGTGAAGAGAAAGGTTTGTCACAAATGGAATAAAAAAACAATATTATTAAAGTTTTCTTGTTAAATTTTAAGTCCAGAATTAAAACACTGGGGATAAAACGCTCTGAAGAGATCACAAACCTTCTCATTTGACTCTATGACAGATAGACATATAAATATATACATAAAGTTAAGCTGGTGTTTTCAACACCTGTCCATGTAAAAAAAATGAGGAGCCAAGTTTTCTTCTGCTTCTCTATAAAGCAAAAGTTAAAGAGTTAAGTTTAAAAGTTACAATTTGATCTCTTATTTATTTGAACATGTTAATTTAAAGTCTAGTAGTTTATGGAAATTTTAACATTAGCTTCCCTAACCTTGTCACTTTCTGTAGATAGTAATATCAGTAAGATCAAAGCAAAGAAAACAGAGCTGGTTCTGTTCAAAGATTACCATGCACTGCTATCATATGCTACCACTGCAGAGCTATTTCCTCTCTCAAATCTGTCCATTCAGGAGGGTTAGAAGCATAGAAACTGAAAGCAGCTTTCAGTTTCTATGCTCCTCTAATTTGGAACAACCTTCCAGACAATTGCAAAGCTGCTGAAACACAGAGTTCTTTTAAATCACAACCAAAAACGTATCTGTTTAGAGCTTTGAATAATGTTTTGATGCATATGTTTTGTTTATGCTTCTTGCTGTTTCTACATTATATGCTTTGTAATGCCTTGATGTATCTGTGTTAGCTTCTTGCTTTATTGCTGTTTTTACTTTATATGCTTTGTCTGTGTTTTACCGCTGTTTTTATTTTACCTCTTAATCATGTAAAGCACCTTGAATCACCTTGTTGTTGAAAGTGTGCTATACAAATAAAATTGCCTTGTCTTGCGTTGCCATGCCTTAATTAAATGAATATCATTAGAAATTGGTGGGATTCGTATTGTTGGGTCAAAATGTTTATCAAAATTAAAATTTATTTAGATTTAAATAGAGCTATTGTGTAATTTGTGCTTAAAAACATATTTAAAAATGCATTAAGATACAGCTTTTACCATACTAAGTTGATTCTTTGAATAAGTAATACAAAAATAACTGGGGAGTTTATCCGGGGGGTTGCATAACAATTGCACAAATGCCAACTCATCATTGGTCGCTTACGTAATTAATGATAAGCTCAGTCTGTTAAATAACATGTTATCTTTTTTTGCAGATACACGTTATAAGTCTTTGGCTGCCCAACAATCCCATATTAAAGTAATTGTTCCGACTTTCAGTTTGCTGGGACATAAAAAGAGCTTCACTGTCAATTCATGCACTAAAAATGAGAACGAAACCTATAATTTATTCTGTTTACATAAAAGAAGTCACGTTATTCTACAGCCAATGAGGAGGCACCACAGTATAGATTTTGTTCAGATGTCATCAGCTTGGCAGACAGTCACAAATTTTAGATTAGTTACATAATATTAAGAGATGACAACGTCATACAACTGGTTATTTCACCTTTGGTCACTAGTAGGTTTTTTTTCATTCTTCCTGTGTTTTACAACACCTTAATATGTAGTCATAAAAGTAATCTCACACAAAGGGACTAGATCAAAGTTTCAGATATACTTACATCATTTGGCACATAAATATAAAAATGCTGACTAAGTGAAACCTCCTTAATGAGGAATAAAAACTTTATCAACTATGAAAATATCAATGATTGCTTTTTACTAAAACAAAATGCACTCATTGGCTACTTTATTAGGCACACCTTACTAGTACTGGCTTTGGGCCTCATTTTCCATTCAGAACTGCTTTAGATTTTCCTTCCTTCCTTCCTTCCTTCCTTCCTTCCTTCCTTCCTTCCTTCCTTCCTTCCTTCCTTCCTTCCTTCCTTCCTTCCTTCCTTCCTTCCTTCCTTCCTTCCTTCCTTCCTTCCTTCCTTCCTTCCTTCCTTCCTTCCTTCCTTCCTTCCTTCCTTCCTTCCTTCCTTCCTTCCTTCCTTCCTTCCTTCCTTCCTTCCTTCCTTCCTTCCTTCCTTCCTTCCTTCCTTCCTTCCTTCCTTCCTTCCTTCCTTCCTTCCTTCCTTCCGCTGTATACTGATACTTGGTCCTGTTGTAAACCTAAAGACTAATTAGTTCAAATGTTTAAGTTTGGTGAACAGTCGCCCGTTCCGTCCCCTCATTTCTCTGAATGAACCCAGCTTGTCTTAAGGGGAACAGGACGAGGCTTCTTCGACAGAGATGTAAGGACTGTTATCCTGCTTGCTGAGAATCTGAGATCCACAAAGCGAGAGACAGGGATTTAGAACCGAACCAGGTGGGTGATCTGAATAGGAGTCAGAAGAATGAACAAAAAGTCCTTTCCTCCCCCTTTTTAACTGACAGTAATCAGATTAAGAGGAGATCTTTCCAGTAAAGGTTCCCTTAAACTCTGACGAAGTCTAAATAACGATTAGAGCTTAATCAGCTGAACAATGGTTCTTGAATGTTCGGTCATTATTTCAGACCTGCACTCTTTAGTCTTTATCAGTAAAAGTAAATGTGCCGTTTCTTTTGTTGGTCCTTGACTTGGTTTGTGAGCTGGGTTAGTGGTTAGTTTGCTTAATATTTTATTTGCTCTGATTTCATTAGCAGGTCAAGGTGGTTTTCTCTTTTTTTAAATCTGATTTGTGAATAACTCCTGACTTGATAATAAACTGTACCACTAAGATATAAAATGAACTGATGGTCTATTTAAACCAATGGCATGAATCATTCCCTGGGAAGGTGAAGAATTCACCTCAAAGTGATAAATAGATCGATTAACTCTGATACATTTGGGACTCAGTGACTGAATATAATGTAACAGTGCTAAATTCACATCTCTGCAAAGCAAAGACTGTTTCAAACTATACTTTCTAAAATTAACAGTGATGACCCTCCACATAAATTGTGTTGACATCTATTAGCATACAGAAATCTGTGTGCATGTTAATAAATGTGATATTTCACAAGATATTAGTCCTCCTTTCTATATCAATCATGTAAAACACAAACCAATACTGTCAGTAACACAACATAGGAGACTTAATAAAATAAATATGAACTGCACTGCTAGTGTTAGCAGATAAGCAGGTCAGAGGTCATCTGTATAGGGAATGTCAACCATATACATCTCTGACTTTGTGTTGGTATAATTTTTTGGGGATTTATAATCACTTATTTATCCAAATTTGGAGTTTTAGTGATGTTCTATCAGACACTATCCTATTTAGCCTATAGGATTATATCTGATCAAGAATAATAATGTTTTTCCATTTTCTGTTAGGTTCCTTAGGTGTTTGGGTTTTGAGTTTTAGTTATTTCATTTCCTTATTCAGTTTACACTAACATATTAGCCTACTTCTTGGTGTTTTGTTAAGTGTTATTTGAATTTTTCCTTCCACCACGCTTTTTCGCCCTCTTTTACCCTCAGGTGTTCTTATGATAGGTTTCTCGTCTTTTATTTAACTTAGGTCCATAGTTGGTCCTTATTTGTCTTTAGTATTCAGCTCTGTCTAGTCCTTATGTTTTGGAATTCCTCGTTTGCGTCACTTCTCGTCGTCCCGTGTTTGTCTATTGTCAGCTGTTCCTTGTCTTGGTCATTCCTGTCCCCAGCTGTCCATAATCTCCCAATCACTCCTCCCATACTCCTCCCAGTATGGCGTTTAATAATAAACGCCATACTGAATTTGGGTCCGTTACTCAACTCTCGACATTTTCTGATTAAAAATCAGCCATCAGATAGAATTTAAACAATAAAAACAACAATTAATAGAAATCAGTGGTAACAGGCATATTCAGATCATTCCCCATCATGGATACTTTCAGGTCAACAATATACTGGTATACTGATACTTATTTCTACTCTCTTTTAAGCTAAAATAAACTGCAGATTATGTTTTGAACACATTATTTATTTAAGCAACAACAGTCAAAACCAAGTGAGTCTACTTCAAAACTTAATTGGATGAATTAGATCCCTAATCTACAATTTAGATATGTTGTAAAACAGCATAAAACCAACAAAATAACCTTCTAAATAAATTATACATTTTTAAAAAGAGTACTAGAAACACACAATTATTCCACTATAAGCAGTGCTCTCTGATCAGCAAAAATAATTTCATTACTGACCAGAAGGGGAGAAAAAAACAAAAAACATTCATATTTCAGCTCTGATGGGTTGATTACTCTCAGCTTGATCTTCAACCTGTTGGAACAATATTGTGACGCTAAATAAAGCTAAAAGCAGACGTCTTCCAGATTGTGGTGAAAATCTAATAGCACACTCACCTGAGCAGAATAACACCCAACTTTAGGGGCAAGTTTCCATGACGTCACCCTCCACAGGGACTCTCTGAGGGAGGCCGATAACTCATGAGTGTCACACACCTGACAAACACATCAATGTATGTTTTTAGTCTTTTATCTTTAAATTACTTTCATGAATTAAAGCAAAAAAAATGAAACCACCTTCATGTGTTTCAGACAAGCATTTCTGAAGTCCATGTTGCTGCTGCAGCTCACTATGCTGATGGTGGAAGTGAGGATCACTTCAGCAGCTGACTGCAGCTTCTCTTGTATCTTACAACACAAACACATCATAATTTGTGATGATTTGTTTTTCATTTTTTGATAGAAAACACAAAAAATACATATTTTGTCACAATACAACCAAACACTTGTAAGTGATTAACCAACACAAAGTAGTGAAAAATTCATAAAAAGAAAGAAAGGAGAAACTAAAACTGTATTTTTAGTCTACATGCAATACACTGAACACACAACGTTGTGAAAGCCGGTGGTGGTTGCATCATGCTGTGGGAATAATTTTTTTTTTCCTGCAGGCAACAAAGTCAGAGTTGATAGGAAGATAGATGGAGCTATACAGAAATAGAAACCCTTTTAGAGGCGGCAAATGACTTGAGAGTGGAGCAAAGGTTTAGCCTGGCTTTCGCCAGCCTGATCTGACGGCAGTTTGATTCTGCCCTGCAGATCAGTCTGGAAACCCACACATTAAACTACTGCTACAGCCTATCCAGTTTTTCTGGAACCAATCACAACCGGGCTTATCCGCCTTGCGCGCTATTGGTGGGTTCAAAACGATGACGTCAGAGAAGCAACGGAAAAGTCGGCAAGCAGCTTGTTGTTTACATTGGTCATGGCAGCCACCAGAGCACAGCTATCCGTTGACGCTGCTGTCGCTGCTGTTTTAAAAGATTTTAAAGTTCTCTGCCATTGCTGCTTCTGCAGACCCCAATCCTACAAACAACTTTCCTGCCTGGAGTTTCGCGTCGCTCGGCAAAGTACGTCACCTGGATCGATGGTCTGATTGGTGAATGCTCTATCCAATTGCGTACAGAATCATTTGAACTATGCCCGTTGGTCACGCCTCTTGTGCACTAGAAATTAAATGGCAGACTCCCCAGACTAAGTTCAATCTTGAACGAAAGCCAGGCTAGCAAAGGTTACCCTTCCAGCTAAATAAAGACCTTAAACATGGCACAACATGAAAATTGATGTTCACAGATTGTCTTCAATCCAATCCGACGAGGCTTGAGCTTTTTTGTAACGGTGAACAGGCAAAACTTTGTGGGGATCTATCACATAAAACACACTGAGAATATAGGGCTGTTACATAACAAAACCAGAAAAGGCTGAAGGTGTCGAAACATGATTTCATTAATTAGTTAGCCAAATTACGGTTACACCCCTAAATATCATAAAATGACAGAAAAAGCTCCAAGTGTGAAATCCAATAAAGAAGATGTCTGCCTTGCCTTTTTCCTTTGCTTTGAAGCCTTCATTGTGTTGAAAAGTTCTGTCTGCAGAGCTGACATGACGGCCTGTCTGTTGTTGCTTAGAATATCCTCCAGGTGGCGCTCTAACAGCAACTCACCAGCTGTAGGAGAGGGAGGGGAAGCTGTTGATATCAGAGTTTCTTTGGCTCAGTGTTTTGTGTTTACCTCTGCTGTGATGGTTTTTCTCACCTATTATATCTGTGGGCTCAGAGGTGAAGGGGTCGCTGTGCTGTAAGAAGAGGAAGACTAGGAGATTCTGCTGAACTGGGAGAAAAATGGATTCTTGTTCTGGATTGTCCCAGTTGTCTTGATCCACAGTGTACACAACACCACATCTGTGCACAAGATTATCTGGGGATCCTGGGACATTTAAAAAACAAAATAGAAATATATATTTAAAAATAACTAATAAACTCTGCCCTGGTTCTATGACCTCAGGACGTATTTTACAGAGCGAAACATTACATCCTTGTGTTCCTACACTATACAGGTAACAGAAAATCATCCTCCCAGCATCCACAGTAAGGATGCCTACACAGACTTGTTATTAGCACCTGTGCTTAAAATGAAAGTTTATCCTCGAAGGAAAATAATTCTGAACTTTACCAAAACACACAATAATGTTTGCTTAAATTGACTAAAAGTGATAGTTTTTCTTTTCACCCATTAATCTGTGTTCTCTTTCACTTCTCTGATATGAAAAAAAGGAATCAGTAAGATCATGCCACTGCATTAACAGTGCAACATCGCCATCTAGTGGTCTCATTAGAACAAAACAGAAAGAAACAGCAGATCTAAAATCCAATTCAGGAAAAACTAAAACACAAGTTTCCTTTTTTAATAGACTTTCTGAAAATAACACACCTGTATACTTAAACATATACTGTATAACAGAGGAGGAGAAAGAAGCTGTTGCTACAGCCACATCCACTTCAGCCCAGAGGTAGAGATACATTTCTCTAGTACAGAATAATTTCCAAAAATAAAACATAATGGCAAAATAAATCAAAACAATATAGCCTGGTTTACAGATCAGGACGTTTTCCTACAGTCAGCATCGACTACGAGAAAAACCCACTTTTAAATAATAGGTAAACATAAACGGTCTCTCTGAAATGTGTCAACATTTTGATCCTAAATCAGTTATTCTAAATATGACCGTAAGTATGAGAGGAAGTATGTGCTTGGTTGCACATCAAAGTGATTAACCAGATGAAGAATGAAATGACTTCAGTGAGTCATAGTTTCCTCATTTAATACGACCATATTTTGACTACCGGATGCAACATAACGAGAAAGCAACCCAGGGACGACGATAGATACGCCTTAAACAACTTTGATCATCCTCTATTAAATCACATGAAACTTCATGATTTACTCTTTCACAGTAAACATTGCTCAACATCAGCCTTCTAGTGTCTTAACTGTGATGTAGTTGCACTAATTTAGGCAAATGAATTCTCAAAAGATTATTGTTTTAACAAGACTGAAGGGAGACTGCTACAGTTACAATGTTGTTCACACACTTTTTCCTCTCATGAAGAAAAATGAATAAATACATGAGACTATTTTTCACGTCTCAATTCAGTGGAGTAGTTTAATCTTTCTGCTGCTGTTGCTGCCTTAAATGTTTGTTTTTACTCACTTGATTTGAATTATATGTTTCTGGGATCAATTAGTTTGCTTCTTATTCTCTCACAGCTAAACATGTGGGGGTTTTATGTGCAATTCCCTGACGTCAGGAGAGAAACAAATGTTTTGTTTTTGAAAATCTTTACAAGACAGGATTAAATGTCCAACCTCCCAACCCTCAATTTCCAGATTTTTATTGGAAAACTAGCCCCTCCAGGTAGAGGCCAACATTGCATCCTGGCAGTCAGTACATGTTGTTCTCCCTGCAGTGGTTGTTGTTTACCTTTGGAGGAGGAGCAGTGGATTCTGTCCAGTCCCAGCTGCTGGTAGTCCAAAGCAACAGGAAGCGTTTGGAAAAAGCCAGATGGAGCCGACAAAGGGATGTTACTGGGGCTGTATACCAGCACCTGAAAACATGGCGAGTTAAGGACGATTCATTCCAATCAGACGTCCAAATCACTTAAGGAAACAAAGAAAAACATCCAGACTACCACTGCATGTCTAGATTTAGGGCTGCACTATGTAGCACAAATTGATTGCTATGGTATTATCGCTGTAATATGCATATTGTGAAGAACTGGGTGGACTGCAATAAATATTTATACAATACATACAATAATTATTTAAGTACCATGCAATAAGGCTCTCTATGCCTGTAATATATTTGGTGATACTTGGTGTTTATGCAGCATAAACCTCTTAGAAGGTAAACAGACAGCAGGGTGGGGAAGACATTAAGGGATAACTAAGCAGTTTCAAACTCCAACAGCAAATGGAACTAATTCTTGTTTCTCTTTTCAGAAGCTACACAAACTACTCATTATCTGGGATCTATGTTTGCAGAAAGACATGAAAACTTTATATTTATTCATTTACTTATTCGGAAGTCATTGTTATCACAATAGTCACCATTATTATTGCATATCAATGTTTTCCTGATATTGATAAGACGTTATTTAGGACACAAAAACCAGCCTATGTGGTACATTGAGTGCTTCAACAAAAAGGACATATTAGAGGATAATAAGGGGGGTGGAAGCTCCCGTCAACACAAAACACGCACAAAATTTAAAACTCTGTCACTTTTGCCATCTTGGTGGACAAATATCTTATTCAGTATGCTGGGCAGATGTGCAGGTGAAACAAAGCCACAAACCTGCCTAAAGAAGAAGCTGAAACTGGAAAGAAAATTCCAAAAACTTCTATGTGTGCTTAATTCTAATTACATAAACTAAACAGGTCACTTCTAAATCTTAGGGTTTCATAGAACAGGATAAACTAAAATTATCTAGTCAGAAACAGGTTCTAAAATGTACATTACAAATTATGTGACTTTTGAGTACGAAACAAACAGACAAAAGCTGTGTGTGGAAAAACTACACCCTTTCTGCATTTATAGAAAATAGTAGTGAGCACCTTGATAAAAGCAGGAGCTCTTAGCAGGTCTGGAGCATACTGAATTGTGTTAAAACAATGCCAGGGTGGAGAGATATCAGAAATGACCTTAGAAAAGCAACTGGTGTTGCCTGTCAATTTGCGAAGTAAGAGCATTTCCAAAAATATCTTAAATCGATCAGACTACACGGAAAACGATTATTCACAAGTGGAAAATATTTAAAGACAAATCGAAGCATTCCAGAGCGAAATGTAAAACCCTTTAAAGGTTGTTGGAGACTTGATAGTCAATAAAGCAATGATCCAGAACCCTCAAGCAAGTCTACAACAGAATGGCAATTAAATTGCTGTAGCTGGACCTTAATCTGTAGGAATACAGGAAAACCTTAAAAAATGAAGCAACTTTGCTCAAACATAATAAATAATGACAGTGTGCAATCTGAAGTGTGGTGGGTTGTGAAATTAAGGTTGGGTTTAAAGGATTTAGAACCTTGTAAAGACCTGATCATGTTTTAATATGATCCTTTAGACCCTCTAATTAAATATGCTTTTTATTTTTTTACAATGACTGGGCTTCAGAAAGACTAAATTATCACCTGCTATAATAAAGATCACTAAGCTTCAGAATAAAACATGAGTCTCATGTTTTATATAGTAAAGCATCTTCTTGTCTGTCATAAACAAAGCCCCAAAACACTGAGATAAAACGACCCAAAAAGTCAAACAATTAAGGTCACAGTTTAGAGCCAATGCAATGTGATTTTTTTTCCAACAGCAAGCTGGTCATAATGTGTCCCTATCAGCTGTGTGGTATTTTTTCCTCAACCTGGCTAAGCTCAGATCCTCCCACTAAAGAACGTTCTGCACCAACAGCTTGCGGTGAAACTGCAGATGAATAAAACGTAAGTACTTGTGAATGAAACTGCAAGCTAAGTGATTTTGGCCCAAACTTTATCTCTAAGGTGAGATACAGAACATTCTCTCTCATACTTCGGGGGTAATTGACATAAACTTTGCACTGATGTTCGCAGCTGCTCCTCCACACATCAGAACTCTTTGGTCTTTTTGATGGCTTTTTAAGGTCAACCAGTTCTTGTCTTTATTATAGCAAGAAAATACATTTTATAGCCCATACATCTTGTCAAGTTTTTGGGGTCATTGTCTCGTTGCAGGGTCCAGGTCGACTATAAAAATGTTGAAAGGCAGGTTTGTTTGGCCCAAATGATAAACCTTTACAAATTCTAATAACAATCAGACATCAGTAAAACTTCTCAAGTAGACGTCATTTAATCTTTCCATTTTCAACCACATCTTGTCAAACCTTATCAAAATTAACTGTAAATCCACATTAAAAAGGGAGGTCTTATTAGGACATCTAAAAACTGTGAGAATGAGTGTTTTATTTAAGTTACTTATTGGCCTGTGTATGCCATGTGCAAAGCTAGTGTTATAGATGGGACTACTTCCTGTCTCACTGTTAAACTGGTTTAAATCTTATTTAGCAGAAAATACATTCTCTGTGAATATGGGCCAGTTTTTATAATCTAGTGCTCCATTTTGCCGTGGTTTTCCACAGGGCTTTATTTTGGGCCCACTTTTATTCTCCTTATATACTCAGCAAAAAAAAAAAACGTCCTCTGACTTACAACTGTTTTTACTTTCAGTAAACTTAATGTGTGTAAATATTTGTATGAACACTAAAAGAGTCAACACCATAAGACATAAACTAAAAATGTTTGTCAGACATGTGACTAACAGAAATAGAATAATGTGTCCTTGAATGAAGGGAGGCTCAAAATCAAAAGTACCAGTCAGTATCTGGTGTGGCCACCAGCTGCTTGAAGTACTGCAGTGCATCTCCTCCTCATGGACTGGACCAGATTTGTCAGTTCTTGCTGTGAGATGTTACCCCACTCTTCCACCAAGGCACTTGCAAGTTCCTGGACATTTCTGGGGGGAATGGCCCTAGCCCTCACCCTGCGATCCAACAGGTCCCAGACGTGCTCAATGGGATTGAGATCCGGGCTCTTCGCTGGCCATGGCAGAACACTGACATTGCTGTCATGCAGAAACTCACGCACAGAACGAGCAGCATGGCTGGTGGCATTGTCCTGCTGGAGGATCATGTCCGGATGAGCATGCATAAAAGGTACCACATGAGGGAGGGGGATGTCTTCCCTGTACCGCAAGGCATTGAGATTGCCTGCAATGACAAGAAGCTCAGTCCGATGGTGATGTGATATACCGCCCCAGACCATGACGGACCCCCCACCTCCAAACCGATCCCGCTCCAGGGTACAGGCCTCGGTGTAACGCTCATTCCTTCGACGATAAACACGAATCCGTCCATCACCCCTGGTGAGACAAAACCGTGACTCATCAGTGAAGAGCACTTTTTGCCACTCCTGTCTGGTCCAGCGAAGGTGGGTTTGTGCCCATAGGCGGCGTTGTTGCTGGTGATGTCTGGTAAGGACCTGCCTTACAACAGGCCTACAAGCCCTCAGTCCAGCCTCTCTCAGCCTATTGCGGACAGTCTGAGCACTGATGGAGAGATTGTGTGTTCCTGGTGTGACTCGGGCAGTTGTTGTGGCCATCCTGTACCTGTCACGCAGGTGGGATATTCGGATGTACCGATCCTGTGCAGGTGTTGTTACACGTGGTCTTCCACTACGAGGATGATCAGCTGTCCTTCCTGTCTCCCTGTAGCGCTGTCTTAGGCGTCTCACAGTGCGGACATGGCAATTCATTGCCCTAGCCGCATCAGCAGTCCTCATGCCTCCCTGCAGCATGCCTAATGCATGTTCACGCAGATGAGCAGGGACCCTGGGCATCTTTCTTTGGGTGTTTTTCACAGTCGGTAGACAAGTCTCTTTAGTGTCCTGCGTTTTTAGAACTGTGACCTTAAATGCCTACTTTCTGTAAGCTGTTAAGGTCTTAACGACCATTCCACAGGTGCATGTTAATTAATTGATTATGGTTAATTGAACATGCATGGAAAACATTGTTTAATCCCTTTACAATGTTATTTGGATTTTTACAACATTATTGTTGAAATACACAGTCCTGAAAAAGGGATATTTCTTTTTTTGCTTAGTTTATATGTTGCCTCGGTTCAATTTTACGAAAGCACTTGGTCTATATTTTTTTTGCAGATGATGTTCAAATTTATGTCCCTGTGAGTTCTGACTGTGCTTCCATTAATAAACTTATAAACTGTCTCAGTGACGTTAAAGTCTGATTGCAAACCAATCTATTGAATCTAAAAGAAAAGAAGACTGAAATTGTTGTTTTCAGAAGCCCAGCATTATTTAATGAGGTGTGTAGTGTATTTGGTTTTAGGACTTGTTTTGTGTTTCTCAGGCAAGAAACCTGACAGTGATTATGGATGGCTGCTTCAAATTTGAAAAGCACATTAGAACAGTTGTACAGAATGTGTTTTTCCATTTAAAGCTGCTTAGACAAGTTAAACCGTACCTCCCCAGAGAGGATTTCGAAAAGGTCATACACTTGCTTATTATGTCGAAACTGGATTATTGTAGCTCACTTTATTTTGGTCTAGATCATTCATCCATCCATTGTTTAGAGATTGCACAAAATGCTGCGGCACACTTATTGACAGGCAGGGGTAGCTGTGATCACATTACTCCTGTATTAGCAGCTCTTCATTGGCTTCCTATTATGTATAGAATTCCGTTTAAAATGTTGTTGCTTTGCTTTAAAGCACTGCATGGCTTGGCTCCTTTCTATTTAGCTAAGCTTTTAATTCGACATACTCCTACTAGGGCTTTGAGGTCTTCCTCCCAACATCTTCTGGAAGTTCCACCCTCTAGACTGAAGTCAAGGGGTGACAGAGTAATTTTAGTCTGCGCTCCTAAACTATGGAACGGTGTTCCCTTGCAGATTATAGCTGCTCAGTCTATTCAAAACTTCAAGTTCCTTTAAAAAACTCATCTCCTTGGGCTGGCTTTTCATTTGTAGCTGAATCCTCTTTTTTCCCTTCCCCCCTCCCCTCTTTTCTTGCAATACCATTAAAAGTTTTTTATTCATTTGTTACGTAATATTTTCTATGTTCAGCATGTTTGGGGCAATTAAAGGCATACTCTGCAACTTTTACACCTTAATATAATGTTTTTTTCAAAAGTTATGGTGGAATTTTATCATCTATTATGTTCATTTTTAGAGTTATCAGGGGTCCTTGGCTTTTTTCTGCACTATAGAACTTTTGAGCGGCGGCCCGCCGCCGGAAGTGTTTTGCTTTACGGTAGTCATACAGCCTCGCTGTTTAGACTGTAGAGATAGCTGATCCACCAAAGAGACCGAGAAATCCCATATCAGAAGAAGCTAGAAAAAGAAAAAGAGAACGTGATACAGAGAGAGCAAAGACCAGAATAAATATTGGGCCGGCTTTTCCTTGTTGGAGAGTTCTTTTGGAACGAACGTAATGTACTACGGACGCCGAGTTAGCTGTGCTGCTAATGGATAGGTAAGCAATCAATGATTTCACCGGGGTTATAGTGTTTGGTCTGGCATGATGTTGTTATACAGTCCTGAGAAAGCTATGTATTCAATGTGTGGAGGTGGATGAACATAGTTTGCACTGTATGCCTTACAGTAGTAATGTGACTTACACAACCGAGTCGATCTCCGTTAGCCATCTAGAAGCTAATGTGATGCTAACGTGTAAGACTCGGTTCTGTAGATAAAGCTGCAAACTCCGGCGTAGTCGCTGTATTTCAGTATATAAGTCAAACTTCTTTCTTTTGGTTTTGTCAAGCTAGTGATTTATATTTTTGTCGTTGGATTTTTTCCTAAAAAAATCACCTAAAGAGGTAGGCTGATTCTAGTGTCGGGAGGTGTTTGCTACGTGGCGCTTATACGTTCTCTGTATCTAATCCCATTGTTTTTCCAAATACCCCGACCTCCCCCACAAACTGAATACCTAGCTGTGAGATCTTTACTCTAAATTATCCCGATTGTTACAGTTGAATTGCGAACTGAAACGGCGCTTGCTTGTTGTTTGGGCAAGCGATTTGGAAAGCAGCCACTGAAACATGCCTCTTATGAGCGACAGATTTGATTTTACAACATTGATGTTGCGCAGCAAGCCTGAAGAGGGCGACAGAGAGCAAATATCGTGAAAGTTGCGGAGAATGGCCTTAAGGTTTCTGAAAATGTGCTTTATAAATAAACTTGACCTTGAAATCCCATTTTCTGCTGTGACTGGACAGGTTTTTGCACACAAGAAAGACTAGAGGTTGCACATAATCTTGTTACCAGTGTTTTGTGTTGAATTTGTTCATAGCGCTTTAACTTACGTACAGTTATTCCTTTTCTACATTTAAATAGTAAAGTGAATTGTCTTTTTCTGTAGCTGTCACATTTTAATAGAATGATTTACAACTAAAAGCAGGGGTGCCCAAGTCCAGCCCTCGAGCTCTACCATCCTGATACTTTTAGATGCATCCCTGCTCTAACACACCTAAAATCAAATGAATCGGTTGTTATCAAGCCTCTGCAGAGCTGATGAGGGAATTCAGCCATGAGATTCAGAGGAGTGGGAGAAAAGATGCATCTAAAGGATAGTAGACATCAAGGACTGGAGTCGGGAAAGCCTGAGCAAAAGAAACATCTGACTAGCAGGGAAGCTGGATGGGATTTTTGGCAAACTGACTCTGTTAATGCTCAACTAAACATTTTGCCTGAGTCCTGATCGTGCACCAGAATAGATGAAGCCTTTGTCACGTGACTGAATCCAAAGGGAGCTGCCCTGTATGTATTGGCAGAGTGCCATGGCTTTTAGGCTACCAGGTGTCCTCTCTTGTCCCCGTTTTCCAACTTAAGGCACAAACCAGATGTCACCACGTCATTAAGGCAGCTGGTCAAATCCGTTTTTAGTAGAGGCAGAATTTGTGATGAATCTGCTACGTTAGACACTCTCCTCGACTTGCTTTTACAAGGAGATCGGAACAGAATGTTATCAAATCAGACAAAAGGATATTTGCAGGCGAGATAGCGCTGTAGGCAAATTGGGGTACTGGAGCACACAGGGGCTCAGAAGCGTGACAAGCTGGACACCGAGCTCTCCGAACAGGCCTTGATCCATGGCTTTGGGTGGGATGCTGAGTGGGAACCTTGCTCCGACGACAGGATGTCTCCTCTGACACCACGATCCTTTCTGATTGCACAATGGAGCTCTTTAAAGGAGAGAAAATCCTTGTTTGCACACAGCTGTGACCTCACTGTGCCTGCACGAGCGGCACTATTTTCAACAAACCTTTTTAATAGAATTGAAAGAAAAATGTCATATCCGTTAGTTTACATAGAAAACTGTAATAAACTAGTATTGCTGACTGTGTAGAACAAGTGACGTCCAAGATCAGAGGTGGTTGGACTGCAAGGGTAACTTTACTTTGGAGAAAAGATCTGTTGGGATGGAGCAAAAGAGTTTTTAAAGTTTATACATTTTAAGAGCTTTTTAATTAGGTTCAGGTAATAATCTATAATATTTGTAATGCATGTCATATATTGTATGTAACAGTTTTAAAACTACTATATGGGTTGATCTTACCACATTTTTTATTTTATATTTCTGGACATTATTTGGATTTGTTTGTCTTGAGTTGACATTTATTGTGATTTGGCCAAATATAAATAAACTAACAACTAACTTGAGTCTCCTTTATTTCATCTAATGACACTCAGAGGGTCTAATACAGAGAACTTAGGCTGTCTGTGAATGTTGACTTCTTACCTAAAGTCATGTTGTGATTTCTGTTCTTGCTGCTTAACTTTTAGGTGGATTCTTATCTGTACAAATTAAAAAACAACAATTAGATTGTTCACCCCTTCCCAGTTTTTAATTTAAAAAGAGAGGGAGATGTTTTCATACCCCAGCATTGGTCAAACTGAAAGTCTGAAGAAAAGCCTTAATATGAGCGTGCCATTTGGACGAGTAATGTTCTGGATCTTTTATCTGCAAGAACGATGTCACGTTTTTATCAGGGTAAGCTTAGCAATAATTAAACCAGAAAAATGCATACAATCTTACTTCCGAAGTTAATATTTTTAATGTTTATTGGGCTTAATAAATTGCAAGTGCGGAATTACCTGAAAAGTCAACAGGAATTGGAGAGATCCATACAGATCTGTGAAGGCGCTCAGCTCCTCGGGATCAGGCTCGGGACAGGGCCACACACCGGGAAACAGGATCTTCTTCACATCTGTGCACATAAAGAGTAAATGGATGATACTGATACATTTAGTGACTCATTGTGTTTGTTAATTTGGTTACATACCAGGTTGAAGGGCTTGCATTTTAATTCCAACACACCAGGGACCAGCAGTTGCAACTAGAGCAAAAAACAGCCATTAGGATAGAGTTATACAGTAAATGTGGAAAATGGAGGACATGTATGAAAATAAATAAACACTGGACACAGGGTTCTATTTTTTTTACATTCCATGCTGTCTCAGACTCAAATTAAAAAGATTTTCTGGATATTTGGGTAAATGTAAGTAATTAATGTAGAAATCAGCCTTTTCTGGTCACTAACTCACCTAGTTGGGTTTTATTGGCTATTATATTTATGTAATCAAGAAACAACATGATGCAATGGTTGTTTTCTGATCCAGCCACATCATAAAGGAAACTTTACTATTTTTATCTTTACTATTATAATTTTTTAAGCAACTTAAATCAGCTTTATTTTAACATCTACATTAACACTTTAATTTGTCAAATCGGGACTAAATTATGCTACACTAAATTCAGATTCCTTAAAACACAGTTTGAACCATGATACTTTTATTTTGGCAGGAAATTAAAGCTTCAGTGGTTTGCTTGGCGCCTAAACCAGACAGTTTTCAAGATCAGATCTCTGATCTAGATCTGGTTATCTGTGTTTTTTCACTCATAACTGTAAAACTAGGGGCTCTGTAAGATCAATTTTATTTTTCTTTCAGTCTGTCTACCTACTTTATTTCATTCATCTATTTTCTTCCACTTATCCGAGGTCGGGTCGCGGGGGCAGCAGCTTAAGTAGAAAGACCCAGACTTCCCTCTCTCCTGCCATTTGATCCAGCTCCTCAGGGGGAATCTTAAGGCATTCCCAAGCCAGCCAACAGTCCCTCCAGCGAGTCCTGGGTCTTCCTCTGGGTCTCCTCCCGGTGGGACGTGCCCGGAACAACTCACCAGGAGGCATCCAGACCAGACCAGACTCCTCTCGATGTGGAGGAGCAGCAGCTCTACTCGGCTCAACTGTGGAGGAAACTCATTTCAACCGCTTGTATCCGTGATCTTGTTCTTTCGGTCACTACCAGAGTTCCTGACCATAGATGAGGGTAGGAACGTAGATTGACCGGTAAATCGAGAGCTTCGACTTTCGGCTCAGCTCTCTCTTCACCACGACAGACTGGTAGAGCGCCAGTATCCCCGCAGACGCCGCAGCAATCTGCCTCTCTATCTCCCGCTACTTTTTCCCCTCATTCATAAATAAGACTGCTAGATATTTAAACTCCTCCACTTGGACCAGGAGCTCGTCTCAGACCCGGAGAAGGCACTCTAACATTTTCCGGCTCAAGACCATTGTCTCGGATGGGGCGGTGCTGATTCTCACCCCAGCTATTTCACACTCAGCCGCAAACCGCTCCAGCGAAAGCTGTAGACCACGTTCTGATGAACCACATCATCTGCAAAAAGCAGAGACCTGATCCTGAGGCCACCAAAACGGACCCCCTCAACACTAGAAATCCTGTCCATAAAGGTTATTGACAGGATGGTGAAGGTAAAGCTTCTTTCCTTTACTATGGTTTTATGAATTTGTCTACATTAAGAAAAGAAACAATTAGGTATGTCAAAAAATATATAAATTAACTAATATATCTCATAGAACCCTTTTAACCCAAACTGGTCGATTGGTTTGACAGAAATTAAAGTTGAATGTAGCAATTTAAATATAATGGGTGTAAATTTGAGAGAGAACCGTTTTTTTTTAATTATCTGTTAGATAAAAAAGGATTAAAGTCTGGAAGCTCAAACAATTTCCACACTGTTTTCTTTTATCCAAATGTATGTATGTATGAAAATTATAAAATGAAATTCATACAAAACGTATACCATATTCAGCCCAATTATACCTGACATTTTATATTACTAACCATAACATATCAAGGTCATAAATGTGCTATTCATTTATTCTCAGTGGTTGTTATTATTATTGAGAAAAAAAATTATTAAAAAAATTATGACTTAAAACTTACAGTATTTTTGATGCCCCTGTCCACTTAAGAGGAACTTACGAGTTCAAATTTTATTTAACCTGAGATGGAGTAATGCTTTATAATAGTTAAAAACATGTTATTTTTGTCCAAAATTAATCTGAAGTTTTGATGGGGTTTTAAACCTAACGAATTAGCATAGCTCAATAAAGCAGATAGGATTACCATAAAACATAGCTAAATCTTACCAGTGCAGTTTAACATTTCCGGGGATGAGCCTTTTTCTGTCCATAAAAGCACTAAAAGTCCTCCAGCATACTTTGAACTTGCCTGTTTCCTTTGTTTTCTCATGAGATTGATTAGCCTCAGCACCTGAACAGATGAGCAAGCTATCATCATGCTAACATAAAGATTAGCTTCAACAATTAGCAATTCAGGTTTAAAAAAACAAAAACGTTTAGGGAACAAAATCGAGTTAGCATATAGCACTTTCATGTTTTTGTTGTTGTAATAAACGTATTCAAGTAATTACCTGACGTATTTCTCTCAGCATTTTTTATTTTGAAGTTGAAATTTCAACAAGCGGCTCTCAAGAACTGCGCAGGCGCACAGAACCACCTGTCAGCAAAGAGCAAAAATCGTCACCAAAAACGAAGGAAGCAGGTTTTCGGCACCCAGCAAGTATTTACTCTATCGTTTAACACGAAGCTGAAGTTAGCTTCCGATTCGCAATATGTGTAAAGGGCAATTCCACTGAATCTTTGCTGACCTAGACTACATTAAACGAGGTCCTGATCAAAAACTACAATACTTGGACTCTTCAAATCTGGACTGAAGTACTCTACACAGCATGTAGATTGATTAAAACACTGTTTCTGATTTGTGAAACCTTTATTCTATTTGTGAAAATGCAAATTAGGCTCATTTTATGATATTTTTACCATCCATCAATAGATGGATAACTTCAATTGCCTACATACTGTGCTGCACACAGCTCAATAAAATAAAAGATGAGAGTTCTTTTTGAAAGAAAACCTGTTTGAAAAGGAGTAGGCGGGAGTATAAATTAATGTGTTGTAGGCTACGCTAATATTGCGGGTTAACAAATTGTTGACTCTTTTTCCCACAATGTCAGGTTCATCCACAAGAACAAAAGATCAGAACAAAACAACACCACATATGTATGGTGTATGACAATGTCATGACTATTCTGGTTTGAACTGCTGTTATTCCGATTTGAATGAACCCATTCAAATATGTAGGCTATATAATGTTTGGGTAGACTGTAGGAAATTGACATAATCTTAAAGAGCTAAAGTAATATTGATGAAAATGTTAAAATATCCAACACATGCATGCAGTGCAGTATATTTGCCCCCCAAAAAATCTTAAAATGAACCTAATTTGCATTTTCACAAATAAGGTAAAGGTTTGGTAGTCAAACTTTGGCAGTCAAACTTTGTGGTTGTAACATGACAAAATATCAAGCTACTGTATTTGCTGAAAGTCAGTGTTTATGAGCACTGGCACATTTGCCTACTATATAGTTCCAAGTATGAATACATAGCTAGCTTTAGATGGTACATTTGATCCCCTAGTTTGCTTATTTAAACCTGGTGCCAAACTGAAAGTCTTGTTTTAATTAAACCACTACAATAATGTCACATCGACACCTTTCAGAGTAAAACAGCAACATTTATTTTAACTTATTGTGCATTGGGAATTCAGACATTACCATTTATGTGCCTTATTGTATGAGAACCAACAAAATCTAAATCTCTATCCATTTCCTTTCTAAAAGTTGGGTATTGTATAAAAATATAATGCACAGTGTGAAGCTTCTTCTTATGCGTGTATCATTTCCTTTCTCTTGCTGACCATTCGATGTAGGCGCCGGCATAATTAGATGCACTGAATAAGACAAAAAAAAAAAGCACAGAATCAGGGAGTTACCATAATTACACAAAAGCAGGCAGAATGAATTTGATTACAGTTCCTTTGCTGAAAGTCAATAGATATTTTGAAGCAGTACGGACCTTGAAATAAGGAATATGACCTTTCTTGTATGAATGACATTAATATCAGTCCTCACCATACATGACAGTTATGAATTATTTTTCTGAATTTCTTTCCCTCATTATAAAGCAATTGTCAGCAAGATTTCTTGTGATATATTTTTACTGTATTTTTATGCAAAGTTCTTAAAAAGGTTATTAAAATGTTCTTTTTCGTCATATGTATGGGATATAATTGGTACATTTACACTACATGAAAAGCTAAAAGGGTAACTAAGAGTAGGAAATCAAGCTGCAATGGCATTGTATTTACATAAAGAAAATCTGCTTATTATATTCCCAGTGTCACTCGGCAGAACTGGAAAATGGTCCAATATTTTTTGCAATGAAAGAGTTTACTTGAAAACCACGACTAAGTTTAGCAGATATTTAATCTAATGCTGACAAAATCAAACTAAATAAGCTAGAGACATGATCATAAACCGAAAACACAACAAAGTCAACTTGTTTACTTAAAATATCCTTGTTTCCGTGCTGTGCTTGTTGCCACCGCCGATCGCCCGCCTGACTGGCAGTAAAACACCAGATGGGGATCATTCAGTTGTGGCTTCGCTGCTCCATACTTGGCCTTGAAGTCATCTGGGTGCATTTTAAGAGCAGCATCTACTCTCTGGACTGTTGAGATAAAAGGAGGCGCACACAACAGGCTATTAGTCACATACTGTAGTATGAAGATGAGCCACTAATGCAAAACATACAGAACCTGAAAAACCAGAATAGCTATACCCACCCACTACGTCACACTCTGTATGTAAAAAAAGCACACTCTGTAATACTTTTGGTTTTCCTGGACATCATTATGGTAATAAATTAGGTCTCACCGGGAATGTGAATGGATCCAGGGATACGTCCTGTATTCACCTCACCGTCAGTGCGGACATCAATCAGAGTCAGATCCTTGTTGTTTGCTAGAAGAGCTTTCAGTTCCTCGTATGTGACTAGTCAAAAGAGAAAGAAGGAAAAACCCAAAACATCTGAAGGCTTTGGGAAAACTGCATCGGCAACTTTTTAAAAGGACAAGTTCAAGCGATAAATCAGTTGTGCGATGGGTTACAGAACATGTAATTTGACGCGAGCTGTAACAATTTTGTTGCTCACAGCTGTACATACAAGCTGCTTTATAATTGACAACTCACCTCACAACAAAAGGCGTCAGGTATCAACCGTTCCTCAGTGTGAGGTCATGTTCAAGTTCATTCTGCTGAGTCATTGTGCATAGACTGAATATGTGAAATATTCTAAAATGTACATTGAAATAAAAATGTTTTACTCATCCTGAGTTCAAAGTTGCTGAACTGCTGAAAACAACACAAGATCAAGATGAAGATAACAAGACATCTGTGCAACTATCCAAAAACACACATGTTTCTGTTTGTCATGCGACCAGTTTCTGGGACTTGGTATTAAAGTGAAGGTGCCCTAATGGATGATGCATCAGTTTGGGGTGTTTCAAATGACAACATATTTTAAGTGGATTGTTTTGTGATGCTCTGGCAACTGAGGCAGTACTTCCGGTAGAGCAAGGTGGCTTTCGGTTGTTCCTTGTCTAGACTACTGAGTTACTCCACACGGGATGACAGTAATATCATCTGCACATTCAGCCGCTCCTTTAGTTGACATTTATGATAAAGATCAATACTTACAAGTCGTAAAAGTTTTGGCAACATGGTTTTAAAACTTTAAAATTGTTTCAAAAAATTATATTTAGAACAAAATCTCAGTATTTTTCTGATGTTATGAGGAAATATTGCGATTATTTTAAACTACATAAAAGTCTGCTGGTTGTTTCTGTTAAGTGTTACACTGCATATACGATAAATGAAACACACTTACTTGTGTTAACCATTCTGTTCAATGGGTGAAGCTGTAAAGAGGAGCTGTCAGCTGTAATGTCTTCCAATAGCAGAACACCCGCTTCCTCATACTGTGTACTGACACATTATTGGCTGTCTACAGAGAGTGGGTGGGGCTTAGTGAGGTCACTTGGAGAGACTTTCAACATAAAACTGAGCTTCATTAGTTGTGTGTGATACTACGATACCATTAAAATACAAGAAGTATTCTCAGAGTTTGGGTCAAAACGATGCTGAAAAAAACAAATCTATTTTTGTAAAGGTTTCATTGAAGAGGATTGGAAAAATGTATAAAATAGAATAGGAAATAGAACACAATAGGGAAACTGAATGCTAAAACGTTTTAAAAATATAAAAGGCCATAAAAAGTCTGCTGACTTTCCCTGCCAATATAAAGTCAAGTAAAGCTTAGTCCAGAGATACAGAGGTAAAAAAAAAAAACTTGAAGCGAACAGTCCACATTCTGAATGAACTATGTAATTTAACCAAGCTTTTAAAGTTCATCCAGGAGTAATGTCGATTGCTGGTGTATGTTTAAAAAATAAGACTATCACCATTAAAAAAATTAATGACTATAGCTACAGTTACACTTTCTAAATCTTTGCTTCACAATCCTCTCATAGCTGCGGTTTTCCATCTTGGTTATGCATATTTGCTCCCTCACTTTTCTTTCCTCTGAATTTAACATTTAATATAATTGGATACAGCATTCTGTTACAGACCAGCTGCTTTAGCAATTACTTTTTCTTGAGTACCCCACTTGTGTAGGGTATGATGACTGTTTGCTGGACAACGTTAAGTCAGTAATTTCCCCCATCATTTTGTGGGCCATAACCTGATATTGTTGTAGTAAAAATGCATTTTATTGACGTTTAGTAATATTCACATTTTCTTAAAAACTGAATATGGCGCTTTGGTAAGCTGTAAAACATAAACATCAGCATTAACAGAAATACATCTAGTAAGCATACATCTCTGTCTGTAAGAAATCTATGTAATATATGATGTTTTAAAATGAATTACTGAAATAACATTTTTTCAATGTCAATTTAAAACACATGTCATGCATATGTGTTTCAAACCCTTTTTTGAAGAACCATAAGAGTTGGTGGTGGTGGGTTGGTGAGGGTGCGTAGTTGCAAAGCATAATGCTGCCTTATGTGCTTAGCTTAGTCTTAAATTATGTAAAATGACAATGTAAACAGAGAAATGAACCATGCAAGTAAAAACAGTTTTTATAAAAAAATTATTTTATTAAAACTATTTTGGTCAGCACAAACACGATTAATATGCAAGTTAGGCCGTAAACAACTACAAAATGCTTTAAAATTATTCTACAAAGGTTAATTTGCCTGCAAACAAACCTGTAATACTAACAGCAAAACTACAAATGTTAATAATATTTCATTGTTTTTGTGTATGATTATGTGCAGACTCCTTGAAACAGGAGTTTAACAATGTATTTGTTATAAGACACGCCATAAAGAACTATTGATGTTTTGTTATTAATGAGCTTGACTGGATTGGACTGTCCACACTCCTTTTGTCTGGATCATGATGGTCTCTGTGATTTGTAAGAGGGGTTTCCTAGTCCATTGGCAGGTCCCCCCTTTCCTTTTTGACACATTTGTTTTTTACAGAGGACCACAGCAACTATAACAAGAAGTAGAATGAAGGTGACTCCTCCTCCTATGATCCCAGCCAGCAGTTTGTGGTCAGAAGACTCAGGACGCTCGTACCTCTTGCAGGAGAATTCTGTGGGACTGCTGAGTCCTGCGTCGTTTACTGCTTCCACGCAAACCTTTGTCCCCACCTCCAAAGATCCCACCAAACCTCGTCGGAAACCTTCCCCAAACTGCGCGTCATTGTTAATTCCCTCTACAGTCACCTTGTAGAAAGAAACAACTGATTGGGGAGCACACCACTGCACCTCTATCTTCCCTGTGTTTTCCCCCTCAGTGATCGGCAGCAGTGCTCGGATGCGTGGAGGATGAGGGGGCTCGTCCGCACCACTCCTCCCGGGGCAGAGGCACCTGGTTTTAGCTTTGAGAACATCACAAGACACCTGATTTTCCAAGCAGGGTTCATACTGACAGGGGACTGCACTGAACAAACGGGGACTGTTAGCAGAGGGCACGACTTTAGGAGGTAAGCTGTAGTCATCATAATCAATGTCAGTGTTCTCGAAGTCCAGGCTAGTCAGGAATGTGATCCGTTTACGAGTAATGGGGGGGGAAGCTGTAGAAGCATGAGCATGGAGGTGGGAGTGCATCAGAGCTGAAAAGAAAAAGAGAAGTACAGCCAGGTTCCCGCAAAGTGATGCCATCTCTGAGAAAAAAAGCAAAGTAGATCAGTCACATTCACTGTTATGACACAAAGTTTAAGTAATCCATATCACATCAATACTGATAACAGAACTAGTTTGTATAAAACAAGGAATAAACAACAGAAACATCTAGAATATCAATACACACAATGGCCTAATGCTGAAAACTGTACCAAAGTAAGAACAAATGATGTGTAATCACTGTCATTTTAAAGACGTTGAGAAAAAAGTTATAGGGCATATTTAATAGTTTGAAGGCTGGAAACCTAAAATTCTAGAAAGTGAGAGCTACATAAACAACAGCTGGTTAGTTTTTATAGTAGATAAGAAATTTCTAAACATATTTTTCTGAAATAAAAAAGAACAATCTGAGTTTATTCTACAAAAACAGGAAGGAGCTACCATATATGGTCAATGATGTAATGTCTGTAACTGCACCATATGGAAATCTCTCCCAGAGATGCTGATCAGACTCTTCTTTCTGTTCAGACAGTTTTGCGGGCATAATGTGTGACCTAATGGGGAATATGTTGAAAAATTTGTGTGGCCACTTCTTGGTGAAACCCCCCCCCAAAAAAATAGAGTGTGCACTTTAGCTTCAAAGATCATCTACGCAGAAAATGTGTTTGAGCACCATGGAAGCAAAAACAAGGGACACTTTTCTTCTTCTTTCCATTGGAAACACTATTAATGCCAGGATTATGAAACAGGTGGAACCTCGAGCTTAAGGGAAGCAACTATCCGAAGTCTGATGGAGCGAAGTCAAAAGCCAGACCATCGTTTTTATACACTGGTTGTTGCAATCTGAGTATTTCAGCTTTTGCATTTGCCCTTCCAACCACCACCTGCATATACTTGGCTTAAAGGAATGATTAAGGGACAACTTGATATGACTTATTAGTTAAACACTGATGAGTAAGACAAAGACTGATTATGTGGAAAAAAGTGAGACAACTACTGCATAGCTCACTGATATAAAATACTTTGGTGATACAGTTTTATGAAGAAATGGGATGAGTGACATGTGCGGGGATCTGAGTAACAACGTGGGTTAGAACTGGAGCAGAAACTGCAACATCATGCCAGCTGGCATTTTAGTGTTTTGGACATTTTGTTTTAAATGCTGTGGTAAAGGTGGTGAAGGTGAATGCTGTGGTTTGTTTGGTGTCCAAGCTATTGCTTTTAAAAAACATTTTTGCCTGACTGGATAAATCACCATATAGCCACCATCTCGACTTTAGAAACCAAATTTCTGGCAGCTATCACCACTTTCTTCTTGGGTGGTCGTGGTTTTATGTATTTGTGCCTGAATTTAGCGCTCAAAACGTAACAGGATTACTTTTAGCAAGTTTTGTCTATGTTTATTATTATTACTATAACTTTTTTAAAAACTAATTTCAAACATGAAAATGAATATGACTACCATGAGCTACAACCTGGAACACAGCTGAAAAGGAAAAAGTTGTGATGATGATGATTTGTATCATTTAAGTGGTGCCTTTTTTGCAACTTTAATATAAGAAAGCGTAAAGACTTTAGCCCTGATCATTTTTCTTCCTCCTTGACCACATTTGGATCCCAAAGCTTAAAATAACACTTGTTTTTTTATTATAGGTTTTTATTTCTTCTAGTCTACTTTTCATCTCAGAGATGCCTTTGACTACACTCAGACATCTGCGATGTTCTGGTCTCCATCCTGTAAACACCGTAAGATAAATAAATCTGACTGCTGGAAACTATTGGGGTGACCCAGATCAGCACTTCCATTTACCCCTGGCAGTAAGACAGAGAAGGTCTGTGGGAGCCCAAACTTTCAAAAATAAACCAATACCAATAGTTTTTTTTGACTTGGTCAAATCTAAATAATTTGCAACAGACAGAAAAGATCTTCATTTATTCTTAAAAAAATTACTGATAGATAAACCTCAGAAAACAACAACAAAACATGCAGTTATTTAACAGAAGATAAATTATTATCAGAAGATATTTTTAATAAAATGAATGAAAAGGTCTGAAGTGCCATACCTTTTTTATGCTGATTAGTCTGTTGGCTTTATGTTCTTTGTTCCCGCTCTAGCTGCTCTTTCCATGTGCTCACAAATGTCTGCAGTTCTCACTGTTTTAAGCTGCTTCTCAGACTTTCTCCTGCTCCTCCTCTTCAACCCCCCCTCTGTTTCTCCCCTGAGTGGCTGCCTCTCCCTCCCTTCTTTTCATCATCGTGTTGTTTTTTTCACTGCTCTTTCTCAAGCTGTCCTCCAACTATGCATCAGTGCTCTTACAAAAAAAACAAAAAAACAACTTTTTTTAAGTGAGGGGGGTTGGTTACCACAAAGCTGAGTGTTGTTCTGCATGTTAATTGGCTCAGCAGCAGTAGGAGGCATTCTTTTGCTTGTGCAGTGTTAGTTTAAACCGGAGGTAAATGTGTCTGTTTTTGATCACTTGCTTTAAAAAAAAAGTTACTGCATACTCCACAGGTGTTCCGTGGAACATAAGGTCATTTTAATGTGTTTATGAGTACCTTTGAGAGTGGGGCGGGGTGGGGGGTGAGGAATGTTACAGACTCCCACCACTTCTCGTGCAACCCCATTGTGACAAAGGAATGAAGTGATGGATCCTGACTCTTTTTAATCCTTTTATGGAGTAAAACTGGTTAAGGAATTTTTTTATTGTTGATCTTTTTTTCCCCCCAAGTGGCACTGTGGTACCAAGGAGAAAAAAAATACCAGGGAAGAAAATCCCTCTCTGTCAAAGTCCTGGGTTGCTGTTGGTTGTGTTTATATTTGGACTTTAGGTTATTCTGTGTTTCTGCTTTGTTTATTCACTTGTTGCTTTATTGCTTAGATTTTTGTCATTTTGTCACATCTATTTTTCCCCTTCTGCTCATGTCTGTGTTTCCTTAGGTTTATATTCTTCTCATGCTTCTATTCCCTGTGTTTCTACTGAGTATCTTTTCCTTCCCTCAGCCTCCCTGATTTCTCTCTGCTCTTCTTTATACCTGCAACCTGTTCCAATCAGCCATCTGTCAGGTCTCCCAGTACTTAAGCTCCTCTCATTCAGTCATTCTCTGTCGGATCCTCCTGTTTGTTCACCAAGCGCTCCCTGTGTAAGTGCTGTAAGTCATCCTGTGAAAGTTCTCAGTGCTTGGGTCCTTTAAAACTCGTATCATGACGTGTTCTGTTTTAGTTAAGGTTCTGTAAATCCCCTAAAAGTACTGAAACATGTCTGGCATGTCTGGAGTCTTTTTAGACTGGTGAATGGATGAATAAGTTTAGGAATCTGTTATATGGAAAAAGAACCCTGAAAGTAGTAGAATGTATGTATGATTGAATTGAGATTACTTTTCTTGTAAAGTGCTTTGAGATGATGTGTTGTGGAGTGGTGCTATATAAATAAATTGAATTGAATATTGTATAAGAGGCTTTTTTAAATAGATAAGCTGCTAAAAATTATGGATATGAATTTAGCCATATTTCTTTCATTTAAATAGAAAGAAGATACTATTTGTTAGGTAAAATAATAATGTTGTATTATTATTTTCTTAGGGTGTCTTTCTAATGTACTTTTTAAATGTCATTTTGGTTTCAGTCACATGCTCATTTGCATGACATCCTGTTCTTTTAATATGTTAATGAAGTGTGACTAAATAAAGAGAGACTGCAGAGGGGGTGCTCTTCGAGACCAGAGACTAGGACACTGGGAGGCTGAGAACAGACAGACACGGTTGGCTCATTCCTTATAGTATTTTCCTGGTCTCCCTCTGCAGAACTGATTATCCACATCTACCTCTGCAGAGCTTATGGACTCCATATTCTCTCCGACCCTTGTGTGTGATTCTTTGTAGGTCAACCACTTTTTTAACCTAACATCTTGGTGCCGTGACTCGATGTACGGAGCACTCCCACTGGTGGTCTCCGTCGAAGGGCTGTTCTTGACTTCCAGATCGCTGAAAGCTGCACTGGCCGGCTGCATAACTTCCACGAGGACCCCCTGCGCGTGCTCCCATGCGATCGATTCGGTTTGAATCACTCGCTTAGGGGGGAGATTGTGAGTACGTCTTTTTTGTGCACCTTCACATAAAAAAAAAAAAAAAAAACAATTCTAAGATAGTCAGGGTATATTCTGCTGTTTGGGCCTAAAGGACGCTTTAGCCTCTCTAATAAAATATCAGGTGTTGATCCTTAAGTGATTAATGCGTTAATTACTACAGCAAAAGGGTGTAACGGTACAGGTTTGCGAACCTGTCCACCTCGAAAAAAGGGTGTAACGGACCAGGTTTGCGAACCGGTCCACCTTGCTGGGAAACGGTTGTAACGGGTTAGGTTTGCGAGCCAATCCACCTCGCTGGGAAATAAAGCACGCCAGTGTATGGGAGTAAAAACACAAACAGCAGAATCAAAACGATATACCGCACCCCAGGTGGGTAGAGTAAGATAGGCACAGGACATAATCTTTATGTATGCCAGTCCAACCTGAAACCTAACGGTGTTAACGTATGGTTTGACGTGCACTACAAGAGACGTTCTGTGCGGAATTATAGGTTACACAACACATCCTTAGATTAAGAAAGCCATAAAACGGCTCAATCTAGTTGCACAAAAGAGACACTTAGAGTAAAAACTGTACGATCCAGTTTTAGCAAAATTTTATTACAATTAAAAATCTCAAATAAATGACCAAAAAATTATTTTTATTAATTAAAGAATAAATGACTAACTTTAACTCGACAGACTAATTTAATAGTTCTTGCTTTTTCATTCACCTTAATCTTAATATTAATAATTGCCGTTATCCTCCTAGAACTATTTGGTATTCTAACACTAGACTTTACCAGACAAATTAATAGAACCCAATAAGGGTTATATAAAAACAACGCAAAGATGGGAAACGATGTTTCCACCGACAAATGAGCGGGAGATTCAAAGTATATGCATAAAATGGACCCCGAAAATCTTCAGTTTCTGACAAAATGGCGCAAAAAGTATAAAGTAGACGGGAAACTTAAAGGAAATCAATGGAAAGAACTGGTATGTGTTCTCGAAGCAAAAACACTTAGCGCTAAAGGTAAAAAGAAAAAAGTTAAACAGACACAGTTAAAAATAGCACGTGTGTGGGCTGATGAAACAGAGAAAAGGAAGCAAAATATAAAAAACAGGAAAAAAAACAAAGGCTCTAAAGATGAGGCTTTTCTTATGAAAAAGCTCGGTGACAAACTCACACTGTGTCCTCCTCCTTATGCACCTCTACCTTATGCACCTCTACCACTGAGCCACAGTCGCCCTGTGTAGAGTTGGCTTGCAATCGGAGGGTCGTAGGTTCGATTCCAGCTTCCTCCAGTCACATGTCGATGTGCCCCTGGGCAAGGCACTTAACCCCAAAAAACATCGTCCTACCGAGCCATGTTGGGTGTTGGTGTATGAATGCGAGTGTGAGTGGGTGAATGTGGCTTCAATGTAAAGCGCTTTGAGTGGTCAGTATGACTAGAAAAGCGCTATATAAGTTCAGTCCATTTACCATTTACCTACAGCCCAGACAGACCCCCCTGGGGCTGTTGGAGGAGTACCTTATGCACCTCCACCAACACCCTCATCAGACCAGCCGGGGGCTTTAGGGGAAGGTCTATATCCTCCTGTTCCAAGAGATCAATTTGCAATTGAAGAAAAAACAGATGGTACCACAATAAAACAAAGACTTAGAATTACAAAGAAGTCAGGTCCAAAAAAATCTGAGGATAAGTCTTATGAGAGTGAACCAGAGGACTCAATAGATGTTAACCCTATGATTCAAGTACCATCTGCCGATGGCACTCCGAGATATGTTTTTAGACCATGGTCACTTAAAGACGTTAAAGAGGGTGGTGATGATACCCCATATGTGCGGCATTTGTGTAATGTTCTGCTACATAGTTTCCACCCCACTATCACTAATTGGATTAAAAATCACCTTCTGACATGGGAAACTTGCGACCTTACTACCCTTATGGCCAATGCACGTTTTGCAGAAGGTCTCATGGAAAGAAAGGGGAAGAAACCAAAACCTCCAGACTCCGACACACAGGTATTTCACACCCAGCTTGAAGACGATGAGGGGGAAGTTTATTATCAAAGTGACAACCACAACAAAGGAAGGGGGTTTAGACCACGAATGAATACACATCATCACACACCCCAGGGTTCATGGAGACATCAAGGTGGCCACACTGCCCCCACGTGTTGGATCTGCGGGAAAGTAGGCCACATTTCAAATGAATGTAGCAGAGGCAGAGGCCGAGAAGGGGGCAGAGGGCGAGGTCAGATCCATAAACAGGGTCCAACTGCCCCAGACCACTCGCGGTTCACACAGCAATGACTAGATACTTTTACCGCCTCTAATGAGGTGGTGGATTGCTGTGGCGCCTGGGAATTACTTAATGTTCTGAAAGAGAAGCCTTACATAACACTTAAAATTAATGAACAAATGGTAGAGCTCCTTTGTGACACTGGAGCTTGCAGAACAGTGATCTCCTCTGGCGTTAATCTGCCAGAATCTAAAGAAAGCATTTTGGTCAAATCAGCAGATGGTGCTACTACGCACTCATTTTTATCTAAACCAGTGTAAATAACAGATCCAAAAACTAGGTTTAGTTCTAAAAACTCAATAGTCATTTCACCACAATGTCCACTCAATTTGTTGGGCAGAGACTTAATGTCAGCCCTAAAAATCTCAATTATCCCAGTGGGAGACGGCATGAGAGCTGTGAGAACAGGAAAGGATGACATTTACCTAAATACAACTCATAGACCACAGGGACTCGGTCTGTACTATTTTTTACGAGTTGAACCTAAAGAAAACCTTAAAGATACAACAACAATGATGGACACAGATTTGCAGGTAGTTCCTGAACCCGACAAACAAATCATGCCTACATCACAGTTACATGTGACTATGGCTCTGAGGCCTGAACCTGATCCCAAGTTCCAAGACTATTTTATGCAACTCTCACCTGCTGTAGTGTTCACCTCACACATCATTACTGATGGAAAATCTGTTTCAGCTGCCTCAGTAACACTGTCTACCAGCCTTAAACCATTCTTCGATTTGCCTACAGATCCGCATATATCCCTGACAAAAAGCAGTACATCACGTTGGAAAGATTTGGGATATATGGTGCGAAAAGCAAATAACGCCACAGATTTTAAAACTTTGCAAGAAAATAAAGAAGATCATTGGCAATACAGTGAATCCACAGGTTTATATAGACTGCCCCTTATCATGCCACTCCACTGCACCACTCAAGTTGCACCACTAGAATGACCAGAAGCAGAAACCATTTTATTGACTGAAGAGGAAGAAAAGCAACTCAAAGAAGTCCCTGACACATTATGGTCTAAAAGCCCCACTGATGTGGGCCTACTCTCATCCATTGCTCCCGTTCAAATAACTGCTAAATCACATTTTACACCCAGAGTGAGACAATTTCCCCTCTCTGCGGAAGCAGAGTTAGGAATTCAACCAATAATTCAGGAATTACTAACAACAGGTGTCATAAGAAAATGTCCTGATTCACCATGTAACACCCCAATCTGGCCAGTTAAAAAGGCTGATGGGAAAAGCTGGCGTATGGTTCAAGATTTGAGAATGTTGAATTCAGCTGTCCAGACCAGAGCGCCAAATGTACCTGACCCACACACTCTTTTAAACTCTTTGAGTCCCACTAGGAAGTTTTTCACAGTAGTGGACCTCAGTAACGCCTTTTTTAGCATTCCAGTGCAACCAGATTCACAATTTTGGTTTGCTTTCACTTATAAACATGGAAAATACACATACAGCAGATTGCCACAGGGGTTTGCAGACAGTCCTACAATTTTTACAGAAGCAATTACCAACTGCCTGGCCAGTTTTGAATGTTCTAAAAATACACACATTCTTGTTTACGTAGATGATGTCCTGGTTGCATCAGATGACTATGAAAGCTGCTTACATGACTCTCTCTCCTTACTGCACCACCTGCATTCCACTGGAAATAAAGTCAGTAAAAACAAAATCCAATGAGTAAAATCATCGGTTCAATACTTAGGACACACTTTGTCAGGAGAAGGTAGACAAGTCCAACCTGGAAGGAGAGAGGAAATTTTAAACACTCCTAAGCCCATGACAAAGAAACAAATGATGCAATTCCTGGGACTAGCTAATTATTGCAGGCAATATATACCTCATTATGCAGAAAAAACACAACCTCTTCTTGAGATGATCCATGGCCAGCAGATGGAGATGAAGGATACTTTAACTTGGTCAACTAAAACAGAACAAGCTTTTACCACAATAAAACAGGACATCCATTCTAGCACTGTTTTAGTACTACCAGATTACTCCAAAATATTCACTCAAACGGTGGACTGCAAAAATGGTTTTATGACTTCAGTTTTTCTGCAAAAACATGGAGATAAACAACGTCCTGTTGCATTTTATTCTAAAAAATTAGACCAAGTTGCACAGGCCTTACCCAACTGTGTGCAAGCTATCGCTGCTGCAGCACTGGCTGTCGAAGCCTCAGCTGATGTAGTGCTATTCCACCCTCTCACGTTGTTGGTCCCCCACGCAGTAGATGTTTTACTTCTACAAGGCAGATTAGGATTATTATCACCAGCGAGACATCTTAGTTACACTGCAATACTGATCTCACAACCTTATATTACCACACAGCGTTGCAACACTTTAAATCCAGCAACGCTTCTACCTACTGCAGATGACGGAGAACCACATAACTGTGTACAAGCTACAGAAAGATTACAACTACCTAGGCCTGATCTTAAAGATGTCCCACTACAAACAGGACTGGAATGGTTTGTAGATGGATCAAGCTCTAAAACTAAAACAGGCTCTACTGAAACAGGCTATTCAATTGTACAACTTCCTGATGTGATTATAGAAGCCAAATCATTACCACAACATTTTTCCGCTCAGGCCGCAGAAATAGTAGCTTTGACAACAGCATGTCAACTTGCAGAAGGCAAGGTGGTAACCATTCACACAGATAGCCAATATGCATTTTCTACCGTGCACTGTTTTGCTAAACAATGGGAAAGGAGAGGAATGGTCACCTCTACAGGAAAACTTATAACCCACTCTCAATTACTGATAAAACTATTAGACGCAGTTATGTTACCAAAAGCTATTGCAATTTGTAAATGTCAAGCACACACCACAGGAAAAGACACAGTTTCCTGTGGCAACAGATTCGCAGATGAAATAGCAAAAGCAGCTGCACAAGGCAGTTTTGGTTCCTCTAATGCTTATACACAGACCACAGAACAAGAACTTATAGATCAGACTGTTTTGAAAGACATGCAAGCAAACGCTCCCTCTTCTGAAAAACAATTATGGAAAACAAAAGGTGCCATTCTAAACGAAAAGGGACTTTATGAAGTTCGTAATAAACCCATCCTACCTAAATCACTGTTTAAAGCTGCTGCGCTTGTGAGCCATGGGCCTTGCCATGTATCCACAGGGGGGATGGTATCAATGATACAGCAACACTTTACAACATACAACCTTGAAACATACTTAAAACATTTTTGCAAGACATGCCTAACATGTATCAAACACAACCCACAAGGGAATATGAGACCCAAGCGAGGCCAATTTCCTCAACCAGCCTACCCATTCCACACAATCCACATGGATTTCATTGAACTAACAGAGAGCGGCTCATACAAATATTGCTTAGTAATAACTGACGCTTTCTCCAAATGGCCGGAAATAATTCCCACTGCAAAGAATGATGCTCTAACAGTGGCAAAAGCACTATGTAAAACTATCATTGCAAACCATGGTATTCCACAAGTAATATATTCAGATAATGGACCACATTTTATGAATGAGGTTATTCAAAATATGGCAAAACATGTAGACATCCAACTAAAGAACTGGACGAGTCCCCGCTGGGAAGGACCTTTTGAAGTCCTGCTGACCACGCCCACGGCTGTGAAAATCGCTGAGAGACCCTCGTGGATACACATCTCACACTGCAAATTGCAAAGGCAATTAGGGGACTAGACACGGGACAGTGGGGAAGTCTTGGCTACAAAGGACAGAGTGACCAATAGGGCCTCTGGTCTCAAACCCAGCAGAACAGCATCCCTGTCCCCTTAGTGGTCAAACCTCTGTTTTGGAGGGCTAGTCCTCTTATTTGCCTCTAGCCAACATGAAACTAGTTTGGCTCCACTCCTGTCTGGCAGTTTGCCTGCCTCTATTCCCCTGCTTTTTCCTCACACCTGATGACGCCCAGGCATCAAAGGAAAAAAGAGCTAAAATTCTAACCCACCATGCGTTCAAGAACACCTGGTACCAAATACTTAATTTGACTGCAAAACGTTTAGGTTTCAATACCAGCTGTTATGTCTGTTCATGGATCCCACACCATTCTGAAGAAGTCTCATCGATGACTGCTGTCCCAACCACCTTAAATAATACCATATGTCTGCTATACAAATTAACTATAACAACTGTTGGAACAGACTGTTCCACCTTACCTCACTGCTGCACTGCTGAGAACAACAGGACATGGTCCCAGCCTGGTGACTTTTCCAAAAAAAAAACCGAATGCTTCAGTTGCCAAAGGAATCAACTTGCTACGCCTTACTGGAAAAGACCCTTTCTGTTTTTCAGTCCCTTGTAACAACAAACATGCATTTTTAGGAAATTCCATCTGTGAGGACACGCTACCCTTGTCAGCGACCCAGACGAAAAAGATGCGTATAAACCACTGGATGACGATTGGAAACACATCTGTGCCAAGATACATAACCCTCAACACCACTCGACTTCAAGACAAGATAAGTGGTTTCAAAACCACTGTCAAAAGAGGAACCCATCTCCTAGAGGTTCCCTCCCAATTTGGCATGGGAACGCCTGACGGATACATCTGGAAGTGTGGTCACACTTTCTACCTCTACCTACCTAAGGATTGGTGTGGCACATGCAGTTTGGCTCGACTGCAACCCTCCTCATACATCATAACAGAAAACGGAGCACCTTCTAAACCTACAGAGCTGAATAAACGTGAATTCAACCCTCCACAAGTGTTCAACCCGTTCTCTGACAATGGTGGACGAAAACCTCTCTACAGTGATGCAAAAGGAATCTTCCACACCATGTTCCCACCTGTTGGAGTTGCAAGCCTGACAAAACGGATGAACGAGGTTTGGTGGACTTTGGAAAACATCACAGACATCCTTGCTGAAATGTCCAACCTGCTGGCCAACGATCCTGAAAAACTGGCGATGAAGACCATGCTGATGCAACATCGGGTAGCTCTGGACACTCTTTTTGCTTCTGAAGGTGGACTTTGTACTGTAATTGGTGAACACTGTTGTACTTAATTTCCTAGTACACATGATAATTGGACTCTCATTCATGACCGGGTGCAAGGATTAACTGACTTTTTAAAATCACAAGAAAGCAGTAATGGACAATGGGATCTCATGGGCTGGCTGACAACTGGCAGGTGGTATCAGGTTCTTTTAAAAACAGCTATGTCATTCATTGTAATTTTAATACTTTTCAGCATTTTTGTTAGTTGTGTTCTCCCATGTATAAAACAAATGATGAATAAGATGATAACTAACACAATGGTCCAATACTCTCTTCTTAATCAGAGGCTTGAAGATGAAGACAGAAATGAAGAAGAAGATGGGGTGTAATTAACATGTGTAAAAACCTTTTTATGATTCCATTAATCTAAACTACTGTTCAGGTAGCGATTAATTGGATGATGTCTAGGTGAATTAATATCTTTTTGAAATTGCTACTTACTTTTGCAATTTCTTTGTTGTATGTCTTATTATTATTATTTTTTTTAAATTATTTTTTAAATTTGGGATGCTACTTATTTTGCAACCTTTTGTTGTCTGGTTTTTATGATTCTTATATTTTTACATTATTGGAGTTGTTACCTATTTTACAACTTTTTGTTGTTCGTGATCACATTTAAAAACCACATTTCAGGGGGGAAATGTTAGGTAAAATAATAATGTTGTATTATTATTTTCTTAGGGTGTCTTTCTAATGTACTTTTTAAATGTCATTTTGGTCTTCAAATGTCAGTTTCAGTCACATACTCATTTGCATGACATCCTGTTCTTTTAATATGTTATTGAAGTGTGACTAAATAAAGAGAGACTACAGAGGGGGTGCTCTTCGAGACCAGAGACTAGGACACTGGGAGGCTGAGAACAGACAGACACGGTTGGCTCATTCCTTATAGTATTTTCCTGGTCTCCCTCTGCAGAACTGATTATCCACATCTACCTCTGCAGAGCTTATTGACTCCATATTCTCTCCGACCCTTGTGTGTGATTCTTTGTAGGTCAACTACTTTTTTAACCTAACACTATTTGTGAAAGATCCAAGAGATAAGAGACTCATGAAGCATCTTGCAATAGTATATTGCTCTTAAATATGTCCACATTTCTTTTTTTGCAGCAACAAATTATTATAATAAATTATTAAAAAATTTCATTTTTATTGGATTGCAGTACTAATAGTTGTTTTGACGATAGATTATCCCTCCTGAACTGGGAATTTCTGCAGCTCCTCCAGAGTTACCATGTGTCACATCCAGTGTTAACACGCTCTGATGTTTTAGTGTATTGGTGCGCATGCGTGAAGCTTTACGACACCCTTTACTGTGATACATTTTCTCCTATTGGACAACTTGTAATGTTTTGATCTTTAAGCTGTTAGCGTGCTGGTGCTGTTTTGTGCCGCTGATTAAAGAAGTAACCACGAGCCTCGTTTTTCACTTCATACCGTTGACCTTTTGATTGCCTCTATGATCAATGCTCTCCTTGCCCAGCTTGTCAGTTTAGAAGGATGGACATGTCTAGTTTATGCTTCTCTGTCTGTGGAGGTGCAGAGACACGCAGCACCATTATCTGTCGACGCAAGGGCTCTCCGACGCCCATGCAATGACGTACGGAGTAGAGCCCATTTTTTTAACTGTCCATCAAACGCAACCAATCACGCATGTCTGTGATTGATCAGCCTAACATCATTTTGCCATAAAGGTGCTCTATGTAATTAGTAGTCAATGCAGCTTTTGGGCACTAGATGCATTATATTACAAGGCCAGTTTATTTACTATGGTCTTTTTTCGATTTTGAACACCAGGTGGTGAAAAGAAGAACGAACCAGACCGCTGTGTTTGTTTACGTACATTTTTAAAGTATTCAATGAGCTGCACTTCTATTAAAAAGCTTTGCAGCTCAATCAAAACTTGCTATCTGTCGGCCATTTTTCATTGAGTGGATGTACATTTACAAGCTGAAGTAAATAAACTGTCATTAACCAGATACATCACTGCAATGGTAGGCAGACCCGCCAGAAAAGATCTGCACCCCCTGCTGTCCTGGCGGAGAATTGCTTTGCAACACTGACACACTGATGGAGAAGTAATGAAAGGAAATCATGTCTGTCAATACGTTGGCGTGTGGATGCAAACTTGCTGACGGAGAAGAATAAACTAGGCTTAAGTTGATTTGTAGTCAGGCTACACTTTTTCTATTTTTAGAGAATTGATTAAATACTTATGTACTTTATTTCCTACTAAGGTGACTTTTGAAGGCAATAGGTTCCATCTGATTTTATTTGGGGGCATGGTGGGACAGGTTTTAGCTCTGTTGCCTTGCAGCAGGAAGGTCCTCCGTTTGAGCCCAGACCTGGGGTCTTTCTTCATGAGATTTGCATGTTCTCCCCATGCATGCATTTTCTCCCGGTACTCCCGCTTCATCCCATAGTCTGAAAACATTCTTCTTAGGTTAGTCGGTCTCTCAAAATTTTCATTAGGAGTAAGAGTTTTGGAATGGTTTATTTTTCATTGTGTCTCTGTATTGCCCTGTGATGGTCTGGGATCCTGTCCAAGTTGTACCCTGACTCTCACCTAATGACCTCTGGAGTTAGGAAAAACAAGGATGGATGGATGGCTGGATGGAAGGAAGGAAGGAAGGAAGGAAGGAAGGAAGGAAGGAAGGAAGGAAGGAAGGAAGGAAGGAAGGAAGGAAGGAAGGAAGGAAGGAAGGAAGGAAGGAAGGAAGGAAGGAAGGAATATGGACTACCTGGAAGAAGAAATGCTGTATATTAATAGGATAATCTGGCTAAATAAAACCTTAATTATTATTTATAATATTATTATAAGTGGAAGGTATTACAAAGAAAGGGGCTAATGACAATTGCATGCCACACTTTTCAGATTTTCATTTGCAAAAACATTTGAAAAGCATGTATAATTTCCCTTCCCCATTTCAATAATGCATTACTATTAAAGTTTTTGGTTGGAGCATGACAAAATCTGACCTTTAGCAAGTCTCCCAAACACATATACAGTAAACCTCTTAATTATAGTTGTGTCTATGCATGTTTACAAACGAATCCGACAGTTTAAAGAGAAAGCGTTTTCAGACTTGAGAAAGACCCATTGATTTATAGAACTCATTTGATGCATTTTAAAACGTTTTTTTTTTTCACTATATTTTTTAACAGGACCACACACTTGTTTACAGTAAGCCTGGGGGAGTCATGGGTGCCAAAAGGATAAGCTCTTAATAAAAGTTCTTTGTAAAACTAAGTTCTGGAAAAGGAGTGTAAGGGGTATGGCATCTAGAATGGATTAGTTCTCAGAAAAGGTGGTGCCATAAGAATAAAACCTCCGTGGCATGTATGCTTTACTTCATGTTGTGTAATGGTACACAGTATTATTGTGATGCAGTTTATTACACGACTTTGGGCTAGATAAAACACGCCTTGTTCTCAGACAATTGCCTTGAAGTTTTGGGGTTCTTGGCATGGTATTCCTGTCTTGTGGAACTCATGATAAAATAAAACAAAAACATCAAATGTATTTAATCATGAATGAACATGAACTGCATTTTTAATGGGCGTTTCTGCAGGTTTCTTCACCATGTTTTGGAGTTGTTGGGGGGGACAAAGCAAGAAAATGTTGGTTTTTATCTTTTCAAACATGTTAGACACATGTGTTAGACCAGTTCTAACATGTTAAGATCAACATCTGTTGAATGTAAAACAAAAAGGCACAAAAAAATCTCATGGACAGAACTTAGTTTCTGGCATCTCTCAAGCATCTTTATACAAGATGTATTACTCCAGTGATAAGACACATTACAATATATTTGTTGCCTATATATCCTTGTAAATTATATAAAAACTGAATAAATACTACTTGATAAAGTTACAAGCTAAAGAAGACAGTGTCTCCTGGAGTCACTAACATTTAGCTTTTGTGCTAAAGGCTAACAGATCGTACTTAGCTTTGTGTAACAGTAAATACAAACATTGTATTCATTCATCAACAAATGTGGCTTGTTTTGTACCAATTAGCATATGCTAGCATGCTAACATCTTTAAACACAGAGTACATTAGCTTGCTGACATTAGGGTTTAGTTCAAAGCATCCCTCTGTTTAGTCACTCAGTGATGGTGTAACAAACCACAGTGAAAAATTCTGTACTTTTCTACTGCTGGTCTCACTGTTTTCCCCCATTACCAAAGCTTTTTCAGCTTTAAGCTCTGTAATTTAATGTTTTGGCTACACACGAAAATCATCTCCTCCATATCCCCTATCTATCCCCCTGCTTTTGTAGCGTCAGAAGCTGATAAGATTCAATGCCTTGCTTGGATCTGTCTGGTACAGGTTGTGGTGACGTATCACAGGGATAAGTCATTCATCCCATCATTCATGTTAACAGAGACAGTCTGTCTCAAAGAACTTTGTCTTATGACTTTTTCTCATAACCAAGCCTTATGAAATTCCTTAGACCTACTTTAAAATTCATATGTCCTTAAATGTTTGTTGAAAAATTGGTGACATCTAAAGAAACAGATGAAGTGCTATGAAAAAATATTTGACCCCTATCATCAGTATTTTTCACTCTGAAGAAGATGCAAAATACAGTTCTCAAATGATGATTTTATTTATTAAAGGAAAAAAAAGATATTTAAAGTACCTTTATCCTTTGCAAAAAAATAAAAAGCCTTTCCTTCATTTAGCTGAGTTCAGTTCCACTAGCCACACTAGCCACACCTAAGCCAGATGTTAAGGAAAGAAAACCCACTTAAACAGAACATTTTGGATCAACTGAAGGCTTTTAATGGCATTTTGTGGACTTCCTGATAGTAAAGAATTACAGTAGCCCAGCCTTGAGGTAACAAATGCATGGACTAGTTTCTCAGCATCACTCCTGGACAGGATGTTTCTAATTTTAGCAATATTCCGGAGGTGAAAGAAAGAAATCCTAGAAACCTGTTTAATATGGGATTTGAATGTCAAGTCTCGGTCAAAAATAACGCCGAGGTTCTTTACGTTATTACTGGGGGCCAATTTAATGCCATCCAGATGAAGTGATTGACTAATCAGTTATTAAAGTATCCTTGTCAAAGTCCAGACTGAAATTTGACTGTGGTTCCTCCAGTGTAGCTAAATAAAACATTTCTGCAAAGAAGAGAGAGCCAAAGTTCATTCACTAGGAAGCCAAAGTCTTATAGTCAATTAATGTAAAAAACATGATGGTTGTTGTTGTTGCCGCCAAGGGTGGCATAACCAGTTATTGGGCTTATGGGCAAGTCCTTTTCAACACAGGGCTTGAAAATTTGTCATTTGAAAATTGCGTTTTGTATTTATTTAGGTTATCTTTGTCGGATATAAGATAATTTGTTTGATGATTTGAAACATGTAAGAATTGAATTGACCTGAATTAGGAGGGACAAAAAAGCAAAAACACAAGAAATCTTTATGTTACTGAAACTGTACCATTTGCAGACACACTGAGGAGCTTGTTTGCTTGAACTAATAGTTTTGTAGGTAACTTTAGTGAATAAAACACTACCTCTCAAGTTCAAACATGTAGTAATGAATAAAGAGTGAGAAAAATGAAAGGAAGCATGTGTTGCGACACAGGATCACGCATTGTACAGTTTGTAACTTTAATCTCTGACAGGCATTACATTGTTACAGAGTCAGCAGGTAAAGGTGCTGTGTAGCACTTATACTCCATCCATCCATCCATCCATCCATCCATCCATCCAGGATTGCAGGTGGGGGGCTGGTGCCTATCTCCAGCAATCATCGAGCTATAGGCGTTTTATGCCCTGGACAGGTTGCCAAGACCATCGCAGACACTTATATTCATTCCAGCAAAAAAATTACACAACTAATCTTTCAGGTGATGCCAAGTAGAACACAATATGTAGACACAGACCTGCATGCAGATCTCATATGTGATAGACGTCAGTATTTTGTCTTCAATGTGACTTCACAAAACAAGAAGCAGACTGTTAAATAGCATTGATTTCCGATGTTTACAGTCCTACAGAGACAGCTTATTTGGTTTGGTTTTCTGTTGCAATGTGTGTGCCAGTGTGTTAAGGTTTTGCAATATGGTACCAAAGACCCTGAGGAATAAAGGAAGCCTTGCACTGTGAGTCATAGCACTTAAGATAATGACATGCCTTCCCATTCACATTCCTCCACCCCAGTATAGGACAGGTTAGCGCAAGACCTTAGACATGTGTCAAGACACATTTAACGTATCACTGCCAGTGTTCTGTCGAACAGAAATCGGAAGATAATAAAAAAAAAATTGTAAAATCTTTACATAATGCTTCTATTTATTTGCAATAAACTAAGAACCATATAAGGGAGTGATTCCTCTTAACAGAATATTTTTAATAATCGTATCACATGGTTTTGTTTTCACATTCAGTCTGAGTCAGGCCCCAGCATACATGATGAAACTCAGAAATGTGTGGGTTTCATTCCACCACCTACCCACACACCTCTCTGAGGATTTAAACTATTCTGTTTGAAACAGGAAGCACTACTATGGGCTGGATCCCTGTCACCTTTGACCTCTCACCACTTCATTTAAAAGGAATCCTGGAGCAGTTGTGTATCCAGACACTGGGAAGCTAATTTTAACTCGGTGGAGCCAAAGTGCCCTACGCTGTCTAACCAGTCCTCAAGCGGGTAATTGGAAACACACGTGTGTAGATGGAGCAGCTCCAATTCATAATGTGGACCCACTTTACCCAACGTACAGCATTTCTTTATAATTAGCATGATAGAAAGTATGGTCTTCAAATATTTCTTTGAAGTGTACTTCTTTATGTCTATTATACAGGTTATTCCAGTTTTTAATGGATTTAATTGCTCCCTTTGTATCACAGGAAGCCTTTTTGAACATGTAGGAGTTTAACTCCCACACAGCAGAGTTAGGTGTCTGTGGTAACGATATCTGCCATAACAACAAATAAATAACTCACTCTAATCTGTGGTGAAAAGTGGACAATATGAGGTTTGCTCACTATTTGCAATCCAGTCTCTGGACGTCAGTGGAATTGGCTCACATATTGTCACGTTAAAATCACAAACTCACAAAGTTTGTGAATGAGATTTTATGTGTTGGTTCAACACATAGTAGAGCATTTTTGTACGATGGAAGGAAGAGGTACATGATTTTAAAATTTTAAATAAGAAAACATAAAAATATTGTGTGCATCTAGAGGAACTGCAGCTCAGGAGGGATAATCTTTTGACAATTATTCATAGCCACAAGTTTAGCCTTAATGGAAAAATGGCAAGAAGAAAGACTTTAGAAGTCCTGATTACCGTTTGCCACAAGTGATACAGGGAATACAGTAAATATATGGAAGAAGGTGTTCAGAAAAACTAAAACTGAAAAGCACCCTGAACACCCTATCACAACTGCGCAACACAGTCGTGGCAGTATCATGCTGTAGGGTACTTTTCTTCATAAGTTTCATTAAAATTCCTAATTTGAATTTATAGGAAGCGGAATGGAGCTAAATACATGGCAATACTAAAAGAAAACCAAATCATTTTACAATGGGGAGGAGGTTCATTCAAACAGATCTCATACTGGCAGAGCTACAATGGAATGGTTTAGAACAAAGGATATCAATGTGTGAATGGCCCGATCAAAGTCCAGATCTACATCCAGCTTAGAATATCTGGCAAAAGTGATATTTACAGAGATATTTTCAGCCTTTAGATGTGCCGGACTGGTACCCCAAAAGACTTGAAGCTGTAACAGTGTTTCTTATAGTCAGCTTTGACCTATTTAGGTGGTAAAAGTTCACTAGCTTCCCACACTTTAGCTATGGGCCTTTTGCACATGGCTGTAGCTCCCCTCAGTGGCCAAAGCTTGCTCATGCTGCCACATGAACGTCCCACACCAGAAGGTTTCTATAGTTATCTAAGATCGGTATGTTTTTCTTGCCCTTTCAGGTTCCCTAGTTCAAGTGAGTAAAAAAAGACAGTAAATCCAGATGGTCTCACATATGTGCATGACATAGTGTATAACTCAATACTAAAATAACCGTATGGTACATTTACCATTGTCTGGCTACCTGTATCCCTATGCTGTGTCTCACATTTTACCCTGTTATACACTTTTTTGTACCTCTGTTTAAGACTTGTGGCTTGGAATAAAAAAACAAAGGTCAAGCTGTGACGGAGACATTATCCTCTGGGCAGGAAACTTTTTGCCAAAATGGAGCGGAGTGCATGAAAAATCGGATAAAGCAATAAAATTGTTACTCTTGTGTTAAAATTATGCACAGTTCCAACTGAATCTTATTTGGATCAGGATGGCAAAATGAAACAATCTTGAACTTGAAGAAAGTCTCACCATTAAGGTATTGCTGAGACTGACTGATGGTGAAACAGACATAGTGACTACTGGTTTGTAACATCATTACTAAACAGTTCTGGTCAGTAGTGTAAGCTGTACCTACTATATGCTCACCATCAACATAAAAGTGAGATGAATTTGAGGTGTTTATTTATTCGAGCCTTTTATTTTCAGGGTGGAATTATTGTGTATGAAATACGCAACTTCAATAGATTTTAATAAACAGTTTGAACTTATTGTGAATTTTCTGCAATCCACATGGGTTAAAAATTAAATCTATTTGCAAAGTGCAGAAGAAATTATGTTTTTTGTGGCCACTGATACCTCCAAACCAGTTTGAAGGTGTGTTTGTGATCATTTTCCCGTAGAAACTCAAGATTTTACCCTCTAGTTGTTGAGCTGAGATGAAGTTGAGGAACTCGAAGATAGTCTTCATTCTACATTATTTCACCCACTTTGTCAGTCACAATGAAACAGACCCTTAGCATCATGCTATAACCACCATGCTTGGATGCTGGGACATGGTTCGTAGGTTTAAAAGTTATACCTTAAATCTGCATATTGTGATTAAATACCTTAATCTCTGACCATAAAATTTTTCTCCAGGTGCCATTTGGCATATTCATATGGGTAGCTTCAGGTGTCAATCCAGTTTGAAGGAGTCAACTTTGGAGCTTCTTTCTCATTTGACTGAAATTTTAGTTCCAACAAATTCTGGTTTATGGTATGAGCCTTGGATGGGTTGTTTTTGAACATCCTAACCAATTTCCTTTTATTTGAGAGTAACTGTTTGAATCCGAAAGCTGTTACCAGGACACAGTAACGTGTTCCTATAGGACAACAAACCCAAACACACAAACTAACAAAACTAGCTCTGAAAGGCAAACAGTCACAAATGGCCTTTCCAAAGCCATGACCTCAACCGTCAAGGACATTTGTGGAATAAGCTTATAAGGCAACTGTAAAACCAATCAACTTACATTTAACTCAACCATTTCTACTAAGAAGATTGTTAGAATGCCTGGCCATTGTGTTAGCATTCACAACCTACACATCTGAACACTCTTTTTGTCAAGATGTTCTTCTACTATTTTCAAAAGAACACATTAAAGATAACATGTTGGAATAAAGGCTTTCTTTTGCTGCAGGGGAGTTTTGGTGACTTGTATATTCAATGCTAAGATACAGTGCAGCTGTGTAATGTGACAAAACACCCTTCTGCTACACTTTTGGTCTGATACGAGTTCTTTGCTTTTTTTTCATTCTTACATTCACTGATTATGGTCTGCTGAAAGTCTTGTTTTTGCTGCTTACTGATTTGAAATTCCTGCTTATGTGTGAAATTAACTCTGTTGATCTATTTCTGCCAACCCAAGTCTTTCAGTTCATATGGATGAATTAAGAGAAACAAAGCTGCTTTTGTTTGAGAGCATTGACCTAAATAATTCGAGCACATTTCTATCAATGCTTTATTTCAGTCTAAATTAGTAAAAAAAATTGACAGAAGTGCAAAAAGTATTCACGTTTTATGTGGAGTAAAGACAACATCAAGTGTCTATCCAGTAGTGTTTTTTCCACTAAGAAAAAACATTGTTATATAATGAATTCTGAATTTAAACTGCGGGGTTCTTTGAAGAAAGAAAACAGCTAATTCTGTTTTCTGTGTACAAGAGATGATCTCTCAAGAGACATAGACCAAGAAATTATAATTATTGTGGATGAACAACTTTATTTTAAAAAAATATTTATTTTATGTCACTAATATCCTTAATTGAATGTTATTAAACAGGAAAATAGCAGAGATAGAAGAGGTAAGGCTTTCAGCAATGGTCTGGAGCTGCTTTTATGCATATATATATATCCGTTGCATCTTGTACATTTTTCTTCTCTAAATGAAAATGCTCGGATGCACATTAATTTTAATCTGAGTGTGCTATTTTTTACATAACTGCACAGCACTATTTTCCTTATGTTGCGAATTTGCCCTTACTGTACAGTCTTATTTACCTTTGTGGGAATTTGGTGAGGCAAGTGGAAGCATGCTTAACTTGCTGCTGTGTCACCTGAATTTCCCCACTGTAGGACAATAAAGGATAATTCTATTCTATTCTGTGCCTCCCCGGCTGAGTGACACGTGGATTTTCCTAAAATCCATGCAGCATTCTCAAATATTGAAGCTTATATAGAATACAAGTAAACAAATCTAAAGGAGAAATATTATTAAAATCACAGAAATAAAGGAAGGAAAAACAACAATAAAAAAAAAAAAATCCATACCTAAAACGACTTAGTTGCCTTGCGTATTGTGTGATGTAAGTAGAGACAAAATTATGTTAGGGGAAGAGTTTATTTTATCTTGAACAGATACATAAATAGTAAGACAAATAGTAAAACTGACATGATGTTGTATAGGAAACAAAATATGTCTTAAGTTGAACTGATTTAACAGAAAAGTCTGGCTGTTAACTTTAAAAACTTATATTTATTTATACTATGGTATACATTTGTTATACATAATGATATATGCAGTGGGATGCACAGTAGCACAGTTGGTAGCACTGGGATCTTTCTGCATGGAGTTTGCATATTCTCCCTGTGCATGAGTGGATTCTCTCCTGGTACTCCCGCTTCCTCCCACAATCCAAAAACATGACTATTAGTTGAATTGGTTTCTCTAAATTGCCCTTAGGTATGAGTGTGTGCGTGCATGGTTGTTTGTCCTGTATGTCTCTGTGATGGACTGGCGACCTTTCCAGGGTGTACCCTGCCTCTCGCCACGTTACTCCTGGAGATAGGCACCAGCCCCCCGGCAACCCTGCATAGGATGGACAGGTACAGAAAATGGATGGATATATGCAGTGCTCTTACAGCTATATTAATATCTGTTGTTTGTGCATGTTTTTCTACCACACTTTTTCCTTCCAATGAACTTTATATTAATATACTTGTAAACAGTAACCAGACAGCAGGTTTTATCATCACTATATTATTATATCATTGTGTAAGCCATAAGCTGACAATAAAATAACATTTCTGAATAAAAACAACAACGTTGTTTCGGTCCATTGATTGTCCTAGATTTGGGGTTTTCGTCGGCTGTCATCTAAATGAACTGAAACAAACATTTGATGAACATATATGACTTTCACTTCTGAATTGAATCACTAAAATAAACATTTTGTGTTTTGTTTTTCAATTTCAATATTTATGACTGAAACTCCTGTAGGCTGCTAGTCTGCTAAAAGAGGGTAATTGATGTCAAAACATACAATGTTCTGATTCTAGTCTATTTTTAAGGCAAAAGAATATCGAATACGTCGTGTCTAAGAGTATAGCTTCATAAAGGTAATACTAAAATATATACTTAATAAATAAAAAATAAGGATTAGCTGGTAAATTTAACAGAATAAAGTGCAACAGCTGCTTAGAAACCACTACTGCTCAGGCAAGCTACAGCATGCTAGTTGCAGTTCATTCGGTAATACTCGGCTCTTTCCGTCGCGGTTTCCGAAGTTCTGCCATTGGATCCGACAGCCAGCCCGCCGCAGAGAAAGGAGAAGAGGCGGGGGCGAGCAGCAGCTCAATGACGGCAGAAGCAGTGTTGACAGTGGAGAGCCGACACAGCCCACAGCTGGGACTCACACAGGCCTACCTACATCTGAAACGACGTGAATGTGTCAAGGGAAGGAGGGGGAGCGAGAAATCGCTTGTGTTCGCACCGCCTGCGAGATGCTACGGACCGGGTGCGGGCTGCGCGACAAGACGGCACAGTGTCGAAGCGGAGCGGACGCACCGAGCGGAACCAGTAGTACAAGTAAATAAATATATGGGTTAACTCTCTACAGGCAGTTCCCGGGAACACGACGTATATCAGAGAAGGGAGATTAGGTCGGTGAATTCCTGGAAACACGGAGCCCAGAATGGGAGATGTAGCGCTTGCAGGCTGGGATTTATTCTCAGAAGTTGACGCTCAGACTTCGGCTCCGAGCGGCGTGTGAAGGAGGCTTGTGTGTCAGTCATCCACCATCCGTCTCTCACGTTTGACTGATAGCCAATCAAATCTTGTTATTCAAATTGCTGCTCTTATGTCAGTGACCTATATCCCAGGCATGAACGCCGAAATCCAGCAGTAACCTCTCCCCCAGTCCAGAGAGCATGGGGACCAACGGGTTAGAGAGTCAGGCACAGCCGTCCACCGAGGAGTCCCGGGCGGAGCAGCCCGGCGCAGAGCCCCAGATGGAGCCGGGAGATGCTCCCCCGGAGGCGGATGGCAGCAAGGATGGACAGCCGGTGGGTAGCGAGTGTAAAATTGCGAAGGAGGATAGTGCCGTGCAGCTGATCGACGGAGAATCCAAGCCCAGTCTCCCCGCCTGTCCCGATGCTGAAGCCGGGGTGCAGCTGGAGATGCACGGCCAGGGACCCGGATTTGTCCCGCCAGAAGGAGGCTGGGGCTGGCTTGTGGTTTTTGCTGCAACCTGGTGCAACGGGTCCATCTTCGGGATTCAGAACTCTTTTGGCATCCTTCATACCATGCTGGTGCATGAGCACACAGACCAGGAGGACCAGACCTCCCAGTTCAAAGTGGGTGAGTACCAGAAACATCAACAAGTGGACTGAGGAGCACATGTGCTTATAGAAATGCATCAATAATTCTAAAATACTGGAAAAGTTACATTTTCTTGGCATTAAATGAATTATAGTAAATAAAAACTGAGACTTTCAACCATCTTTTTAGTATATCAATGCACCCACATGTATTTTTAAGCACTTTCTTTTTTAATTTAATGGTTTGATTTCAATGTATTGATGCTTATCTAGTAAATTACTTATTTCCTGCTGAATTTAAAACTAATACCTGCCTCAAAGAACTTCACATTTATTTTCTCTTTAACGTGTTTCATTTAAGCATAAGCTGATCTGAGATTCTAATGGTACGATGACTAAAGGTTTTTCTGTATTTACAGTACATGTTAAAGTAAAAAGTGTATAACACAATCTAATTGTTTTTTTTGTAAAATAAAAAAGGCGACAATTATTCCTACTGCTCCTGACATTACAGATAGTTTTCTTTTTACAGTTATGATAATGTATTTAATTAACATTTATTTGATATTTTGATTTTGCACAGATTAAAACACCTGGTAAACAGCCAAATAAAAATATGTAACTTGTGAGAGAGATCTGTAGTGCCCTTCTTTCAGACAGCTGTCTGGCAGTGCTCAGTAACACAAGATTTTGTGTGATACAGCCAGATAAAACTCCAGTAGGGCTGATTTTCTCTTTAAAAGGACTTCAAACTTAGCAGTTTTGATGCTGTATCTTCTTCTAAACTTGGTTATGGTCTGATCCCAACGCATGCGTATCATGTCATTATTCAAGGTGCCAAAATATTTAAGATGTCCTGTGTGAGGTTTTTCCAGTACGGCTCTTTTAGCACTTGGTGTAATCACATGACTTTCCAACCAACAGCAACCCTAATGTGTAGCATGGCCTTGAATGACCAAGTGCATGTGTCATTTGTTCAATACCAGCACTGTAGTAGAGGATCTGCACGTCTTTGATTGGTTTTTCACTTTGAGGCTTCAAATTATAGCAAACATGATTTAAAAAAGGGAGACTTGTGAATAATTCTGCATTAAAAACCCTCCAGAAACGGGCACTTTCATTTTTATTTTATCCTTACAGCCTAAAAAGTCACAGTAATTCTGTTCTGCAATAACATATACATCTTATAGTTGCATTAACATCTTCCTCCACGTGTCATTGTGAAACTGCTGTTGACGATCATAGTCTCTATGATTAGAATAGTGGCACTGAAATCACTGCCTGTAAATGTGAAAGTGCATATGTGTAATCTGCTGCTTCACTGAGTTATCTTTTGGACCGGGTTCTTCCTTTTTTTCTTTCCATTTCTCACCGTACAAAAACACAAGAGGGTATTTTCCTGAACTTCTTTTCTTGTTTCACAATCACCAGCTTTGGTTAAGGGCAGTGTGTGGGAGGGGATTAAACGGCTGCCTGGAACAAATTAACCCGTTTATTATTAGAAATGGCAGATTGTGAAAAAAAAAAAAAGAATGAAAACCTCATGTTTTATTAATTTTCTAAATATAAATAGGAGTTGATCTGGTCCGTCCTATTGTTTTTTGTTTTTTAATTTACATTGAGTAAATTCTTTAGACTTGAGTGACTGTATTTGATCTAGGAAAAGCATTCAGTTGGCTGGCCTTTACTTGGAGAGACTACATAGGTTGTTCACTTTCTGAAGCCAAAATAGTAAATTTTTCTTTGCAGGTTGTCAAAGATCTGTTTCAGCTTTGTGCGTCACCTCCATTGTTTATTTCACCAGGCCTTCAGGGATACAAAAGAAAATTTTGAGATACCACAAGAGTGTGTGCATAAATTATTTTCTTAACAGTAAAATAGTGGTGAGGTGGGTGAATTGCGAAACGCAGATGGTGTTGTTTTTGCCCAGACATTACAGCAAGTCACAGTCTCTTTCCCTTTCTGTTCACACGTACCATGAGAGGGGAATGTTTTGAAAAAGAATAATAATAAAAATAAAAGTTGTGCTGCTTTCATGATCAGTGGGGAGCGGGCCCCTGTCGAGGCGGATCAACACGGGTGTTCCCTGACGACGGAGAAAAGTTCAAAACACAGCTCGCTGCACAGTTTGCAAATCAGGGGAATCTGTGAGACTGGGGCAGAAGAAAGGCTCGACGGGAGCAGGGGATTAATTTTTTATCAACGCCTTAAGTAATTTTGATCTTTGTGCTACTGATATGAAACGGAGCAGGAGGAGGACTGCGCTGCATTGAACAAAACGGACATTCCCCACTCTTTTCATGTGAATTTGTTACCTCGCTTGAAAGCAAGACATTTTAGAAACACCATTGGAAGTTTTGTTAGCAAAGTTTGGATTAACAACATATCTGTTTAAAATAGCCCTTAATGATTCCAGGCAGAATAGTCCCCAAGCAAGTGGAAACTAGTCAGAGTATCTTGAGATGTTATCATAAAACCATTCCAACATTGCCAAAGTCTTTCATCCCAATAGTTCTGTATAATAACAACATTGTTGTCTTTCTGTGGCCTTGCTCTGTGTTATTTGGCTTGGCTGTTGTTAATAGTGGGGTCGGATGCAACTTCTGAAGTCCATGGCAAGGTTTTAAACGTTATGGTTATGTGTCTGTCATTCTTTTCTTAGGGTTGGAAGGTATTTTAATAATACTAATAGACTTTGTGTTTTGCCTTGGCTCAGTGGACAATAGAGTAGAGCGGCTGTGCCCCTCTCCCACCTGTTGCTGTGCACTCCCGCCAGCTAAGAAAGATGGCAAATACATATCTCTCTGATACATTCGGTTTATTCAATATATATTGATAAGTGAATGTATCAAAACCAAAATAGCAACACCTCATTTTTCTAGGGTTAGGTTATTATAGTAGTAGTAGGAACAGAAAAAAGGAAATTGATAAAAGCACAGCCACTGAATATGGTTATATCTTTATTTTCATTTTAAAATAATCATACAAATTTATCAGGATGGTTATTAAAACAGGTAACTATTTCATCCCATTAAACTTACTCTGAACAAATAGGAATAGAACAAATAGAATGGCAATCTAGAATCCAAGCTGGGAATCTGGGAGTGGTTCCCAACCTGGGGTCCGCAGGGGGTTCTCACAGTTTTGCCTGTGCTGAGGTTAACAGAGTTATGTTTGTAAACTTTACATTTATACAATCTAGAAGACAAAAAGAAAATTGTCTATGTGGCCAGTGCAAAACAAGAACAAAACCTACAATTGCTTTGTTTTTTGCAATTAAAAGTTGGTAATTAATCACTTTTACTGCGTGTATGTGGGTAGGAGTTGGGGTTGCGGGGTCCCGGCTTGTCTTGGACACAGACAAAAGGGTCCTCAAGGAAAAAAAGGTTGGGAACCACTGGAATAGAGGATATGACAACTGGAAGGAAGTATGAACACAGAACAGGTGTCAACATAATAATAAACCAAGAAGTACTAAACACATACACAAGACCCAAGAGAAAGATCCATAGTACATTACACGACCCCTTCAAACAGACCCAAAGCTTCTAATGTGGCTTTCAGTTGCTTTAAACATACTGTGTTAGCAACCCCAAATTTCAAAACTTAAAGTTTATATGAGGAAAATAACATTTAATTAATCTTTTTGAGTTCAACTAATGTAGTTAACATGAGTTAATCTAAGTAAGTTTAAAATAACAGAACTAGAGAGCTCCGTCAGTGACAGACTGTTTCATCTTAGGTGCATGAAGGAACATTATCATAGGTCCTTTCTCTGGCTGTAATAGCTGGAAGACTGTATAACCATCACTACTCCCAACAAACTCCATGAATGTTTACATCCCCAGCTGTAAATTGCACATCTCTGTTTGCACAGTTTTTATGTTTTACTCATTGTTCAGTAATTAGTCTGTAGTTTTTCTAATGCACATGCACATTCTGTAAATATATTTAAAGGTTGAATATGTAACATTTTCATAAAAAGCTATTTAAAAAATAATAATAATAATACCTCCACGGGTGTTTCAAATGGTGCAAAATGATATCATTTTAATTTAAATATAATAAAATAGTATTAAAATATAATTAAATATAAATTTTAACGGGCACGACAATGACGTAATGTTTACACCTACCGCCAGTAGCGGCCGCGGGGTGCCAGATACAGTCTCTAAGATCCAACTATGTGGTCGGTACAACTCGGCTGGTATTGGGAAAAAATGGCTGAGTCTGCAAGTCAAGCAGCATCTTCAGAGCCCTAGAGGAGATATCGTTATCCGTCTCAGGAGAGGAGTGACCGGAGAAGAACAGAAACTAGAGTAGTTTTAGGGGAAGCCTACACTAGATGGACCCGCATAAAACATGTCCACGGCGTCAAACACACGTGGAAACGGCGACTTTCCTCCTGGATCGGTAAGCTAACTCACTTGCTAACTTTAGCTGTCAGTTAAACTGCTATAAAATACATTCCTCACTGGACATGGTTCAGGCTGGTCACTGGGCGTATCGGCAGCGAACCAGGCAACCCAACAGCTGGAATTATTTTTCCATTGTTGTAGCTACAACTTAGACCCACTAGATGTCGCTATAGTGTTCACGTTCCATATCCAACCTTTAAATTATCCTGCTCAGTATAGAGTATGCCATTTTTATTATCTGCGTAGTTTTTTAGTGTTGTAATTTAGTTCTTACTGTACAGTATAATATTGTTTTTAATTCCGTTTTTTATATTTTCTTGCGTGAATCTACATGCTCCGATTGCCTGTCATTTTGCTGCTATTACACCTAAATTTTCCCTTCGTGAGAAAATAAGACATTTCTATTCTATTCTATTCTATTCTTTCATTCTATGGAAGATTTTGACTGATCAGGTGGAGGTTCCACATAGCCTCAGCTTGGGGCATTTTCAAATGATTACTGTCGGGAGTCTGATAAATCAGTTATACAATGTCATACATGTTTGATTTAAGTATCAGTACAAGTATCACAATATAGTAAAAAACACATTTGCATTCCAGTCTATCAAACCTGGAGAATCTAATTGCTATGCATGACTAAATTATATCAAAAACTGCTTCTTGCTATTTTTTAGCTTACTACGTGGAAGAAATAATCAGGATCTTACAGACAATTTTGCACCAAAGAACTGGACTGATAACATTTGATCTCTTTATTAGTTTAGGAGGCAATTAGAAGATATATATTTTTTTGCATTGAGGTAGAGAGGCACCCCTTTGTTAGTGTTTCTACATTCAACAAAAACATTGGAGGGAATTTTCAAGCATCATATACGGAAAATGATCAGTAGGTGATCTGTTTTTTCCCCTGAAGCGGGAGTTATTCAATAAGAGCCCCCCTCCCCCCAGGATCCAGAAGAGTTTTATTACAGCCACGATTACCTGTCCAGCTTCTGGCTTATTGTCTACATTGGTGTTGAATCGTCTCTTTGCTGCTTGAGCTTTCTCCAGCATCTGCTGGCAGCCCAAAATCCCAAGTTGGCAGGTTAGAAGGCACTGTTGGCTCTTTTGCATTCCAGAGGATAGGGGAATGGGTTCAGGTTGGATCATGATCTCATGAGGCTTCAAACGGTTATATGAGCACATATATACAGATGGTAGAGATTTGCTTTTTTTTTAAACGAGTCTGTGTTTGATTTTTATGTTTTTGGACCCTTATTTAACACGGTTGGAGAAAGGTGGAAGTAAGAAAGGCATTCAACAAATGTTCACTTGACAATAAAGTTTGGTTTATCATAAAATCTCTAAATGATCATTTATATTAAAGAACAATCCAAACAAAACCCTAACCTTATTATTCAAACACATCGATCTCATCCGCTTTTGCACTATATCCAAACAAGTGGCTTTCATCAACTGACAGCTTGAAGTAACTAGAAATCTTTAATCAGAAAGATTTTAAGAAAATTCAGAAGTTGGCAGTAAATAAATCATGAAGCATCCAGTGATTTCTGCTGTCAAAGCTCATTTTTTGGGCTGAGGCCCTTTGAAGAAACTCTCCTCTTATCTGTTGCGAATGTTTTTTCCAGTGCTTTTAATTTTTTTCACACGCACTCACAGCGAATGCCATCACATCTGCATGGTGCTTCTGTCGCGATTAAAAATGGATAAAAAGATCTGATATTGAAGTTTCCAGTAATTTATTAAGGCCTTTGACCTCTTCTTACAGTGGCTTGCAAAAGTATTCGGCCCCCTTGAACGTTTCCACATTTTGTCACATTACAGCCACAAACATGAATCAATTTTATTGGAATTCCAGGTGAAAGACTAATACAAAGTGGTGTACACGTGAGAAGTGGAACGAAAATCATACATGATTCCAAACATTTTTTACAAATAAATAACTGAAAAGTGGGGTGTGCGTAATTATTCAGCCCCCTTTGGTCTGAGTGCAGTCAGTTGCCCATAGACATTGCCTGAGGAGTGCTAATGACTAAATAGAGTGCACCTGTGTGTAATCTAATGTCAGTACAAATACAGCTGCCCTGTGACGGCCTCAGAGGTTGTCTAAGAGAATGTTGGGAGCAACAACACCATGAAGTCCAAAGAACACACCAGACAGGTCAGGGATAAAGTTATTGAGAAATTTAAAGCAGGCTTAGGCTACAAAAAGATTTCCCAAGCCTTGAACATCCCACAGAGCACTGTTCAAGCGATCATTCAGAAATGGAAGGAGTATGGCACAACTGTAAACCTACCAAGACAAGGCCGTCCACCTAAACTCAGCTCAGGTGGGGGAATATGTCCATAGGACAACTATTAGTGGTGCACTGCACAAAGTTGGCCTTTATAGATGAGTGGCAAGAAGAAAGCCATTGTTAAAGGAAAACCATAAGAAGTCCCGTTTGCAGTTTGCCACAAGCCATGTGGGGGACACAGCAAACATGTGGAAGAAGGTGCTCTGGTCAGATGAGACCAAAATGGAACTTTTTGGCCAAAATGCAAAACGCTATGTGTGGCGGAAAACTAACACTGCACATCACTCTGAACACACCATCCCCACTGTCAAATATGGTGGTGGCAGCATCATGCTCTGGGGGTGCTTGTCTTCAGCAGGGACAGGGAAGCTGGTCAGAGTTGATGGAAAGATGGATGGAGCCAAATACAGGGCAATCTTGGAAGAAAACCTCTTGGAGTCTGCAAAAGACTAGAGACTGGGGCGGAGGTTCACCTTCCAGCAGGACAACGACCCTAAACATAAAGGCAGGGCAACAATGGAATGGTTTAAAACAAAACATATCCATGTGTTAGAATGGTCCAGTCAAAGTCCAGATCTAAATCCAGTCGAGAATCTGTGGCAAGATCTGAAAACTGCTGTTCACAAATGCTGTCCATCTAATCTGACTGAGCTGGAGCTGTTTTGCAAAGAAGAATGGGCAAGAATTTCAGTCTCTAGATGTGCAAAGCTTGTAGAGACATACCCTAAAAGACTGGCAGCTGTAATTGCAGCAAAAGGTGGTTCTACAAAGTATTGACTTAGGGGGCTGAATAATTACGCACACCCCACTTTTCAGTTATTTATTTGTAAAAAATGTTTGGAATCATGTATGATTTTAGTTCCACTTCTCACGTGTACACCACTTTGTATTGGTCTTTCACATGGAATTCCAATTAAATTGATTCATGTTTGTGGCTGTAATGTGACAAAATGCGGAAAAGTTCAAGGGGGCCGAATACTTTTGCAAGCCACTGTAGCTTTAAAACTGTGCTACACCTGCTGTTTATCTGCAAGCAGTTTTTTAACTTGTTTCTTTTCTCGTATTGTTCTCAAACAACCTGCATCTTACGTCGTTCCTTTTCTTTTACCTCAGCTCAGTGAATTACTCAATACAACCCACTGAGGACTGATGAGAGTGGATTTGAATGAATGGAAAAGGTTGTTCCTTTAGGTGTGTATCTTATGTTTAAGGGGCTCGTAAAGGGGCATAACAATGACCAGATCAGAAAAAATGTTTTACGTAACTCTGAACATTATGTAACAACAGCTTTCTTGGCCAATTCTGATATTAAGTTTTTGTAAAGCTCTGACTTTCTTATTCAGACTCTTGCACATTTCTACACTACCGTTCAAAAGTTTGGGGTCACATTGAAATGTCCTTATGTTTGAAGGAAAAGCACTGTACTTTTCAATGAAGATAACTTTAAACTAGTCTTAACTTTAAAGAAATACACTCTATACATTGCTAATGTGGTAAATGACTATTCTTGGGGCAATATCTACATAGGTGTATAGAGGCCCATTTCCAGCAACTATCACTCCAGTGTTCTAATGGTACAATGTGTTTGCTCATTGGCTCAGAAGGCTAATTGATGATTAGAAAACCCTTGTGCAATCATGTTCACACATCTGAAAACAGTTTAGCTCGGTACAGAAGCTACAAAACTGACCTTCCTTTGAGCAGATTGAGTTTCTGGAGCATCACATTTGTGGGGTCAATTAAACGCTCAAAATGGCCAGAAAAAGAGAACTTTCATCTGAAACTTGACAGTCTTTTCTTGTTCTTAGAAATGAAGGCTATTCCATGCGAGAAATTGCTAAGAAATTGAAGATTTCCTACAACGGTGTGTACTACTCCCTTCAGAGGACAGCACAAACAGGCTCTAACCAGAGTAGAAAAAGAAGTGGGAGGCCGCATTGCACAACTGAGCAAGAAGATAAGTACATTAGAGTCTCTAGTTTGAGAAACAGACGCCTCACAGGTCCCCAACTGGCATCTTCATTAAATAGTACCCGCAAAACACCAGTGTCAACATCTACAGTGAAGAGGCGGCTGCAGGATTCTGGGCTTCAGGGCAGAGTGGCAAAGAAAAAGCCATATCTGAGACTGGCCAATAAAAGAAAAAGATTAAGATGGGCAAAAGAACACAGACATTGGACAGAGGAAGACTGGAAAAAAGTGTTGTGGACGGATGAATCCAAGTTTGAGGTGTTTGGATCACAAAGAAGAACGTTTGTGAGACGCAGAACAACTGAAAAGATGCTGGAAGAATGCCTGACGCCATCTGTTAAGCATGGTGGAGGTAATGTGATGGTCTGGGGTTGCTTTGGTGCTGGTAAGGTGGGAGATTTGTACAGGGTAAAAGGGATTCTGAATAAGGAAGGCTATCCATTTTGCAACGCCATGCCATACCCAGTGGACAGCGCTTGATTGGAGCCAATTTCATCCTACAACAGGACAATGACCCAAAACACACCTCCAAATTGTGCAAGAACTATTTAGAGAAGAAGCAGGCAGCTGGTATTCTATCGGTAATGGAATGGCCAGCGCAGTCACCAGATTTGAACCCCATTGAGCTGTTGTGGGAGCAGCTTGACCGTATGGTACGCAAGAAGTGCCCATCCAACCAATCCAAATTGTGGGAGCTGCTTCTAGAAGCGTGGGGTGCAATTTCTCCAGATTACCTCAACAAATTAACAGCTAGAATGCCAAAGGTCTGCAATGCTGTAATTGCTGCAAATGGAGGATTCTTTGACGAAAGCAAAGTTTGATGTAAAAAAAATCTTATTTCAATTACAAATCATTATTTCTAACCTTGTCAATGTCTTGACTCTATTTTCTATTCATTTCACAACGTATGGTGGTGAATAAGTGTGACTTTTCATGGAAAACACAAAATTGTTTGGGTGACCCCAAACTTTTGAACGGTAGTGTACATCTCTGAAACACATTACAAATATCTTACTGCCTCTTGAAATCCTGTAATGAAAATGCTCCAAGGAACTTATATAATCTGGTATAAGGCACCTTGGGATTCTTTTTAAGCAATCATATTGCTTAAATTCCCACCTGCCATCAATTTTTATTGAATCTGGTTAAGCTGAAATTTCATTTAGATTGAACTGACTTTTCTGACTTTTTCCCTATTTACATCTTTTAGCTAAGGTCTTAGTTGTCAACATTGTAAAAAAAATGTGTCTATCAGGAAAAGGATACAGAAAGTTTCACAGTATGATTTACATACCATGGCTCTGTAAGGGCAGCCATCATCTCATCAAACTGGACCCTTCTACAAAACTATTGAAGCTGCAAACTGATCAAGGAAGCTACCAAACGGTTGACATTAACATTTGACTGCGTTCTACATATGTCAGCAATCTGCTGTTTTTATTCCACATGTTCTGGCTGAGCAATAAGGTTACGAGACAGAAGCCTTTGGTTATCAAAGAAAACATCCAGACATGGGGAAAAAAATCTCCCAAGACCACGTAGAAGAATGTGTTACAGTCTGATGAAAACAAACTGGAAGTTTTCGGCGACAATAAAAACCACCATGCTTACTGTAAAACATGGTGGTAGCAGCATCAGGATGTGGGATTCGGATAGAACTGGATGAAATTAAATACAGTTTCAAGTACCAAACCATGATCTGCTAAAAAGCAGAAGATGGATTTAGATTTTCTGCATCATATCCAGCCCAACCATAGAGCCAAATAAAATAGAGCGTGGACCTAATCTAGTAGGTTATTGCACCTTTTAATGTCTTAAAGGTTTTTCCTTCAGACAGATTTGTTTTAAGTTAAATAATGCAGGGTAAATGTCACACTATATGTTGAATAGGTTTTAAAAGGCAGCATGTTAACAGACGCATTAATGTGGACAGTCTTGTAATTCCTTTCTTTTCTTTATTGAATAACCTTGAGGTCATTTTAAACCTCTTTTATATTTTGGAAAATAAATTCAACAGGTAAGACCTCAAAGAAAGCCGGATATTTGTATCAGCTGGAAAAAGCCCAAGATTAATTGTTTGGTTGTGTGTTCAAAGCTCAGAAATACCATGTCAGTCAACAGTGCACATTGAGAAATCTTCCACGTTGGTAAATTGTGGCATTAAATAGCTCACTATTCCTGTTGTTGGATTTCTACAAGGTAGCTGTTTTGTATCTGCTTTTTAAGACCAAACTAGCTTGCACCTCACGTATCGGCGCATGTTCCTCCACTACCTGCTAAGGGCATTTTATTTGACCTTGAGGAAATGTTTTCCGAATCAACACTATATTCCTGTAAATCCACGCTTCCATTAATAGTGCAAAAATATGTATGGTTATTGTTTCTCTCTTACAGCGAGCAGTTCACACAATGCCAGCCACAGTCTGCTGCATTGTTTCATTGACTGAATATTTCCTCTTATGTCCGCGTAAGCCAGAAACAATGTCGTCAGAGAGCATTTGTACAATAAGCTTGTTTGGCGCTGCCGACATGAAATTACTGTGTGCAAAGGGTATCATACTTTTTTGCCGCGTCTACAGCTGCTTCTGTGTTTTTACTGGATTGCACTACTCTTCAGAGTTTATTCTCTACTATCAGTGCTAAAAGCAGGCTGCTGTTTACGCTTTGTTAAATACTTCAGTTCCTGTTTCTTGACCTGGATTGTAGTTGAATGCCAACAAGTGCATCTCTCGTCATGAACTTGATTATTTTGTGAAAGCAGGGCTGAGGTTATGTAAATGCAAGTTTCATCATCAGACTGTTTTGAAAGGCGTCAGAGGCATTAAAGACTCTGAGTGCATGCTCTTACAGTCTGCGCTTTACTTACAGCTCAAAAAAGTGTTGATTGGTTTGGCAAGCAGGATGTTTATGAAGGCACAGCTGCGTAGTCGCTTGCATCGCATAGTTCAAAGAATTCACATTCATGCACACTTATAAATACTGTTGAGATCGTTCGGCTGTAAAAGAGATCTTGTCAAAAAAATATCCAGCGCTTACAAAAACAACAACAAAAAACATTCCCTGTAATCCTTTTTAGATGCACAAGGTTTTACACGTTTTAGACTGTAAACTAGACAGTGTCTTTAAATATCGTGGAGTTCTTCTAGAAACTGCTTGTCCAGAGGAAGCCTGTAAAGTCTAGCTTTCAGAAGAAAAGTAGAAAGAAAAGCTTGTGACCCTGCACAGAAACACACACCTCTCTATTTTGCTGGAAGTCCAGTTCAGTGTGTTCTTTTTCTTTTGTCTCATAGTGTGTTGACCTAATCCTCTCTAATGAGAACGCTGCACTCCATTTATTCCCAGACTTAAGCTTGGGTCAGAGAGGGGTGTTTTTGGTCGGGGGGTTGACAGGGTGAGCTTGATTTTGTGCTTGACTAGCACATAAGCACTGATACATGGCTTTGTGGTGTTTTAACTTTTAATTGATGGTTGCATTCGTACAAATCCACTATGGTCTTAGTATTTTGGACTTTCTCTTTAGTCCCTCTTTGTTAAATAATTTCTATCTCCAGTTACTGAGAAGCATAACACTCTACCCTGAAAATAGCTTGTACGGTTTGGCCTGTTTTTGAACAGTTAAGGCCATACAAAAACCTTAATGCTAGCCTGCTATATCCACAGCCAGTACTGCAGTGTGTTTTGGATTCTTGTCCTTAGAATAGGGGTGTCAAACTCCAGTCCTCGAGGGCCGGTGTCCTGCAACCTTTAGATGTGTTCCTGGTCCAACACACCTGAATCGAATGGTTAAATTGCCTCCTTTGCAGGCAGTTAGGTTCTATGGGGTCCTGTTGATGACCTAATTATTTGATTCAGGTGTGTTGAAACAGAGACACGTCTAACAGTTTCTGGACACTGGCTCTTGAAGACTGGAGTTTGATACCTATGTATTTAGAACATCCACTTCCCAACCAAAGAGTAGAAAATATGACTAAGCATATCTTGCCTTTGGTTTTGTTACACCAAACACCTTCAAATGCTCAATGAGCTCATATAAAGTTTTGTACATAGTGGCAAAGTTTGAAAAACCGCACACAACTGTGGATGATTATACTTCCCTGCACTATGGACTTGGTTCTATCTATGATTCATAACAGAGGTCAGCAAACTATGGATTATTCCTCTGTCTGAAAATGTATGTGTCATACTTGGCCATTAAAGCTGATTCTAATACCATCGGCAGGCGAATTTACGAGGTGTCAACGGACATATAGGGACTTTGTAGAGATCTGCACAGATGGGCCAAAGACTATGGCTGGGAAACTAGGTGGGCTGCAGGTGTTCATGAAACGCGTCTCCAACATTGCAGAGCACGCGCTGCATCATACACCGTGACGCACTGGCGTCTAAACAACCGAGTCCCGAGTAATGTAATGATTGATGTCTTCAGCACAGTCAAATACATCGAAACACAAACGGTCAAAACCCCCATTTCTGTGGTAGTGTGCGAGAAAATGGGCTCTGACAGACAGCCGTTCTGTTTCACAGCGAGTCGCGATAACCGTCACGTGGGAATGTGCTGTCCAGGAAATTTGCACCTCAGTTTTGCAAAACAACCTTTACAATATTTTTTTCCTCTCAGGGTTCTTTATGTTTTAAACCAATTGTGCAGAGAGAGGCAATACAAATGTATTGAAAGCAATGTTATGAAATACTACACAGTACATAACATAAAATAATAAATTAATCAAATGTAATAATTACACTGGGGTGGAGGAGGGGGGAGGCATGGATATTTTCTTATAAAAGAAAGGGGGCCCAGCAGAAATAGTTTTTGGAACCACCGCACTATGGCAACGCCACTCGGTCAAACTACATTGCGCCACCTTTTTTTAACCTTGCGAAGCACTATATATATATATATATATATATATATATATATATATATATAAAAACAGACATGAATGTTGATTACAGTTCCTGTGGGGATCGTCAATAAAACATGTCTTTTCTGGTACTGCTCTTTCACACATAGGCTTTGGAAAGAGTTTTGCAGATTGTTATTAACCATATTTAGACTGATTTTCCCTCACGATGGAGAATAAAATAAAAAAAAGATGATAGATGTTTAACTATACAGAAAATCAGTTTCAGACTATCAACAAAAAGGCTCTCAAAACAATTCATATATGTACATTTTTTGCATGTACAGTTTGTATCTGTTGAATTCTTCCGTATACTTCATTTGTTCATATGTTTTGTACTTGCCATTTGTTCAGTAAAGTTCTTATTTTTAAACTGCGCATTATATATTTATGTGCTCACATCCAGCCAATCATGTAATACTACGTCATAGGTAGGCACAGGCCCCCGAGCGGAGCTGGTACCTACAACTGAGCTGCCTGGGTCCGCGGGAGCGATTGGTTTGGAGTTAGTAATGACAATTTTAAACTACCCCATAGGCTATAATGAAAAAGGAAGGGAAACATTTTTTTATTGAACTGTTTATCGACTCTTTTTTTCTTCTTTCACATCACACGTCTATCAGTCGATAGATATTGTTATTGAATTATCACCCAGCCCTACTTTCAGGCATGTGTAGCCTTTGGAAGTTGGCTGCTTAGAGTTGGAAGGCTAGTTTGTGTGCTTTCTGCATTTTATTTCCCATCAGAATCTCCAGACGAACTCGGCCAAGGGGCCATTGATACGACAACCGCCACTGAATGTACTTGTACCACTGGCCGTGAAGCAGACCCTCAGCATGATATGGGCACCGTCATGCTTAACACCCGGTACAGTGGTGTTAAGTCCTACCCTACCCTGCCCTAACCCTAACCCTAACCCTACTCCAAAGATTCTTCTCATAATCATGGCCAAAAAGCTTAATCTCTGTCTCACCTGACCTAAACAATTTCAAAGATATTTGACTCGTTCATGTGAGGACATTTCATGCTTGAATGTGCTGATTTTGGAGAAGTAGTGTCTTTCATAATTGGCACCCTGCTACTCCCTGCTGATGTAAAACTTGCTTTAATGTTGATGGAGACCCTGGTTATCCAGCAGTTCCCAGTTCATACCAGACGTGAGCTTTTGTGGTTCTTGAGTGGTTCCTGAACAAACCAGTTTCCTTTCACGTGGGGGCAACAGTTCGGGTAAGATCTTTTAAACTTGGACCCAGTTTGGTTTTCCAAACACACAACTATGCCAGTTTTGGAAGGCCTAAATGAAACACTATGAATGGCTTTTGTGAAGCCCAACGTATCTCTACTAACATTCTGCAGGTTATGTTTAATAGATTGTCGGTGCAAGGACCCCAACTAGTTTTAGAGAATTCAGCTAATCTACAAATATCCACCCACAATCTTGTTAAACCATTAACAAGATTGTTAATGGTTGAAGAAACATGAGGTTTTTATGTAACTTGGTAAGAGACATGTATCGAAATATTAGAAATGGGCATTTATCGTGCTGTTTATCTTGAAAAACGTAATCATAAGAATTTTGATTCCAAGTAATGATGTCTGAAAACCCCCAAAAAATGAAAGTACAATGGACCCCCGACTATTCACGGTTCAGTATTCGGAGATTTTTCTGTTGGAAAAAAAACTCCAAATTAGTCGTGCAAAGGTTTTAGTATGCGCAGATTTTCTCAAAAATATTTAGAATTTGAATACATATATACAAGGCTATTTGGCATGCTATTGGTTGGCGTTTGCAAAGCAGCCAATCAAGAGTGTCATTCATTTTGCTTAATACTGATTGGCTGTGACCCCAAGAGCGGAGATGAGGAAGACTAGATGTTAGCTCCTGCACTAGTGCAAAGACTGTTTCCACTGCGCATAATAATGCATGTTAACGTATATTTGGTGTTTGAACTATTAAGATAGACAATTATATGCGTTTTTAGAGGGGGTCCTAAGTGTAGGCTGATTTTAGCAATACTTTCCTACTTTAGTAGTTCCTTGATAGCATCAATAGTTATTAATAAATTCAAAAATGTAATTAAATCCAGTTTCTGTGTGGAGTTTAGTGATACAAATCTAACTTTCTTACTGGTGCCCTGAAGAACCCTGTTAATAAATTGGTTATGTTTTTTTAAAGGCAGCGTTTGTGTTTGTGGGTCATAGTCATACATTTGCCTAAAAAAGGCTGCAAAGACTTTGTAAACACTTTTTATCATCACTTTTATTGTTATCACAATGAACACCACAACATATGACAAAATTTAAAGTCTAAATTTACTCATGTCAATGTTTTATCCTGAAGGTTTGAATTTGACACTAAAAATCCACATTAAATTCAAACATGTGTATCCAGTTCTTCTTTTTAATACTCACTGCAGTTGTGTGACATGCAATCATTTCATTCTGGCAAAAGAACAGTTTAAATATAATATATTATTATAAGTCTAAAATCAATGTGAAGTTCACGCCCTTGATGGGTGTATTCAAACTTCTGACCAGAACTGTTGGTGCAAAGCAATCCAAAGAAGGAAAATAAAACTGTGGCTGTAAAACATGTTAAAGTTGTGTGGGGAATTCGGAAAATGAAATGTTTGCCCACATTGAAGTAAACACAATGAGTGTTTTTAGGAGGAGAGATGCCTGTGGTCTTTCCTGCCAGAATGTGTTGATGCTTGAATACTGAGTTGCATTTTGGGAAACTGTGTTAGAAAAATGTCTGTAGCAGAACCTTTCAATGCTTTTCGGGTTCATATCTGTGATCCAAGTGAGCTCTGATTGATCGGCTTTAATGTTTCTACCAAAAACAACAGGCACTAGATGGAGCAAGTATTGATGTTATTAAGCTGGTTTCCTATTCATATCAGGCAGTCTCTCTACCACCTGGTTGGACCAAAAAAAGATCGTTGCAACCAGAAACAACAGCACCAAGACTGTTGTGGGGAAACATCAGACAGCTTGCAGAAGATTTGGGCTTAGGCTCTATGAAGTCATCGAGGAAATTATGAAAAACATACCGAAGGTGTCAGAAATCGTTAAGAGAAGAGTGAAAGAGGGTAAACTCGTATTTGATGTGGAATTTGTGGAGGTGCATTGTGGTGTGAACATTTTCCACCTTAAAATGTTAAAAATAATTTCAGAAACGGTTCAGAAACCCAACAGAAACGTGCAGCATAGTGCAGGATGTTTATGTCAAGCTTCACAGCGATGACTGTGAATAACTCCCAAGCTCATGTTTCACTTATAGTTCAGCTAAAAAGTCAGACGAGGCAATCACCTTTTTTTCCACTGAACTGTTGCATCAGTTTGACCTACAACAAGGACAGCTTGGTAGACATTCAAGCTACCTTTGCTCCCTTGGGGACTTGACTCAGGCATGTGTTTTTGTTTGCTTTACAGGGCACGCTGTGTCTCTGTCAGAGTCTTTTAGCTTGTTATGCTTGGACAGTCTCTTAATACTTAACAAAAACACTTTGATCCACTTTTTGTTCGGTCTAAGCACCAAAAATGCAAGTTTTTGTTAAGCTATAAAATATTGAAAATACTTCAGGTACCAGAGTGAAATATGATTTTAAATTAACATTTCTAAACTTTATTTGACTTCAACATGACAGTGCTCTTCTCGATCTTCGCTCTTTCAATACATAGAGCCTCTGTAAAGCAATCAAGTCATTATCTATCCACTCCTGTGTTGTACTGTTGACTGACATGGCCTTCTAGGCCTTAAACAATAAATGTGCAGGGTCTTTAAGCAGGATAATACTTAAAAAAAAAAATAGAACATCATTTGAGTTGCTAAAAAAACATTTGTTTTGCTTTCTAGAAATCTTCAGATATGGATCACACTGAGGTATTCATGTTATTCAAATTAAACAATGCCTCTGAGGCAGTTGAAGTACATAATCAGGCCTGAGGCATTCATCTTCCTTTGACTGCAAATCACAGGTTTTACTTGTTCAAACAGCTTTTTTTTTTTTTTTTAAGTAGGGCAAACATTAATGTTCTTAAAACACGAAGGTATCGATGCAATATAGTTTTTCTACGGTGTTTTTCATATGGTAATTAAATGACAGGATTATAATTATGCAGGATTTTCAGGTGTCTTTCCCCACCAATTTCTGACAGACATTATACACACTAAAGCTGTTTAACTGTCCAGAAAGCCATTATAATTAATTTTCGTCAAGTCAAAGCAAAATGTGCTCTTTCAAAATGTTCTGTTTGATCCATAGCTATAAAGAACAGCAGCCGGCAGACATTTAATTATGAAAAAAAATAAAATAAATAATAATGATGGCTTGCATTTATATAGCGCTTTTCGAGACCCTCAAAGCGCTTTACAATTCCATTAATTATTCACTCTCACATTCACACACTGTTGTAAGGACTGAGTTTTGTTCTGTTTTTCAAACGGGGTCATATTTACTTTAAGCGATTGCCACAACACATGCCGTTTCAACATGTTTCTAATGATGGTTCTCTCTCCTTTCTGCTCTCTTTCTGCAGCCTGGGTCGGGGCCCTGGCCATGGGCATGATCTTCTTCTGCTCTCCTGTGGTCAGCATGTTCACGGACCATTTCGGCTGCAGGAAGACTGCTGTCAGTGGGGCGGCGGTGGCTTTCATAGGGCTTCTCACTACATCATTTGCAAAGTAAGACGCTCATGGTGTCACCTACAAGTAGTAAGATTGTTGACATACTGCACCCAGACTGATTGCACTTTAAATTTGTCGAAAGTCAATAAAAAGAGAAAACGTGTAAACGTGAAGAATACTTTTTTCTATTTCAATCTGTATTCATACATCGCTACCCAAAGTAGGTCGCAATAGTAGACTCTTTTTAATGCCACCATTTTATAGCAGAATCTTTAACAGTCATTAATTCCTGAGAGAAGACGTACACTTTTTATTTATTTACGCAGTTCACTGAATGAGATATTACACAGACTAACGATTTCAAGCCTTTATTTCTGTTAATTATGATGATTTTCTGCTTGCGGTTAATGAAAACACAAGATGATTAAAGATTTAACATTAGAATATTACATTGGAGCAATTAAAAAAGTATGTTTAAAACCTATTCTTTCCAAAGTTGATTTTAATCTGACAAATGAGCCTCATTAGAACGCATATTCTAATTCAATGAATATAACTGAATATAGATTACACACAGAGTTATCTATTTCAAGGTTCCTGTTAATTTGATGGATATACAAGATTCAGTTTTTCAGAAAATTAGAATATGAGATAAAACAATAAAGAGGATTTTTAATACATAAGTGTTATATTATCGTCATATTTTTGCCTAGTTGAGACTGCTGACTTGACAGTTGTCCAATAGACACAAGGAGGGTAAGCCATAAAAAAACTGGATGTCCGCAGAAAGCTGTATTCAAGCGTATTAACAGAAAGTTAGGTGGAAGAAAAAAATATTTGTAGAAAAAGTTGGATAAGCGACAGGAAAAACCACAGCTTTGTTTCTGAAAGAATGTTTTTTTACACCCATAAATACCTCATTTGCATTGAGCGGTACGGGTTGGTACAGTTTGTTACGCTGTTTTATGGTCCGACGTATTCAGGATTTCAGTGTTTCCACTGCCAGCTGGACTCTCACTTGGCAGGCAGGGTTAAACCCAAACGGCGAACATTGCATCATACTAGTGCGACGAGAAACTTGACGCAGTAGCACAGACCCTTTCCAAATAATTTGAATATCATGGAAAAGTTTATTTATTTCCATAATTCCATTCAAAACGTCGAACTTCCATAGATTATAGATTCAGGGACCACAACCTAAACAGTTTCAAGTATTTAGTTATTTGTACATAATTTGGGCTTCTAGCTCATAAAACCCTCAAAAACAGGAATTCAAAAAGTTTGAATACTGTGAAGAAATCAGCCCAAATGTTACAGGGCATGAATATTTAAAACTGAGTGTCACACACTACTCATCTAATAAACTCAAAGCACCTGCACAGGTTTTCCCAGGTGTCATTACATTGCTTCACTTTGGTTCAGTTGTCTCAGTTAGGTTCAATATGGGGAAGACTGCAGACTTGACAACTGGCCAGAAGACCTTCATTGATACCCTCCATAGGATGGGAAAGCCACACAAGTTCATGGCTAAGGAGGCTGGCTGTTCACAGAGTGCTGCGTCCAAGTATATCAATGGAAAGTCTAGTGGAAGGGCAAAATGGGGCAGGAGAAGATGCACCAGCAGAAGTTAGCAGACTGTGGGCTTCAGTGGATTATCAGACAGAGAAGATTCATGAATCTGGCAGAGATCCAGAAAGAGAGGAATGAGGCGGGAGTCACACTTCAAAAACCACCACATTTAGACGCATCTCAACTGGGCCAAGGAGAAGAAGGACTAGACTGTTGGCCAGTGGTCCAGTGTCCTCTTTTCTGATGAAAGTAAAGTGTGTCTTTCATTCGGGTCCAAGGATTTGGAGGAAGACGGGTGAGGAACAGAACCCAAGGTGCTTGAGGTCCAGTGTGAAATTTCTACAGACAGTCATGATTTAGGGTGCAATGTCACGTGCAAGTGTTGGTAAACTCTGCTTTCTTAAATCCAAGGTCACCACATCAGTCTACCAGAATGTTTTAGAGAACTTCATGATTCCTTCTGCTCAGGATCTGTATGGAGAGGCAGATTTGATCTTCCAGCAGGACCTGTGGCCTGCCCATACCGCCAGAAGCACCAAAACCTGGTTTGATGCCCGTGCCATCACAGTGCTTGATTGGCCATAACTGGACATAATTCCATAACTCCGAGGCAATGCCACAGGCTGATTGCCTCAATGCCACGGCGCTTCGAGTTAAAGATTGACCAATCATTTTGAAAGTACCATATATTGATTGATTTGATGTGATCCTAATTTCTTTCTTTTTTTCAGCAAAAACTGAGAAGTAAATGGTGATTTCTTTCACAGTATTCTAATTTTTTGAATTCCTGATTTTTGTGGGAGTTTTTGAGCTGGAAGCCCACATTATGTACAAATAAACAACTAAATACTTGAAATCGTTCAAGTTGTGTGCCCTGAAATTATAATCTATTGAAGCTGAACGTTTTGAATTGAATTAAGGAAATACAGTTTTCCATGATATTTAAATTTTTTTGGAAAGGGTCTGTATGTGTCATGCTTGTCGCAAGGAGTGACGTTTTTCTATCAATCAATGGACTGTGTTGTGTGACGCTAGTAACTCCGCCCTAATCGTGCCGTACCATTGTCCTGTGGACCTACAACTAAAAAGGGGCCCAGACAGTTTTAGATTTTTTTTTAGGTCAAATAGATTTTTGGCCACCAAGCTGTTTGTGTTGCAATGTTTGTGAACACTTCCCACCGTTCAAACACAGCATTTCATTCGTGATAAAAATCCATTTTTGAATATTTATTAGCTTTTATTATTTTTCTTTTACATTTTTCTCTTTTTTCTTTATTTGCAGCTCTCTAATTCTTCGCTACTTCACATACGGGATATTGTTCGGTTGTGGCTCCTCCTTTGCCTTCCAGCCATCGTTAGTGATCCTCGGGCACTACTTCCGGCAGCGACTGGGCCTGGCCAACGGTGTGGTAACGGCCGGGGCCAGCCTCTTTTCCATGGGACTGCCACTTTTTCTGGACAAATTGGTTCGACCTCTGGGTCTAGGCAGAACCTTCCAGATTCTCAGCCTCTTCATGCTGGTCCAGGCCTTCCTGGCATTAACGTTCAAACCTTTGGTTCCCACCGGGGGAGGCACGGGCCCACCGGGGATGGGTCCTGGCCTTGGCCCTGCTGAAACCCAGACCCAGGCCACGGCCCAGGGGATGAGCAAGTGGAGCAAGGCTGTTGCTGGGGTTAGGAAGTACTTCAACCTGCGTGTGTTTCACATTGTGACGTACCGGGTGTGGGCGTTTGGAGTAGCAACAGCAGTGCTGGGATACTTTGTGCCATATATCCATCTGGTAAGAAAATCTCTCATCAGCATCATGTTAATATCCTAACATGGCTTTGTAAAATACAGTGTTGTAAGGTGACAAAGTTCTTTACTTTGTCACCTTACAACCCCAAACTTAAATATAATTTAGCGGGATTTTATGTGATAGACCAACACAAAGTACAAAATATTTGTGAATTGGGAGAAAATATGTTTTTTTAAATCTGAAAAGTGTGGTGTGCATTTGTGTTCAGCCCCCTGAGTCAATATTTTGAAAAAAAAACCCACCTTTTTGCTGCTTTTACTGCAAGCCTTTTGTATTCGTTTCTACCTGGCTTGCACATCTAGAGACTGAAATTTGCCCGTTCTTCCTTACAAAACACCTCAAACACAGTGAGATTGGATGGAGAACATTGGTAACCATACTTTTTCATGTTGTGCCTCATATCGTCAGTCGGATTTGGCTTTTTTTACTTTGGACTTTGAGTCGTCCATTTTAACACGGGGATACTCTTTGATATGAACCAATGGTTCTCAACCCTGCACTGACCAACTTCCCTGTCTCTGCTAATAAAAGAAGAAAACTTTCCCCACACCACCATGTTTTACCATGGGTATAATGTGTTCAAGGTGATTGAAAGTGTTACCTTTCCATCAGACGGCGTTATGCATGTAGACCTAAAAGTAAAATTTTGGTCACATCTGACGAGAGGACCTTCTGCCATCGTTTTCCTCTCTCACCGCATGTGTCAAACTTCAACTATACTTATGGTTTTCTGTGAACAAAGGCTTTCTTTTTGCCACTCTTTCATAAAGGCCAGATTTGTGGAGTGCATTACTGACTGCTACCTTTTACTGGACTGCTGCTTGATTGATCTTTTTCCACCTTTAATCAGCTAATTCTCCATCCTTTTCACAGGCTTGTTTACTTTTTTATAATGTGAGAAAGTAGTTTATTTATTTCAAATTTGTATTGATAATACATAAGTATTTAGTCTATCTGGCTTTATTATTGTAATTTAATAAAAGTCCAATCACTCCCAGATCAAAAAGCACTGCTCAGCTTTTTACAATGACAGCAGTTTAGATTTCATGATTGCAAAATGTGGCTAATTTAATCTGGGATACTGAGGGATGAACTGTAAAAGTTTCAACCCAGAGCTTCGAAGTCGATCTCCTTCTATCCAGATGTCGGATGTTCCAGCTCCGGCTTCCCTCTGACTGGCCTGTTGTTTCAGGCCTGGGCCCAGATGTAAACACTGCCCCGGCCTTTGTATTGGCTCGACCACCTCAGGAAGCCTCTCCTGTATGGCCTCTCTGTGTCCCTAAACATGCTTATCCTATGGCCACTGAGGGACGCAGAGCTCTTCAAAGCAGAGCAAATATTTCACAAAAACCAGGAGGCTCAGAAAAGACTTCAGAGGGCGGTTTCATGTTTTGGGCCTGGTTTCAGGGGTTATGGCTAAAGCGGAGTTGGAGAATTTGATGTATATGCACTGGGTCTTCCTGCTCAGCTGTTCCAAATGTGATGATGAGAACATTTTGTTATTGTAAGACCTTGATTTGGAGCTTGAGATGAACAATTCACTCTTCCCACAAAATAGTCCACAAATTTCTTTCGGTGAAAAGTTGAGCAGAAACTTTTGCAGCATAATACCGTTGGGTTTTGGTCCATTTCAGATCAACTTCGTGAATGAGAAGTTCACAGAGAATAAAAACAAATCGGTGCTCCTGGTTTGCATCGGAGCTTCGTCGGGGGTGGGACGACTTGCCTTTGGGAAGATTGGAGACCTCCTTCCTGGTCTACAGAAGATCTACATGCAGGTGAGGAACTGGTGGAATACGTGGGATGTTATTAGTTCTTTGTGTTTTTCTGAATCCCAAAGACGTAACATTACTACCTGCAAAACTTAAAGGATCGCAAATTTTTTTTTAGGTCTAATGCGATCGCCCAACACAAAGTAGTCCATAATTAGGAAATGGAAGGAAAAAAGGATATCCTAGTATCTTATTATATTTTTTAAATTCAACTGCCAGTCTTCTAAGGTTTGTCTCTACAAGGTTTTCATATCTAAAGACAAAATTCTTTGTTTGCCTTTCTTCCTGACAAACTAAATCCGGACTATGGATCATGCCAGCACATAAATCAGCCATTATATCATACTTAATTTTCTTCTGTGATCAATAAAGTATCTTTTGGATGTAATTTGAATTGAATTTCAATACCTCACCATATCAATACCATGCCACTTTATTTCTAAAGCACTTAAGAAACAACAGGGGTTTTGAACACATGAAAGGGATTATTGTTACTCACCATGCCAAAGACAAAATAAATCAGTCTGGAGCTCAGAAAGAAGATAGTAAGGGGGAAGGCTACACTGCCATTTCCAAGCGATTCACAGTGTCTAGAACTGCTGTACATTGCATCATTGCCATGTACAAGGAGACAAATTTTGTAAGAAACAAACCTGGCCATGAGCACAAGATTTCAAGAACTCTGGAATGGTAAAATGGCCTGTACTTGTATAGTGCTTTATGTTGTCTTAAACAATGACTGAGATGGACGGAGCTGGGGCTCGAACCGGGCCCAAGCTCATGTAAAGTTCATCTTTACAAGACAGACTCCTAACTCCTGAGCCACAGTTGCCCCAGAGAATCTTTGGCAGGAAAATAGTCAGAGATATCAGCAAGGAGCCCCGGACATCTGCTAAGATGATTGTGACCTGGCCTCTTCTGGAGTTTGTTTCAAGGAACACAGTTGTGAGGGCTCTTCATCGTGGTGGGCTTCAGGACCATCATCCCTGAAGAACCCCTTTATTCAACATGAACATTTGAAAGGTAAAGATGGGTTTTGGAAGTCTGTGCTTTGGTCTGATGAGACTAAACTGGAACTGTTTGGGCACATAGATGTTGCTTATGTTTGGCGAAGAAAGGGAGAGGCCATCACCCCTAGGAACACAGTTCCCACAGTTGGTGGTGGTGGGAGCATCATGCTGTGGGGCTGTTTAGCAGCCTCAGGCACAGGGAGCCTTTTTTCGGCTGCATGGCATCATGAAGAAAGAAGATTATGTTGCCATTTTTTGAGAGAATATGCAGAAATCTGCTCACAGTCTAGGCTTTGGTCGTTGCTGGGTCTTCCGACAAGACAATGACCAAAAGCATACATCAGAATTGGTCCAACAGTTCCTCAAGGATACCAAAACCAAGATCCTGGAGTGGTCCGCACAGAGCCCAGACCTCTATCCTATCGAGAATCTGTGGCAGGTACTCAAAGTGAATTTTCATGCTTGAAAACCATTCAATTTGAATCAGCTAGGACAATTTGCATTGGAAGAATGGGCCAGAATCCATCAGGAAACCCGTGCTAACCCAGTAAAGAACTACTCTAAGAGATTGTTGTCAGTTGTGGCTTAGAAAAGGTACACTATTGACTATTAATGGCCAGGGGGCTAATAATTTTGCATGTCCCATTTTTGCTCTTTCTTGTCTCAACTTGATGTATGAATAAAATATCCTAATTAAACTTAGTGGGGCGACGGGCTCAGGAGTGAGGAGTTTGTCTTGTAACTGGTTCAAGACCCACCCAATCAGTCTCAGTCGTTGTGTCCTTGGGCAAGACGCTTCACCCTTCTGCCTACTGGTGGTGGTCAGAGGTGGCGCCAGTGTTCGGCAGCCTCACTTCTGTCAGTGTGCCCCAGGGCAGCTGTGGCTACAATGTAGCTTACCATCACCAGTGAATGGGTGAATGACCGAATGTAGTGTGAAGCGCTTTGGGGTCCTCAAGGACTAAAGAAAGCGCTATACAAGTACAGGCCATTTACCATTTAGTGGACATTGTTTTTGCAATGCATTTGTTTTTTCAAAATAACAAACTCTTGTTAATAGTAATTTTCATGGAGAAATTAAGAGTGTTGTCTAATTTTGTGAGGGGGCTTATAATTTTGGCCTCAATTGTATAAAAAGAATAAACATTTACTGTAAGACTAAAATGACAACTCATACTGGGTTAAAAGCCGAGGAGAAACAATGTTTTTTTTCAAATGGCATTTAAAAACAGCAAGAGATTGAGTCTGCCTGACTCGCAGCCGCAGCTCATTCCACATGCAAATATCTAAACGGTTACATTGTAGCTCTGGCTGTTTAATAATCAATAACTTGCTGGAAATAGAACCTTCACCGTTTGTCCTGAAGTGGCCTGTTTTTAACCTTATTTATCTTCCTACCAACTCTTACTGCTTTCCTTTCCCTGTTCCCCACAGCATGATGCTGCCACCACCATGTTTCCCCATGCCGATGGTCTGTTCAGGTGTTATTGTTGCGCCACACGTAGTGGTTTTCATGCATGGAAAAAATTTAGATATCATTTGACCAGAACATCTACTTCTACCGTATTTGTTTGTTTTGTTCCCTACATGGGTTGTGGCAAACAGGACTTCCTAGGAGGTTTGTGTTGACAGACTCTCCCACCTGAGCTATAGATCTCTGTAGCTCCTCTAAAGCTCCTCTATTTAATGCTCTCCTTGCTTGGCCTGTCGGCTCAGGGGGAAGCCATGTCTTGGTAGATTGCAGTTGTGCCTCTTCTCTCCATTTTCAAATGATAAATTAATTGGTGCTCTATAAAATGTTGAAATTTGGCATATCATTTGGACCCTCACTGTGCTTTAAAGTTCTCTACAATTTTACCCCTGATCTGTCTGCTGTGTTCTTTGGGATCTACATACAAATACAAATTTCCTGCAGATAAATTATTTAAAATAAATTATATTTCTTTCCACTAATGTGGGTCTGTTATCAGAGGAATTTATCTGTAATTAGGCCTTACGTATCATTAATACATTGATTTTCCAAATGCTTTCTCTTCTATGATGAGAAGCAGCTTTATTATTGCAAAAGAATTACGTGGCACTGATTGCTCACTTCTGAGAAAACAGGAGGGGGCAAAGCACAACAGGCGGATACAAGAAGGGTTTATTTCTCCCTGGTGTATACACAGGCGCACAAAGTTTACGGATTGGCTCGCTCTGACATTTGATAACATTTACTTACATTTACACAAGAAAAACCTGGCAAATATTTATTTTAAACATGATTATTGTCTGGGAGTTCTCTGGTATCGGTTTCTATTTAATAACAAAAAAAATACAACTTGAAAACCGCAGAAAATGTACACACGCTTGCTATGATTTGTAAAAATCCAAAGAACCACTCCCGTTTTGTGGTTTTCATCAGGGTGATCTTACAGTTGAATGCAAATTTGACCCCTCTTCTTTTTTCATTTATTTCCTGTTGGTTTCCTGACACAGACTTGGTCTATAAGTATAATTCATACATTTACAATAAGCCTGAGGTTGGGACCATTAAAGGTACTTATTGTTTATACCAAGCTAGCTGCAATGTGTGTTTTGGGTCAGTCTCCTGTTAGTACACCCAGGTGAACAATAGCTATAACCTTCTGGCCCAAACCGTCATCCTCAGATGGAAGGAAATTGATTAGGATGTCCCAGAATAATCCAGGAACCATTAAAAATCATGAACTAGAAGATGTGTGAACACCAGTGACACTGTCTACAGTGAGATGGGTCTAACATTAAAATTGAATAAAAGAAAAAATGCCGGCACTAAAATCTTCAAGCATGACTGAAATTTGCAGCTGCCCACATGGACAGGTCAGATGTCTGCTGGAGATACCTCATGGTCAGAGGAGACAAAAGTTTAGCTATTTGGTCAAGATAAAAGGTGTGTTTACAGAAGTCACAGTGAAGCTTGAAAACAACACTATGCTGACTGCAGGGTAGTGGTAGCATCATGCTGTGGGGCTATTTCACTACCAATTATACTGGTGCACTGCTTAAGTAATGACCTCCAAATTTTTATATACTCTCAAATTATTATCCATATGGTTAAAATGTTGACCCAACTAGGTGTTCCAACATGACAATAAGCCCGTTTCCACTATTGGAACTTCTGAGAAAGCCGAATTATTGCCTTAGTTCGACTGAAGTCGAACCGAACTGGATTTCTCATAATTGGACTAACCCACCCAGATAATACGGTTAGAAAATCATATTTCTCTGCATGTAACTCCAACCCCGCCTCAGTCGAGCTTTTTATAGGAATAATAACGGTACACAACACTGCAGCAACAATGAGTATAACACAATCAAACAGTACAGTACTTAAGGAAATGTACTGTGCTGAAGCATTGTTGTCGTCCATTTCTTCGCTCATTGTTCATATCCTGCTTCACTGCTGCCAGCATCTGTTTACAATCTGTGTGACTCTCTAGTCCACATGTGTCAAACTCAAGGCCAGAACCTTTATGTTTTATTTATGTGCATCTAAATACTATTTTATTAGTCTATTCAAATCAGTGTTTATTTGAATAGTTCTAAATCACATCATTATGAAAAGATGTTCAGGATTATGTCAATTTAAGAAGTACTCGTTGAATGTGGAGACAGATATTAATTAATATTTTAAAGATAGTTTCATCAATACTTTTTGCAACCCTTTAAGGACATTCATGATCTTGATGTGACCCAAAATAGAAGTGAGTTTGACACCCCTGCTCTAGTCCAACTGGAAGAATGCCAGCGCGAATGGGCGCATGTCTCCACCTAGTGTTGCGGAGTCAAATGCACTTCATTCAATAATTAGATTTTTTGAGTGACAAGTAAACTGGGATAAATACTCCCTTTCTGGTTAAGCTATTAGTCCGATAATTGCCAAAATTCAATTTAGAAGTGCATGTAAACGTACTGAATGTGAAATATCTGCAGACGTCGCCAAGCAACCGGCATTTGTAAAATTGGATGAGTTGCCTGTCGAAGCAGTTTGTAAAAACATAGCAAACAGAAACGCGCCAACCATTCCTGCTTCTTCCATTGTCGATCTCTTGTTATTCTCTGCTGCTGTGGGCGCCCTTTGATGCTGATCGGTGACACTTACAGCTAAAACAGTCACAATATGCTGACGTCCTCCTTAAAGGGCCAATTTTGTAGGGAGACAACGGCTGAGAGGACAGAGCCGGCTGATTTTCCCTGTTATCTTCCCCCCTCCCAGAAACGTCCTGGAACTCATTTAGTGGAAACAGGCCTACTGACCCCAAGCACATATAAGGTTGGCATAGATTAAGCCTATGAAATAATTCTTACTCTAACCATTTCAAAATTTGAAAACAATGCTTAAACAATCTGGGCCAAGAAATCAACAGATTTAAATTAACTTTAACTGATGAAAAGAGTTATCAAATATCCAGCCATAATGAATAGAACTTTGCTGATGGTTATGAAAATGTTTCTTCGCAACTTAGTTTGGAACATTTAACCAAATATTAAGGTTTGTGTATTTATATTTTTAATAATGGCTTGCATTTATATAGCTCTTTTCCAAACCCTCATAGCACTTCACAACTTTTATTATTTACAATTATTCATTCACTCTCACTGGTGGAAGCAAGCTACTGTATGATTATAGCCACAGCTGCCCTGTATTTACATGTTTGAAACTGTGTGAATTAAGCAAAATCTACAATAAATTAAACAGTAAGTTAACAAAGTACAAGTTTTTTAAATGAACTAAAGTTGTTTTGTTGTATATTCACAACAGCTAAAAAGGGTTAAAAAGAACATTGACATTAAATCATAAAAATATACCTTTAAACCCTCCTTAGCATCAAACCCCAGGGTAAAGCTGCTGAACCCTTCTTAGAGCTGCTTGCTTGTGACTATGAAGGGTGTTAAAGGAACACTTTTAGCTCATTGTGAAGACGCACAGCTTCTCCTTCTCTCTTCACGGTATTATTGTCACAGACCTGCCGCTTGCTTAAATTAGATGGTATTAAGCGACGGGAGGAATCTGAGCTAACTAGTGCTTAAAGCACTGATATAAATACCACATGGCCTTCAGACCACATGATATGGTTTAGATGTTTAAAATTTCCTCAGATTTATATTTCTTTATCTCTGATTATTTCTCAAAGAACCAAGAGCTTTAAGATACGGAGCGTTAGCTAATTTCCTTTTACAGGTGGCGTCCTTCATGGCTCTGGGCCTGATGTCCATGATGATTCCTCAATGCTCGGAGTTCGAGGCGCTGGTGGCGGTGTGTGTATTCCTGGGGCTTTGTGATGGTTGCTTTCTCACCATGATGGCTCCTATCGCCTTTGAGCTGGTCGGTCCCATGCAGGCCTCACAAGCCATAGGTTACCTTCTGGGCCTTATGTCGCTCCCAATGACGGCAGGTCCACCAATTGCAGGTGCGAGTCTCATTTTCTTTATTTCATGCTTTAGCCTGTTTGTGAGTGGTGATATTTATTCTGTTAAGAAACCCATCATTACAAAACCAAAGTCGACATGGAAAACTTCCAGACAGGGGATGACGATATGTCGGAAGTAAAGGTAAAGTGGGACAAACACGTTGCTGCTTAGGTTATACAAGGGATGCATTTATAGACGTTTGGGACTGTAGCCAACTACAGGCTTCTCTAAGGATTTGTGTTGAGGGTGAAAGCATCCACAGAATCAGAGATCAGCTCTTTAACACTGTAACATAATTTGATCCTCTTATGATTCCTGAAATAATAACCACTAAACAATAATTTGATGACTCAGACATGGTTTTGCAGGTCTCTACAGATACAACTTTATTTTCTGCTTTCCCACAGAATTCTTAGCTGGAGACTTCAGATGATTAACCTTTTTATGTAAAATCCTTTTTGTACTTAAGCAGCAAAATATTGATGTAAATCCCTTCAAAGCCAAAAAGCTATGATGGCAATTTGAATGCAGATTTGCCATTAAGACAGAAATGTATTTATTAGTGACTTTGGCTACTTTTGACCAATTTTTTTTATTCTCTATTGCTGACATACAGACAGTGTCTCCTTGTTTGCTAAATAAATCTTATTATTTATATTGTAATTATCTGGCTTGATAAATATGTAGTCTGGATGAGTGCAATTATTGCACCAAAACCTTTAAAATTTGTTCAGCTCACCCAGTCTCCATTTACTCATCCATCCGATTGCATCATAGATGCTTGTTGCTGAACTGTTGAACCTTTTATGTGCAGCCGAGCAAACCACTGAAAAGAAGCCACTGAAGTGCTACTTAAACTTTGCTAATAAGAGAGGCCTCATTTTTACGTTTTTGTAGATGAACCTCTGCGAGCTCGGATTCATTTGGGACAGACAAGTACTTGTTAGAAAGCTATCAAACATTCATATTCAAGACATTGTTCAGTAGGGGAAAAAGTGGATGCTGTATGTTCAACAAGACGATGCTCGCAATGTGACTCATCTTAACAAAATAGCTGAAACTCAGTCACATTGCGTGGAGCGAGTGAGTGTCCATTTTCCAAGTATTGCAATAGATTCTCATTTGGATTCATTTCTGGTCTTTGACTGGGCCATTCTAATATATCCTTATGCTTTCATTTAAACCAGTGGCCCTCAAGCTGTGATTGATTTACTTTTTTGTTTCCATATCAAGGGGTGGTACTGTTTGTGCCATGTCTCCACAACAATGGTAGGACATCTATTAGCTACATGATAGACTGTCATCTTCATGCCAACTACACGCTAATAGCCTATCACAGTGTCACTCAGAAATCTGTGATGCAGCACAAGAGGCAGGTTTTTACTTCAACCCGCCGGAGGGATTCAATACTTGCCTCTTCTAGGCAGTATAAGCCTAGATATGAAGAAATATGACGTGTTTAAAAAGGGGACACGGAATATTGAAAGTTTAAAAATTAATAAACATAACAATTTGCTTTCATTCTCCCTCCAACCAGCCCAAGACCGATGTGCTTAACTTGCCAGGAGACTTTAGAGATTTTGAAAAGACATTTCCTCAAAGTTCTGTGGTTAGAACAACAAAAATGAATTCAAGGAGCATTCTTGTTATGTCTGACAATGAAGCAGTGTTTCAATTAGTTCATCACATTTTGATTCGGAGATCTTAAAATCTTTGTGTAGCAAAAGATTCTGCGGAGGGGTTGAATGTTTTTGTAAATCTGAAAGGGACTTTTCAATTAATTAATTCCTAAGATGCTCGATTAATCTTGTAGTAAAACAGCGATCAATTATTTCTTCCTTTCTTAAGGTTCTCTATATCTATATGACTGTATGTGTAGCATCATTAACCTTCACCTCAGTATCATGTCTTGTACTGCCAGGATTGTCCTGAATTGCTACCAATTGCTCTAGCCTCCCTGTCCATGCTGAAGAAAAGGAACCCCCAAGCATGATGCTGTCACCGCCATGCTTCTGGCAGGGATGATGTATGCAGTGTTGTAACTTTAAAAATAAGAGCAAAAAATGCAACTGGAGAGTAGTAGAAAATAGCAGAGTGAAGAAAAATGGTCAGTCTGTCCTCCAGCAGTCTAAGCCTATAGAAGCATAACTACAGAGATAGCTCAGGAGGACCTAAGCCACTCTAACTATAAGCTTTTTAAAAAAAGGAAAGTTTTAAACCTGGCTTTATTCAAAAGCATTATGGTGTCTGTGGTTCTCCAGATCCATTATTTGCTGCTGGTGATAGAGGAGGGACAGCAAATCATATTCTAGGGTCCATAATAAGGTCAGTATTTGCTTAATTAGGGCCGCAACACCGTACGGCGCCATGTTTGTTTACTTTATCACAGAGTTGCACAGGAGTGGGATGGGGCGGCAGCGTCACCTCATAATCACAGAGACAACTGAGCCGGCGTTGTGAGATTTCTTCACTCTGGGACCTGATTTCAAACATGGTAGTTTAATGTGTCATGAAATGCTGGCTCCTTGTGGATGAGACACCCATTGGATGAAATATCTTTGCTGCTACACCTGGTTTCATCTCCGTGTAGACGGGGCCTAAGTATACTGGGGAGGAGTGGAAAACGACACAGAAACCAGGGGAGATATTCAACGACAAACGAATGCAGGTGTGAGAGAGAGAGCCGGCAGGGAGATGAGGAAAACAGGGGGAAGAAAGGAAGGGAATGTAAAATACTCAGCAGAGAGAGACTCAAATAAGAAATAATAATTCTAAATACATAGTGATAATAAAGCAGAAAATAACACAGAAACAAACTACAAATCACCAGACTAAAAAAAAACCCACAAAAGCACAAATTTCAAACTCAAAATTGGAGCAAAGAATCTAGAGTCCTTACATAAAGGAAACCCCAGAATCACCCAGTAACATGACATTTTTACCCTACCCCTTCTTTAAGCTTCTCCATAACTTTCACCCTGACCTGTCTGCTGTGTTCCTTGACATTAATGATACTGATTGTGCATTGTTGTTCTTTATTAAACCTTTAAGGTCTTTACAGAACAGTTGGATTTAGACTGAGATTAAAAGAAATGCTTGCCACACTGCAGATTTTTATTTGTACTTTAAAATTATGCACTACTCAAACTTTCAAGGTGTATTTATAGTTTTGTATGAACCTGTATTTAGAAAAAAAAATGTAACAAACAATACGACAGAAGCCTTCCCAGCATACCTAAACTCTAAAAATGTGTCCTTACACCTTTTGGTAGAATAATGTTTAATATTCTCTTGTGGCTCTACTGCACAGGTCTCCTTCATGGCTACTTTGGCAACTATACGGTGGCTTTCTCCCTGGCTGGGGTACCTCCTATGGTTGGGGGCTTGGTGCTGTTCTTTGTGCCCCTGATCCACCGCAGGATCCAGCGAAACCAAGCGTCGCCTGAGGAGACGTCCACGACCACCCACATGTTGCCCACCACTCCACCTGCTGGGGAAGCCAAGAGCTGCTCCAACGGTGACATCCTGCCTGGTTACACAGACGTAGAGACACACATCTGAATCGCATCTAACAAAGGTAAACCCCTTTTTACATCCTGACCTTTTAATAAGAAGCCTATTTACAGTACTTGTTTCTTATCTTGGGTTTTTATTTTGTTCCTTGCAGGGATTCAGCCCACCAGCACTTTTCTCATCCTTAGACCGGCTGCCTCTTTCCCAGAAGTCTCACTTTTGGACCTCATTGCTGGTTTTCATTTAATCTCTAACCAGTCCAAATCACTGCTGATTTTTTGCTTGTTTTTTTGTGCAAAGAAAAGTGCACGCCATCTAAGAAATGCACAGATCCCCACAAGATGGGACTTTCAGCGCTGGATGAGCACAACAAATTCTCAACCAGAAGCATTTTCCTATCAGAACTGTAGTAAAACAAACGTCCAAAGAGGGGTGGGGGGTGGAAGAGATCAGCAGTAGATTATTTTTTTTAACGTTTATCTTACAGTTATACTTTCTCTGAAAACAAAGCGTTTTTTTTCCAGTTTTTTTAAATAAATGCATTTTTAAGATGAAGAGCAAGACGAGAGCAATGGTTGAAAAAAAAAATGCTTCGTAGTACCTCATACATATATGTTAGGAGCACATGCATCTGACTGTTTGTTTTGCCTAAACAGTCTTACTTTCATGGATTTGTAGTATTGATCCGCTCAGCTTTATTCTGTAGCTTCTGCTTTCTGAAAAACGTACTCATCTTTCCTAAACTTAATCCGTAAACGGGCTATTCCTCGCACGGATGAGCCACTAAACACAATCACCTCAGATTAGCTGCAGACAACTTTTAGGTCCTGACCCTAATGCCGTGTGAACAGGTGGGGTCAGAAACATCAGCTTTGATCTCCTCATTCGGGAGACAAATGTGAAGATCTGGCAGCTGTTAATATGTTACTTTTTGTTCTTTGTTCTTTCTTTTCAGTTTTGATCAGTTCCTTCTCAATGCATGGGTACAAGTTTAGTTTTAGAGTCAAAGCTTAAAAATGTTAAGCATCTGCTAGCAGAGTTGATGAAAGGTAGAGGTAAGATATTCTCTTATATCTGATCATTACACCTTCAGTTGTGTTAGCCTTTGAAGTTTAACAGGGTGCTAGACAAATCTGCATTCACTATGTTTCTTGTAGCTTATAAAATAATCAACTGTTACTTTATTTTGCTTTGAAAAGAGCTGCTTTAGTGTAAAAAATTGAATTATGCAGTTGTTAAGAGAGACTTAATGATTCCTTAAATAATCTTTTTTGTTTTAAAAAAAATTCAGTCCAAGCCATTAGAATAACGCTGAAGTTGAAACATTTTTTTTATATGTGTGTGATTGTACATGCACACATAAGTTACGGTAAGTACCTAGAGAGAGAGAGAGAGAGAGAGAGAGAGAGAGAGAGAGAGAGAGAGAGAGAGAGAGAGAGAGAGAGAGGGGGGGGGGGTGAGCAACAATAAATTAACACTAATAGATCAGCAAATAACACTAACATCCTGTAGTTGGATTTCAGAGTATATAAAAACATAATATTATTCAGCTCTCATTTTAAGCAGTCAGTTATTAAACGGCATATATCACTATTTTTTACAACTACTCATTTTCATCTGTGTTCAGGCTTCCAGCTTGGGATGTGTAAATTCATTTTTATGCCTAAAATAGAGAGATATGGGGGAAAAAACACCTGAGAGAAAAAAACTACTGGGTGTCAAAAGTTGCCTAAAACCTCCTTTCCACCGGACGCGTAAGCGGCACGTTACAGCAGCAGCACGTTTCACTTGTGTATTCTGCTGCTTGGCCCTTTCCACCGGGTGCATATGAGGCGCATAGCAGCAGGGAAGCACGAAATCTCGCGAGATTAGCAGAATCATGCGTGGTTTCGTCAGTAAACACAACAACCATAGACATATATAAACGTCCATGACAATAATAACCAGGAAAAGACAACAACATGACTCCAAAAGGTCTGTGTTTTATGTTATGTCCGTTTTATATTCGCCAATAAGTTTATGTTATGTCAGGGAATATCCAAAATCGCTCATTTGTGTGATTTTTTAAGTAAAGCAACCGCAAAGCAGCACCTTAATTTTATTTGGAAAATTTCCGGATACCGAGCCTTATATTTCCTGTCTCCCCTATCCAAAATGTAGAAATGTACGTGTTTCAGAGGCGTACTGCGTAGAAAATAGGACTGCCGCGTATATTTAGAAAAGTGCTGCGACATGACGCTCCTGAGACGTGCTGCTTTCGCCTCTGGTGGAAAGGTTGCTAATGACTACAGTGGTGGCTATCAGCTGCATATGACGTGCTGCTCCTGTAACGTGCTGCTTACGCGTCTGGTGGAAAGGAGGGGTAAGAGTGATGATCTTACTTCTGCAATGCCAAACGCTGGCTGCAGTGCACCAAACAATATCCACCCAAGACAAAAGAACAGTAGCCTGAGATACTTATTAAACCGTCACCCTGTGAAGGGATTAATAATCCCTCTCATTAGCCCTGTCTACATGTAGGTAACAATGGTAAGGGATGATTGATTGTGGCAAAACCTGCATTTTTAAAACACTAAAATTTTGGCATTGTTTCAGGTTACATGTTGAAATCTTTGCTCTGGTTCTGACTGGTATTTTTACCGTGACTCCCACAAGAGTCAGCACCCCCATTTCTCCAAAAACTGCCATAATTATATTTTACTGATTTATTTCTATTTGTATTTTATATCTTGACATTTTTAGATTGTATGCTACTAGAGTAAAATATGATATGACCTTTAAGCAGTCAAAGAAAGATGTCAGCTTACACAATAATGTAAATCCCAATGTTGAAAAAGAAATATGTTACAAGATATACCTTAATGCTTTGTGGTTTATATGAGATTATTGTGTGGCTTCATGATGGTCAGATCAATGAACAAATGTGACAATCAAATCTGAACAACATCAAATGAAGTACTTTGCTTTAAAAAGTGACCCTGTCACTCTGCAGAAATATGCTTTAACGTAGCAAAAAGTTTACGTTTTTGTTTGTTTTTGCCCAAATTCTGCATATCCTAATGTGATTTCTGAAATACTGAACCCTAAAAACCGTCGCCCACAACAGGACAAAAAAGTTCTGATCCAGTTTGTCTTTGTGGTTGATGGCAAAAAAAAACAGCCGATTATTGCAGTATTATTCATTAGTTAAGGCTGGTTAGAGTATGCATGTTGCTGATGGGGATTGCAAACTACTTGTAATGATGCTGCCAAACGGCCCAGGCTTGGGCCATTTCTTCGATAATCAGATTAATTTGCTGCTTTTCATTAGACTCACATGCGGGCACCATAATGAAACACAACATCACACCCCTGGTGACCCTAATGGGGCAATTTGCAGTTATTTCTTTCACTCTGACCACCTGCTTCTGCATGCTTAGATTTTAAGTTTATTAGCTGCAGTACTCTGTATTAAGATCAGGCTGAGACAGGAACAGCAGAAGGTGAACTGGCGAAAGGGGAATGTTGTGGTGCTCAGTTATCATCCTCTATTTGCTTTGACTTTTTGCTTATCAAGCCTGCTCCTCTGTTACAACAGTTTGGAGCCTGAAAGTTACACAAACCTCATCCCTGGTGGCCAAGCCAAACGACTGACCGTTCCAGTACACCTATACCTCAGTAATCAAATATTCCTCAGCAATCCAGTTGAACATCATGCTGACATTTTGTGTCTGATGTTTCTGTTTGTGTGGTGTATTTTTGTTTTGTGTGAGTCACACATCTGCCAAATACCATTCACTCATCACGCCAACATTTGCTTCCATACGGCCAACTTGTTGGTATTTTTCTTCCTCCTGACTTTGCCTTTATTAACTCCCACTTTGTACCCTCCTATCCACAGCCTAAATGTCCCTTTACGATAGCCGTCTTTTTCCATGTCCTTATCCTAAAGAAGCATTTTGATACATGATGTCAGATATTCTTAAATTAATCAACAGAAACACATGACTGTAAAGGAGATACAGCGGTTGGTTAAGTTTTTAAGCTTTGAGCTACTTTTCAACTGAGTTGCCAGCATTTGAAGCTATACATATTTCACATAGCTAAGTTTAATTTTATTCCTTAAAGATAACTCCTGTCATCTCCTACAACTTTTAATTGTATCAAATATTCTTATTGAAATAAATACAGAGGTATAGATTTAGGATTTAGCTCATGCGGTGAAGCGAAATACTCCATTATTGTTGGAATTGTGAATTAGACATTGCACTTGGCGAAGTACAGGAGGGGTCTCTGTCACTAAAGTCACACATCGTGGGAAATGTTTGTCCAGAGGGCTGAATCTTCTGGAAGCCATAAAGGAGGATGTCTAGGTTTGAGTAAAACCAGCTGTCATTTGATAGGGCTGTAGAGATGTTGTTTATACAGACCGTAAGCGGTTATTATTTGCCCTTTTTTATACTGACTCTCGTCACTTTGTTGGTCAGCAGCTAACACCTCTGTCTTTTTATACAATCCATTTCATGTTTTGCAAAGGACTAAAACAAAGTCGTGATGTGAACATTAATCCTGTGAAAAACCTTGAATCGACATCTGCCTTACATTAACCGTGTCATTAGCAGGTAGCCAAGCTGCACACCAGACCAGAATTTGCTTTTAGTTTTGAAGAATCCCTGCATGTCTTTGCTCAATGTGACTTTTAACAACTATTTCAGTATTGACGTTACTTTCACCTAGTTTCTGGTCAGAACCAGTGAGGTGCTCGTTTCTATCAACTACTTTCGATTTAAAAGAGGAAAGTGACTGATTTGATAGAATTTTAAATGGTTTTGAGTTATTTGTTGTCGTTTGCATTGATTGGAGATTTAGGCAGGAGATTTGCTGTGCTCGGTTATTTGTAAAGATTAGAGCTAATATATATATCGACGAAGGAACTGAATGGATGTAGAGTGACAGAAAGCATTTGGATGTCTGTAGGGTGTGTGTGTTTAGCCAGAGTTTTAGTTTGCCAAAGTCTTTTTGTCTATGCAGCAGCACTGGTCCTCTTACTTTGGCCGCTGAATTCTGAACATGTCAGACTCCTGATGATACAGTGCCTTAAAAATGTGTTCATGCTCTTGCACTTTTTTCCACATTAAAAGCATAAACATCAGTGTGATATATAGTGATTTTATGTGCTAGACCAACACAAAGTGAAGCTTAAACTGAATACAGCTGCAAGTCTTTTTTCCCTGGAAACTGAGATGTCCATTCTTTGCAAAATAGCTCAGGCTTAGTCAGAATTCCTGCGAACATCCATTTTCATGTATTGGCACTGATTCGGAGATGGATTCAGCCCAGGCCTTTGACTAGGCCATTCTAACTCATGAATAGGCTTTGATCTAAACCGTGCCTTTGAAGCTCTGCCTGGATGGTTGGAGTCGTCATTCAGACGGAAGTCTCAAATCTTTTCCAGCCTCTAACAGGTTTTCCTCCAGGGTTTCCCTGTTTTGCCAACTGAAGATAAGGATCTTACAGCATGATGCTGCCACCACCCTGTTTCATACGGGCAAGGGTGTATTTATGCTTTGATTTGAACCACTCCATCGTGGGTTGTTTAGGTCCATTTATTTGATCCTCATTTCTGACCAGCTTCCCTTTCCTTGATGATAGCATCCTCACAGCATGATGCTGCCACTATCGTATTACACCATTAGAATAGTGTGTGAATGGTGATGTTTCGTCCACATAGAAGTTTGCAAGTAGACCAAAAAGTAAAACTTCTTCCTGGATTAGAGTATTCCTTCTTTGTTCTTTCAATTTTAAAGGATAGCCATGTCATGGTGGGCTTTACAGCTGTGCCATACTAGTTCAAGATGCAGATGGACTCTGTGCACACTACACGTTTCATATATTTTGCTTGTGGAATAAAACGAAAATTAGTAATCCTCTTTTCAATTCACAATTATTGACTATTTTCTGTTGGTTTGTTGCATAAAATCCCATTAAAATACATTGAGGTACGTGGTTGAAACGAGGCAAGATGTGAAAAATCTGAAGGAGCCTGAAAACGTTTGCAAAGCACTGGATATGTTTATTCAGCATCTAAAGCTATAGGCTGCAGTAGAGACCCACAGTAGAGCCTCCTTTATGAGTGGCTAACACTAATGATAGATTTTGTAATGGTTTTGAACATGTGTTTTTCTAATTAAAAATGGTTAGCTTCCTTTCTTTTCCATGGAGAAAACTTTGTATTTCTCTCTCTCTCAAGTTGCCCTCTCTTTGTCTTCTGCTAACGCACAGTCTGCAGGTCAAAGCCTCAGAGAGGCATGTGGGATGTATATTTCATGCTCTGTCTGACGTGTAACAAGGTAAAACCTCCCTAGGGCACAATCCTCATTTGTTGCGCCGCTCTGGAACTCATGCTAAACAGGTCGGATGGACCTAACAGTGTTTACGCTGCAATGTTTAAACAAGTAGTTTGTTCTTATTTAACGGGTCAGAAGGGAAAAGCTGGCCTCTGAGTTTCATCTCATTAAAAAGGACCCACTGGCTTGAAGTGAGTCCAGACGTTTTGTAACAACCCAGTCTTGTTTTTCTGCTGCGCAGCGTGCCATTCCTCTCGACTCCTCTGACCTCAGTCTGCTTACTGTTTAAACTGGTGTGCTTTACCTCACTTCGAAACCACACAAACAACACGTGAAACCGATAGCTGAAGGTTGGTAGAAATCTGAGCCATGATACGCAACATGTCTGCAGCTCAGACTGCCGGACTTCCAGCAAGAGTACACTTGTATTTTTGCAAGTAAGAATCTGAATTTCTAAATACCATGTGAACCGTTCTTTGTCTTTCATATGTACCGGAAACTCTATATAAGGTTTTTATCTGTGTGTTGCCCTTATTCTAATTGTAAATGTGTTGTCACAGTTCCTGTTTGATGTTTCTGGTCATTGTGGTTCATTCTCCTACGTTAATGTTCAGCCCAGGCCTTCCTCTCCAGTCTTACATGTTGAAATATGCATAGACTGTCAGAGCAGAAGTCTTTTAAGCTTTCTTTCTCTGTAAACTCCAGCAGGTTGCTGCCTCTTCTGCCTCGCAGCACTTTTTAAAGCTGCAAACTTCTGTCCCACACCAGCTCTATCATTTTATCCCTGTGTTTAATCCGATGTACAATATGATGATCTAACATGGCCAGTGACCGCCTTAGATTGGGAATTTAAGTCATGCTGCTAGGAAAAAATAGTCTTTGTGTTTTGTTATAATTTTGAATCCTCATCAAAAGAGTCAAATTTTTTCTATTAAACTTTCAATAAAGTGTAAACCTGTTTCTCCTCGTGTTGCCAATTCTTCTTTGGTTACCTGTGTCATTCAGGTGAGAAGGTTTATCCCTTACCATGCATCTTTTTTCTGCTTTGTCAGGTTTACAACCTTTTTCATTAAATTCATGTTTCTCCAAATTCTACACACAATGACAAAGTGGAAAAGTTATATATTTTGGCATATTTATCTAACATAAACAAAGAAGACTAGGATTTCACAGCCTTTCCTCAAAACTTTGTTGAAGCCACTTTAGTATCAATTACAGCTCGAGTTTGACTATAGTGCTCCAAACTTGGTCCATATCTTTCTCCCACTGTTCTTTATCTAGCTGACATCAAGTTGGAAGGAGAACAGTGCTAAATGGTAATTTTCAAATCTCTCCAGAGATGTTCATTCAGGTTAAGGTTTTGGGTTCTACCACTTCTTGGTCCTGGTTGCCCAGTGGGAATCTGAGGTCTAGAATGCCTTGGATGTCTTTGTACACTCTTACAATCATCTTCCTCTCCGCTGCCGCAAAACATCCCACAATGTGATGCTGCCGCCACCATGATTTATTGTCAGAACGGTATTGGCCAGTTGATGAGCAATGCCTAGTTTTCCTCCAGACATGATTCTTGGCATTCAGACCAAAGAGTTCAGTCTTCCTTTCATCAGACCGGGCAATTTGGGCAAGGTGGTTTTATGTGGGGTCATTTTAATCTGTAAAGCACTTTGTGATGCAACTTCTTGTATGAATAGCGCTTTATAAATAAAGTTTGATTTGATTTGATTTGGCAACGTCCAAGTCATTCACCTTTTACCGAGAAGAGGGCTTCCATCTCACCACTCTGCTATTCAGGCCTAATTGTTTGTCCTACTGGACGATTCTCATTCCTATAGAGCAACGCTGGTGCTCTGTCAGACTGACCATCAGGTTCTTAGTGGCTAAAGCATTTCTACCCTGATTACTCAGATCAAGGTCAAATTTATTTCTACAGCACATTTACAGCAGCACAAGCTGCACCAAAGTCCTGAACAAGGCATAACACAAACACTAATGCAACAATCAATAAAATAAGTAAACTTGTAGGAAAAAATGCAAAAACAGTGGTAGATAAGAACAATACAAGTTAAGAGACGAATTACCTGGGTCGGAATAAAAACTTAAGATGATCAATCAACCTGATAAAAAGTCTGAGCAAATAAGTCTCAAGTAATGTTTTAAAATGCTCCTGGCCATGTGTGGTCCTTATATGTATGGGTAGACTGTTCCACAATCTAGGACCAGCCACGGAGAAAGCTCTGTCACCACGGGACTTTAAACAAGTCTTAGTAAATGTTAAAAGAGACTGAGAGCTGGGCTCATTTTTCTGGTGGGAGCATAAGCAGTCAGCAACTCAGAAATATATGATGGGGCCAAGCCATGGAGAGATTTAGAAACAAAAAGTACGATTTTTAAATGGATCCTGTGAGTGTGCTTTCAGATGTATAATCTGCTCATTATCACCACAGTAACATGGCTAAGTTCATTCAGGCATTAATTCCTTCCTCGACTCCTGGTTTCCTTCCAGACATCCAATCATGTTGACTCAAAGAGTACGCCTCAGTGGATCGGGTACTGGAAACAGAGCTCTTTATGCACACACACAGACAACTATTGTGTACGAGTCACAAGTGAGAAATAAATCTGTTGTAGAAGCCAGAGGACAGTATTAACATATTGAAGGTTACAACATACATGAACCCTGTTCCTTTTAAACAATGCACTCAACAATTGACCCTCTATAACGTTATAATCCACGCTTTCCTTCGGTAATTTAAAGAATCTGTTGCGTTTTATATTTAATTACACTTGTCAGCAGGGGCTGCTTTGCAGATTAAAGTTTAACATGCTAAACATAACAGATGACATTAAAAATGTAACTAGTGGAGTTTGAAAATGGTAAACGGAGTTTTTTCTTCTGAAAAAGTTTCAAATCCAAGTCAGCTGGCAAATCAACAGGAAACCTTGTTTCACTGTAGTTTTCATATTGTATTTGGTTTGATAAAGTATTTCTATTTAGTTTTTTTTGTGTGCTCCTGGTTACAATCACAGAATCAGTACATAAATACATGTTCTTCATGTTAAAAGCTGATACTAAATATCAGTGTGTGTCTTTCAGCTGCGGGACCATTTTTCAAAGTAAAAAAAAATAAAAATAATAAATTGTCAGATTTCTGTAACACTCCGAACTGTCCAGTAGGGGTCCTTCCTCTCACGTTTTGAGAGAATTTGAACTTTAAGTTGTCCCAGATAAAAAATTATCCGTTGATCACAGTTGTGCTACTGCAGATTTATAATGTAAGAATAAATTGCATATATTTAACAATTAACTACTTTATGGTATATTTCTAAATGGATGGACAGGAAACTAATAAATAAAGTAAACTAACTCCATTAAGCAGCATGTGTAAACAGCTTTTAAATACATTTGTATTTCATTGCTGTAACATAATCTAGCAAAACCCAACCTTAAATTTGAGTAAATTTATTCTGTTAATACTTTACACATGGGATAGCACTTAGTCTTCTCCAATTAGACTTCACAAGGTTGGAGAACACAGATCTTCAACTATTCATCATCCAGGAACTATCTCTATAGGTCCTTCATTCAGTTTTGGATCAGGACCCATCAATGACCAGTTAACTAGCAGAGTCCACCTAATTTTTATTTGATACGTCCAGGTATTAGAAATGTTGCAATGCTGTGCTTTATTACAATGTTTTAATGGCCTTTTGAAGTGAAGTCGACCCACAGTATCACAGAACTTCCACCGTACTTAACAGTGGGCATGAGGTGTTTTCCCACATATTTATAAATCTCTTCACTACACATTCTTCTGTGTTGTGTTAAGTAAAATACTCTGACCAGATGTAGCTATGG